>WOVY01011207.1:600000-1346737 GCA_013436015.1 Rhipicephalus annulatus | reverse complement strand
CTCTCAAGGTCAACCTGCATAAAGTTGTAGACGAGGCTTAAGAGTTTGTATATAATGATATACAAATTTTCGCTGAACACACATTTCCTCGTGGCACACTGAGGAATTTCTTATAAAACTTAAGGCCTCGCATATGCAAAACATTTACAATCGATCCGAAGATGCACTCGACTCTAAAGAAGCAAGTTTGTTATGTAGTGTATATAAAGAAAGGTCATTCAGCACAACCACAACTACAGTTGCACACGAAAACGACATTTTACACGATCCTGTTTATTTACATGGTCCATTTTATTTACACGGTCCATTTTACACGGTCCTGTTTTACACGATCTGGTCTGCATGAACTCTTGAACCGGGCACCATATAGGTTGAAAGACACACACAGACTTGAGACAAACCTAGTTTCCCGTGGAGCATCCTCTTGCACTATAACAACACATCTCAATCTAGTTAGTTGGTCAGAACGAGGTGAAAACAGCTCGCACTTGAAAAGCACGGGCAGAAGGAATGACGCCTGCACCCTGTGCTTTCTGTACGTTCTCGTTGAGGGTGCAGTTTTCACCTATCCTTATGCAATTTCGCATTTATAACATTGTTCGCTGCATAATCTTTGTGGCGTTAAAGTGTGTGATACCGTCATGTGTATCCCATGTAATTTATAAAAATAGAATACAAGATAGCTTGATTCAAAAATAACAAAGTGCATCCAGCGCCATGTCCTGTAGCCATTCTTTAGGCAAGTGGCAGAATGATTTATTCTCAAAACATATCTTACTTGTAACCACTACAAGAGCTAACTCGTTACACTGGCACATTCTGTTTGCCTCTTCAGATTATAAGGTACCTTTTTTACACCAGAAAATCTTCAAGAAGAATAGAAGTGTTGTAATTGTTGAAGAAAGAAAAGTAGAAGGAAAAAAAAGATATTGATTGATTTGCGGTGTTTAACGTCCCAAAACAACCATATGATTATGAGAGACCGCCTTAGTGGAGGGCTTCGGAAATTTTGACCACCTGGGGTTCTTTAAACGTGCACCCAAATCTGAGTACATGGGCCTACAACATTTCTGCCTCCATCGGAAATGCAGCCGCCACAGCCGGGATTCGAAACCCGCGATCTGCGTGTCAGCAGCCGAGTACCTTAGCCACTAGACCACCGTGTGGGGCAGGAAAAAAAAAAAGATAACCTGCCCTGTACAGGGACCGAGCCTGCGAACTTCGAATAACATGTCCGATGCTCTATCAACTGAGCTACCATGGTGGCTATCCCTCTTCCATTTTGTACGGTATATATGTGCATTTATACATGAAAGAGTCAGTCAGCGCTGCCTGTTATCATTATGGCGAGTGTGGGACACCTTTTTTTTGCCTACTGGCAATTACATTACGATCGCAATTACGTAACGATTACTTCCAATATCCCTATACTTCTTTGGCAGCATTATGCATCTGTCCGTTCTCAGAAAATCTGCTAGTCACAGGAGGAGGCAATAGTTCGCCCTCCCACCTAAATGCATGTACTTGAACACATGCACAACTGATAAAAAAAAAAAAGTCACACACCGCTAAGATTACTGAGATTCACTGTTTCAGATTCATGAGTAAAGGAAAGAACTATAAATTTAAGGGTTTGTTGTCTTTGTTGAACACATTATAATGAGAACTAGCAGAAAATGATGCCAAACAAACTATAGGGGATGTTATCAAAAGTAAATTTAACAAAATTGTGAAAAGAAAAGTGAACAAAAACGTAACTTGGCAACGTTTTTGACAATTGAATTGACATTACTTTTTATAACATCCCTTTATTTTACTGAGTAATGTTGTCGGGTAATTCTCATTATTAGAGTGGTGAGTAGGCTGACAAAGAAAGTATATGGCATTGATACTTCTTTTGAACACCTAAAAGTTTGAGGAACTTGAAAGAGTGGAAGCTACTTTGAGTAGATCAGAATATTTAGTTGGAGTGAAAAAAAAAACGCACACACATTTTTACCAGGCTTTTTAAACCTATTTTGAGACATAAAAGTGTATGGTGCCAGTAATGTTTAAAAACCATTACTTTTGTCACACTATGCACTGTAGCAGGTGTAGTTAGAGTGGTGATAGTGAAGGATTAATCAAGCACGCCACCAACTGCGTTCACATCAATGGTCGCATATTTTAAAAATAAACCTGCTGTATAGTAAAAAAAATTTTAGAGCATTTATGATTTTGTCCAAATCAAGTTAAACCGACTGGGTAAGCCAACCATTTGCATAAAATCAAAAGGCATAAAGTCATTCATGTATTATAACTATGTGAACAATTTCAGCAATGCAGGTCAAAGTGACAACAGTTCTATTAAAAACCCCTCTCATTATAACATGCATGAAAAGCACCACACCAGAATATTTTATAATGCATGCAATATCGAGACTACTAGACTGTCTATTGACCTTTTAGAAGAAGGGTATCTTCTTCACGTTCAAGGGGCAACCACTTAGCCTTTTCCTGAGCTTTTCTGTGAATATTTCCTGAATTTCAGATATCATTAGGATTGATTTAGAGTGAACAGATTTTGCTTACGCATTGAAACCTAGTTCTGTATGTAACTGCAATTATGGGTGCCAAACCACCTCCAAATAATTTTTAACATTTAACTTTTTTTTAACTGCAGCAGCACAACTAGCTATGGGTGCCCAAAAAGAAGCTAGAAACAATACCTTTACCTTTTTGAGCCTTTTGAAAGTGTTCAGCTTTTCAGTGCTCACCTTACAACATTTTTTTTAAATACGTGTTTGTGTGCCCACTGCACTTGCTCCTTGTACAGTGAGGAGGAGCACATGGCAAGAAGAGACAAGAAAGAAGCATAGCGAAAAAAAGCGAAATAAGCGAGGACCTCTTTTGTATCGTACAATGTGTGTAACATTACTATTAAGACAACATATAGACAAATTATCACGGCTATGCATCCATTGTAGAGTCGTACACAGCTGCAACACCACGACTAAATTTCAACCTTGTGTTGGTTTAGGATCCCTTTATAGTGGCAAGCTAATGATATCTGCATTTGTTTGGCACATATTAAGATGCAGTGAAATGCGATATGGTAATCTCATTTAGAATGCACGTCATGTGGCTTCATTGTATATGTGGCCACAAGTAACTCTGGCTGCAAAGCAATATGGCAGAGCCTAAACAGACGTCACCGACCACTCCAATCTGAACTTGCCTTTGCTACTTGCCCATTATCATCCCAGCAAAAAATGAATGATTGAATCTGCTACAGATATGTGGTAGCTTATGCTAAGCACCAAGTATGAAGAATGTTTTGTCATTATTGAGATCAGTTGTTTGTTCAAGAACACTTGCTGTCAAGCACAAATACATTGCTGTCGAAGCATCAAGACTCAAATATAAAGCAAAAAGAAGTGTCTCTTTAAAAATTACAGGCCACAAGGTGCAAGATAAATATTTGACACACTTGGGATGTAAGGCAAGCACAAGAGGTGCTGCCATATTATAGTTTTCCTTGTGTTGAAACCTGCTTGTTTTACTCACCCAACACATCTGTAAAGATGCCGTGAAAACACCAAAGAGCTGATGCAGCAAGGTTGAACACATGTCCAGGGATTCCACCATTCCTAAGCAGCCCTACAGCTTCCACAGTCCTGCAACCATTTGTAAGATAAATATAGTTCTACCCAAAGTTATTGGTTTACAGACACACATGCAAGACGCATAACCACTCTATAGGAAGTTTGCATGATAATGCGCTGGGTAGCAAAACGGATGCCATTATCAAGTATCCAGGCCTGCCGCTTCTTTCTTTCCGTTCTTAATTAATCAATCCATGGTTAATAAATGTTCCCCCAATGTGAAGTGTACTGGCAGTCCGGTGAAGAATTGCAATGTATTTCAAACACAGTCCAATTCATGGCAAGTAAACATGCAATAGCGATTTGTGAGCTGTTCGAGAAAAGAGCATGAAGTTTAGCTAAAATTCATGTTTTTTATAAACACCATTCAATTTGATATAAAAGTTGTGAGCATTATGTGAAGGAACATGGATTCATGTTTAATCAATGATTTCTTATAATGTACTGATATGAATGCAACTAACTGAATATGAATTGATAATTTTTGCTTGAGAATTTAGAGTTATGAACACTATCGCACTTGCCAGCTGCATCTTGTCCAAAACAGTGGCAAGATAGGCTAGTTTCTGTAGGTGAGCAGTAATGAGCAGTGCAAAGTAACAACAAGAAACACCAGTAAAAACAGTATAGGGCAAGCACAGACTCCCAACTGTACAATTTATTGCACAAAAGTTCGCCTGAATATCAGTCCGACAACTCGTGCAAATGAAGGTCCAGTTGGGAATGAACAAGTTACGAAATCGACAATGCCTGCTTTCACTAACAGGACCCTCATTCACATAAAGTATGCAGCGATAGGCCCCTACCAAGGTACGTCACAGCATGATGTCACTGGCACATGTAAAAGGTGTGGCTGGAAAAACACTCCCGCTGGTGGCTCAGCCCGGTACAGTCGTGCGGTGTTTGGGGCAAGTTTTAATTTTTCAAAGTTTACACTTCACGTTACAATGTCGACATTAGCTGTAGTATGTGTCAGCAAACGTCTAGCTGTGTGGTAAACTGTGTGGTAAAATATTTGCCACGCTGTCTGTTTATCTTGAAGAAGTAAACACACGTAATGGCCTGTGCGAGGAACAGCGGCATAGTCTTCAAAAATGTGCACTGTTGATTGCGGCATGTAGTGTGCACTGAAAGGTATTGAGAATATCGGTTCAACTGAGAATATTGTGTGTGGTGTGTGCAGTGTCCATAACAATGTGTCTTGTTTGCCAAGACGTTAGCACTCAGGGCAGGGACCGGTCGATGAAAAAACTTGATTCGACATTTTAGTCAAGGTAAATATGCATTTGACGCGACCATCTGCGAGTGGGTACATCTCGGTGTCTGCGCAGTGTGCAGAAAAAAATTGCATGGTCACCGGGCTGGAAGATACCTTGTTTGTGCTGAAACAGCCAAACACCTGATGAGTTAGATGAGAAATATTAACGCATCAAAACTATAAGTGCTTGCATCAGCAACTACACAACAGCGTGATAACCGCACCCCTGCCACACAGCAGCGAAACATATTTTGAACATGCTCGCAGTGTATTATTTTATAAAAAGCAACTCTGGCAGATTACAAAATCTCACATTGTGCATGCAAGTTTTCTTCAAAGTCAGGCGTACAATGTAGGTGCTGGCCGGTACATTATTAGTTACAAGCAAAAGCGTCTTGCAGGTACACATGCAGATTGCACGAACACCTCTCTCTCTCTCTCTACACTAGGCACACACATTATATCTTTCAACAAGCACACGCCGCTGTTTCGGGGCATAATAACGCTCTACCATGAACGTATGCTAATCAACCCACTTAGGCGGTTGGCCAGGTCAATCGAGCCAAGTTACAAATTGTATCGCCCGCGAACGTAAACAAAATGCTGCTTTGCATCAAATGGCACTGCAAGCTTCGTTTAGTCAACAACGTAGCAAGCACCATGTGCGTCGTCCTCACTACATTGCACATATGAAAAAATCGATCACCATACACATGCATGTTGCCGCAGTTGTCTCGAATTAGCTCCAGTAAGGCCGCGCCGATGCGTCATGGCTCTGCTGGCGTTAGCGTTGTCAAAGCGAATCGGCAACCGCATTCGCAAAGGCGCGTAAGGTTGCCGTTTCACGACGCCTCGTTCGAGTGCAGCAACACACACTTGCACTGAGCGGCATACTTGGTCTACATAAAAAAGTGTCCTCCTTACCTTTAGTTTCTTTCACACTGTCCTGAGGGAAGCAACCACAGGCGTCAGCCGTCACCTCGGAGTCCTTCGAGCGCCCGCCCAACCCGCCGATTCCTTGGACGACTCGCACTTGATCCGCACTCGAACAACCGCGGGAATAGGGCGCAATCTTAGCACATCTTGCGAACGAGGAACGGCCCTTCCTTGCGTAAATTTAACATTTCGTGCTCTCGTGTGTAGCAGCGCGAACACATGAGAGATGCAACGAAACGGTATGCCTACGTTAACAAAGAAGACAAACAACATGTGGCTTTAGCTGTGAATGGATTTGACTTGGATATCTGTGTGAGGAAAATAAAAAAAACATCTGTCGCTGCTATAAACTGAAAAAAAAGTACGTTATCTGGAAAAATAACTTTTAAAGTAATAAACGGTTATTCAAAAAACAAGTTACACCTTATGAATATTTTCAAAGGTCTGTTTTGTTTTTGTTCTAGCAGACGACAGCCTCCTACTGCTTCTACGACTAACGTAGTGCGGTTTCACGTTCGGTGCGTGTCGCCGACGCAAAGCTCTACAATAGTGATATCAGAGTTATCAACTCTCAATGAATCATAGGATGGCTACAAAGCAGTAACATTTTGACATAGTGCAGTGCGCAATCTTTCAAGGTATGACATTTCTTTGCTCTGAAGCAAATCGAAGCAAGCCGGCCGGCGCAATCAGCTGACATCGCCGCTACGCGAGGCATGGTCGTGCGCAATAGCGTCGCGCCCCGCGCTCGATTTGTCATCAAGCGATAGAGCTACTGAGTGGAATACAGCTAGATGCAGGGATTAATGGCGTATCATTCTAGTTCCCTGTGGTGGCCGACTCAATCGCAAGAGAGCCCCGGGAAACAACCTTCAACTGCTCAAGCTTGTGTGTGGGTGTAAAAATACTTCTTTTCATCCGCGGCGGGGCAGCAATCTATAGTTGAAAGACATGCGAAAAGCATGTGACGTATATACAATCACAAAAAGTATGCACACAACAATAGATACAATCGCATATCGTACATAAATATGCCAACACATAGCGTGTAAAAAGCAAATTTATATACATAACTTAAACACAAACCACTCTCCACCGCGATTAGCTTAGCAAGCTAACGCCCTCAGTTCACGTACACGAGCTCAACTGAGTGGCGCAGGTTCGAGTCCTGCCAAGTCAAATTTTTTTTTTCACCGTTTTTATTGTACTGCTATCTTTTCTAATGCCTTAGGTTCTAAAACAAAATAAAAGCAATATTGCGTTCAAGTACGTTGTGGGACTGTGTTTTTTGCGCAACAGTTATTAGTATTTTTATTTTCATTAGTAATTTTTTAATTTATTTTATAATATAACAAAAGTAAGGAATAAGGGGAACATTGGGTCTGCTTGATTGTGAAGGGACTCGAGAAGTGAGATAACTCAAACCAAAAAATTTATTTGAGATAAAACTGAGCATTTCACAGCCGGACCAGTTTCTTCAAGGGTAGACCCTAGGTATGCGCGAGACTTGCTATATGACTCATCTCAAGCTGTGGCAGTTGAGGGAAGGCAATATCACCGAGAAGCAGTTCCAAAATATATTTTGGATGATGTTTTTTGATTCCTCCAAAATAAGGGCTGCACAATTGTGATCGAGCCAAACCAAGAATTGCGGGCACGAAGTCATGAGACAGAAAATGAATAACGTTGATTGCTTGAAAAATTGCCTTTAATAAAAGGAAGAGTTATCAAGTGCTACGTAGCTTTACTCGCAGTAGGAATTATATATATACATATAGATAGTTTAAAATGGACAATGTTGCACATACAGATATTGGTTAAATTTCTTTGCAGCACAGTTGAAGCATCTATGTAGAACTGAAGCATCAAGAGAAGCTCATGCGTCCTCACTTTATTGCGCTTTACATAGCTTGTATGCGTCCATGCAGCCATGATATGATATATTTTAAAGCATTTGTTTAACCTATAATCTTCTTATTCATTAAAGCTGGCCCATAAGTTGTGTCTTATGTAGCACTACAATTAAAGCGTAATCTGCATGGTGGTTTGAAACAATGCTTTTGAAAATCTCAAAACAACCCAGCTCTATACACGACCATCCGAGCATCAATGATAAGCACCATTATATGTCCTTACATATCAGTTGTGCTCTCATACTTAATTATTTTTCTGGCCACTCCCTCGGCCCCTACCTCGTTTCTGTCGTGAAGCTGTGGCAAGTTGTGTATAGCTGTATTTATAGTGTAGGAGCACATACTATCAATAAAAATTATTTTTAGGCTACATGCAATTAGTTTTCATAGATTTTCATTTTTTTTGTCGGTGCTCAGGAGAGCTAAGCTCATGGTCGATATTTTAAAATGACATTTCTCTTTGCCAATGTTAATGAGAACAGTTTCATTAATATTGACAAGTTCTTTCACATTGAATTTAGTTCTCAATATTATTGTTTCTACCAAAAAACAAGCCCTTGAAGTTATGCTTTTTTGCTTGATTTGTTTTCGTGTGACAGCATGCAAGTAAATTGACAGTTATTGTCATTCCTTGTGAGTGACACATTTTCCATTTGACAGACTTTATCACCTGGTCATCTGCAGAAGCTGTATTCATTCTGGAAAAGGGCGAACAGCGGTGACTGACAACAAAGACTAGCCTGCGTTATTCTTTTGTACTATATATGTCACTGTGAATTCATTTAAAACTTTATAGACCTCGGATTTCCTGCTGAAAATGTGACAACAACTGTAGAGTTTCCACATTTTTGCAACAATCCAGATGCCTTTCATACACTATTGCACATTTTCGTAAGCACCTTACAAAATCTGTGTATTTCCGTAAGACCTTACATTCTGCATTTTCCTTATGAAAGCTTCTGTACACTCCATACACTTTCCTTATTTTTCCATATCTTCCATAACGAACTCTCCGTATGCTCCATAAGTTTCCTTATCTTTCCGTATACTCCATAAAAAGCTTTCCGTATACGCCATACAATTTCCTTATCTTTCCGTATACTCCATAAGAAGCTTTCCGTAAATGCCATACAACTTTCGTATATTTCCATAAAACTCCTTATGTTTTCCGTATGTAGCATAAGGAAATGTTACGGAGTCCATATATTTTCCGTAACAACAGTGAGACGACGCTGATACTCATAACCTCATTCAGTACTTGGAAGGGAAGGCAACATCTGTTTCAAAAGCATACAGCCGTGGACACAGTAATGTTCTGGTGAAAAACAACTTTTCCTCAATTAGGCCAATTTACTACTTGACGCGCCGTCACAACTTCGCCCAGAAGTATTACACGCTACTACTGGCTTAAACTGGCATCTGACACCGTGCAATACGAAAAGACCTGTAGACACTACCAAAGGTGCAAGAGACCCCGGTTGACACCTTCTGAACAGCTGAAGTCAATTAAACCACCATCAAGGCCTTTCGAACAACCTGGAATGCACCTGCTAAGCCCAGTACAACTTCCCCTGTTTTAACATAAGCGAGAGTTTTTTTTTTATTTTGGGAGATAATTACCAACACGACCAGTGCCACCATAGGACACAACGTCACAACTAACATTTTAAGACTAACACTCCAAGGAAGACAAGGGAAGACAAGATAGGTCTCTCTGTAAAAACGTCAGCCAGCCTGTCTGAGCAACCTCCACTGCTAGACATCTGTAGATGATAACAATTGGATAGTACTCAAAACAGAATATTTGGCTCATTTCGCCGAAACAAACGCCCTACCAAAAGGACAGTGCCACAGATGTCGTGAAGTCTTTCGGCGGAAACACCGTCCTGCGAGACCGTGCACCCGAGGTGCTCATCTGATCAAGACACTGCGTTCACAGCTGACATGACAAAAGCTATTTTACACTATAGTCACACAACCAATAAAAATATAGCGGTATACCACCATAAAATGAACAAACGTACTGTGCGGTTGAACAAGATTATAACCGGCATGCTATCCATGCATGTAGACATCGACGGAGAGAGGGGGAGAGAGAAAAATACGTGGGCAGTTGAGATTAGGAAGTTTGCGGCTATGAAGTGGCAGTAGCAAGCACAGGACCGAGTTCATTGACAGAATATGAAAAAGGCCTTTGTCCTGCAGTCGGCATAGTCAGGCTGATGTTTATGATGATGATGATGATGATGATGATGATGATGATGATGATATACATGTGAGTCAATACAATATTGTAACCTTGCATTTATTTTCTAGAACTTTCGAGTCACTGTCCTCTTATTTTTTTCAGCTTCTAACAACACTTCTCTCCTTGACATTGTCTCAGCACTCGCCTCACCCGAAATTTTTTTTGAGTTTCGCCTTCCGAGAGTTCTCCCGCCTTTGCCCCCCATCCTCCTGCTTTCTTTCTTTTTTACCTGTCTTTTTATACTTTTTTTCCTATTTCTTATGCAACAGTTCAGGCCGTCGTCTCCTGGTTGGCGATCTACTGGCGACGCTCGATGCAATTCTTTCTATTATTTTTACCCACTACACGCGCATCTCACTACCAGTTAGAATCCATATCTGATCTTCAAAATCATGCGAGTCACCTTTCTTTCCTTATTCACTATTGTCGTCTTCTGGTCCATCCTATTCATAGGCGGTTCTTCGAGAAATAGAGTGAATTTTCTGTTTCAACCGTCCCGCATTAGGGAGGCTTCTTCAAATTTCCTCTCCCTCCCTCCTTCGTCTTTCCCAAGTTTTTTTCAATATGATTGGTGGCCTTGGCTTTGGTGTACGTCCTCTCTCTTATCTTCCTCCCCCCTCCAGGTGGGCTCTTCTTTCTTTTCCACTATCTGCTTTTTTGTTCCTTTCTGTCTTTAAACTTGCGTACCCTCCATGATGTGTTGTTGTTGTTGTTGTTGTTGTTGTTGTTGTTCACCTATTGATTGTGGCGCATACTCACGTGGGGAATCGGCCAAGAATTAAGTGGTTTTAAAATTACTGGAGGTATAACAGAAAGATTACTGATAGCCTAGGAAGGTGTGGTACTTAATGTAATGCATACAAATATTTACATAAACGAATGTATTCTTAGAATAGAGCAATAATCTGTTTTTACACGTATATAATTTTATGAACAAGTTAGGATAATGAAACAGGTTAATTAGTCAACCTATTAGCTCCATCAATATAGTCCCGGACGGCCGCGTATACTGTCGCATTAGAGAAACCAGAAATGGAAGCTCCAAAAAACAAAATGACTGGCACAGTTAAGTACATACCAATACCACGTAAAGGTGTTTCTACAAGAGTTTTTCTTACTTTGTTAAACCGTGTGCAGGTCAAAAAGAAAAGATCTATTGTTTCCAGTTCATCACAGAACGCGCAAAGTGGCGAAGGTGCCTGAGCAGACCTGTGTTTATAGAAATTTAGATTTGGCACCGGGCAACGCAGCCTTGTGATAGCGACTTCTTGTTTACCAGTGCGGCAAAAGTCTCTTCGCCAGGGATATAATAAATGGCGATATTCTGTAGAGTTTGTTAGTGCTGTACCTCTTGGGACTTCCATTAGCGTACGTCTGCGGAATCGAGCAGCAGTCACATAAGCGGTTGATGGACAGTGCGGTAAAATCAGTTCGCTCATTGACGATTCAGCTAAGGAATCGGCTATTTTCTTTAGAAATAAACCTTTATGATCAGGCACCCAAAGTAATCGTACTTTTCTCAAATGCGCAGGTACTAGTGCGCGGAACGCCTTTGTTACTTGATTGATTATGGAGACCCAGTGCAACTTCACTCTTTTTTAACATGGCAAGAGCTTTTTTTTATTTTACGAGATAGTTACCAACAGGAGCAGCGCCACTATTGGACTCGACGTCACAACAAACCTTTTAAAACTAACGCACCAAGGATGACAAGGGGCCTTTGACGAAGATAGGTCTCTCTATCGATACGTCGGCCAGCCTATCTGAGGCATCTTCACTGTTAGTTGTGCTGATATTCTAATTTTCGCTTATTATTTTGCTTTTTTTGTTTTTCTTGCAATTTTTTACTGTTTTCAACCAGTGTATATGTGATGCCACCTTGTGACCTACCGTTGCCTGTTTTACCCCCCCCCCCCCTTTTGTAATGCCTCATGAAGAGCCCTTATTGGCAAATGAATTATGACGATAATGACAATGGGCTACTCATTCAACATTTTTTGTCATAGCAATTTGTATCTTAACTCGTTCGATGGATATAAGAGCAGCACCTTGTTCAAAGAGGCTATGTAACAATGTGGCCATATGGTATGAAAGTGGTTGGACGTGTCAAGACGCCACCATCACACTTTCCCCTGTGGATCGGATAAATGGTCACAAATCGAGACTTTCTATGACACTCAAGACTTCTATGCAGTATGTTCGGTACTTACGACGAAAAGGAAACACGTAGGAATGACATTTATCGTCAGCCTTTTCTTGTTGTCCTTTGTGTTTTGTTGAAACTTTGCTCCTCAAAATGTGTCTTAAAATATGGGATGCTTAGATTTTACCCTATTGAAAGAAACGTCCACTATAGGAATAGTGGATTCCACCATCCACAGTTTTGGTGGGTTATGGTGGTGGAAATGTTGGTGGCAAATGCTGTATGGTGGCGCATAGTAGAAGGAATGGTGAATGGTACGCTCTCGCCGGCAGTGCTGGAGTGTGAAACAGCGTCAGAACCACCATGACGAGCTGCCACTAAAGAAATATTAAAAATAATTGTATAAAAGCTATGAAGAAACCAATAGTAAAAAGGTGTTACAGTGCGGAATTAAACCTGCCACCTTCGGATCCTCAACTGAGCAAACTAATCACTGCGCCACGCCGACAGACGGCAACCTTGGTGTTAAAGAAGTAGTCAACTAACAGACTCACTGTTGAATTTCAGTTTCGTTTGCCGCTTACTCGAGATGAATGGTATCTGCACCTGCTACAAACATTTGCACTATTATTAAACACAAACAACCGCTGCTTTTAACGATTGCCACTGCGATAATCGCTACAGCGCTATGCTTTTGTAACCATTTAGAACCAGCCCCACCGCAATGGTCCAGCGGCTAAGGGACTGGGCTGCTGACCCGCAGGGGGATCGAGTCTCGGGTGCGGTGGCTGCATTTCCGATGGAGGCGTAAATGTTGTAGGCCCGTGGGCTCAGATGTGGGTGCACGTTAAAGAACCCCATGTGGTCAGAATTTCCGAAGCTTTCCACTACGGCGTCTCTCATATTCATATGGTGGTTTTGGGGCGTTAAACCACACATATCATACAATATCAATCAATTTACAACCGACAAAAATAACAACGTAACGGACTGAGCAGTAGGCAGAGTTTATCCATGGTTGCTGCCAAGTTTATTATCCGTTTCTCGCTCTTTCCAAAGGGCGTTATCTTCAGACTCTATGGCACTTCTATGCTCATTCGATAGACACACCCATACAATTTATTGTGATGTGTTTTCGCGCAACGCAACGCGCAGTCGTGCCAGCGCACCACTGTTGCTCTGTCGTTAGGAACAACTACATAACGGTTTGGCTAAAACGAATGCAGTGCGCCAAAAACATTATTCTATCATATTGGTTCAGTAAGCATACGAATGGGTGAGTTTGTGTTCTTGCATAAGAGCCAGTGAAGTGCCGGCGAGTGTGACCAGCGGCTGTCGGTGAGTGGAGGCGTACATTTGATGGAAGTGCAGCAAGCGCTTCGCATCTATGTTTGTCGCTTCTTGCATGGACACCATACACAGTAAAAAGGGCTTCATTTAGGTTAAATAATGCCACCGTTTTGCTGTATTGTCATTTTTACTAGTCAAAATTGTGCATTGTGAAACCTAGAAGCGCCGATAACACTTATATGGGCTGGGTTGGTAGGAGTAACCTTTGGTAGAAATCATGATGGTAGAACAAAAAGGTGCAAGTCAAATTCACTGGGGCTCGTGTCGACGCATGTCGAATGTGAAAGTTCATGAATATTCGCACGCACTTAGTTAACTTAAAAGTACAGCTCAAGCAATAGAGTGTGCAACAATTTCTATATTTACGTTTCTAGCGTGGCGGCATAGAGTGACCCTCTGCATGTGTTCTGCTCTAACATTGAAAGGGGCAATTGCGAACTGGAGCTCATTTATTTCACGCCAACTGTACGCCGTTGCAAAACATTTATTGTCGCTGTTCACAGTGACACCTCTAGTCTTCTAAACATCACATCAAAGAAATACATCTCGGATGTCAAACTGACGTAAATACGTGTGCGAAATGTAAACATATTCACGGTTGCATTTATTATCCTCCACAAAAATTGAAGCGTTGTTAAAACCCCAGGAGTAAAAAAATAAACGTGCTAGGAAGCGTAATGAGGAGCGTTGGTTTCGTGTGACCGTAAACATATATCTCTGTGCATACAAGAATTAAACACTACAAATAAAAGATTTCACATACTGTCATGTGCTTTTTCATTATGCCATCATCATCCATCAAGCTTTCATCCCGCCGCCGTCATCCACCTTGCTCACCAAGGCTTCCACTAAACACGTTTTGCCTCGCTATCATCAGTCGTCTTTTTCCACCATCGCCATCATTGGCTCGCCACCACCACCACCATCTGCCACCCTTTTTTCCACTCTAGCCGTCATGAGCCGGCATTTGCTACCGTCACCACCATTGACTGGCCACCACCATCACCATCAGTCATCATTTTTTCCAGTCTCGCTGTCATCACTCATTTGGCCCACTACAGTTTCCACCATATCCACTAATATTTCCAGCATATCGACTAATATTTCCACCACATCCACCAACGTTTCAAGCATTCCACCAAACCAGGATTTTCTATAGGGTAGCCTCCAAGAATCGATCACGTGTTAGCACAGAATCATTGCACATAGGCCAGATAAGCAAATAATAATTGCTCGGTTTCCCATATTACAAAGCGTACTATAGGTCGACACTATATAAGGTCTAATTGTATGGTTATGTCAATATCCTTGACTCAACACTATAAGCAACGCACTTGGCAAGCTTAATCAGGCAAATATATAAAACGTCAACTTCGTCGATTATAGCTGCCACACTAAACGCTATGTGTGCTTCAGGGGAAGCCTGAAATTTCAATATAACTGTGACGGGAATGGCTGATCTAGTGGAAACGTCTAGTTCATTCTCAGTAAAAGCCATTTCTCTTCAAGTTTTAAACATCTCTAGCAGTAGCTGCAATTGCATCACTAAAAGCGTCGCCATTTTCAAAGCAATTTTATAGCGGGCTTTCTATAGAGAGAGTTTTATAGAGAGCCGTATTATAGAGTACCCTTGTGAGCAACCTTTTTATCACTCTTGCTTGAAGACAGAGTTTTGTACAATAAATTTAGTGTCAATTATTCTGCCTTCAAGGCTACAGCGTTAGATAGGAGTGGTATGAAACACTTACAATATCTGCACACAAATACCTAACCCTGCTATGTGAGCAGGGTTAGGTTTCTATGGCACTAATTGCATGAGGATAAAAGCAAGGGGGGCTTGGTGGTCCTCACCCAAGGGCCAGCAAAAGATGTGAATAGTTTGGAAGCCTTCATAGATGCACTCCTCCCACCAAGTTCCCTATAATGAGCATGTCATCCTTTGTACTACTCACCCTTATGCTCGTTCAACTTGATTGATCGCATCGATGAGAATTCAAGATTACTAGCGCACACCCACGTGTATCCACTTGTCCTCACTAGAGCTCGCTAAAGCTTGCTGACCATCACTCATTTTTGCACGAACCTTCATTTGCTTCCTGTTCATACTGCGTCGACTGAGCATTACTTGTATGTAGCCCTACAGCTCTGATGTCTTAACACCCTTCGTCAGTCACTGATGCTCTATTACTCGGCTGTGAAATGAATGTTTGTAAGCATGCATGAGCAAGCCTTTTTAAAAAGACCACTTCTAGTGAACTTTCTTAGCCTCTATATGCAGCCTCATATCTATGTACAGCACGGATCATCGCAGTAGTTTGTTCAACATTGCATTCGAACCCAAGAGATTTCAGCCAATATGGAAAAACTTGGACTCACGTCCTCGAACTTGACCGAAACGTCTAGCTCGAGGCTCATTGCACCGATTTTTATTAGGCTTGCTTCACTTCAAAGAACATGTTTACCCGATTTCGCCAAAAACTTTCAATTCAGGCCGTTGGGAAAATCGATTTCTGAAGACTAGTTTGCAAACCACAAAAATGATCTGGCACCTTGGCAGCAAATCACAGTGATGTACTCTGCAATATAATACAACATTTAGAGCAAACAGACATAGACAAACATTTTGATTACTAACTTGTGGGCATGTCTTTGTACAGCTTTTGGCACCAGGTAAACTATGAGGTTTAACGATACTCGAGCTGATGTGATTTGCACAGCTGCGAGTTCTGTGTTTGCAGCAAAAATAAGTTTGGAAATTAGGAGCTCAGCTTTTTCTTGTGACTGCACAAAAAAGTAAAAAAACACGGGATCTAACAAAAGATTTTTCCGCATTTGGTTACGATTGTTTCGCGATAGATATCTTCATAGATCTGCGGCAGCCCCACACTTTTTTGTGATGCTGTGTATTCGTAATCTAACGCAATCGATGCGTGGCAGCTTGCAATATGCGAATCACATTGTACAAATTACGTCCCTATGTATCTGCGGTACAGACAGGACTGCACACACACACACACACACACACACACACACACACACACGCACACACACACAAACACACAAACACACAGTACTCACCATGCATACATATGACGACAGCGTCAACACGCACTGGTCTTGCTTGAGCGTAGGCTGCTAGCCTACGCTCACTCCCCCTCTCTATCCTGTTGCATCCCTCCCAGCCGCGTCTACACCACCATCACGCATGCTCTGCTCCTCTCTCACGTCTGCTAGTAAGTTTTCTTGTTGAAAAAAAATGGCAGCATATGCACAAAGTGAATGATGGATAGTGGGGCGAGTCATACGTCCGTCCATTTGTTCTTGCTCTTGTCCTTCTATGCCTGCGTCTGTGTGGCCGCCCGCGCGTCCATCCGCCCGTCCGTGCGTGCGTCTGTTCATGTGTCCGCACGTTCATCTGTGCGTCCGTCCCTACTTTCGTCAATGCATCTGCTCCTGCGTCCGTCTATGTGTCCATCCGTCCATGCAGCCATCCGTGCGTCCATCCATGTATCTATCTGTCTGTGTGTCCGTTCGTCCACCTATTCAACACTCCAAGTACCACCATCTCACATCTTTTCATAATATATTTCTCATATAGAAGCACCGCCATTCAGCGGACATTCCAAGGACTGAACGAGAGGAGACACACACACACTTTCTTACGGCTTGCGCTTCGTGTCTACTTCCCACCTTTAACCACCTGGAATTCATAGTATATACTAGTTCACTGTATTCATGGCACTGTGGCCCAACGCTCGCGAAATCTTGCTAAAATCTTGGAAGTTACGCCCAACGAATAGAACGTAGCACCCCTTTCTTTTCTTCTGTGCGTTGTTGAACAATAAAAAAATTCGCAGCGTACGCGTTAGCTAAAAGCCGAATCCTCCTGTCTCTCATTCCCCCTTAGCAGCCATTGGCATGTACATTGAGCACTATCTCTTATTGTTCAACAACGCACAGAAGAAATCTCCCACCGGCATCATCTTGGAGGTCAAAATGTGATACTTGTTACACACTACTACAACGGCTACGAGAGATGAACGGGTGTCACTATAAGGAGCTTCGCCCCTAAAAAAACGGACTGCTCGTGCTACACAACTGGCCACTGTACGCCCCGTGCATATAGGCAATGAATCTTGATCTCTAAGGTAGTGCCTGTGAGAGATATCTCCTTTGCGATATTGAACAATGGGAAATAGAAGCGTTCGCGTCCGCTAAAAGCAGACTGCTGGTCTCTGTGTCCAATATGAACCTTCTGTTTCTCTTTGCTTATTAGCAGCGATTGGAATAGTCCAGTGAAATAAAATCCCAGCATATTGATGGAGTGAATGATGATGAGTGGGGTGAAGTGTCCGTCAGTCCTTCTATGCTTTCGTCCGTCCATGCGTTCGTTTGTGTGTCCATCCGTGTGGCACTCCACGCGACCGTCCCTCTGTGCGTCCGTCTGTGCGACCGTCCCTGCGTTTGTCCGTGCGCCCATTCGTCCGTCTGTGCATCCTTCCGTGCGTTCGTACATGCGACCGTCCTTCCGTTCTTCGGTGCATCCGTCTGTGTGTGCCTCCATCCGTCCATCCACCCGCATGTCCGTATATCCGTCTGTCTGTCCGTCTATCCACACCACCGTCCATTCCTCCGTCTGTTTGTCTGCCTGTCTGTCCACGCGTCCATCCTTCCGTTCATCCTTCTATCTAGTGACCACTCCAAGTACCACGAACTCACATCGTTTCATCAAATATTCTTCATATAAAAGTACTGCCATTCAGTGAACATTCCAAGCACTAAACGAGAGGTGGCTAACTACTACTATGACGGCTACTAACAATACATACACCGCGAACGCATGACCCACGGCTTAAGGCGATGACTACATGCTATAATCTTAGCACGTTCACGGCCGTTTCACTAGCCCCACATATACTAAATTTAGTATCACTTGACGGGGATAAATGACGAAGGTAAACGACACATCCAAACATAATAATTATGACACGGAAGTTATGATGGCATCATTTAATTTCACCTCGTGACGTTGTGCTGATTTTAAAGAGACATATCAACATTTCTCATTCGTGCTTCGCATATCATCGATTCTCACTGTGCGTGAGATCAGCCAATTTTTCTAAAATCTTCCTTTGTGATAAAGTGTACGCCTTGCAGACGGAGGGACACCCTTTCTCTTCTAGTCTTCCGGTGTGCACGCTGTTGATGAAAGCGAACGGGCAGGCTGGTAGCGAAAAAAGAACGTGCGTGTGCAGTGCCTGCTTTTGAGCCGCGCAGCCAACCGTCAGAAGGCGTAGCAGTGCTGGTTGATACGCGCTGTAAGGACAGAAAAGTTTTGACCGCCACTGTACGTGCATGTAAGAACATTACTACATGCCGCACTCGTGCGGCGCTCGCGGCCGTTTCGCTAGCTTCCGATATGCCAAACTTGGTACTACGTAGCGAGAATAGAAGACAAAGGTAAAAGACACTCTGAAACATGATAATCATGACATTCGTGTCATGTAGAACATGACTACATGCTACAATCATGGTGCGCTGGCGGCCATTTTGCTAGTTTCACATATTAGTAGTTTTGTACACGTGACGTGAATACACGACGAACGCGAATGCCAGACACGAACATACTAATGATTACATGCAATTCATGTATGGCATAATTTGCACACGCCTCATAACGTTGTGCTGATTTTAAAGTGACATATCAAAACTTCCTTATTCGGGCTTCGCATATCACCGATTCTCACAATACGTGAGATCTCCCAATTTATTTTTATTTTTCACATGGCTGATGAGAAGAATGTCACAATTTCTTGTGACAGTCAGCATATGTACGGCTTATTCTGCGCATCTACTTTAGAATATGAATATATTTGAGTGTTCAACTGACGTGGTAATTATAACCATTACTTTTTGCAACAAATACTAGTGCTTTAATGGGCCAAGGCGAAGATACTTTTCTGAATTTATTTGGTCTCTCCGTTAACGAAAATGGTCCGAAGAAGTCATGTTTGATTTCAATATTTATTGCACAAGAAGGATACAACATCGACTAACCTTGGCACTCCAAAACAACGTCGCTTGGCGTTCCCTACGCTTCTGATGTGGTAGAAGAATCTCGTTGACACAGTTTGAACTCGCAGTCGCACGATGAAACGCTAGACACCTAAAAGCTGTCCATCTACTTTACGATGACGAAGGACCGGCAAGGAATATAACAGCCGGTAACGATAGGCTACACGCCGAGCGGAAACGCTCTAGTAAAGGCTACTTCTCGGCTGCTAGTTAAGATAATGCGTGGGCTGCAACTTGTCAGCCTTATCTACTTATTAATCAGCAGTCCACGACAGCCATGTTGAGTCGCGCCTTTCTGCTGAGAAGGAGCAGAAGCGCTGTTCTGGCTTCACTTAACAACCAGCTTTGTCTCTCCCCTCTGAAGAATAGGTGAGAGGTACCTTAGTGGAAGACGTCCTAATGACATTAGAAATCAAATGGCGGTCTTTCTGTCGCTCCGTAAGACACGGGGTCATTTGGGCTTTTCTCTATTCGCAAATCTTCATTTTCAATGCCATTGTGCGAATGTCCCCCTGTTTGTACTTTTTTTTTCGCCCGTTGTCCTGTATAGGACGGACAGGGAGCTAGATGACGCTCGCTTGATTCCAAGTATTTTAATCGGTGTTTTTCTGCTTGTCCTTCTCTTTCGCACATTTCGTGTCGTAGCTCTCTTTGATTGCTTTTTAAAAAGGGGTAGAACGTGTTTTATTGGCTGTTAGTTTGCCATTTCTTATTGTCATAGAAGACCACAAAACACTGGCGCTCAGATGACGTTATTTTGGTTCTCTTGGCACTGAAAGAAGTATCAAATCCACCCGAAAAGGTTAGGATCAAGGTTAATAAAGCTTAGTTGGTGAAGTAGCAGTTGATGACAAGCTTCTTAAATACTTTAGAAAAGTCTAAGGGTCTGCAGCCCGCGCGTGATGATGCGTCAAGAATTTGGTGCAGTGTATGTGTCAATGAGTGAAGCTGAGTTTCGCATGAGCATGTTTTGCGAAAACCATGTTTTCCAAGCGTCTTCTAAATGACTAACTAACAGTTTAAATATTACGTGCTCAAGCAATTTACAACAAGTATTGGTTAGTGAAATCGGTCTGTAATTAGGAGGTGGAGTTTTGCTGCTAGATTTATGAAGGGAAACTACCTTCCAAGTTTTCCAATCAGTTGGAAAGCATTAAGCTGCATCTATGCTCGCATAATCAAATCTTGCGCACAGCGCAACGTGCCTGTTCTACTGCCTTTTCCAGGGTAACATTTTCGTAAGGATCACAAAAAGAAGGAAATGGTCGAGGGATTGGTACTATTCTCAGAACACTTCTAATCACAATCGAGAAAATTGAAAACAAAATGACTTTTTCGCACTTCATAATTTCACACTACTTACCAGATTATAGTGTCCGCATTCAATGTCAATAAATAGACGGTCTACTTACATGATCTACAGACAGCCCATGTTCATAAGAAGAAGTATTTAAAGCTTGATTTTTTTACATAATCTTTGATCAGTCTAAAGGCGTTCGAGCGCGATTGACCCTCACAAGCTTCTCGAGGAGGAGACTCGCTTGGTCGAAAAGGAAAAAAAGGCACTACTTCCTGCATCCATTGCGGGAGCGTGGAAAGTGTTTCTTTAGGGCAAAAAATGAAGGTCAGAGAATGGCATGGTGAGCGCACGCAGCGCCTTTGGGAACGGGACAAGAGCACGAATAACGTAATAAGTGGAGAGAGGGAGAGCGGCAACTGCGTATTCGTTGTACCGTAGCACTAGTCCAGACATGCCTATGTTTGGAGGTGCCTGCAAAGCGCACGTCTTTGTTGCAGCCAAGGCCACGATCGCGCTTGCGCAGAACCTCTGCCCTGTCCTGCCCGGAGGAAGGAAAGAACTCTATGCTTTGATTGATTGATTGATTTGTGGGGCTTAACATCCCAAATCCACCATATGATTATGAGAGACGCCGTAGTGGAGGCCTGCGGAAATTTTGACCACCTGGTGTTCTTTAACGTGCACCCAAATCTGAGTACACGGGCCTACATCATTTCCGCCTCTATCGGAAATGCAGCCGCCGCAGCCGGGAATCGAACCCGCGACCTGCGGGTTAGCAGCCGAGTACCTTAGCCACTAGACCACCGCGGCGGGGTGAACTCGATGCTTTGATTGATTGATATGAAGGGTATAACGCCTCACAACCACCATATGATTATGAGAGATGCTGTAGTGGAGGGCTCCGGAAATTTCGACCATCTGGAGTTTTTTAACGCGCGCCTAAATCTGAGCACACGAACCTACAACACTTCCGCCTCCATCAGAAATGCAGCCGCTGAAGCCGGGATTCCATCCGGCGACCTGCGGGTCAGTAGCCGAGAACCTTCGCCACTAGACCACCGCGGCGGGGCACAACTCGATGTTTCGCTGTGACTCTTTCTACATTCGCATCCTCTCACTCTCATACCACTAAAAAACGGGCTGTTGCGCGCCTCATGCATGCTCTCTTGAACGAGGTCCGCCATGTCTGACCGGTGCTTATTCGCTGCATAGTGATGCCTTTTGGTTGTTTTGTTAGCTTATGCATCGCTTGCTGCGACCTCTTTGGAAGTTGAACGCCGCTTTTGTGCACTTCGTCATCTGAGATGCTGCCTATACGTTGTCTTTCCACTGTAACACAGCTAAAAGCGAAATAATCAAACTCTTTAAAAAAAGGTTCCCTTGTTTCCATAAAACAAAAAGCTGCCTTGTCTCATGTTTTTCTGTTCCAAGTACTGCTTTGATGCTGGAGATTCCTAGCAAGCGGGCACTTATTTCTTATTATTTGTTTATTTGTTGGAGCCTCCGGTAACTACTTTTCCCGCTTGATGAACGATTATGCGCTGGCAGTTTCAAGGGGACGTGTACACGCATATAGTTACGTACTGAAATCCTGATAATGTGCGCTTTCACTATTGTAAGTATGGGGCTTTATGCCAAAGCAACAAACCCTAAAGCAATGGGATAAAAGTGACAATTTGTGTTTGACTACTGCTCATGCATTTTCGTTTGATCTATGCGACTCGTGTGCCTGTGGACGTGCGTCACGTGGCCGCATGTTTCACCTTCGTATTCATAGCTATGCCCTTTGGGATTATTTTTCGGTCCCAAGACTTAAAGTGTAAGCTCTGACTACACTATGTTCTAGTTAATAAAGGCAAACCGTCCGATAGCGAACTTCGTTCTGGATCAAGCCGGGAGAGCTGCGGTGGCCACTGGTGTCTCTGAATCGGGAAACGACCCTCGACATGTGTACCTTCTCTTTTTTTTCATAAATAAACATTTGCGTCGTCACCAAAACGCTTCACTGTTATCCAGAGAGGATGGACCTGTAGTGATGTGTGCATACTGGCTGTTTGTTCTGAAATACGCCCCCAAACTTCCAACACCCTTGTCATGATTGTCGCTAGGGATGTCGCCAGAGGGACACCCAAGGGGTGTTTCTCTCGGGACAAGCCAGTTTACGATTTTAAGGGTGCAAACAATTCACTGTGTGCACACCGTCTTTTTATGATATTGTGCATAGGTGTCTGGGAACGCTCTACCGAAACTCGTGCATGTAACTCATTTTCACAAAACTCTGCTTCATGCCAAGTTTGCAACATGTCTTACAAAAGTACTTTATTAGGTTACCATGAAATTCAATGAAGAATTTTTTCAAGTGGCATATATAGGCAGGTAGGCAGACATACATATAGAAATAGATATGCAAAGCACGTATGCGTAAAGTTGATATGTCAATTTATATCAGCACAACGATACGAGTCGGATGCAAATTACGCCATACATGACTTCCATGTGAAGATTATCATGTTCGCGCCTGGCTTTGTGTTGGTCGTCCATTCACGCCACGTATTACCAAATTTGGTATATGGGAAGCCAAACGTCCTTGAGTGCGCTATGAGCGTAGCCTGTAGTCATGTTTTACATGACACGCATTTCATATTTATCATGTTCGCAGCAGTCATATACCTTCGTCATCCGTTTGCGTCACGTAATACCTAATTTAGTATCAGTGAAGCTAGCGAAATGACCGCGAGCGCACTTTAAACATCGTGACGTGCATTATATGCATGTCGTAATTTTCACATTAGGGCCTATCACTTGTGTTCGCCATGCAGTCAGAACATGCCATACTTGTTTTGTAGAATGTCATGTGACCACAATGGCAGTAGCATGAAGAAATGTAAATCATGACATACATATCATCATTTTCATGTTATGACTAGTTACATTTGCTCATCATACCGTCATGCCATACCAGCTTTGGTATAGATTTCATTATCAAAATAGCGAGGAAAGCTAAATGTCATAGGCGGCTAGATAGATTGATAGATAGATAGATAGATAGATAGATAGATAGATAGATAGATAGATAGATAGACAGACAGACAGACAGACAGACAGACAGATAGATAGATAGATAGATAGATAGATAGATAGATAGATAGATAGATAGATAGATAGATAGATAGATAGATAGATAGATAGATAGATAAATAGATATATAGATAGATAGATAGATAGATAGATGTATAATCTAAGGAATTATCTACTAATATTCGTGTCCCTCAAGGATCCATTTTCGGACCGCTCCTGTTTTTAATTTATATAAATGGTCTTCTTAACTGTTTCTCCTTCACTAATTCTATTTTGTATGCTGATGACTCTACCATATTTACTCCTGACAAAAGCATTTCACTTTTCGTCGACAAGCTAAGCACTGACTTGAAAAATGTTTCAAGTTGGTGCAGTGCTAACTTGTTAACTAATAACGAAGACTAAATTTGTAGTATTTCCAACGCATCAAAATATTCAGCATTTTTTCTTTCGTTGACTTTAGGCTCACACTCTACTTTTTCCAGTGCCTGCGCTTTTTTTCTCGGAATTTCTCTCGACTCTAGCTTGAAACACATAGATCATATTTCTGACATCAAAAAGAAAATAACATACGGCATCCGCGCTCTGATTAAAACTCGTCCATACTTCACACATTCCACTTTTCTGTCACCCTACTATTCATTCGTTCATTCTCATATTAATTATGGCATAATGTGCTTTGGTAACACCTGTAACACTCACTTGGCTTCTCTTCAAGCACTGCAGAACCAATCAATAAAAATCATTACTAATACATAGTTCACGTTTTTCTAACAGTAATTGCCTACTTCATGATAACAACATTTTGACCATTTCAGAGCTCCTCAATTACAGCTTAGGTACCATATTCTATAATTACATCACCAAGACACTACCTCCTATTTGCTTCTCATCTTCCGACCTTGTCGCTCATAACAATACTAGATTTGCATGTAACAATAACGTAATTTTGCCTAAGGTACGTGCTAATTATGGCAAACTAACTGCTCAATTTTCATCAATAGCATTTCGGAACACAATGCCATCTGTTATTAAAAATCCTACAAACATGCATCACTACAAAAAAAACTAAAATCACATATTATGCATGCCTAGATTTACTGTTTCTTACCATAGAGCTACCTAGTTTGAATGTCCACATGTTATGTATTACAAGTTTTTGTATTCTTTTTCAGTTATACTCTTCACATTATTCATTGATTCATTTGAATTTCTTTTATGTTTGTTTTCCTTTGGTATGTATACAATATATATATATATATATATATATATATATATATATATATATATATATATATATATATATATATATATATATTGTAGCGAAGCCTCCGAATGCTGAAATGGGTGGAACTCTTGAGTATTTTCTAGTGGGGCTACCCAACAAGGACGCTGCTCGCGCTGAGAGCCCGTGCTTGGCTGTGACTGTCGCCATTGTATATTCCCGCTCGTTGCCGGCTAGTAAACGCCTTAACAATTTGGTGGAGAGTGCTGCAATCCCTGTCTATGCCTTTGGAGCTACGATCACGTACCCTGCCATCTACTAAGTACCACGACGCTTCTCAGCAAACGCCTCCTCCAATGCCACCCCCTTGTCCCGGTGTCCCCAGAATCCGCGATCCACCCATCTTCACTGGCGCTGATGGCGCTGACGTGGAGGACTGGCTCGTTATTTACGAGTGCGTGAGCGTCCCCAACAAATGGGACGAGGATGGCAAGCTGACCAACTTGGTATTCTACCTTACGGGTGTTGCCAGTTTGTGGTATAACAACCACGCGTCCGATTTTGCCACCTGGTCCGATTTCAAGACCGCAATCATCAACGTCTTCGACCGCCCTGCTGTTCGCATGCTGCAAGCCGAGCAGCGCTTGCGTGAACGTGCTCAGGAGGCTGGTGAGTCATTCACCAGCTATATTGAAGACGTCCTGGACCTATCCAACAAATCTAATCCCACGATGTCCGAGTCTGACAAGATCCGGAACATCATGAAAGGCATTGACGATGATGCCTTCACGATGCTGCTCGCCAAAAACCCCGGCACAGTGGCTGAGGTCATCACACTGTGCCAGAGCTACGAGGAGCTCCGCCGGCAGCGTTCGATGACCCGACGCTCCCCACCACGAGCTGCAACGCTTGCTGGCTTGGAGGCCAGTTGTGACTAAGTGGCGTTGATGGCAGACCTAAAGTCCTTCATCCGGGAGGAAATCGCGCGTCAGTTCTCACTCCTGCCCTTTGCCCACCAACCGACTGTTCAACAATCGCCTACTACCCTTCTCCCTCCCATCCGTCGAGCGATTGAACAGTAAATAGCGGAGGTAATGCCTGCGTATCACCCTCCACAGCCTCCGGCTCCTGCGCCCCTGAGTTACGGGCAAGTTGTCGCCAGGCCGCCCCAAGTCGTTCCAGCAACCGCCCCTCAGGGCACGACTGGTTTTTCACCTTTCTACTTGCTGTACGGAAGGCACCCGTCGCACACCATGGACACGATACTCCCGTACACGCCGGATCCATCTGAGTGTACACCTACTTCCGAGACAGCCAGGCTTGCTGAAGAGTGTCGCGAGCTTGCCAAGACTTTTACGACGCAAGAGCGGCAGAAGAGTATTTGTGATGGCTCCACCACTTCTGAGCCCACGTTCCTTCCTGGTGCTCTTGTATGGCTCTCGATCCCGACCTCTGCAGATGGCCTCTCTTCCAAGCTACGTCCCAAATACGAAGGCCCCTACCGTGTCATCGAGCGCACCTCACCCGTCCACTATCTGATCGAACCCGTTGAACAATCTTCGGACATGCGCCGCCGTGGGCGAGACATCGTCAACGTGGAGCGCCTGAAGGCTTATTATAACCCGCTCATAGTAACGAGCTGTTAGGTCGCCAGGCGGCTCCCTCTTCGACCCCGGGGTAATTGTAGCGAAGCCTCCGAACGCTGAAATGGGTCGAACTCTTGAGTACCTTCTAGTGGGGCTACCCAACAAGGACGCCGCTCGCGCTGGGAGCTCGTGCTTGGCTGTGACTGTCGCCATTGTATATTCTCGCTCGTTGCCGGCTAGTAAACGCCTTAAAATATATACATATACATATATATATATATTCTCACAATGCAGAAACAGCAGCAGTCAAGTTCAGGAAACTCACTTTAATTGCACCAGAACACTGGCAAACTGATGTTGTTGTTGTTGTTGCCCCTTCGCACTGGCACATACCCACTATGGGGGATTGGCCATGAAATCTAGAAGTAGCCTATATGAGATCTACTAAAAGGTTTATCCTAAATGAAAAACTAATGATATAATAGAAAAGAATAATTAACTAGAAAAAGAATATTAAACTAAACAAATAATTGAAGATTGAATCAAGAAGAGAAAAGGTGAGGTAATACTACAGTGTAAGACAGAAATTTTGAGTAGACCAGACAATCGAGCTTATCTCACCCGGTCACAATCAAATGAATATGCAAATTTCATTCAAAATTAGACAAGTGTCGTCAGAAATATATTTAAGCAGGCATTATTATGACATGCGCTTTGATTCTCGAATGAAATTGCATACAGCATCGAATACGCTCCTGTGGCAATGTCCCAAGCTAAAGGCACCGAAACTTAGAACATTATCTGCAGTTAAATTTAATCCTACTGCGTGAAACGGAACAATTAAAAGTCTTTTCCTAATTAATGAATAGTTTTTACATGTTATAAAGTAATGCTCTATTGTTTCCGTTTCTTCACAAAATGGACACAGGGGGGATATCGCCAGACCAGCTCTGTGCAAGTAAAAGTTTAATGGAGGGACACGACATCGAAATTTGGTTAAAATAACTTCTAACTTTTTAGATTGACTCCACTGAGGTTTCCAGGGATATGTAAGGTGCTGATAGTCCGTATATTTAGTAATATTTTCCATCATATCCGTATAAATAGCCAATTTTCTATATCTGATCGACACTATGTGTTCCGATTCTGGTAGTACCGAGATCACAGGGCCATCAAGTGTGGCTCGAGATAGTGAATCGGCCATTTCATTCAACCGTATGCCACAGTGTCCCGGGACCCAGACTAACTTCAGGAACTTCACATGAGGTGGAACTAATGTTTGTAATGTCGCTAGAGCTCTTGATTGTTCTGAAGCTGTGAGAGTAGTACACAGCGAAAGAGAATCAGTAATTATCATTGCACTCTCTTCGTTTGAAGGAAGTTTTCGTAGCGCTAAAATAATAGCCAAGAGCTCAGCTTCGAAAACCGGAGTGAAGTCTGGTAGTCTTACCGAGAATGACCAACCGAGGTAATCTGAGACGATTCCTACTGCTGCCTTTTCTTTATTCACAGAAGCGTCTGTGGCTATTATGTTCTTTATTTCCGCATGAGCTATGTAATGGCAAACTGATCGGAAGAGAACCTCGTCTTCTTCTCTCGCTGCGCGTGTTCTTCGTTGTTCTCTTGGTGCTGCATATTCAATGTGGCATTTGCCCCCGTCCAGAGAGCAGCGTCCCGACGCTCTTTTCAAAAGACGGTGTAGTAGATGTATGGTGTAAATCAGTCCGAAAAGTAGGGCTTCATTCGCACAACATGCACGATTTCTGGTTTTTGCTGGCGAGTTGTCGAGGGGCTGTCAGGAACGACCACGTAATTAACGTCGCTCAGGTGTTGTAAAACTGTGCAGGGGCCAAAATACTTCATCAGCAATTTTTCAGACAGTCCCCGGTGGCGTATAGGACTCCATACCCAGACTTTGTCGCCGGCAAGATAGACGACATATCGGTGTCGCAGATTACAACGTTGGGCGTCATAATTTTGCTGCTGGGTGATTCGGACGCGCGCAAGCTGCCTCGCTTCTTCTGCTCGTTGGGTAAAAGATACAGCGTCCAAATCGATGTCATTGCGGTCGTGCAGTAACATG
This sequence comes from Rhipicephalus annulatus, assembly GCA_013436015.1. Taxonomy (NCBI): domain Eukaryota; kingdom Metazoa; phylum Arthropoda; class Arachnida; order Ixodida; family Ixodidae; genus Rhipicephalus; species Rhipicephalus annulatus. Next base: position 1,317,898 of record WOVY01011207.1, on the reverse strand, counting down.
GCGTCAAGCATCGTCGTCACTTCATGGCGTTCTTCGTGTAGTTTCTTGCTGCGCTGTATTATAGGCGAACGTGATGTACGGTAGAATGTCGTCCTAGTTCTTGTGATCCACGTCAACGTACATACTCAACATGTCGGCAATAGTCTTGTTGAGGCGTTCTGTTAAGCCGTTGGTTTGTGGTCGATAGGAAGTGGTTTTACGATGGGCTGTTCCACTGAGCTGAAGCACTGTCTTCAGGAGCGCGGCCGTGAAAGCGGCACCTCGATTCGTTATTATGATTGTTGGAGCACCGTGCCTCAGGACAATATTTTCTACGAAGAATCGTGCGGATTCAACGGCGGTGCCACTTGACAAAGCCTTTGTTTTCGCATAGTGCGTAAGATAATCAGTGGTGGCTATTACCCACTCGTTGCCAGCATGGGAAGTCGGATATGGTCTAAGGTGATCCATTCCAATTTGGGCAAAAGGTACCATGGGCACTTGAATTGGTTGTAATAGTCCAGCTGGTTGTAACGGTGGTGATTTTCGTTGTTGGCAATCGAGGCACGTGCGCACGTAATGCTTCACAATAGCTGGAAGTCTTTGCCAGTAGTATTTCTGTTGGGTTCTTGCCAATGTGCGTGTGTATACGAGATGACCAGACGTTGGCTCATCGTGGCAAGCACAAAGTATCTCCTCACGAAGTGACGTCGGAACGCCAAACAGGTGGGTGCTTCCTCTGGGAGAAAAGTTCTTCTTATAGAGAACACCACTACGTAAGCAGAATGACGGCAGGCTCCTTGCAAATCTTCTAGGGACGGTTGTTGTCCGGCCATTCAAAAACTAAATAGGATGAAGCAACTCCCTGTCTTCTTTGTGCTTGCAGAAAATCGTAGTGGTGTCAACGACTCCTACAAACGCCATGCTGTCATCTTCTGTGTCATCGTCGCACTTTATCGGTGACCTTGATAAGCAATCGGCGTCGGCGTGCTGCCGTCCGGACTTATACACGACCGTCATATCAAATTCTTGAAGGCGTAAGCTCCACCGTGCGAGCCGACCAGACGGGTCTTTCAAGTTGGTCAGCCAGCAGAGGGAATGATGGTCGCTGACTACGTGGAAGGAACGATCATAGAAGTACGGACGAAACTTTATAACCGCCCATACGACAGCAAGACACTATTTTTCCTTTGTGGAGTAGTTGGACTCGGCGCGAGAAAGCGTCCTACTAGCATATGCGATCACACGCTCGGCTGAGTCTTGCCACTGGACGAGTACAGCGCCTAAACCCACGTTGCTGGCATCTGTATGGACCATGGTAGGAGAATGCTCATCAAAGTGAGCAAGCACAGGTGGAGTCTGCAGGTGTTGTCGGAGATCGTCAAATGCCACCTGTTGATCGTCGCCCCATGTGAACGAAACGTCTTCTCTTGTGAGTCGTGTTAACGGCGAGGCTATGTGGGAGAAATTGGCAATAAACCTTCAATAGTATGCGCATAGGCCAAGAAAACGCCTGACTGCTTTTTTGTATTTTGGTACCGGAAATTTTCCGACGGCCGCAATCTTATCGGGATCAGGTCGAACACCTTCATGGCTCACCACATGGCCTAAAAATTGAAGCTCCTTGAAACCGAAATGACACTTCTCGGGTTTCAGTGTCAGGCCGGCAGACCTTATTGCCCTGAATACCGATGGCAGCCTGCTCAGGTGTTCCTCAAATGTTTTTGAAAAAACAATGACGTCGTCCAGATAGACCAGACACTAGCGAATTATATATATATATATATATATATATATTAATGTTCTGTTGCAATTAGGCTTAGTTTATAATTTTTAATATTGCCTATTGTTGCCTCTAGCAGTGTTTACCTCAATTTCCCCTTAACAGGAGGTTCCGATACAGTTTTGACTTTGGGACCTTCTTTTGTATACTAAACACATGTCACATTCTTGTATTCGTACCAATAAATTATCTGAAATCTGAAATAAATAGATAGATAGATAGATAGATAGACAGATAGATAGACAGATAGAAAGATAGATAGATAGATAGATAGATAGATAGATAGATAGATAGATACGTTCAAAGTCGCCGAAGATCGCTCAGAAATGCTTTGCATTCAAAAAGAACTTTCACGAAACATTAGACACATAGCGTGTAATTTTTTTAAGTGGGAAAAATTGAAAACTCAGTTTCAATTTTTTTCCTACTGATGACCACTTCTCATGTGAAGTGTTTGTGGGCGAGAGGCGTTTAGTTGCCTGGTAAAAGGCTGATTGTCAAGCAGGTCATTTGAGATTGTACTACAATAGTTTTCTTGAGGCATTGGGGTTTACACGTCTGCTCATAGGAAGCCAGTGCCACTAGTCGGAAAGTTAGCGAGTGAATCACGGTGTCGGCCCTCCCATATCTATTCGATTCCTGGTGCGCCTGGCGCAAGATTATTCGGTTGTGAATAATAAATGTTCACCTTTTTTCGTTGTGGGCTTTAGCACAGCTGTGGAGATAGATAGTCGTGTTCAGAACACGAGCGTATAGGAATTGATTGATATGTGGGGTTTAACGTCCCAAAACCACTATATGATTATGAGAGACGCCGTAGTGGAGGGCTCCGGAAATTTAGACCACCTGGGGTTCTTTAACGTGCACCCAAATCGAGCGTATAGGAATCACATAGGTTTTTATTGACAGTTATTTCTTCATGAGTAGTGGTGGTATCACCTGATGAAGCCGCGAACGAACAGATGAACTGGAAGATGGCTCGTTGAGGGACAATGCATTAGTTTACGATGCTTCCGCTCCTGCGAACAATTTTACGGTGAAACCTGCTATGAGATGACAACTGGGGTCACGCGTGGCGCCGTAGTTGTCCGCCATCGGCGCTGCCGGTGTCCGTACATCAACTTCGCCCGAAATGAAAAAAAAAATCTAGTGCCAAAGACAATGTGGCATTCGAACCCGGGTTCACTGCCTTGTAGCCCAGTATTCTATCACTGAGCCACACCGTTGCTAAAGACTCGTTCGCACTGTTTGACTGGCAGGCTTGATGTCGAGAAAAGAATCACGGTAATATGAGTAATAAAGCATTTTAGAACGGCAAAATTCCAACCAGGCGTTTCACAATGCTGGCAGCGTAACGAAAGAGTCGTGCGATGCCTTATCACGGTACAAAAGCTTGTTCTTGATCACGTATTAGCTGTAGCGCATAATCACTTCACGCATCCTCTCTTCGTCGTCAGACACTGAATGAAGAATTCGCGAAAAATTTATTGAAAGTGTTTAGTGGCTACCACACTTCCCAGAAAAATGACGAAGGATAGCATAGTGAATGCTGGCCTACTACCCAGAAAAATATTAATCATTTTGCCGTAGTGGGTACTCAGAAATTGCGCATGCAGCAGTTACCCAATCAGCGTTTAGAAAAGGCTCTGAAAAGACTGCTGTTTTAACTTTTGCTCTGAATGTGCTGGTATCTTCCGCGTAGGTCTGGAGTTTTTTTGCTGCGTGAAGTCCGAGCACTAAAACCTTCCAAGTGCCTTTAGACGTTGAAACAGTGTCAAACTGAAATACGTTGCTTGTCACGACAATGGTTATTAAACTTGAACCCTTGACATTCTCATTTCCTCACGATCACATTTTTCTATGGCTTCCTGAATCTATCTTTAAACCACCCCTTATAATTTGTTACAGAATTGGTGTGAGGCTTTTTGCCCAGCAGAGCAGTGTTTAGTGATATTACTGGGAGAGAGCTTTGAGCACGATAGCTTCATCTTCAGCCTATGGACGGTGCCCTAAATTAACCGGAAGTTTTATACTGACTGTCCACAAAATATAATGGTCGCTTTTGGACGAATGACTGTGTGCTCTTACGTACCTTATAGCTTGTTTTCCTTTCAGGAAGCCTGTGTGCGAGCAACGAGTAGCCTTGGTTCATACGATGTAACGCTCACTGAAAAGAAGGAATACGCAGAAGGTGGCGCATTCATCGGTGCCAGAAAACGCTACGCCCAACCGCCACTCTACGTGCAAGTAGTAGATCCCTTGCAGAAAACTGAAATGCTGGCTTTGAAGCAGTGTATCGAAGAAAGTGGCATTTTGCAGTAAACATGATGTAGTGCCACTTGTTTATACCAATACACGGCGCGAATTTTCACGTGTGCTTAAGAGAGCGCAAATTTATATTTGTAGTTTACTCCACTTCCTAAAACAGTTCCGAAATTTCACGCGCAAAAAACTGCGTCGACGGGTGCACTGTGTTGAATAAGATATTCGAAATTTTTAATACGATATTCGCCAGTCTACAATCTGTGGAGTATTCCGCAGTCAATTGCCAACAGTGGTGCTGCAGGGTCATATATTGTATGGCATGAAACGAAATGGTGTATCATTTTGCCAAAAGTCAGCACTTATCTTTAAAACAAAAAGCCCAGTAGCGAGAGGTGGCGCAATTGTTGTAAACAAAGCGTTTATTAGGGCTAGTCGGTCATTCATATCATTAAATAACGGTGCAAAAACGATGAATGAACACGCAGGTATCAGCACTAATTTTTATGTGCATTGAATTGTTGTTGTTTGTGCTGTGACTTTACGTTGTTATATAAATTTTCGAGGCATATGTGAAGTTGCGAGCAAATCTGAAAAAAAAGTAACATCCTCAAGGGAACCGTTGAATATGCCTTGCAGCGGTTGTACATAATCAAGTGAATATAACAAAGCTTCATTAATGATTTTACTATGTGAAGGTGGTTGGTGAGTGCAGCATGTTGGAGGTTGGCATTGCTTTTACTAAATACTAGTGCATTTAAGGTAACTAATTTCTCTAGGGCCTGTGTTAGCTGTGCGATATGAGCATAACAAGCCTCTCTGTTCTTTTTACACTTTTTTGTTTGTATGCAAGGTATTCATATTGTTCGGCTGTGCTGACATTTTCCAATAATAAAGTATGGGTGACTAGGCTAGAGGCTGCAGCTCTTACCTAGTTTCCATGTGAGTTAGCAATTGAATACTAGCACTAAAATGTTTTTCCCTATGCTCATGCATTACTTTCACTGGTCTGCATATATAAGACGCTAGGTGGTTTAGTTCCAACTTTCAGTACTTATTAACGCTTCCAATACTCCCTATATTGACTAGGAGGTGAGCGGTTCTGCACATTGACAGTTGGTAGACGGAGCACTGACTGAGGTTGCGATCTTCGCAAGCGGAATCGCCACATGCACTTCAGCTTGCGGAAGACGTAAAGTCTCTGATATACGTTGATGACGTGACTTTGTGGTCTGTGCGTAAAGAAGTCTCAGGACAAGCACAACAGCTTCAGAAAGCCCTTGATGTTCTTTATAACTACACGTAGAACGAAAGGTTAAACATGTGCGCCCAAAAATGAAGCTATGTTCAGGTGGCTAACAAGGAATGGCACTGAAAGATCAAGCAGTGCCCATCTTTATTCACACTAGCTGCAGTAACCATTCCTGATGCGCCGGAGGTCCGTATACTAGGTCTCGATATTCACCAGTCCGGCAGTTGAGTGCACTGGCTCGGCAAAGCCAGACAGTGTTCCACGAAAAATGCTTCACCTGATTCACCGCACTGCAATAAACAGCTTGAGCTTGTACAGATGTAGCTGAACAGCTCGTACGCACAGTTCTGCAGCCGAGTATCCATTACTAGGCGCAAAAGTTCAACAATTAACTCAAGCGCAGCTGAAAAAGTTGAAGACTCTATTAACCGTGATGTTATGCGCACAATAACATCGTTACATGTCATCAATTCTATATCACCACGTTCCTTTCTTCAACTTTTGTTATCGCCTCGTTACTCTACGTTCAGCGCAAACCACGCCTACGAAGTTCGAGAAGGTGCGAAGCCATAGTAGAATGTATTGATAAGATTACGCTCACTTCATGAACAATAAATATTATTCTGAAACCTACGTTGCCGCTAATGGTGACGCTAGAATATTCGATAGCAAGGGTGTAAATGCCAACACGCTTCGCCGCTTGTCAGTTGATCGACGGCTGACGCTCCGTTTGCCGCTCTCAGTGCAAGACTACAATTCGACATTCCGTTTACTGGGCACAGGTTCGCCCAAATAAACAGTTTATTATTTGACTCGCAGTGTGCTCCATTCGACCACGTCACGACCCCGTGGCATCTGGCAAAGATGCTTCCCAGCCCAACTACTGAACAGCTCTCTTCAGCCGGGAGCCGAGCACACACCGTCAAGAGGACATCGACGCTAACGCTAAGCAGCGAGCCAGCTGCCAACAGCAAAAGATTCCACCAGAGTTCGAGCCTCTACCTGCCCCAACCTGGAAGACTCAAACTCCTTAGCTCGACCACTGTGACGTTGACAGCTCCTGTACTACCGGTACCCATCGTACTCCAGAAGTCTAAAGAGCCTCCCACTTTCCGGGGATCATCGTTGGAAGACCCACAAAGCCCCACAGGCTGGAGACATACAATAGAGTCGCCACCTTCAACAGCTGGGACACCTACGAAAAACTGCGCCGCGTCTACTTTTACTTGGAAGACGCCTCAAAAACATGGTTAGAGAAGCGGTAACCCACCTTAAAAACCTGGGATGTCTTTCGGACGACGTTTCTGAACACCTTCACGAGCATCGTTCGCAAGGAACGTGCCAATAGTGCCTTGGAGACACGTGTTCAACTTCCCAACGAAGGTGTGAACATCTTTAGAGAAGCGATGACCCGGCCGTTCCATCACGCGATCCCAACATGACCAAGGAGGAGAAACTGAGCTTTCTTATGAGGGATGAGAACTTTTCCTTACAAAAACTTTTCGTCGGACTGATCAGAAGCACGCCGACGACAGTCGCTCAATTCGCCTCGGAAGCATTTACATTCGAGAAGACGCTCGAAATGCGGACACGGCAATACAACCGCTGTTTTTCGGGTGCAAGCTACACCAAGATCCAAGAGCTGGGACTCACTGACCTACGACAGCCGATCCGAGCGATCGTACAAGAGGAGCTGCGGATATTACTACCTTCAGCAAGGACTCCATTGTGGACGTCGTACGCTCGGAGATCCAACAGTCACTGGGCGTTCCTTAGGTCCCACAGCCACAGGTGCAAGCTATGAGCTATGCTGCAGCAGTCCACACTGAGGGCTCTCCTCCACGTCTCCGCCGAGACGCCGCATGGCCGCAGTTTCGCCGCGAGACAACATCGAGGCCCCTAGCGTCGTCATACCACCCGCCAAGCAGCCAGCGATTCACGCCGAAGAAAATCGACGTTTGATGTGCTCCTGACAATCGCCCACAATGAGGGGAAGCTGGCCACACATACCGCCGCTGCCAGTACCCACAAATGTGACTACGTGGTTTCGACATGAACGCGCCGTGTCCGCAGAGGGGTGAACGACTTCAAGATAACACCCACTACCTCACAGGAGCACTGTGGACACACCGATGACCTAACCATTTCCCGTTGCCACGCCGCCATATGTAACCGCAACGCGGACAACTCAGCGGCCCTACTCGGCGCCGTTCTCGGAGCTCATACTTGAAAAACTAAGGGCAGAAATCGATGAACGTGCGTTCACTGTATAACGAACTACCGAAGATCCCCTGCCGCCGATGATGATGACGCCGCAACAAAATCGCCGCAAAGCTACTAGTAAAAGGAAAGGGTCTTGACGTCAAACATTCGCATCGTGAAGAGAGCACAACGCAACGGGGAAGCAGTGGAGCAAATAGACGTAGCCTTGACCTGACACCACGACCCAACCGCACCGCACGACGACGAACCAGTCACCCCGACGTAATATTCGACAGCCACCTTGTCACTGCTCTTGTCACTACTGGAGCCGATCATTCCGTCATCAGAGGGTCTTTCGCGACGAAGCTGAAAAAAGTGAGAACTGCATAGCAAGGCCCCGAAATTATGAACGCTGGAGGTCACCTAAGAACGCCGACTGGAGTCTGCACAGCTCGAGTCACCATCAATAACAAGACTTATCCTGTGAGCTTTGTCATCATGCAAAATTGCTCCAGGGATGTGATACTTGGAATGAACTTTCGAAGTAAACACGGCGCTGTCAACTACCAAAGGCCTCAGTCAATCACCCTAACCTCAGGAAACACGCAGCTGAACCTTACAACGCCAAGTAATCACGCATTGAATGTGCTAGAAGAGCAAGTCACTGTGCCACCTTTCTTCAGCATCGTCAATTTTGTTGGCCCCGAAAATGCCAAAAACCTTGAAGGCATCGTCGAGGCCAATCAGTACCTTCTCCTGGACCATCAGGTTTGCGTAGAATGAGGCTAGCTGAGCTGCGTGAAGGCAAGGCAAAGGTGGTGCTTAAAAATTTCAGTCACAAATACAGGCACATCAACCGTGGTACGACGGTCGCCTACATTAACGAATTCTTGGAGACACGTTATAGAAACCCAAGTAGTCAATATTTCCGGAGCCCTTCACTACGGCATCTCTCATAATCATATGGTGGTTTCAAGACGTTAAACCTCACATATCAATCAACCACTCTTCGATGCTGCCACTACTGCTTTGACGAGCCGAGATCCTGAACAAGATTTTGATGTCAACCCGAGCCTTTCGAGGTGCAAGCAAGATTATCTCAAGTCCCTGCTCTTGCATTTCAAGGACTGCTTTTCGTCATCATCGTAAATTCCATAAACCGCAGTCGCTAAACGTCGCATCATCACAGAAGAAAGTGCCCAATCAGTTTGATAAAACCCGTATACTGAGTCTCAACGCGCGAACGCCACACCATGAAGAAATAAGTCGATGAAATGCTACGCTTTGACATCAATCAGCCGTCCAAGAGTCCATGGGCGTCCCTCATGGTATTAGTGCAGAAAAAGGACGAGACCCTGCGTTTTCGCGTTGATAACCGCCACTTAAACAAAATCACAAAGGAGGACGTGTACCTTCTTCCACGTATAGACGACGCCCTGGACCGACTTCACAACGCGAAGTACTTTTTGTCAATGGACCTCAAAACGGGCTATTGGAAATTTGAGGCTGACGAGAGAGATCGAGCGAAGATGACTTTTGTCACACCAGGCGGCCTCTCAGTTTAAGTTCACGCCATTTCGTCTTTACTCGGCGCCTGCAACGTTCCAGCGCGTTATGAACACCGTTCTGGCTGGATTGAAATGGGAGATTTGCCTCATGTATTTAGATGACGTCGTCGTGTTTTCCTCTGTCTGGCTTTGACAAGCATCTCCGGCGCCTTGAAGTGCTACTTCAAGCTATCAACAGTTCTCGACTAAACCTGAAGACTGAAAAGTGCCGCTTCGCATACGAGGAGCTGTTATTCGTGGGACACGTTATTGGCAACTCTAGAGTCCTTCATGACCCACAAAAACAGCCACCGTCGCTGATGTCTCGCAGCCCACCGACAAGAAGGCGCTACGCCGATTCCTCGGATTGTGCGCCTATACAGGCGTTTGATCAAACTTTTTTCACAGATCTCCGCGCCGCTAGCTGACTTCCTGTAAAACAACGTCGAATTCAGGTGGAAAGCGGCACAAGCAGAAGCATTTCAGGAACCTAAACGACGCCTTCAGACACCACTGATACTTGCACATTTTGACGAATAGGTCGAAACAGAAATACACATCGACGCAAGCAGCGTAGGACTCGACGCCGTCTTCTGCAAAAGACTGATGGAGTAGAAAGAGTTATCAGTTATGCGAGCCGATTGCTATCAAAGGCTGCAGCCAGCTATTTCACAAAGAAAAAGGAGGGTCTTGCCATCATATGAGCAGCGTCAATGTTTCGCCTCTACCTCTACGGCAGGCCTCCTAAAGTTGTAAGCGACCACCGCGCCTTGTGTTGGCGAGGTAACTTGAAAGTACGTTCGAGTCATATCGCACGGTGAAGCCTTATACTCCAAGAATTCGACGGGCCAATCGTTTATATGTCTGGAAGAAAACACTCTGACGCCGACTGATTGTCTCGTGCCCCCGTCGAACCACCACCGCCCGATTGTCTGGATGAGGACAGCTTCTTAGGAGCGATACCTACCAACACCTTCGCCGAGCCACAGTGAGCTAACCCGAAGCTCAGAAGCCTTGTGGAATACCTTGAGGTTAACACCAGGACTGTTGCAAATGTTTTCAAGAGAGGAATGGAGTCTTTTTCTTTTAAAACGAAGTGCTCCTAAAGGAAAACTTCTCCCCTCTGCAAGCCAGACTCCTTCTCGTGGTTTCTTCGGCATTGAGACCACAAGTACTTGAAGCTCTACATGACGACCCGACGGCTGGACACCTCGGTGTTTCCCGTACGCTCGCAAAAATACAAAAATACTACTACTGACCACGACTTGCCGCCGACGTCGTTCATTACGTCAGAACCTGCCGCAACTGACTGCGACGAAAGGCACCACCGAATAGGCCAGCCGGACTTTTCCAGCCCATCGAGCCACCTCGCCGACCGTTCTAGCAAATCGGCATGGACTTACTGGGGCCGTTCCTAACATCAAATGTAGAGAAAAAATGAATCAATGTAGCTATGGGCTACTTCACGCACTACGCTGAGACAAAGGCCCTGCCCAAAGGCAGTGCTTTGTTCTTCGTCGCGAACATCGTGAACATTACTTCGTCGCGACAACAGCAACGTTCTTCGTAGAGAAAATTGTTCTGCGTCACGGAGCTCCACAGGTTCCCAATTCTGATAGAGGTACGGCCTTTACGGCAGACCTAACTCAGGCAATCCTGAGGTACAGCTAGGCAAGTCACCGCCGGAACACTGCCTACCATTCACAGACGAACGGCCCCACTGACCATCTTAGTAAGACCATCGCTGATATGCTAGCCATGTACGTCGACGTCGAGCACAAGACCTGCTGACCCGCACGTTGCGGGATCAAATCCCGGCTGCAGCGGCTGCATTTTCGATGGAGGCGGAAATGTTGAATGCCCGTGTACTCAGATTTGGGTGCACATCAAAGAACCCCAGATGGTCAAACTTTCCGTAGCCCTCCATTACGGCGTCTCATAAGAAAATGGTGGTTTTCGGACGTTAAACCCCACAAATCATCAATCGAGCACAAGACGTGGGATGAAATACTTCTGTACGTCACCTTCCGTAGGTCACTTCCGTACGTACAATTACACCATCCAAGAAGCGACGCAGATCACACCCTACAAGTTATGGAAGGATCCCGGCAACGAAGCTTGACGCTATGCTTCTAAACGTCGCTAACGAAGAGAACATCGACGTGCCCGCCTACCTTCAGCGTGCTGAAGAAGTTCGTCAACTCGCCCACCTGCGCGTCAAGAATCAGCAGGCGATCGATAGTAGCCGTTACAATCTTCGACGAAGCTTCGTGAAGTACCAGCCCGGAGACCGTCTCTGGGTATGAACCCCGATACGGTGATGTGGGCTCACTGAAAAAAACTTCTGCGACGGTACTTCAGACCGTACAAAGTAGTTCGACAACTTCGCCCACTCGACTACGAGGTTGTTCGCGACAGCATTACGAACTCTCAACAGCGCCATGGTCCACAAGAAGTCGTCCATGTCGTGCGCCTTAAGCCATTTTATGCGCGAATCTGGGGACTGTATTTGGTTGTTGTTGTGCTTTATCGCTTGCATTTATTGTTTATTTTCTTTAGTATTGTACCTTAGTCTTTTGTTGAAACATCAGGGCGATGCCTTTTTAAGAGGAGGGCAATCTCACATTGCTTTTCTCAAGTTTTCTTATCGCCTCGTTACACTACATTCAGCGCAAACCGCATTTACGGTGTTCGAGCAGCTGAGAGGCCATAATAGAAAGTTCTGGTAAGGTTACGCCCACTTCCTAAATATTACAGATTATTGTGGAACCTATGTCACCGCTAGGAAGAACGCGATAATGTTCGATGGCAGGAGTATAAATGCCGACATGTTTCGCCGCTTGCCAGTTGATCGACGGCCGATGCTCAGTTCACCGCTATCAGTGCAAGAATGCAATGCAACTTTCTACTTACTGGGCTCAGCTTTGCCCAAATGAACAGTTTATGTTTTGACTCGTGGTGTACTTCATTCGTCCACGTCACGACCCCGTAACAACACCATCTTTGCGGGAACGCACCCTGCTAAACACGGTCGCAGACCTATTTCACACAGAAAAAAAGCTCGTTAAATTCAGAAGCAACTTGTTCCGGTTGTTGTTGCATTGCAGGCTCACTTTCAACGTGGCTCTCGCTTTGATAAACAGTGCGAGTCTATGGCTCCATAGGAATTCACCACCATTTCATCTAATGAGACAACAAAGTTACGGCGCACCGATACATCAGGTACAACTGACGAACGCTCCATCATTAAAGCCTTATGTGCTAATACCTGCAAAGTATACACAGATACTGCTATTCTAGAAGACGGTGGAAGGAGATCATTCCTGGGTACAGTGCATAGTTTTTTCAGTTGACACCAGCGTTATCTATATACGAACGCCACTCTTCTGATGATGCAATTTTAAGTCACCTATGACGCAATCCAGGATGCCATCTTTAAGCTGCCTACAATTAGGCAAATTTACGTATTGACTGATTCCTTAACGCTAATAGGCTGCTCAGGAGAGTTCATAAGGCGATGAAAATCTGCGAAGCGATTCATAAGTGAACCACAATGCAGCTACTTGTGTTAAAGTACATTGGATTTAAGGCCTTGCTGTGAACCCACACAACATTGCTGCTGACCAGCAGGCACACTGCCTTCCAGATATAGCCCTTCCCACTGTTTCTTCCACCTAAGCCCCTAAACTCGCTTCATACCTGTAAATAGGCTCTCCGGCAGGATACACATGCTCCTATTTCACCGTGTGTCTACTCCCTCCCCCCTCACCTTACTAGAGAGCAGGAAGTTGTGCTTAGAGGGTTTCGGGCAGGGGCGCCCCTTACACCGGCTATTATATCATAATGGAACTGATCGCAATTACCAGCTGGTATTACACGTCCATGTTGTACCACTACGGTGATGCAAGCAGATGCATACCACCTCATGAGGACATGTCTATGGTTACAGCAGGAACGCTCACGTCACCTCCTTCAAGCCGGCCTTCGCTACAGAAACACAACCAGTTACAACCGCTCGGTATCCCAACTATTGCAGATCCCAGATATCCCGGATATTTGGGAAGCTGCCTCAATGGGAGCTTTTATAAAAACCAGAAAAAAACGCTCCTGGTTTGGCTTTGTATCGCTCGGTTTCCCTAACATCCTGCGTGTATAAGGTCAAGAAGAAACTCATTCATAGACGTTTGAATTGGTATTTGGAACCCAAAATAAAGGTACCCTAATGCATTACTGGTCCTAAACAGCCAATGTGTGCTCAGTACAGTGTATTTGACCTTATAGCCATATTGACCATACCGAGAAGACGGCCTATTAACCCTAGTTGTATTCCTGGACATCTCCAAGACTTATGACTACGTTTCACAAAGGTCTACTATAGCACAACTGTGATCCATGGAAATCACAGGAAATATACTGCGTTTCATACACGCGTTCGTCAGTAATCGAAGTATTTGCTTTCGCCTCCGAGACGCTCTCAGTGAAGGAAAGAGCATGCCTCGCGGTGTACCGTGTCTCCTTTCCTTACTCAGTGTTTCCCTGGCAGGTCTTCCAGGTGCAGTTTGCACTCGGCGCGTACAACTTCAAATTCAATGTATGCCGACGACCTCTGCATCTGAGTTTCGAGATACAGCCCCAAACGGCTAACGTAGATAAAGCAAGGCGCACTATCATCCGTTCTGAACTACATATAAACACTTGTTTTGTCAATATCTCCTGAAACATAATTTTTTGCTTTCTTTTCTGGCCGGCAACAAAAGGCCACGCGATTGAAGGTAAACTCGGAAAGTCAGTCGATACGACTTTCTTTCGGACTCTAAATGGGCAATGCAACAACTTTCATGAGAGACTCCCACAAACAAGTTCTGCCGCTAGTCACTAGCATCACTGAAAGAAGCTACAAAAAAAAACATCAACATACCCTTTGAATGAGTACCTTCACGTATTGGCACTAGCGGAAACGAAAGGCACATACCGTCGTCAATCAAGCACTTTCAATTTAGCCGACAATCAAAGCTCCCGTGAACCAACAACTAGGCAAAGGAACAATTAAATGTCATTGATGCTCTCTATTTGATTTGCCCCATTAGCCTTTTGCCATAAAAGGCCTCAATCGAGCCGACTCAACTCTAATATACAGATCGCTTTACACTACGCCATGGTTATTTAAAATCAAGGGCACTCCTTCCCCTATGTGCCCCGAGTGCAATGAAGTCGAGGGTATTCAAGACTATCTTTTGTTGTGCAAGCGTTCTTGCTCCGAAGGAGAGACATTATTTCACAGTATGAAGAATAGAAGGTTCTTCCACGTAGGCTGTGAAGGCATCGTGTTTACGAAAGGTGCGCGGTTGATGCAAAAGCAACTGACAAGCACAGCCTTACGTTTTCTCCGAGAGACAGGGTTAAGCGGTAATTGCTGAGACAAACTACATGGAAAATAGCCGCTTTGGCAGAGAAATTACAATACAGGCTTGACAGGCTAACCCTGCCTGTGGAAATTTCACCACTACCATAACTGCTCCCTATGCTTCACATAACATCGATTACAAAAATACGTGGCACCGAATTTCTTGTTGGGGAAATGTGGAGCACGAATATTGACAAGTGCGAGAGTTTATAAAAACCAAAATATGGCAACGTCGCCCTGACAAAGGCAAATAATAACAATTGAGATAAAAGCAGCAATTTAACCCAAGTACTTTGTTTGGTATTAAAGCATTGGTACCCAAAGCCACGCGGTGTCTCAAAACTCCGTTGATAACAAGACCCTATCAAGGAGTAACGTTGGGGGAACGTGAAATGTTATTAAAGTCTTGCCTACAAAATTCCAAACAAAGAAATGCACATGAAAATGTTTTCCTAGATACCGGCGTCATGATGAATTAACGTCAAATGTGTTCCCATAGTTGAGTGAGTACTTATCTCAGTCAACGTGTGTATTAGTATAATTCAGCAAGCTATACTCCAGCGCAGCTTGAGCCCAGAGAAATGCACAACATAACTAACACATGAGAATGACAGTGGCGCCCAGATAAGTCCTTTTCGTTTGGATAATACTGAAGTATCCGCTCTAACGTGAGTGTTTCCGTTACGACAAACCTTTAGTTATTGTTAAAACGCGCACTCAGTGGACGTCCCTGGATAAAGGTTTCTGCACAAGCTAGTTTTTCGGCGAATTTGACGAGCCTCATACACAATTTTGAACAGCTTTACGTTGCATGCATTGCAAGAATCGTTTCATGACTTTGGCTAGGAAGACTGGAATTTCTTGTCCAAAAAAAGTTGCAAAAGTAATGCAGTGGCGAAACTAGTAATGAAAAAGCACTGTCATTCCTCCAGCGGGGCTGGTTCACCAATCTCCGTGGTGTTGGGCCTGCGAAACTTATTGAATTTAAAATATTTTGTTCGGATGTGTGTCATCCAGGTCATATAGATGAATACATAACATTTATGTAACGCTTTTCTGAGCATAAAGTTTTAAAGAATCTTCATAAAAATGGTAATCAAGAAAGCACGCAGGAAATAATGCGGAATAATGCTGATACTACAAGTGCAGAAGCAGAGCCACACGCAGGACACTTGACGTCTGAATTACAAGAGTTAATGGCATTTCGTAATTGGTATGATACATCAATGTTCCATCTTTGTGACCGACAATAAATAAATAGGTAAATGTCTAAATGAATAAAGAAACGGCCAATACTATACTGCAAACTGTATGTAGAAAGTGCCTAATTGAGAACCGCAAAACGATCATTGGCTTCAAACAGTGAGAAAGATAATATCGAAAGAATAATACAATTGAAATAGATGGAAAAGGGCTCCAAGTATACTGTTCACAAAAAACAAACTAGAACACTGTATTAAACAGCTCAGAGTAACCCTTGCCTCGAGCCGATATCTATTTCAGCTGGCCATTCACTGGCGGATCCTAAATATAAGAGAGGCTTCCCTTGTAAAGACGTCAGAAGAAGGTGCGTTCGGCGGGTCATCCATCACATTCTGTCCGCGCCTACCTATCAGGGGAAGGCCAGCGTGTTTTCCGAAGGCTTTGCCAGGAGAGGCGCGGCAAAAGGGTATCCTATTTATATAAAGGATTCTCAGAGGTTCTCTTAATTTTTCAATATTTTGTTGATGGGGAAAGGATGCAATTTGACAGTAATACTGCGCGTACCATTAAGACACGTAAACACCACCAAATTTTTCATCATACACCTTCTAAGGTCAAAATAGAAACAAGGTCAAGCATCTCGTTTTCTTTTAAGTTCAGATGCTGAAAGGGCATCAGCTAAGTTTGAAAAGCAAAAGCAAAAGTTATTTTAACATCTCGAGACTTCGAGATTTGTGCACAACGCTTAGAATACACATCTTCCGTTACTGATCTACGGGTGTTAAGAAGAGTATGATGCATTGCGTTTGCTGTTACTGTGCTTTTACGCCATGAACCAGAATGGTACTATTTATGAAAGATGAGCCGTCTTTTCCTGTAGTTTCATTGTTTTTTCTGGGAAAGAGGGCCTCTTGGACCATTCGTTCTTCTATGAAGTTCTTGATTTCTTGTTGGCCGAAAAACTACATCATGCTTTGCATCTAATTGCAAAGCTACACAAATACTCAAAATAAATTTCAGCATGATTACTTGGACATTTTAGCTTCCTCATAATATTGAATATTTGCGTGGATTTCAATATTGAGCCAAACTCACTCCTCTTTTCATACCATATGTTGTATCATAGCTCCTATTCACGAAAATTACATCTCTAATTTTCATTATTCTTATTACAATTTGTATCACGATGCTTCGAAGTGGCTAAATATAGTTTCACTTTCCTATGCGCTTTATAGTTCATATAAAACGAGTCATTATCAGAGGCTTACCAATTTGCAAAGTGTGCGAATCTCCAAAAAATATGAAATTCTAAGAGTGCCACTCGACAAACCAGAAAACTTAGTGCAATCAGATTATCGCATAATAGAACAAACGCCGCATTATGCATTCCTTTCTTCTGTTATCCTCGATTGCGCTGCAATTCGGAATGCCACAAGATAACGCAAATGGTCAAACAGGAAAAAAACAATACGGTTTCTCCGAAGGGTTGGCTCTATGATGCATCCGACATGAGTTGCCTAATGATTTGCTTCCTAAATAAGACAAACACGATGAAAGATACATTGCGCCGAAACATACCGTCTTCCAGGTTAATAAACTGATAACTAAACAAATATGTGCATTCAGCGATTTCTAACTAGTGCTGCACTGAGCAATCATTCTTCTATTGCTGAATTTGTTTTATTATGGTTCTATAAAGATACATCAAGCTCTGAACCGCTCCTCTATTTATGCGTCTGGATGGAAGGATGGACAGAGACACGGACAGCTGAAGCACGGATGCAGGGACAGCCGCATAAACGGATGGACAACAGAAGCAAGAACGAACAGCCCGACGGAAGCACGTACAGACGGACAGTAGCACGGACGCACGGACGCACGAACAGGTGCAAGTCGGCACAGATGCATGCATGGACGAATGGACGAACGGACTCAAATGTAAGTCTGCACAGATGCATCGATGGACAAACGAACGGATGGTCTTACGGATGGACGGACGCATGGATGAATGAAAGCACGGCCAGATAGAAGCGCTGATGGACTCATGGTCAGACGGACGGAAGCACGTACAGACGGACAGTAGCACGGACGCACGAACAGGTGCAAGTTGGCACAGATGCATGCATGGACGAATGGATGGATAGACTCAAATGTTAGTCTGCTCAAATGCAAGGAGGGACTAGTGGATGGACGGACTGACGGACGGACGGACGCATTGATGAATGAAAGCATGGACAGACAGAAGCGCGGATGAACGCATGGTCAGATGGACGAAAGCACGGACTGATAAAAGCACGAACTCATGAACGGATGGACAGAAGCAGGAATGCACGCATGCACGGATGGGCGGATGGATGGAAGGACGGACGGGTAGACGAACGGGCAAATGAATGGACGCATGGAGGGTTGGTTAGACACACATATGAACAGATGAACGGTTCACCACACTCATTATCATCAGCTTCGTGGATATGCCGTGAAAACCATTAACGGCATTTAGTTAAAATAATTACTAAGACGTATCCACACAACGCCATCTATTCAGCAAGCCATAAACTAGAGGGGGTACATACTACATGCGGTGAAAAGAAAGACCCAAGGCCTAAGAAACCTTATTCCTCAAAATCGTACATCTCTTCGAAGGGAACCCTGATGGGATGTGAAGCATCAGTGGCGCGCACGGCGTTGAGGCGGTTCAAGTAGGTGTCGGCTCGGGTGCTCGAAGAGCAGTTTGAATCGAAACTCGGTGTAGCATTTGCTCGGGTAAACGTTTGTTTTAACCACATTGATACGGGAGGAGGGTTTGGCTTTGTGTACGCTACCCCTAAAGATGCGCACGAGTGTAGCGGGTGGTGGAAAGGGTGAAACGAGTGAGAAGCAGTTTGCGAGCAGATGGAAGAGCCGGCAGCTGCGGACAGTGTGCCAAGCGTGCTGCTGAGAAAAGAGAGGAACATCAGTGTTCACCGGTGAGAGAAGCGTGCAAGCGAAGCGTTACAACAACGCGCAGCGGCATCGTGACCTACATGGCGCCATAGAGGAGGATGAGGAGGAGGATTGAAAGAGGAAGGAAAAGGAGGTTAGCCAGGGCGCCATAGAGTTTCCTACTATTCACTAGAGGAAACTCTGGCGCTAGTGTCTATGGGAGCTGCAACGCACGGTGCTTCAGCGAGCATGGGAATGATGGGTAGTACACACATTTGTCTAGTTTTCGTACTTCTGGCCTCCTTCTGGCTCTATGTGTGTTCGTGTGGCTCAGAGCTGTTCTTTCACAACAAATATATTACCAAATTTTCAGCATTTGCGCTTCACAACATTATTATTTCAGGCCTGTTATTTTGAATCAAGTCACCAAGTTCAAAAGGGTTTGTTCTTTCCTTCAAAACAAAACCGTAACCAGCAATAAACGAAGCCGCAAGCACGATTCGCCACCCGCAAGTACGAAGACTAGGCAAATGTGTGTACTACCCATCATTCCCAAGGTCGCTGAACGATCGTAGTGCCACAGTGCCCTCTAGTTAATTTTTAGAAACTCTATGCTTGGCGCCACTCCGAAATCAGTGACGAAAGAACGTGCTGGGGCGCGTTCGTACATGTCAGTCAAAGAGCCGCTCCAAATGTAAAAAGCGTGACCGCGTACATTAGTAAGCGCATCCTGGTCGCCTATCCGCTCTCCGCGGCAGCCCTGGTGCCGCCTATATGCCGATTTCAGGGTGAATAAAACAGGCAGTGCAAGAAGAACCAGCCTGCAGACACACGAGTGTTGTCCGTTTGCGCTGCAGGGGATACGCATCTGCGTCACTGTGGCACGCAGCCCACGTCCTTAGTAAGGAAGTTCACGCTAAAACGACACGTTTCTGCCAGCTAACAATGACTCTGCTTCCTATAAAACTTTTGTTTCTTCACATTAAAGCCAGACGGCACAATATCCCATACGGCGCCTCCAGACAGACGGTGATTGTCTTTCCACAATCTTTGCAGTGTAGCCCACACATACTCGATCAGTTCTATTAAACGCGAAGCATTGCTAAGCGAATTTCGGCGACTTTAAGCGTATCTATCTATCTATCTAGCCTCCTACGACTTTTAGCTCTCCTGGCCGTTTTAATAATGGTATTCATACCAAACTTGGTATGGCATAACATGACTGTATGAAGAACATATTTTACTAGTCATAACATGAAAATCAGGATATGTGATGAATGTCATAATTTACACTTCACGGTCCTGCCGCTCTTGCAGTTGTTTCGTTTACATGGCATGTTGCAAAAAAGGTATGGTATGACATGATTTCATGCCGAACACAAGCGACTGACACTAACATGAAAATTATCACATGCATGTCATGTAACACCATGACTACATGCCACACTCATGATGCGTTCGTGGCCGTTTTGCAGCGTCAGATATACCAAATTTGGTATTACGGTACGTGAAAGGATGACGAAGGTATTTGGCTTTTGCAAGCATGATAATCACGAGATGCGTGTCATGTTGCAACATGAGCACATGCCACGCTCGTGATGCGCTAGTGGCCGTTTCGCTAGCTTCACACATGCTGAATTTAGCATTACGTGACGTCAATGTATGACGAAGGTATGTGACTGGTGTAAAAGTAATATTCAGGGATGTGTGTCATGTGAGAACACGACTAGAAGCCACAGTCAAAGCGCCAATACATTTCGACGTGACACGGTGCGCGTTCTCACCGGCGTTCATTTCGACGCGTTCGTGTAGACGCCAGGTGCCGGCCCTGTCATTTACTCACAGGCGCGCGCCGCGCTGCGTAGCATTGACGCATGCGCGCTTCAGCACATCCGGCGTTCCTTCGTCACGAAAAGAGAGAGACGCAGTGTTCTCCGGGTAACGCATCGGCGCGAATTTCGTGCCGGTTGCCGTCGGGGCGCACCGACGGACGCTGGTCGCTCCGGTCACGCCTGGCGTCAGATTATAGAGTGCTCGCGTTTTGCTAACGCGTTTGACCAGCGTGCGCGCGTGTCACCGCTACATTAGAGTATATTGCGGCCTTCATGATACGCTCATGGCCGTTTTGCTAGCTCCACACATACCAAAATTGGTGTTAAGTGACGTGAATGGATGACGAAAGTATATGACTGTGCAATTATGATAACAATGACACGCGTGTCATGTAAGAACATGACAACATACCACGCTCATAGCGTGTTCGCAGTCGTTTCACTAATACACATATACTAAATTTTGCATCACTTGGCGCGAATAGATGACAGAGGTAAATGACACATCCAAACATGATAATCATGGCACGTAAGTCATGTACGGCAGAGATCTATTGAACTCTTAAGCGGGAAATCGCCAAGGAAAAGATCTATGATCATATTCCGGATAGTTGTCTGCTGTTTGAGGCGAGGACGGGAGTATTGCGAACCAGGACATATTGGGCCAAATACGGAGGGGTAGACACGGTATGCAGTGCGCGTGGAGAGGAAAAAGAAGCTGCCCAACACTTGATAATGTTCTGTAAAGGGCTTCACCCAACAGTTCAGGATGATGGCGCAGAGTTTCTCAAAGCACTGGGGTTTAGGGACAAGGAGGGCAAAATAGACTTTAAGCGGGCAGAATTAAGTAGAAGGAGGTTAACTGATTGGTGGCTAAAGTCAAGGCACGAGTGAAAAGAAACGCTTCACTGCAAAGTACGAATCCTCAATTTCACTATTTAAAGGGGAAAATAAATGTAGATATGGTTCAATAGGTTTCACGGCTTGGTGGCGCTAGCCACCGCCCGATCTAAATGGTACAGCCATATTCATCCATCCATCCATCCATCCATCCATCCATCCATCCATCCATCCATCCATTCATCCATCCATCCATCCATCCATCCATCCATCCATCCATCCATCCATCCATCCATCCATCCATCCATCCATCCATCCATCCATCCATTCATCCATCCATCCATCCATCCATCCGTCCGTCCGTCCATCCATCCATCCATCCATCCATCCATCCATCCATCCATCCATCCATCCATCCATCCATTCATCTATCCATCCATCCACCCAACCTCCTCTCCCAGGGTGACGTTTTCTCAGCGCACGCTTGCTCTAACGCCAGCCTGGAGTTTCCTCTCCTGTATTTCTTACTCCGTGGGATAGGTGCACTGAAGCTATGCCAGGGCCAATGCGTCGACTGAGCCCCTGTGCCACTTTCACTAGTGAATAAGCAAGGAATATATTTAATAATGATTATTGGTGCTTAGCGCCGAAAATCACCATATGATTAGGACATGCGTCGATGTCGAGAGGTTTGGAAATTTTGACCGGTAAATCAAAGCAAGGAACAGAAAAGTGCCATGCCCACAAAAAAGCAGCAAGGAATTACGTAGAACAGAATGCATGCGTCTAATGCTGGATGCAGTCAGAGATACGCCAACTACGTTCCACAAATGGACGTTCTCTTGCCCACAGGTTTTTTCACAATTTACTAGATGAAATGGTGGCACGGCGATAGTTGAGCTTCAACGGGAATGATGGGTAGTAAATTTATTGTCCAGTCTTCGTGCTTGCAAGTGTTCAATGTACTTGTGGCTTAGATTGTTGTGTTTTTTTTCAATGATGGTTGGGTCGTTGTGAATTCGCGCCCCGATTGGAAAAGGTGAGCATAAAAGATAACAGTGGTGAATGGGAACTGCGGCACGCTCGCTGATTCTCATCTTATGACAAAGAGGCTGTAGGGGAAGTGGAACTGAATGGAGCCTCAAAAGCGAAGCCCACTCAAATCCCTGTGCTGCCCATCATTCCCATGATGACTCATATTCCATGTGTGGCAGTTCCCATAGACACTACTGCCAGAATTCTTCAGAGTGAATATCATATCAAAGTCCCAGCTCACCCCTTGCCCACATTTCCGAAGCTGGCATGCAGAGCCTCTTAGAAACTCTGTCGAGCCATACTTATCCCTTGTCTATTATCATATGGTGGGTGGTTTAGCAGGCAATAACGCAATCGTGCAAACGTGCCTTGTCACAAATACACTGGAAATTCTTCAAACATCTCAAAGCGTGGCTGAGCACGCTCTTCAGTGGCCTGCACCCGGCCTTTGTTTGTGGCGATGAGCGCAAAATGTGTCGTTGCGAGAGGACGGCGAAGTGCAGCTGTCTTATAGAACCACTGCTTGAACAAAATAGTGTGCTGAATATCTATGCCTGTTGGCTAATCACGTAGATGACGCTACAAGATATATCAGCAGTGTGTGGCGTGACAGGCGGTTATTTTTTGTTGCCATCAGCCGGTCTGAGAGAATACACTGTCGTTCTCAATGCGGGGTCACGCATAGCATTTATCACGCAAATGTGCTTTGTTGTCACCAAATCAGCAGTGCTTACCCCGCCTCGCTGAAAAAGTGGCTATTGTGCTCGGCTGCTGACCCAAACATCCCAGATTAGGTCTCGGCCAAGGCGGTTGCTTTTCTATACAGGCGAAGTGGTAGAGACCCGTGTACTGTAACACCAGATGGTCCACATTTCTGGACACCAAACTTCGGCGTATCCTATAGTCATAGATTATTATGTTATGTTTAACACCATATATTAATTAGCATCAACAGTTCCTAGTACGTCTTTTTCATCTAACAGCTGTAGCTTTCAGTTTCATGCCTAGTTGATGGTAAGAAACGCATGTAATCACCATTCCTCGTGGGAGCATACCAAGAACGTAAGAAATGCAGGCATGTGCAATAAAAATTAACCAGCAACAACTTTGGCCTCACACTCGGATTTAGGTGCACTTTGTTTCCCATCCAGCACCACGTCTTGCTAAAAAGTTCCACGCACTATAGGAGTTAGTAATGACTTAGCTGTCTAAGCTGAGCATCGGAACGTGGTAGATTAAACATTATGAGTGAACACACCCTCTCTTCTTCCTCGTCGTTCTATGAACGAGTGAGAGGACAAACGCATAAAGAGAGAACTCAGGAGAAATAGAGAGAAACAGAGGATTAGATAGACAGAAAGGAAGACAGATAAGCTTTTCGCGACACGTGTCTAAATCTGCGCACCCACGGTCTGAAGGTGAGCGTTCAAACAACCGGACTATGCAGGAACAGATGCAGAGTATATCATAACCATGTATAGTATATATAGCAAAGAAGTGGGAATCTCAAGTGAGTAAAAATAAAAAAAATGAAGAGCATAAATCAAATTGTAGTAATACTAACAAAGCGAGAAATAAATAGAAAGAAACGCAAAAGAAGCCGAAAACATTGTCTTTTTTCTCAATCTGTAGGACAAAAAGAGGGCAGTGAAATAAAAAGTGTGGCCTCTCTCTCAGACTGAGAACAACAAAGTAAAATGACAAGAAAAGATCACTCGTGTGTCTGTCCAAGTAAGAAAAAATTGCACTTCGAGATTTACGACGCTGGAACAGGCTTTCTTTTATAATAAAGTTTTAGTTGCTTTGTGGAGCCCGCTCTCCTATTCACTATAAACAGACACTCAACTATGTGATCAAAAATCAGAAAAAGTGCTTTCGGCACGTTTATACTCACTCTTCTGCCTCTACGGATAGGCCATTATTGTACCGTATATAATGGCCTAAGCAGCCTCAATTGATGAGTTTTTAAGTCTACAACCCAGCGACGCGGTTTAATTGGTCTTTTTGGCAAAGTACCGCCAGTATAAATAAATGAAGAACAAGACATGCGTAACACGCCGGGCAGCTGCTATGGCTCTGCTCTTGTCTTGTTTTTCTTCTCCCTTCTTCGCAATAAACTGGGCTCTCTCTAACAAAAACGAATCTCCTGCGAACTCATAAAGACCACGTCCTAGAAAAAGAATAGCAACATGGTTGCCACTCACGTTTTAGATTATATCACCAAACATTTACCAAAAAGTCACTAAAAGTGACCGTTTTTTTTCTGCGTTTCCCCAGAAACGTTGTTACTCTAAATGTACCTGTAATATCAGTATATTAATGTTTTTTTTCATTTCCGTACCATCACCAGCTTCATTATAGGAGTGCTTAAAGTGTCTAATTTTTAGACTAGCCATAAGATAGGCTTGTTCGCACAAGTATTACCAGCTGTTGTGTGTGGAACGCTTATAACAGCAATCTGTTGCAGTTAACTCGTTTTAAAGGTGAAGGCGTGGTAAAAATCCTGTGAAAAATACGACAGCAATGTTTGTAGAGATCTTTACGCCCAAATACACAAATTAACACCTTCAAAAAAGTATTACGAAAAAAGTCATAGAGCAATCAATCCTGCATAGGTTTTACACCTTTCGAGTTTGAACTAATATAATACCGTGTGCCACTTTCCATTTATTATGGTCTTATAAGGGAATAGATATGGAATGTAAAATAGTATATAGCAGTTTTTACTGCACACGCTAACCGAGAATAGTAGAAAATACGTAAACAATTTCTATTGTTTGCACGTCACACATTTGCCTCGCGGCCATAAATATATCTAGGTGCATGAGGACGCCGCACTTCCCAGGTATCACGGAAGGGGCACTATTATTAAACGCTCAAAACCCCAGGATAATTTGCCCTCATTTGGCGAAACACTTCCTCTATAACAACGTAGTTGAATGACGACTTTTACAGCAGGCTAAAAGCACATTAAATGCCTAAAATAAACTCCAACAAATTCGGCTGTCGCTTATTGGGATGTTCCATGTTAATAAAGGTCACACGAGTAAAGACTGCTACCGTTTCGGTATATCAGAATAGAAGTGCCAGGTTTGTGTCTGCTCCAGTGGCGAGTACTGAGAGAAAGCATACATCATCAGCGTCCCAGAATGCGGCTCGTACCGAATGCTCACCTCACTCGCCTGTCGCAGTTGAAGAGGATAGGGCGCGAATCACAGGCTACAACAACAGAAGTACAGCACGCCCCACTTTTCTTTACACAAGTTACAGAATACTATTGCTGTAAAATCATCTGGCCAATAACCAAACAACTGCATTTCACAACAGCGGAAATCACTGTTCTCGAAAGTACTACTTGTAATTTTCGCAAAAGCCCCCCCCCCCCCCGACGCTTTTTTCGTGGACAAGCTTAGTTCCGCAACCACTTCGGTGCAGCTTCGGAAGTCTGTCCGATGAAGCTGACCCCTTAAACTGCCCGAAACCTTTATCGATATTGAAAACTACCTCTAATTACCAAGTTAGGGGTAGTAAAGCAGTGACAAAGTCGACAGCTTTTCAGAACAGTTGCAGCTATGGTTCGATCACGCGGGTTGACCATCGTCTAGCCTCTTCAAAAGTGGAACTTAAGATGAGCTTCAAGCATCTAAAGAACTTAGTCTAACGCTACCACCTGGGGGTCCGCCAAGCAGTCCACTGACTTACATTTTGCTGGAAGTTTGCTAGCAGTACCTCTAGGATCTACAATATTAGAGATGATATAGCAAGAAAAAGATGAACGTACTAGATTACGAGTAATGTGTGCCTTCTACTGGTTTGTCTAAAACCAATAAAAATAGAAAAAAGATTGTCACTCGTTTGTTTGGGAGACAAAGAGCATAGCGTGCAAACTTGTTCGCGACTTAAGCCGGAAATTGACAAACTTTTGCCATATGGCCATTAGCAATTTTAGGTGGCCAATGAACTCTCTAAAACGTGGGTGATAGTCTTGTTCACCCTTAAAATATAGTCGCAGAATGAAGGACTTGTTGGCATGCGTAAAACAGGGGTGCCAATGTGGGAGTGTTGCTGGGCATGTATAAAGATAGATAGATAGATAGATAAATTAGATAGATAGATAGATAGATAGATAGATAGATAGATAGACAGCACTGCAATCAAATCAATGCATGGCACTTGCTCTTACAATTTATAATAAGCCTGAACGAAAAGCTCTCCAAACGCTTATAGGCAACTTGGGGAAAGGAACGATTATGCTATAAACCATTATTTTGTACTTAACCTGGAGTAAAACCTGTAGTGCTGATAGACACAAACGCACCCACACGCACAAAAATCAACGATAATATGAAAAATCCTAGAGGAAAGAAAATTGAGAAAAAATTGTGCTTCAGTGTCTATATTTCTCTTATTCTGTACTGTTAATGATAAGCATTTAGAGTTTACTACGACCACCACCTCGATATGAGTTTTGATAATACCATAATCCGAAAAATTAGGTGAAACGCCTAAACTCTACCCAATTTGACACGTCAATGTATTAGCGTTTCGCCCCATTTAAGTGAAGTTTTCATGGTTAGGAAATAAGCGATCAGACTCGTGAGAGCCAGTTCCGTCATTTTTTGAAGTAGGAAAAACAAGAGCGAGCCAAACACACACGAAAGTACAAACACACACTCCTGCGCAAGCATGCCTGCTTACAAAAACTCGCACGCATAAGCACGACGCTGAATTTTGTACCTCTTTCCGGCATGAAGCATCAATACAGCCACTCATTCAAGTATATCTTCCTTGAAAAGTTATCTGTTGCTTAGTTGCGTGAATGAAGTGTAAATATATGGGCTTATTTTCTTTGTTAGACACGATAATATTCAGAAGTAAAAAACAATACTTCCAGTGAAAGTATAGGAGATCTTATTAGAAGTAATTGTAATACGGATGTGAAGTGAGCGAATGGATAACTAAAAGAAAGCGACAGAGCGTGTGGTCTCCTGTATGACGCCCTTCAAGCCTTGCTCATTCAGTGCAATGTCATTCATAACATAGCGACAGCACATCATTTGCACACAAATGACCTCAGTATGAGTTAATTGCACTCTCGATGACATGTTGACAATGTAAACAGCATCACGCCAAACCATTCGTCTCGTACGCGTATAACACCGCTGCGCCCGCCACCAGAGGTTTTTCCCCTTTCTGTCTGTTGTATGGACACGAACCACCCAGCAAACTGGACACCATGATTCTCTAGATGACTGACTCAACTGAATACATCGCCATTTGTGATGCTGACAGGTACGTCGAATGTGGCAGACAATTGAATCGTTCACTGACAACTGAGGACCGACTAAAGGCCACCAAAAGCTAAGGCACGTCACCAACCGACCTCTCCCTACTTTCACGACTGGTGCCCTCGTTTGGCTCTAGATTCATCGGTTTATAAGTGGAGTTTACCGCCCCAAAACCATCATATCATTATGAGAGATGCCGTAGTGGAGGGCTCCGGAAATTTCGACCACCTGGGATTTTTTAACGTGAACCCAAATCTCAGCACACGGGCTTGGCTCTCGATTCTACCGAGTACTCCTGGTCTTTCGTTGAAATTACCGGCCCTACCGCATTGTTGCCCCTACGTCACAACTGAATTAGTTGAAGAAGAATCGCGAGTTGGGCGAGTTGGTGGATGTTCATCGTGAAATATTTCACAGCGCAACAGGTTTGAACAGACAAAGATGGAACACAGCGCTGAAGTCTCAACAAAATTTATTTAAAAGAGAGGACATATATAGGAGACATTCAGTCATCGAAACTGTGCGCATGGGCACATGTGTTACAGCACAACACGCTTCATGTCTTGTCTAGCAGTAAGTTATAGTCTTCATCTTGAAGAGTGATAGATGAATGATTTATGTGCGTGTTATTGGATTTAATGAAAAAAGCTTCGGCTATCTCACGCGTGCGCGACAGATAGCCCAAATATTCCACGATGAACTGATTTAGTTGGTTGCGCCTTTGACACCGCTGGATGACATACATCGTCGTGCTAGGGAAACTATACCTGTGCAACGCCTCAAGCCCTATTACCGTCGCGTGATAGTGATGACGCCTAAAGTCGCCACGATGAATATGCTCTTCACCAGGGCACAATGCAGCAGCCAGAAAAGTAAGCCACAACGTTGCAAGTAGACACGTGACGTGGTGTTTTGCTTGCTTGAATTTCGGCCTTCTGACGTTTCTTGTCCTTCGATAAAGCTTTTACGTGATGGATTCACAAGACATCTGGTACAAAATAACGGGATCAATGGCGAAATATTTAACATAGTTGTTCTTTGTTAAATCTTTGGCTCCACCACTTTATTCGTTATAGTGCTCTAAAAATAAAAAAAGGCTTATTCGTTTGCTCTCAGCATTTATGCTTATGATCAGCACCTTCAACAGCTGCACTATTGCTGATGAGACTTAGATGCCTCGTCCCTGTGCAGTGTGAATTCATGAGCGCAATCTCATAAGCAAACATTCCTGGACCATCATCATCGTGTAGTGGGTACAGCGCTAGACTGCTGAATTTCGTCGGCGAGCCAGGCCGCGGAAGTGGCATCTGGATAAAGGAAAAATGGTAGAGGCCTATGTACTGTGTGATTTCTGTGCACGTTTAAGGACACCAGACTGTCCAATTTCCGGAGCCTTCTACTACGGCATGCCTTATAGTCATATCATGGTTTTGGGATGCAAAACCCTAGATGTGAAGAAGTATAGCTTTTTCATTAACCATCCCAGCGCTGCTTGATACTTAGAACTTCTGAAGTACGAGTTCGTATTACAACAAGGTAGCATAAAATATGCCTATTTACTTAAAATTTTTCATTGGAGCAAAGAAAACCTTCAAAGGCTTGTTTGAGTTTTAGTAGCTCTAAATAATTTCGTCGAAATTCGTACCATTCAGAGCTTCAGCTTGAGTGATCACAATCTAAGGGTACTAGTAAATCACAATACCAAGAGCAAGAACTGACGCATTGCGTAAGTTCGAGAGATTCTAAGCTTTCCTGGCCTATTTTTAACTAGAAAAACTAGGCGCATAACTCGGAGAAAACACTAAAAAAGTTGGAGCAATTGCCATTGATATAAGAAATAACAGCATTCAATATAGCCTTTCTCCTGGCACGTAAAAAAAGCGCCTGAGAAAATGCTAAGGTCCACCTAAAGACTATAAATTACTCAACACAATAGAATAATTCAATATCTTTACCCGAACGGCTGAGTGCACACAAAGGGCAGTGTTGATATAATATAAAAATATTTGTTGTTGATAGAAAAGTCGTTAAGCTAAGAGAACCACAAGATTGCAATACAATTGAGGTCATTCGAACAACAGACTATCGGTTTTTCTCTGTAACCTTGACAATAGGTACACTTCTTTGCCTGCTGACTGCGTTCTAGCAAGGATTATATTACTTCGCGAAAGGCGAATACGAAGTAAAACTGGTGTTCACGTTATTGAGCAAGACTCCTGATCCTGCAGAACTTGAACACCTCCAGCAAAATGCTCTTTCTTTGACTTTTTCCTCTGCCTGCTTTAGACAGTCTGTACCTGTGTCTTATACCCATTAATTCCTGCACACATGTAAAGGCTTTTCTGCTTTTGTAAATTACGTTTTGCGTTATGCACAGATCCTGCATGTGGGTGCTTGATTTTGCCTCTTCCCAAACCATATCCTTGGACCGGCGTGCCCCAAACCTGCTGCGCGCATTATAGCTCGAAATATTTGCTACAACGCGGGAAGTGCGTCGAAACAATTTTAATGGCACGTTTGTGCCGGGCCACCTTTTCTTGGACGTGCCGCTAAATGCGATTTTCCTTCGCCTCCTCATGCTGGCATCCTTCCAAGAGGTGTTCCTTTAGTGTGGCCACGAAGCAATGAGTGCGCTGTGTGCAGCTCTCTGTGTCTACCTGGGAAATCTTGTTTGTATCTTCTATTTCAGTCGTGAACTTACGCTGTGTTATGACAAAAAGACTTGTGAATTTGCGTTCGACATATTGGTGCAATCAGGTTGGCGTGGACGTTTAGCTTTTAGGTGGAATTCAGTATGCACGTTCGTTATGCCCCACACAATGCAAATACATTTGGCATAGACAATACGTGGACAATAAGAGAAAAGTAAAAGCAAGAAGAATGAAACGAATCATTGCTGAAATGTTTGTGCACAAGTCGAATGAATGAGAAGGGCTAGTGGGTAGTCGTTTCAAAGGTATACTTGGTAGTTGAAGGGTGGCAAATCAGGCTGTGGCACAAACGTCACCAGTTTAGAGTCATTATAAGTATTTGATTTAAGGGCAAAAATGCAGCGCGAATATAACAGCAGACACTAGAAAGTGACAGGTATGTCAAGATTGTACCATAAGACACATATGCAATGCCTTGTTACATTTAAAATGTCAAGGGGAGTTGAAAAGTCAAAAGTTTTATAACAGGAATTTATAATCGAAAATTGGAAGACTCTTCACTTTAGAATCTCCAATTCAGAGCAACAGCTTACCAAGAAACCATAGCAGTAAAATGAGAAGTGAAATGCAATATTATGACTGATTTATTGAATAAAAAATACTGGCTAAAAACACATGCCACCGAAAGAAGTGGCCAGACAGAGGAACACGTTTCAGTGTGAGTACTAATAGTTCTTTCTGCCAGCGCTTCCATGCATGTATGCTTTCGTTTCATAGTGATAGCCATTAGTGGAGAAAGCTATTCTCGTGCGGACATTTCATTTGAGTAAAATAAGCGCATCGGGCTATTCTGTATATTTGATATTGCTCTCAAACAAAAACTGAAGCGCAAACGCTCTGGAGTTTGTTAGTGTTACTCTAATTGCGAGGTTCATAAGCACGTTTTTTTCTAGGGCATCTACATTTTTTGTTTACTGTGGCAGCAAGAGGACCCAATCCTTGCCACGCATTCTTTCTCAAGCTATTACATTATATCAGCAAACTAGCTATATGTCGTGGTGTTCTTTTTGTTTAGTTTAGGCATTACTTCTCAACTACATCAGCTCGCTGCAATAAGTGTCAGGAAGAAGTCGAAGTGAGCCAGTGGTTCAGAGATTCACTTGTTTTAGAGCAGAACATGTTTCACGGTACAAATGTAGATGTGAACTAATGGAAACTTCTTAGTGGTTGCATTCCTCAACTGAGACAATAATATGGCTCACTGAACAGCCAAGTATTATCTTTTATTTTCTTTCACGAAGCCATCGGCGATCGCTTTCTTCTGTTCTGTTTTTTAAACAGGTACAAAGTAAGTAAAAAAATAGTGAAGTGAAGAGATACAGTGTCTGCGCAGATCTCTTTTTCTACCAAAGTAGCTGTTACTGGCTGTGGCACCAGAAATCAAACAATTTTTATATATCTATTACCTTTTATACGCAGGTATACAACGGGGCGTAACATGAAGGACACCCAACGTATATTATTACGCAAATCACATGTGAACAATATCACACACGAGGTTCCGTCGAAAACGGTATTAGAATGAAAAAAAATCTTCCAAATATTGACATAACTGTAAGATGTTTTACGGATGGCTTACAGAACAAACTGAGACATTCGCGATGAATACTTCTTTCGAGCATGGCTACAGTATTTTTGAGCGTATAAACAAGAAGAGATAAATAATGAAACTTGGGGTTCAAAAATGTGCAATGTTTGGAGCGATAACGCAAAGCAAGATTGATGGTTTGTAAAAACAGTCCTATTAAAAGGTGCAATCATGCTTCACACTTTTACATGTTCAATATGATAAAGCATATAGAACACTCCCTTCCTAAATATAGCGCTGACCAGGAAGCCTCACGGGAAGTTTCGAACTGCATTTTGGCGACCTGAAATATTTACCAATGAAACAGCAGCGGTAAAAAAGAAGCTGTCCATAAAAGTACGCGGAGAGAGCGATATAAATACGGCTCTGCAACCTCGCTCAACCGATACGTCCGGGTGAGGTCTTACAAAGCGAATAGGTATTAGGCTGTGCTTCTTCAAACAAAATTTTTGTCATGCACAAAGCTGGATACGTGAGGGGGTGAGTTTCTCTGGTAGATAGAGAGGAGACAGATGAGAGAAGACGGCACGCAGTTTGACAGTTAGTGCTTCGTGGAAGCTAGGAGAGGAAAGAGAAGGAGAGCATGGAGCAGTAGGAGTGAAAGAGTAAGCGTTTCCACATTCTCTGCGGGACGTGCCTTTCCCGGGCTCCATGCATTCTCCGAATTCGCTCTTGCGTGCTGATGCCGACTGGAACGAAAAGGCACATTCCAGCTGCTCAGTTTCTGGTATGAGGTGTGAACGAACAGTCCACAAGACAGGCACGGCTCAGACGCTGGGCGTTTAAGATACATTCCGGAAGTGGTGGTTCTCTATGAGACAGGATCAGAAGCCTGACTTGACAAGGCATTGCTTTGTCACAGTTGATCTCGTTTCTCTCTTCTCGACGTACTAACTTTCATACCACATGTACTTTTTTCTATCCCTGGTGTGTGTGAGTTTTGTTTATAGAGTAGGCAAGGTTAGGCACCCGAAAAATTTCATAAGGCCTGTGATATATACGAGCTCACAGTTTTGCTGTTAACTGTGTATGTGAATTACGAATATTACTGTCTTTTGTTTCTATTACTTCAATGGTTGCTTGTCACCAGATACAAGCTAAAGAAGTCGACCATCTCGGTACACTGATGTTGAACAGTCATTGCTATGAATCGCCACTTGCATTTGGCTGCAATTAAGTTTACTTAGAACACTCGAAGCTTGATAGTTTATCAGTATTTGATATTGTCCTGTGGTTCTGAAACACATGAAAACAATATGCGGCTGGGAAAGATAAAATGCTTCAATTGGAAAAATTGTATCCAGTAACAGAAGGAGTAAACTTTAAGTAAAAGTAGCAAACACAGCAGTAAGAATGGATCTTTTCTACATCAGCGATCGAACCTTTCAGCATTTTCACAGTGCACGCGTTACCTCAAAAGTAAACTTAGCTCTTGGTATTTTGTGCCCACTCCTCTTAGAAATGTCTAAAACTATCGTAAATCTTTCCAAATGCGGTAGTGTGGCCGGCGCCGTGCTGTGCTACCTATTTTCTTCGGTGAAACTTGATCATTATAAAATAAAGAAATTGGGGAAGGTGCCAATAAATGCATTGTCACGACTATGTCAATGCGTGAAAGCAAAAGGTCCTACCTGACCTAACGTGAGCTCAGCGACTAAAATCTCCGCAGATGTGCAGATGATACCATTATGAGACTTAGCTCGTAGAAGGTGTAATAGCTGCGTGATGACAGTTGGTGACGTGAATGAATGATTTTTACATGAGAATTGCCTAGTGAAATGATGTCACACGCTCTCTTTAAAAGTCTTTGAACTTGAGCACAAAAAGTCGAATATGAACGGAATAAAGTTAACTCTTTAACGACTCCGGGTCCAGGGGGCGTTAATTTTTGCTAGTGGGATCACGTCGTAGCATTCGTTGTCCAACAAGTGAGATGAGGTGGTTATACAAACGACAAGACTTTTTTTACATGGTCACGAACTGAGAATTCGCCATAAGATGATCAAATGATCAATTAAGTTGTAACTGGTTGCAGTTATAAATTTATACAAATATCATTCTCTTATTCGTGATGCACATGGGTATTCCGAATAGGTGGCATGTTGTGCAATCAAAGATAGCTGTGGGAGAAGGACGAACTCGTGAAATAGCGTATGGAAAGACAAGACACATGCACGTACGCCCATGCTGCTTTCACCGGATGAGCTTTTGATTGTCATATGAATCTATATAAGACCAACGTACTTGCACAAAAGATAAGAACTGCTCAATATACATTACCTCTGTTTTCACCGCAGTGCAAAGGGTGGTAGTGTCGGCTTATCGACCGTGAATGAAGGATGACCTGCGTATTCCTGTGGATGCTACCGAAAACTGCGGAAAGTTGAATTGATGTATGAACTGAATGGCATTCTGAGATTATTTGTGCCGAGGCTGCTTTACGGTTTCACCGCAGTAGTAGGCCGTTTGCAAGTAGCGCACTGAGCTGGCTTCATGGGACTGAATGTTTAACGTGGCGATAGTTTTTATACATGCCACGCCATTGCCATTACTTGCGCTGTCAGTACCATGAAGTACTTCTTCAGCGGAACAGAAACATTCAGCTTACCAAAAATAGTGATTGTATCACAGGTATGCTCAGACTATAACAGCGAGAAATTCACTGCGTTTGGATGTTGCAGATTTCAACAGCGTGATCACAACAAAAATATCGAAAAGAATACACACGAACGCTTTTCGCAAAGTGCAAATTGTGCAAATTCGTCGAGCAACAAGGTATTGTAGTCCTAACTGAATGTTTCGTAGCTCTAATCATACCGCTTCGCTGGTCGAGCTTGAACCAATTGACGGTATGTGGTGCTGAGTAATATTCACTGTAATCAGGCTACATTCAATGCACAAGAAAAAAATCATGAAGCTACTTCATCCTCACTGAAAGATAACATACAATATATGCAATCAACTTGACTTACGAGCGTGAAAAAACAATAATGCATGAGGAGACGTGACGTGCAACTGGCTGTTCGAGAATCAGCAGTTGATTTTTGATCTTTTACAACCTTTTATGCCTAGTGAAATTTAAAAAAAACATCGACGTCAATTTCTTTTTTTAGAACATGACTGCTGAAATTATTCTCAGGAATTTTCTCTGCCAAACGATTTTGACTACACGAACAATGTGTCACTAACCACACAACGCACCAACACGGCATCATTCACTACGTTTATGTGAGTGCGTCCAACGTTTCCCCCAGAAACGTGGTAACGAGCGAATCTCTTCCAGTATACTGCCATCTATCATTGAACGTAAAAAAACCAACCGGTGCAGCGTTGGCCAAGGTTCGGAAGAGCAAATCATGAGCCTGCGCTACTTCAGACAATGATATACCTGCAGAACTGCCCAGTAACAAACTTTTTAAGCCATTCAAAATCGCGTGCAATGAATGTTCAGGGGTTAAACTAGAAAAGCACTGGGGATTGCTACAAGTGCGTAAAACAAGGTGAATTTCGACTACATAGGTCTGACGACAAATTTTAGCGATAACCTCGAGTGCAGAAAATCTCGCTAAGCTGATATTCGAACTCTGTGGGCTATAACTGAAAGCTCAAGTTGCTACGTATTTCACGAAAACATCTTGTCTCTCAAAATCGGATCACATTTACTATGTCACGGATGGTCCGGTTTATTTACTTAAAGTTGTTTGTGTTCATTTCTTGCGGACGCGTTAAACCTGAGGCTAGCACAGCCTAACAATAGAGCGTCTGCCTACTTAGTATCGTCGAGAGGACGTTCCTGAATTTTACTTGGTGGCGCGACAGCCAATGAACATTGCAAATAGCGCCGCGTTGTTATTGCTGATGCATTGTCCTCGTTCTCAGCCAATACGCCGACCGATGGTCTCGGCACTCCACTCACAAATACGGGAAAGACGCCATACAATGCACGTAGAGAGCGCGCAGTCTACACGATGCCCAAGTACGGTCACCAACGCAAGACACGAAATGTTTGGAACACGACACCAAGACTTTGCACCGGTCCGAGGACCCTAGGTAGTCTAGGCTCCAAGAAATGTTTTGACAA
Source organism: Rhipicephalus annulatus (assembly GCA_013436015.1). Lineage (NCBI taxonomy): Eukaryota > Metazoa > Arthropoda > Arachnida > Ixodida > Ixodidae > Rhipicephalus > Rhipicephalus annulatus. Next base: position 1,281,969 of record WOVY01011207.1, on the reverse strand, counting down.
AGGGTCGAAGATCGAAAGGAAAGGAGGAGAGGAGCTCACCAACCTTGGAAAGACTTGCTGTTTTAGACACGTGTGGTAGAACACGTTGTGGTAGACAGGTTGTGACAGAACAATGTGACGACCTGACAGTTTTATCTTGAAACATGTCATCCATGTAGCCGATAGTTTGAAGAGAGCGAAAGAAGAGTGCTCGGTCCTTGTCATTTGCACGAAATTACCTTTGAACACCTGCAAATTTACGTGACTTTGTTCTCCTCGAAAGGTGCAGCTGCAGCATGCTTACTCATAGCTGCCAACCCAAACAGCAAATAGCACACTTGCCTCTGTGATGGCCCCGCCGGCTTGTGTCTTGCCCAGAATGCCTCTCGTACTTTGTGCGTAGAGATCGAGTCACCCTTAAAGCCTATCTTAACGCAGCGGCAGTTATCGTGGCGGCTTACATGCTTATGTGACCACTCCTTCGTACGCCGTTCTTATCAGAGTGGGCAGATCTGTGTTTGGGATTGCCAAGTCAATGTCATAAAAAACTTCTGCAGTGCAAGTCCCAGCCATCGGTACGACCGCTCGTAATTTTATGTCCCCAAACTCTATCATCAATCGAAGCTTCCCCAGCGTGTCTGTCTGCATTGTGTCAACAGTTAAAACGTTCTTACGTGTGTTTAGCCGGACCTCTTTGATTTCATTCTGTGCTATTCCCTCAAGAACAGCAAAGACAGCTTGCCTGTTTAATATTCGAAGGCTGACTGAAGGATCCACGGGCATGAAGAGAATGGTATGTGGGCCAGCGTTCACTCCTTGCCTTCACGGTTGACGTGCTTGCGGGTGATGACGCCTTGATGAGCCTCCTTTTCGCCTTCCGACTCCTCACTAACACGAAGCTGTTGTCGGATGAGTCGCCGCCGTCGACTGCGTAGATGTCTGTGTCTTCGCTGGAGCTACACTAAGAGCCTCGTTTTCTTGCGGGAGTTACGAATGTTGAGCTGTAGCCAGACGGGCCGGCAGTCGGCAATTCGTCTAAAGACACGAGTGCAGGAGCATGTCTTGAACCGCCGCTGTTGTTGTACCATGAGCCTTTAGCCACGGACGAGCTTGAGGACGCCGACGTTTGGCCACGTGGGTCTGTAAAAGCCGCCGCTGCCATCTGCAAAAGGCGGGACGCGGAGAGCGTCCGAAGCATTGGTATAAATATAACGAAAAACAGCCAGTAGTGATAGACGCGCTCTACCTTGTGACAAATTATCAGTGCCTAATATTGCCCTAATGGTAGGAGCGAAGCACCTTAGGGTCGAGACTTGCCCTTGTGCGTTGTCCGTGCTCACGGCACAGCCCATGCAAGGCAAGCACCCTCAATATGACCACCGTAACTTTCTTAACAAAACTTTTTGAAGAATTAGTTAAGAGCTAGCCGGTGTTGGAAACTTCCACAGCCCTACACTATGGCGTACCTGGTGACATGGAGCTTTCTTGGAGCTGAATCCTGATATAAACTATTAGTGTTCATCGAATTCTACTCCTACGTATTGTAACAACTACATAGTTAAACGAATCGATGGAACATACCATTTGGCGAAGGAAAACATTTCAGCTGGGCATCTGTATTAAGTTATCCAGCAAGACAACGCAGTAATACTCAAAAGTGCGCAGAACATTGCATACATGTCGGACAGTCAAAAGACCGCTAAGCGGGAATAACAACACGGTTGCAGACAGTGAGTGCACCAAATAACCTGAGGCTCTTGTTACCTAAGCCCTCATGGCAAACAACCAGCTTTCTATCAATCTTCCTAGCAAGGCTTACGTATTATTATAAATGAGGCAAAACTGTTCACCGACAGTAACCCGCCGTGAGATAAAGACTGAACTTGGCCATGTAATTCAAGCGCAGAATCAGTCCACGCTGGGCAAGGTGTATTTCCGAATGTGCAACAAATTCACAACTGCCTCTGTGATCAAAGGTTCGCGCAAACGATCATTGACAATTTAGCTCGCTCATTTTTGTAGCCCTTTTCACTTTCACAACATGCCTCTAGGCACGCATTATGGAAAGTAGAAAGACCGAGCATTAAAGCAATGAGAAAAGAATGAAAAGAGCAGTGCTACTGGTTCACTACACAAGTAGTTCGGAAACAGAATAAGGAATAACAAAAAAAAATCTATGTCTGTGTCTCAAACACAAATCGAACAGAGATGACAACTCAGAGAATACCCATATAAAGCGAATTCATGTGGTCTTTGCGTATCCCGTGTTCTTTCTTCACCGCTATAACGCTTTTTTTTCGATCATTAGAGCATTGTGACTCCTCTCCACATTATACCTTCTTACAATAGACAATTTATACTTACTAATCAACTTCGACAGCTCTGCCAGTACTATGTTTTTGTGGTGTTCGAGACTTTCATGTTTTGATGTTTCTTTATGAGGTTTTTCATCTCCTGGAATAGCTTTCAAGTGCCCTGTCTAATTCCGCGCATCCCCATTCCTGCACACCACGTAATGATACTCGCCAAATTATCATTCGTTTCATCAAGGCGAAGGCCGGTTTTTTCGATAAGAGCTGAGCTGAGCAGCTACCAGAGCGTTCGTAACACTTGCAACTGCAGGCAGTGACTGTATTACCGGTGTTATACTACCAAGAAAATATAGCAGTGACAGTAACAGAAGAGTTTTTTCAGCACTTCTGAATCAAGCCTGATTCATAAATTTGTGATTTTCATGAGTGAGCATGGCAGTACACAATGCGAGATGACGACGGGTCGTGCTTGTACATCACCGACGCTCTGGATTCCCTTCCTGGCCGCCTAGTCATCGTCTCGCATCGTTCACACCAGCATGAACGTGGACACAATGTGGGGAGGGGGGGGGGTGAAGTGCGGGGATGCCACTCTTACCCAATAGACGCACAACTTTTAGACTGAATGACCTCCTTACTTTCGTCAGTATTGCATTGTAGTACTGTAAGTCTATAAGGATCTAGTTGATTCGTTGACGAAAACAAGAAATTACCTCTCGCTGTTTTGACATGTCGTTCTTTCGAGCACTGTTTGTAGTTGCTTATTTAAAAAAATACTTTATGCTATTAATATTCGCATTTGATTCACGTCCATTTCAAAAGGAATGGTACTCGACTAGCTAGTCGGTACCTTCGAATATTCGCAAACCTCTAACAAAAAGACGATGTCAGGCGGTTCTCCATGAAAGCAATATTACCAGCCAATATTTGTACTAGAGGTTATTTGGGTATTTGTACATGGCGAAGAATTTTTAAAAAAAGTGGTTCAGCAGAGGCATTTGCGGGGGAATAGTGACTGCTTTCTGTGTATGAAATAAACAGTCCAAATTCTAGAGGTGACAAGATCTGCTCCAAGAAAGAAGCGCAATCTCTGAGGGAACAACACGACCTGTCCTGCACACGTATTATTGATTACGTCTATCATGTACTGATCATGCCTTCCTTTCTTCAAAATAGTTGAATACAAAATCTCCTCTCACCTAACGTTTAAGTTTGTAAATAATATCTGAAATTACCAGTGAACTTTGGAATTTCAATAAACTGAGGTTAATTCTTGTTGCTAACGTAAACTATGATTTCCTAAACAAAACGCAATTCAAGTTGCAAAGTAAGTGAGCTCACTATGACGTTTTAATCCAAACATGAATTTTATTGGAACAACATTTCAGTTTCTACGCCAACTTCTCCTGTGATGACGGGAAACAATTTTCTGTCGTTTTGTTTGATGCGTTATCACATATAATATGTTAGGGCTCTACCTACCCCAACATGTATTTTCCCTTGTCACTCAGACGTAAAAAAGCAAAAACAACATAAAACAGCCAACTTTATGTTTTAAGGCGTTCAGTGGCTGCACTGATCTTATTGGCAAAGAAACATGAGTTACTAATGGCAGTTCGAGGGCTACATTATTATAATGTCTGTTGTGATTCATTTTAGAAACATCGTTTGTTTCTCCTACTAGCTACCTCCCGCGTATTGAATAGTTGTGAGGAAACAACTAGCTTTTCATGTCTTAACACAATTATCCACGGTATGTTGTTTGCTGCTTTACTATTATTTACATTTTTTATGGCATTCATGCATGTAAGTGCGGGAAGGAGGTCTCATCAAGAGACACAAGAGATTCCCTTTTTCTTACATCGTTGGCTTATTTCACATTATGTATGTATGTCTGAAATGACCAAATTGAAATTCAAATGAAACCGCAGTTATTGTTAAGAAACTCGGGTGGTCCCTGCCAGATTGAAGTACTTGAAATCCCGAGTTTCATAAAGAATGAGCTAATATTGTGCCGGCAGTCTTCGCTGCTTCTGACTAGATCGATGATCAAGTAAGTACTTCGCATCACCGTCACGGCATTCGCTTTATTCATGAACTTCAAGAAAATCAAAGATATACGGCTTCCACCAAGTGTCACAAAGACATAACCAAAGTGCACACAGCATAACCAAAAAACGGAATAACAAACCTTTTATTTGGCAAAATTCTGCGAAGTGAATGAAAGGCCAAAGTAAAACGTTATCAATTGTGCATGGGTAGTAGCGATCTCAGTGTTCGGCTGTCGGCATTTTGTTCTGTGCTCATGTGGGTTGTTATTGACACATGTGACGCAATGTTACCAGCGTTATTGTTGTTCGTCGCACTAGTTGCAGAATGCACTAGTTATATTGCTGGCGCTTCGAGCGCAGTCGCATCAGTAGATTCTAAAATATTCGGGATTGTTGCGAAAATTCCAAGAGCTACTAGGAAAAGGCTCCAGTGGCTTGCCCTATATTGGGCTGATTACACAGAAACGCTGAATAACAATGGGTCTTGGTACGCTGAGGACGCTTTCGATTGAGGCACCCATACACACTCACGACTAAAAACAATGAGCTTTAAATGTACAAATCGAAAATATCTCACGCACTGCCATGACTTTCCTGAAGTATTCAACTGATTCGATTAAACCTTTATTTATTTCGACGGCAGAGTGGGTTTCACCTTCACCTCCACTGGCGGTGCTGAAGAAAAAAAACATCCTTATATAGTTCTATTTCCTGGCGTTTACATTTGTCTTGAGGCCTAGGGGTTGAGCCTCGAAAGCTTGCTGGACCACTTGATTATATCGGATCAACTTGCTTACGCTTCTTCTTCAGTGTAGCCTCAATTCGACGGTTTGATGAAACCATATAATAAGGCGTTCTCTCCTCTGGTGTTCCGCGCAAGGAAAGATATCACAACTGCCTCAGCTGAGAGGCACAGGAATTGGGCTAGAGCAGGAGAATGCACATACCAGTGCCCAGAGATGTTAGCAATCCTGTGAAATATTGGGCCCAGAACTATCTTCTTTTCCCTATTTGGCAAGAAAAGAAGCTATGTTGCTTCTGGCGTATACAGTGGTTGATTTTACTTATTTAAAGTGCACTAATTTAAACTAAAAAAGTACAGGCATCAATAGTTTATCTCACAAATGTTGTTGTTGCTTTTATACCTTTTTTTCGTATCGGTGCCCTCATTACAACTGAGCTTAGCGAGTTCTCTAATATATATATATATATATATATATATATATATATATATATATATATATATATTTAAGATGATAGTGTTCTATGCAGGCAATAACCATGACTTCAGTGACGTACTTCCGTCCCGTTAATTGCGTCTAAGTATGCTTCATCAAAGGACAAAGGAAATATTTCGTAACGGGAGTCGAAACACCAGTCTCTCGATAGGTGACAACGGTTGCCACACATGCTATTCACTGCACCGTGATCACATACCTTGTAGGCTTGCAAGACACGTCTTTTGTACGTACCACTGCTCACTCCCGATTCCTTTTGTATAGTATAGTGATGCATAACGACCGTGACATCCACGATTAGTTTTTTAAACATGTCGTTTCTACTCGTCAGTCTAATTCGTCATGTTTTCAATACGAATGTGGATTGTTTTCAAAGGCTTAACGCACCCGTGGTGGTGACCTCACGCAAAGCGTCGGCATCGCTCATAGCATCCATATATGCCTAAAATAGCACAGCAATGCATAGAGCAACACACTTGCTTTGTCTGGGTGTAATCGTTCCCCGCTTACACTCGGCAGCCAAAACTTGGAACATGACAACAAAGACGCAACTTATATAGCATTTCCATCGATTGAGTAGCGGCGTATAATAACTCTAACATGCCACTAGTGACCTTAGCCGAAGTGTGGCGTTCTTGCTTTTGTGGCTGTCATACCACTTACTTTAGTTCTCTCACCATTTACTGCAACCATACGTATGCTTGACCAAAATGTCACCCTTACAATAATAAAAAATTCTACATAGACGTTAGTTGTCGAGATTTATATGTGTTACTAAGCATCAATTTCAATGCACTTACAAAAAACAGTGCTCTTGCTGTCAAACAGTAGCTTACATTGTGTAAGATATCTTATATCCATGTACAGCAAAAATAACACTTCTCCCGGAAACGTTTCACTATCTTGTCACACTGAATCCTGTGAAGGAGGAATCAACCAGTTTTTTTTTCTCTGTACCCATCTCTAATTAGGCTACATAACGTCGCACATTTTATTTTGTGTTTCATTCTTCACTTTCCACGTTACAATAATAGAGATGACAATTGTCTGTCTTTAGGGTTACACAATCTTGCTTTTAATCACACGGTAAAGCATTTACCTCAGCAATATTGGAGTTATAATTCAGTGATTTTGCCCGGAGCAGGGAACATGATTGATTCTCCGACAACATTTAGAATCAGTACAAAAACTTCAGGATAGAGATACAAATGTATATTATGTTTAGAAACCTCACCTAACCACCTTCAGAGAAAACTATTATTGGAAGCACCACTGTATGCCCTATTGTAGGCTGATTTACTATGATTCATTGCTCTTTGCCCAACCTAAGCTCCTGCATGTGAAGACATGACATGATTTCATAAGCAATACGAAAACGTATGCGCAAACTTCTTCGGGAAAGTATTGCAAAGTAAACGAGAGATGCACGTTTTCTCAATTTTCGCAAATGCAACGCGATCTCAAAGGAAAAGGTTGTGCATATTTTTATGTAAGGTCTGCGTTCTCTTCTTCAATCATGTGGCCATTGCTGGTCGGGTTCATGTGCAGTCAACTCCTGCTTTCTCACTCTGTTTTTTTTTGCTGGGACAAAATCGCAGTGCTCAAAACATTGAGAATCCTACTCCTGTCACTAGGCTAACAAGAATATAAGGGAGCTTGGTTTTCGGGAAACGTGAATATATATGTTCAACGTTAGCTGAATGCAACTTTGTTGAAAGTTTCATGTGTTTTATTTCAATACAATGTTCTTTTCATGCCTCTTCCCTTTTTATTTCATTTGTGGTTAGCGTGACATGCTGCTATAGTATATCACAGCACGAGTTTCATATCAACTAAATCTGAAGAGTTTGTTCAATTGTCTTGGGCACTGCAATAAACTTTGCCAGTTCATGATCTAAGTAACATGTGAGCGAAATTTTTCGGTAGTCGAACAATATTCACTTCAGCCAAAAGTTACTTAGTACACGTACGCAGGAATGAAAGTTAGTTCTCTCAAAATGTCTATATATAGAAAGTACTACATCAAGCGGGTTCACATAAAATACTTGAGAAGCGTACGCTACTATATCATTTCGCTGTTCAAGTTCTTCAAAAAGTATAGTTGCCTTTCTAAGGGGCTCCGCTCTCGTAACGTAGCCTAACACAAGAGCTCATCAGAGGCTGTATAAACCTGTCTGAGGCAACAAGGGATGGCCAAGATGGGTCCTGTTGAAGTTTTCTGTACTTGGGTAAATTGATGTCAACATGGCTAAGGGTGTTGAGGGCCACGAGAGCTCTGGATGCTGTGCTTCACCGAAGGAGACTCAGTAGTGCTCATCCTGGGCTGGATTCACTAAGTCGCCAAAGCTGTGTCAGCAGTCGTTGAGAGGCGACGTAACGGCGGCAGACGAGCTTCATGAAGCACCTTTATTCTCACTGCAAACTTTGGCACTCGCAAAGCAACTCTTAGGCCTTAGCGATGAAGTGTTTGCAGCCGTTCTTACTGTCACTCACTTGGAGAGATCAGAGGCAATTGGAACAGTACACGATTGACAATTACTGCCGCGCAAACCTTATCATTGATGTTGGGTGGCTCTCCCAGCTTGTTCTTACCATCCCACCAAGAATGTTTACACGGGGTGACAGCATTGACATCGTCTTGTTTACTGCACGTCATTAATTAATTTTGTAGTCTAGTGTGAATCCAACCAATCTTATGTTGCATGCCTGACTGATGCATCAGGAAGTAATATTCTCGGATGCATGGCGGGCGCTCTACACCTACAACAGAAGTACAGTCTTCAGTAGTTCAATACATTACAGAAAAGTACGCCGATCATTTGAAAGTTTTGAAACGATTGGTCGACGCAGAGCGCGGAGCAAGTGCTCCAGCGTTTGTGATCCCGTCTCTAAAGGGGTCCTCGGCAGCGGAACTCAAGTGTGTTGTTTCATCAACAGCATGTGAAAGCGTGGCAATTCAGGCAGCCCTGAAAAAACTGGGGCCGAATTCACAAATCTCACTTACAAAAAAAGTTTGCGCCAGATAAATTTGGTTGCGTAAGTCAATTCACGAAACGAAAAAAAAAACATCGTAAGAGGCCATCGTGTTCACATCGGCCATTGCTACAAAGCGCGCTGCGATTACCCGTGAACATGCCAGCGATGGTGTTGCAGTTGCTATATATGTTTACGTCACCGAGAAATGCTCGTAAGTAGATTCACAAAGCAAAACTTTGCGTAAAAACTGCGTAGCTAAGAGAAATACTAAGAGTGGTTGAGACCACTCTTAGGAAGAATATCACTACTTAGAACCTGCCACCGCGGCGGTATACTTTGATGTCCTGGCTGGTTTTGAGTTAATTCACGCCAATACAGGGATGCCTGATGACTGCTAGTACTTTTTTATTTATTTTGGTGCTTTGAGGTTCGTGTGTTGTTTCCCTTGTCCGCAGTGGATAGTATTAACAAACTTTGTCGTCCAATAAGTTCGGAGTAGCAGTAAATAAGGAATTATTGGGCGTCAATAGCATAAAGTTATACATATAAAGATTTGTGGTTGGATGAAAACGAGTGCGCTATGGGAATGGTCGGTACATTCGAAAGCGTTAAGGCATAGGATCAACCTAATTTGTTATGATGTTGTGTTGCACATCACCTCTTCAAATTAAAAACAAAACTCGAGATCCATGCCTCATTGGTGGAAATTACTAACAAAAACGTTAATAGAAGCACATTCCTTGCACGTGAATAGAAATGAAAATGAGTGGAACTTTTCAGTTAGCAGTCCATGAAGCCTATTTTGTGGTTGTGCTCTAGTGTAGTTTGGTTGACTGTAACTGTCAAATGGGCACAATCTCTGAAATGCAGCTGTCCATACACTTTGAAACGATCTGAAACGGGTGCGTATGTTGTAACTGAAGCGTATTAGGGGTGTGCGTGAATATGCATTGAGCTACAAACAAATCCAGCGTTTCCACTTTCACTGTTCAGAAAACGATATAGGCCGTGATATTATAGCAAACAGTCGGGATAAAATGATTTTTGTAATTTTAAATGGCACCGGAAATGTGCAAACTCTCGTGATTCTGGAGCAAACCTTGGCTGAATTGGTCCCTGCGACAATTGCCAGACGTTTAACTTGGCACAGGAATATCTTTCAAAGCTAGAGTGAGCCACTGACATGTATTTTGTCCGACGCAGCGACCACTCGATATGGGAATATTTGCGTTGCGAAGGCGAAACCCCCTCTCATGCTCTGATCGAAGCAGACGACAAACGCGAGCAGACGACGGCTTGGCTGACAGCCGCAGCTTTTGATTGGTTGTGAAGCAATACTCCCAACATCAGCTCACTATGTGAGATTACCAAACCACATCTTTCATCTGGCGCGCCAGTCGTGTTCGTCATATCATCCCCCTCTAACATAAGAGTCTGTGCCTTGGTGTGTTTATCAAGCGAAACCTTCACCTGTGCATCAACAACTAGCATTCAAGAAGGCTGCTATGTGTGTTTGTGCGCTTCCCTTTCCAGTCTCTCAGTCGGGTGATGTGCGGCATTTCGGATTGACAATGTTCTGGCACGTTACTTGAGCGACCCCAAATTAGTACGCACGGACACGTATGAACTACGCGCTGTTTTCGGTTTTTGCTTCGCTACTGGTTATCCCGCATGCTTCTATTTTCATATGAGCAGTGTAGTGTTTGGTAATGAAACGATGATCGTTGTGAACAGGGGGGGGGGGGGTGTTGACGTTTTCAACACTTCTGAAGAGGCTGTGCTCGTGTGACCAAAAATTGAAAGACAGCGCTTATAACTTTTCTGTCCGTCGAAGTTGGGGTGGTAGGGTTTGGCATTTTTCTTTGTTAACTCGTCACTTCCCCTCTTTCTGATAACCATAATCTGAGCGCCGTGATGTGACGAACCGAAGCTGCCAGATGCTACATTCTGTTGTGAATCGTGTCACTTTGGCAGCACGCCTAGACTGTTCTTGGGTAAGAACTGAAGAGTTCTATGTGCTAGCGAGAGCCCGTGAACGCCAAGCTTCCTTCCGGCCCTCATAAAGAGGAAAGATTTCACCGGTGCCTTGCTTTGAATAAAGTTGTAGGCCAGTACCGGCTAACTACAGGTTTCAGATTTCATCTGGACATCGTTTTGCATGGCACTAGATCCTTCAAAAGAGCCGCTCATGACCAGTTTTTCCACTATATTGATGTACGTGCAAGCCTGGCTAGCCTTTGATTCCTATGTCATCGGCAGCTTCCAGTCTGCAGATGTTCTTTGCCTTTTGGCCCCAGAGCATTGATTGATATGTGGGCTTTAACGTCCAAAAACCACCATATTATTATGAGAGACGGCGTAGTGGAGGGCTCCGGAAATTTCAGCCACCTGGAGGTCTTTAACTTGCACCCAAATCTGAGCACACTCGGTTCCTGATGGCACTGACGGCTACTAAATGCTGCCATCGGTGAGTGAACCTTGCGGAACTAAAGTTGTTGCTATTCACGTAGTATTATAACGTGGGCCAGTGTTTCAGACGAGCCGATGTAATGTTTCTCTATGTTACGATCAAGCATGAAAAAATAACTGCTTCTGTTATATACATACATATATTGTAGAGAAGGGGCCAATATATCAGAAGTTTATTTTGGTGGGGGGGGGGGAGATTAGATATAAGCGAGTTCTTGCTTGATTATTAAGATGAACATGTCTTCTTAGTATTTACCACGTTTGATTTTTCGAAAGTTGATGTCAATTTATTTTTCAGGGGCCTGGTTGCATTTGGGGAATTCTTCTTATTCTGAAAGATTTATTTCTATGTACGATTAGCTCTGTGCTAGCACTATATTTCACTAGGACATATATATCGCGGTATATAAATCTTAACTGAGGCTTCAGTTTCAAAGTGATTATAGCAGATTTGATCTTGATGATGAAGCATAGCTTTTTCAAATAGGTACTAGAAGTGACTAATTTTATTGACTGTTTTCAAATACATTGTTCTTGGCCCTTCACAAATGTCAGAGTTTGTTAGGGTCCTGTAATGCATCGGTTGCACGCACTGGCACATCAAGCCTGCTCTTGACTTGGAGCATCTGTACAATAATAGAAAGGACACGTGCTCCCTAAATGTGCAAGTCTATGTCACTGCTGGGGCTGTTATTATTCAGCGGACCTGGAAGTGGCTAGGAGTATTACATGGCAGCCTCACCTGGAAGGACTGTGATTTGCCTGGTAGCTTCGAGGGCGCAAAACTGCTGAACGGCTGGTTGAGAGGTTATTTTTTTAATACATAGGATTAGGTAAACACCACTTACTGTGCACAAATTGAAAACTCAAGCATGGTTGCTTGCAGTGGGTACCTGTACTATTTTTCCGCCTATTGCTTATCGAACAATATTAGAAGTAAATATCGAGATAATTGAAAATGTTGAAAGGGAAGCGCCTGCAGCCTATGAATGAACCTCAAATCATCTGGTTCTGAAAAGCATGTGCTTTTGTACGAGCACAAATACATTGATTCCTTATTGAGCACTCGAGCTTGTGACTCACTCTGTGGATCAAGTGCTCTGGAAGAGAATAGCAAGTGGGTGAAAATTACCTGGCTGTTGACACCTTGCAAGGAGAAAGACCAAATGTGCAAGCCCCAGACGACATAAGGCCGGTAACTGCGTCTTTTACTTGATGTAGCTTTTCCTCTAGCAGTACTGTGGCATGTTGTGTTTTACCCGAATATGTTCACCATGATTGCATAGTGATGTATTTTTTTCTTCGACTTGTGCCTGACCTAAGTATGCATTGTAAATCTCTAAAGGTGACGCGTGCTGTGCCTCAAAGACATGGCTCCCTATCTCCCTGTCTGTGGCTAGTCTACTTCAACAGAAGTGCGGTCCACCCAGCACCCATGCGAACCAAGTCATGATGCGCTACTTTGGTGTTTTGTGCAGGACAATTCATATCCATCTGGCAAGACACATCTATAATAATTGTGAATGGTGGCACTTGTAGGAGCTCGTTGTACTTGCTGCGTTTGATTATTTTCCTAATGAAGTACATGCATTTTGAAAGTTTTTCTTCGTTCGAAATAATAGACGTGAGCAACAAGCACACTCATAATCCACAAGTGTTTTATGTCTTCTATATTGTCCTTGTGCTCCTATACGCTGTATGGTGAGGTGGCTGCGTTAAATAGCTTTATTTTATAAAAATTAGCTTTTGTCTTGTAACGCAGCCTTACTTGTGTTTCCTAGTGAACCTATTTGTGGACGGCTTCCCACACCTAGTGTAAAGTTGAAGTAGGAGATACTTTATTGGCTTATGTCTGGCAGAAGTTTCATGCTTTAATCTATAACATTGTAGTTTTGCCCTTGTATCATATTAAATATATTTTCAGTCTTTACTGTTTGTCTGTGTGTTGAGACTTCATTTTTTATTACTTTTGCATACTATCATTGGCTTCTGAAAATACATTTGTAAATATGAGGACATAATTAACAACTGTACACTTTGGCACGTAGCCCCGCCGCGGCGGTCTAGTGGCTAAGGCACTCGGCTGCTGAACCGCAATTCGCGGGTTCAAATCCCGGCTGCGGCGGCTGCATTTCCGATGGAGGCGGAAATGTTGTAGGTCCGTGTGCTCAGATTTGGGTGCACGTTAAAGAACCCCAGGTGGTCGAAATTTCCGGAGCCCTCCACTACGGCGTCTCTCAAAATCATATAGTGGTTTTGGGACGTTAAACCCCACATATCAATCAACTTTGGCACGTAGCATGGTTGTAATGATGATATGTATTTTTCTAAGTTTCAGTATCAAGGGATCCGTTGCTCCATGGTTCTGTAGAGTGCATAACGAACATACCACAGAAGACCAACAAGTATAAAGGGACTGCCAGTGACAGTGTTCTCCTGCTCAACGTTCAGGACAGCAAAAAGAGCACAATGTGATGTCTGGAGCAGTCTGAGTTGTATACGTTATAAGATTCCGTGCAGCTGCAGTATGATTTTTACCAGTGCTTTATTCAGCAGTTCCTTTGAGCTTGAGCTTTCCAAAATAATTAAATTTTGCATGGAAGATACCAAACTCTGACACCAATTTAAATATTGCTATAGTGCTGGTAGGCAAATGAATTAGAGCTGAAGCTTTTAACATGCATGCTAATCAAAGTGCCTGCGTGTCTCTACATTTCACTGCAATAAGTCACAGCATCCACGTTCGGCAATGGTAACTGTGTTTGCATTCTTTGTAGTACAAGAAGTAAAGCCACGGATGCGATAACCTTCTACTTAGTCGATATATTCCTTCAGTAAACAATCATTTGTATAACACCAATGAAGTCATGTGTGTATAAGCTCTGGGAAGTGCTTCTATGTGAATTATTTTGTTTGGAAGCAAGAGGATCATCACTACTCTTAGTATACCTAACACTGGTTTTTAGAACTTGTGTAATGATATCCCATTGCCTGTCCGTCCTTTAACAGTCTACTCCTGTGTTACTGCTCTGTCAGTGTAACCTATTTATGTACTGTTGGCTCGGAAAGGATTGTTAATAATGTGATTGCGTACTATGCAAATGACTTATAATCTGAGCAGCTTTCCTCTTATTAGAAATAAAAGTATTTTTATTTATATCTAGCTATAGCATGCATCTTTTTCTAGGTGCCTCTACCACAGTTTATTCCTACAAGGGTACTGGTATGCTTTAATATTGAAGCTGGCATCTTAAAATATTTTGTTAGTGGAAATAACTATGTGTTTAAAACCAATAATACCATTCTAAGATGAAATGTGAAAACTCCATGGAAATATATTTACATTTTCGAACTGTGTGAAGGTAAATGTACTTATGTTCTTTCAATGTGGTCCCTGTTTCATGCAAATGACACATTTACATTGTAATGACATAGTATTATTTTGATTTTACACATGTGTGCTGAGCAACATTGCAGTTGATGCCAGCAGCCAGATATGCATGCAGTGCACTGGAGCATCACCTCACATATTTGGTGTACAGTCAATCGGTCAGTATGTATGTATGTATGTATGTATGTATGTATGTATGTATGTATGTATGTATGTATGTATGTATGTATGTATGTATGTATGTATGTATGTATGTATGTATGTATGTATGTATGTATGTATGTATGTATGTATGTATGTATGCATGTATGTATGCATGTATGTATGTATGCATGTATGTATGTATGTTTAGTCACCAATGAACAGAATTTTTTTAAAGCAGACTAACAGACAGCTGTATGGGAACTGTGCCTATTTGCAAATTCTGAAGCTTTTTTGAGGAGTGTTTTTGGGAAACCAAATGGGGTCTATAGCTTTCAATATGAAAATTGTTTCTACCGAGAAGCTTAGTAGCTTAAAAATTGTATTATTCTTGTATTGTCTTGAATTTCTTTGCACTGTGACGACTTTTCAGCCCAAGTGTCCTAACATGCATTGTTACTGTGTTGTGAATGAGCCGAGGTATGTAAATAAACAGAGTAACTTTGCTGAAATTTACCAAATTGTGATGTACAGCCCTTTGTAGCATGACATTGTCAAAGACTTCTTGTGTTTCTTACAAAAACTACTTGTCACTTGCAGCAGCAAAACCTACGCATCAAGCTTTTCCAAGATAGTTCGAGAAGCACAGAGTTCAGATATAACAGTGCTGGGAGATTTCTTTTGTTGAGTTGCTTTCTGTATATTAAAAATGAGTGTATTATATTTGTTGTTTTAGAGCCATTCCTCACAATATTCACACCTCAGTGTGTTTGTGTGTATGTATGTATGTATGTATGTATGTGTGTGTGTATTCATCTTTAAATTGAGAATCCGTTTATCATTGATGAGTGAATTTATTAAGGATTTGGCTTAATTTCTTTTTGTTCTTTCTCTTCGTAACCATTATACTTATAAATTTGTTTTTACAGCATAAACATAAATGTAACCTTACACAAAGTATGTGCATTCGAAGAAGGGGCTTCTATTTCCAACGTACAGTCATGTGCGAGAAATTGGGTAAGATGAAACCAACCTGCAAAAAATACTTTAGAGCACAGCTTCTCTACATGGCACATCTTGTACACAATGAGTTGGTCGAATATGTCAATTTC
Source organism: Rhipicephalus annulatus (assembly GCA_013436015.1). Lineage (NCBI taxonomy): Eukaryota > Metazoa > Arthropoda > Arachnida > Ixodida > Ixodidae > Rhipicephalus > Rhipicephalus annulatus. The sequence continues at coordinate 1,266,300 of WOVY01011207.1, read as the reverse complement.
AACATAACAATTTCAATCTGATCAAACAAACTATCACCCGTGGTTGTATACGCGTGTGATATTTATGCATATTGTAACCCCTGTTCGCAATTACTGTTACGGACAGAAACCTAGTGAAGCTGATTCACGAGTGTGGTCCAAGCACATTTCATCTGTGCGAGAACTGTTGTTCATAAAAATAAACTTCGGTTAAAAAATTATTCTAGTAACCAAAAACAGAGTATCTCTCTGTGACGCAAATCAATTTGCCACTGTTCTGTTTCGCTCTGGACAATCGGGGACCTTGTCAGCAGAACTCGATCAGCTACTATAGCTCATTCTAACCATTGACAGCGGCATGACACTGAAGCGCGCATCAGGTAGCGTGAGAGAAGACATAAAATAATCACTCTATGTCTTGTCTATCTGTTCGTGCTGTTTTGCCTTGCTGCTTGTAGTGATTCCCACCAACTCGGCACGGAAATGTGTCCCAACAGAGGCAGTTAACTTAGCCGCAAGCAATTAGTTCGCTGCATGTCTACATTTTCTTCAAAACGCCGTGATGACTGATCACTCGTAGAATATCCAAACACGTAAAAAGTAATATACCAGGTACGATATTGATTTTGGCACTGGGCACTCTTGCGATAACAGAGAATAGGGGAGAAAAATATGAACCCTGAATTCTGTAAGTTAGGAAGGAGCATGGCACAGTGCTTTTCGGTCAAAAAGGTGTGAAAGAAGACAGCGCAAAAGACACCTTTTCAAGAAATATTTATCTGCTCCAACGCACTTATCTCAGGCCGTGCAACATGTTGAAAAAAGTGCTCGACAACACTGAGAATCGAACCCAGTGCCTCCTAGATTGTAGTTGAACGCTGTAACCACTCGTTCACTGGGGCAGTGCTTGAGGAGAGAGCTTGTGACTACAGCATTTACCCAAATTCTATTGTATCCCCAATGCTTCGAATGATGCCAAATGCAAAATCTCCTTGGATTTCTGTGGATCAGTGCACTCAAAGCTCACTGAAAATACTTAAATATCTGTATGGTGTTGGCCTAAACAGAACGTTTCAGTGGATTGCATCACATGTGGGTATAGTGGGTGATGAGGTGGCTGACAGACTTGCCTGAAGTGCTTTGGAACTTACACCAACAAAGCAGGTTCCCAAAGACAATCAGCGTCTTTTATTAGAATCTGTAAACAGCATTCCCACTCGTTATGGCTGACGCTTTAGCAGCTATGTAGGACAAAATGACTATCAAGGCAAGAGTTCTGCTTGATCCATCGCATCTGAACCGAATCAGCCCGTACACCCCCATGGCTCCACAAAATTGGACTCTCCGCGACGCCATTGCGCCCGACTTGCAAGAAAAGTCTCACTTTGTTAGAGTGTCGTGATCTTAAAAAGGAACAGCAAGGTTTATTTGAGTAACCGATATGTTTAAGCTCGCCATCTGACAGCGTGACAAATGTTTTGTTTCCCCGTGCTCACTAGATCTTCAGGAAGCAGGTGTCGTGATTTTTTTAAATTTTTGAATGCTAAGACCTCGCATGTGGCTGGTGATGAGTGAAAATTATGTTTGGGGTACGGTGCAGTAATATAGAGGCACCGGCACAATACTGCATGTGGAATAGCACCGAGGCCGCCGGCCTATGCAGGCTTAGGTTGATTGATATGTGGGGTTTAACGTCCCAAAACCAGTATATGATTATGAGAGACGCCGTAGTAGAGGGCTCCGGAAATTTAGACCACCTGGGGTTCTTTAACGTGCACCCAAATCTGAGCACACGGGCCTACAACATTTCCGCCTCCATCGGAAATGCAGCCGCCGCAGCCGGGATTCGAACCCGCGCCCTGCGGGTCAGCAGCCAAGTACCTTAGCCACTAGACCACCACGGCGGGGCGATATGCAGGCTTAGGTTGAGCTATGTGTGTCTTTTTAAGAGCCTGCTTGTGCTTGGTTACCAAAACAAACAAACAAAACGACATTACATAGAGTTAGCAAACAGGGGGGGATAAACAACAAGAGGGAAGGCAGGGAAGTTAACCAGGCACATGCCCGGTTTGCTACCCTACGCTGGAGGAATAGGAACGGGGCATAAAGATGAGAGAGAGGAAAGAGAATAGAAAGAGAGAGAGAGAAAGAGAAAAAAAAGGAGGATTGTCAGTCAATCGGCTGGCGTGTATGCAGTGGTGGCACTACACAAAAGTTAAAGGTGTTCACATAGGCCTGTAGTCCTCAAAAGGCACAAAACAGCTTTGACTGCTTTTTGAGCCGACGAAAGGCGATGACGGTGTTCCAGTAGCATCTGCACAGAGAGTGGCCGATCGTCCAATTGTCGCAATGCGTCCGAAAGCTTCTGTCTTTCAGAGGCAAATCGAGGGCAATGGCATATCAGATACAGGAAACTGACTGGGGCGATTGCCTACAAATTAGGCAAGGCTAGATCTGCCGGCTACCTACAACATTCTAATCCTAATAAGAGACAGAAAATAAAGTATTACAGCACGTGTTTACAATTGGCTTGTAAGTATAGAAACATGAAGAGGAAGATTGTTCAGATTGGTTAAATAAACGTTATGTTATGTCACACGGGTGAATTTGCCTTCGATTTTGCGAGAAGATGTTTTTTATAACAGTGTATCTGAAATATATATTTCTCCATAATTCCATATCGCACTGTCCTACTATGTACAGCTGCTGGTATAGTTAATAGCGATCAACATACAGATTGCTGAGGGTTAGCTTAGAATAATTCACTTGTAAGTTTTTTTAAGAGTGCCTATTGCTGGAGCACAAACATGTAGCTGCTATCACACAAATGGTATTTTTCGTTGAATCTTCATGAAAACATAGTTGCTGTCCAAAAGCAATGGTAGAGCAACATTGTCATCAAACAAAGTGAACGTATTCCTGAAGTCACTCTTTGCGGCCCATTGTGATACTTCTAAAAAGCAATCCGTGGTCTGATAGCATCATTACAGAGTAAGAAAAGTCTACAAAAAATGTGCGAGGTATAATGACCACCCAGTGGCACGCCGAAATTTTGACCATTTCAAGGTCTGCTAGCCACCGGGGATGAGCACCATCCATTCGAAATCTCTGCGGCCTATTTTTTGGTCCCACTGTAGGAAGTGATTTAGGCTGAGGACGCAGCTTAGCGACACACTGAGATTCATTGAGAAAGTGATCCATGCCATTTCGACATTTTCTCTGTGATGTTCCGACTAGCACTATTGCACCGCGGTGCTTCACAAACTGCCATCTTTCTTTTGTCTAGAGAAAAACCACCCCGACCACTTCCACACTTTTAGAGTACAAATAACGTGGGTAAGTCACAATGTTTCATATTGTTGCACAAATACATGACTTTTTTATGATCAATACAAAACTATATTTTTATTTTTTGCATGTAATCTTGACAGTTTGAGCCTAAGTCTCTGCGATGTTTCGAACCAGAGATTTGTGGCACCGCTTTTCATGAAAGTGTTCTATGGAAGGGTAATAAAGGCAGTATACGCTATGTTTGTTGTTTGCTCAAAAAAGGCGCCGAACATATTTTTTATCTTTCAACACATTTTAGAAAAACTGAAAAATAATAGTTAAAAAGCGGCACATTCTACGTACGATGGCAATTAATCTCATGCGAACCATGCGGAGAGAACGTGACATTAGTGGGATGTTTGTTGAGCGAAACCTTAAAAAAATGACGCTAGAATTAATGTGAGCGAGTGTAATTCATAGTGAAGGAGCAGCAGTGACAACAGCAACGGATGTTAAAGAAGGAAAAGAACGACGTGCAGTGCTGCCCGAAAATTGCCGTCCAGCTCATTATAGATACACTTTTCATCGACACATGTAGGACGTACAAATGTCAGTAGAACGTCGGAGATTTGCAAGAAATATTTGCCTGTCAGCTCCGCCACCGCCAATGGCCTGGAAATATAACTAAGATCCGTTCGACGGGCTGAACCTTTTGGCTAACCAAGCTTCAGTAAGCAAACTTTAGATTTGGTTAGCGAAATACTCTCAAGGACAAAAAAGTGTGCTTACTGTGGTCGTTCTATTATTCTTTTGAATGCGTGAATTGTGAATAATAAAACCAAACCAAGCCGTAATAAAAGAGACCCAGCTACTTATTTTGGTAAATGATAACGTCAACTATGTAGTAGTTGATTGGCATTGATTGGTATATTCTCCTAAAATATTTTGGCAATAGGTTTTCGCAAATTCTCATTGTTGAAACGTGTTTTTTTTCAGTATCTTGTTGCGGAAAACTGTTTTAATGGCGACTAAAATTTGGGGACACTTCTGGTGGCTTCATGCACGAAATAGCGTGATATGTGCCAGCGAAAGCAGGTATCTACTAAGCAGGAGTTGTTGTTGTTGTTGTTGTTGTTGTTGTTGTTTTCCTCTGCACATGGCTCGTACCCAAAGGAAGGGATTGGCTGATTATAGGGTGAATTTGCCCGATACTTTCTGCATTACTTCGTTCTTAAAAAGCGTTAGTTATTTGTTTGTGATTTTAAATGTCAAGTTGAAATTTGAAAGAAAAAAAGGGGGAGGAAAAAGAAAAGTAGTGAGACCACAACTTAGCAAGAAAATTGTTTAGTCGCAGTGATGCATTGCTGAACGGCGAATAAAACATCCCTGTGGCTGTAACCCAGTGTAGAGGCTCCAAATGAAAGAATTACAGGGTCTAAATTCACAAAGCTTTCTCTTGGCTACGCATTTTCTTAGCCAAGAATTCTCTTATCTGGAGGAATTACTATAGCGCTGGTACGAATTTCACTTATTCGGCACCTTAAGAAGGCGAGGAGGACACACAATAGCCTATGAAACGACTAGGAAAGAAAGATGTGTGTGCCGATAATATCAAAGTAGCACACAAAGCGTCTAGCATCGAGAGTATACGATGATGGCCAATGATTTGCTGCATCTAGGTTTCAGTTCCGCGAGCGTCTGCTACAGCGCTTACGGAATGCCGCGTACGCTGTAATAGACGTCTTGGTGCGCTGTGCAAAGCCAAGCACTCGCCTTTCATCAACGACTGTAGCTAAAAAAGAAATTGCTCGATGGCCTTAAGCAATAATCCATGCACTATCTCGCCGAGTACAAGTAAACAGCACTCCAGGTGCACCGCATCAATGAATCCACGCATAAATCGATGCATGCAATGTTTGAAAATGTGCCTCAAATGTCTTCCCCTGTTTAATACGACCAGTTATCTTACATTATAGGGGCGAAGCTTCTTATAGCGGCACTCGTTCGTCCATCGTAGCCGTTGTAGTGTGTATTAAGTATAACATTTTGACCTCCAAGGCGGTTCCGGTGAGAGATTTCTTCTGTGCGTTGTTGAACAATAGAAGATAGTGCTCAATGTACATGCTAATGGCTGCTAAGGGGTATGAGAGACAGGAGCATTTGGCTTTTAGTTAACGCGCACGCTGCGATCCCCATTAGCAGCCATTGGCATGTACATTGAGCACTATCTGACAAGAAAGGGTTGCCACGACAGAAAAAAAAAACGCTTTTAAGATGATTTGAATCATCTAGTGTTGTTTGTCTCGACTGGTGCTCCCTGTTTGTTGAATAAAAAGTTGCTGATGCAAGCAAATAAAATTATGTCGCACAGAATTTTCTGCTTGTTGATGCTAAGCAAAAAAAAGCATCGCATAAACATTAACTATTGCATCAACTCGAGAATGCCTGCGTGCATCCAGTAGGACCCAGGTGTCCTACTGGATGCATACACTCTGGAAATGCGGATCGATATCGTTTCTCACTCGAAAGCACCATATACATACCGCTGCTAACGGTACAGTTAGGCTAATTAGGTCTCGCGTGTTGAAAAAATACCAGTGCCGCCGCCTTGAGTGCACCCCTGTGCTGCTTGCCCTGTGAGACAAAACAAGGTGACTAAAACGTTCGTTGCTAGAGCAACTAAATACGAAGTGAACGCGGTGCATCTCTAATGCTGGAGGCACAACTACACAAACATTCTACTCCACTCTTTCCTACACCACCTTCCCCCTCCCCCTGTTTACACGCACGAGCACACAGTGAAAGCCCGCACCAAACAAACCGTCTCCATATCCCTGTCGTGCCATAGTTTTTTCTATCCATTACCGCATGGTGAGTGACTTAGCAGGCCGTCACGCCTTCAGGCAAGCGTGCCTTGCCCCAAATTTGGGCTAATCCTTCAAAGCGCCCAAAGCCTGACTGAGCCCGCTCATGAGTTGAGTGGACGCCTCATCTGTTTGCGACCAATATCGCGAAACCCTCCATCGCGAGAGAGTCACGCCGGGCAGCTGTCCTATAGATCCACTTCGTCAACACAAAAGCCTCCTAAATATCCATGCTTAACGGATAATCTTGTGCATGACGCTATAAGACGTCCCTCTGCATACGGTGTGACAGGCAGTTATTCCTAGCTGTCATTGCCCACTTCTAGAGGACACATTGTTGTTCATCAACGCATGGCTGCGTCTGGCGTACGCCACGAGGGCATGCATGGTTGCAATGTAACCAGCAGAGCTTCTGATGTCTTCACTGCCAACAGCTATGGCTGGCTTTTTCACGTGAGGTTTAACATAAGGAAACACTGGTGACCGTCATTTTATGTAGAAGTATACCGAAAACGCGAGATAGCACAACTTATATAGTAGACAAGTGCAATATTTTACGGATAAGGCACTATGTATTATGTCTGATCTCCTAAACTCATTTCTTCCCACATTTTGAGGAATATAGCAGTTTTCGTTCTTATGTAAAAAAAACGTGGGAAGTATTCACGCTTAAGGAAGTATTGATAAAGATAAGTGAAGTGATAATATTAAAACGGTTACTGTAATGTGGAATTGGCAATAATTTGAACAAAGAAAGAACAGGAAGTCGATATTTTTGAAGGTGACTACTACTTTATCCTTCAAAATTGTATCATGGCTCTGAAAAGTTAATAACTAACTGTGCTTGTTGCTATTATCAAAAAAGGAAATTCGACTGCTAAGAAAAGCAGCCACTTCTCCTAGGTTGCGAGACATAATCTGTCATAATATTTTCACAAGCGAATCCCCATTTTCGTTCCTCTAAAAATACTTTAAAAGAAGCACTTGAAGTATCAAACTGCCCAGGATTAAGCTCCATAACATTGATTCCATCGCTTTGTTGACCACGATTTTTTAAATTATCAGCTAACTGATTCGCAAGAAAAGATCACCAAAAGCGTCTTTGGTACGCTGCCTCTGAAGCTTACACATTCTTTTCAGTCCCTAGGCGCGTCGTGATTGGGCCGTATATTGTCTTCTAAAGCACTCCACTTGATGATCCTGTATGGGACTGCATAGCCATGGAGAATAATAGGTCATTTTGGCACAGTCCAGCGAGTCTGAAAGAAAGGGAAGCAAGACAAGCGTAAGACTTAGCGTGAACGTTCACATAGCGCCGGCGGCCGTACTGTTTTTAGATGCGAAGCAGCTTATAGATGGCGCAGTTCAAACCACCCTTACAGTACACCCACCACAGATGGTGCAAGCACGGCCAGAACGCGCTCATACGCCAGTGGCATTCAGGCCTGTGGAAGGGGTTCGGTTAGCTATGGCCTCTCTCCTTAAACTGTGTCAACAATCACGTGATGGCATCAAGGAACGACATTTTGCATACGCGCTATGAACCCACGTGCTCCCGGGTAGATTGGTGATGAAACCGCGTGGCTTAATCTAACAAGAATTGCTGGATGAGTAATAGCAATAGAAACTACACGTACAAATAACTACCTCAGCTTGCACCACCAAAGTGAAACAGGCCTAAATAAATTGAAATAAAATGTATAGGCGATGTGCCAAAGTGATAGTTTTACGAGAAAGGAAAAAAAGTGCATAAAATGATAGAAAATTTTTCAGATAGAGGGATTAGAAGGAGAGATAAAAATACACTTAGGGGAATAAAGATATCGTCAAGTGCCACACAAGCCACATGAACATGTCGACCTAGTCAGCTCAGTTTATTTTCATCAAAATGTGCTTGTACTGTAACTGTTCTTCGAATATTCCTTGACTACCATTGTTTTTCTTAGTCTTCTTTGTCTTTTAGTTGGTTCTTTCTTGTATTTCCTGGACTCCTGTTTCCCAAGTTGATATCCTGTTCTCCGATATGCTCCTCCTGCTTCAAAAAACGCTAATAAATACATTAACTCCTTATGATTGCACAATATTTCTGTATGAAGGGGTATCACTGACTCGTCTTTTCTGGAGAAAAGGCGGGTTGCTTTTTATAATCCCAATGGGACTTGGTAAGTTCTTTTTTTGGGACAATATAGTAGTTTAAATGCTGTCACTGTCATGTAGGTTTCTAAAACCAATTATCTACGTTATTCAATTCCACGCACGTATTCCCATTTAGCGTATTTTTCACGTTCTTTATGATTATCTACAAAAGAGCCAGGAATCATGGTTGACCGTAGGAAGCGCTCGTTATTGTCTGATAAAAAGTCTGTTTTTCAGTTTTATTTTCTTCTTGCTGAGAATTTAGTTAAATAAATGCTTGTTTTTGTGATGGCTTGAAGGATAACCGTTATTGAGAGCGGGATGCTTCAATATGTCGTCCATGCCGATTGAATACAGGACTGGTTAATTCGTCGCCCAGGCATGCCAGCCGGAAGTTATTTCGAATCCTACCGATTCATGTTCATGAGAGGTTAATAGTATTAGGCTGAATCAAAGAACTGCTTGTAGGGTTTAGATAACCACAGTTTTACGGTGTGCATCTCATTTGAAAGACAGGTTTTGACTGAAGTCCGAGTTTCAGATGCCTTGTAGAATATTTAATTTATATGAAATATTGAATAGTTGTATTGGTCTGTGATTAGTATGCATACATAAAGTTTTGGACCTACCGTCAACGTAAACAGTGTTGCTACGGCGGTTCAGGTCTGGGATTCTATAATTAGACGTTTAGCCCAGGTAAACCATCCACCTGATGCATTGAAAATGAACCGGACACCATCTGATTTACCTTAGGGGATGTACCTATAGCTCTTTCAGTCACGAATAGTGATGTTCTGTCAGAAACACGTCAAATTTGCGTGGCATATTTTGAACGCAATCAGAAGGAAATTCCAGGTAAGAAATTGAAGGAAAGTGTTGTTTTGAGTAAGTTCGAGTAAATAAGCTAATGTGTACTCACTAAGTATCTAATTATTCTGCCACCAGTCAGCTTCAGTACTTGCATAAAAAGGTAATCTATTAGGCTCCAAATGTATGCACAGTTTCTTTTTCAGTTATATTTGTTTCACGCGAGAGAAAAAAAAACTACATTTCATGTTCTCCTAGTGAACATCGTGTCGAACAATTGTCGAAAATAGTAGTTCATCCAGTAAAGTTATTCTCTGCAGCAATGCACAGCACGGAAAAGGTAAATGATCGCCAGTTGTTCACTGAGGAGGCTTCCATGAATGTGCACACTAAGTTTTAAGCCTTTTGATAAAAGACGCAGTGCCTGACGTGCCATTGAAATTGGCATCTACACACTTGTACACACTGTGACTGAAACAGATCATGTGGACCTCAATCCACTACTTTGTATTGACTGTTTACAGCCCAATGTCTGTCTTTATCTTCTACAAATGCTTTTCACCACCAGGGCGTTACATATACGAATATAAAAGCATGCAGAGACATTTCATACTAATCAAAATACAAGCACCACTTGGGCAATAGAGTGAAACAGCAGATCAGAGCTATGAAAACTAATAGCAGAAAGCGCTAGCAAACACTAACGAAACCTGAAACTACCTTCAAGGCAGCTAGGTCTCCGAAGACGTCTACAACATCAACATGATAAAAATTCTTAAATTTAGGACAATGACGCGAAATGAAAAATACACTATCTGAAATGTGGGAGTAGAAAAAATAATTTTATTATTGTCTTGGCTATGCTTTTTTCGATTGTAATGATGACTTCGCTTCTTTTTGTCCTTGGTTGTAGCCGCCAACAAAAGCTGTTCATTTGAACCTATCTTTGTGTAATTTCTCGCCCATTTTTTTCTCAGAACTACGGGTTTTGGTGGCACTTGGAATTCTGTCTGCAAGATAGCCACATTTTTAGTATGTTTTCTTTCTTGTTAGCACTCCGGAAAACGAATAGGACTTTTCACCCTCACCTATTTACACTGACTGTCATACTTCAACGCGAGCGCTCTCAGCTCTTCACATTATTGGCCTTTTTGCATTTGCTTGTACCCCTTAACTATTATCCCATTATGTTTTTACGTGTTCTTGTTTAAAATCACAACCCGGTATGCTTAAGAATGAAGGGGCTTCACAGCTTGAGGACTAGCGCCTTATAGACGGCGTTTTTAAAGGTTCACAACATTGGCTAAAGTACTGGCACACAGACCAGAATTCATCTCACCAGTTACGTGGTGCGAAATCTAATGCTCGGTAGGCATGATTAGTACGTCGAAAGCAATTAAAAAGCTGGCTATTTTACTTGTTTGTCATTTTTAAAAACTATTTCAGGGGTTACCAAGATGTAGCAGTGTTTTAGAACACTGGAGCTATCGACCCCTAATGCAACTACGAACGCGAGAATTCTGCTTCATGTGTTTGACCTAAGTCAAGATGTATCGTGTCACGATAGTGTTCTGGAATACATCAAAGTAACATAGTCAATATGACAGCTTCAGCTTAGCCATTTTAATAGTAAGTCGGCGCGTCATGTCATGTACATCGCAGGTACATGAAGACCTGACCATCATATGACTTTTTGTCGAAATAAGAAATGCTATTGTAATGATAGTAAGGTCATAACGATCTCAAAACGCATTCGTCACAACTGTTTCAGATATAGAAAGGTTGCTTCCAAAATATCGCTTTTTCATTCTATGTATTGTCTCAAAGAAGAGACCCTCTGCACAACATGGACGCATGGGGCTATTTTGCTGCTTTTGATTTTATTTTTGTTTGCATTTTTATTACTCTAAAAATTTGTTATGAAGCTTTAAATAAAGGGTGAGCGAAATAAAAAGACGGCATCAAAATTAATGATTGAAATATAGCTGAGTAAGCTGCCTGGATGGCATTCTTGAAGCACGCAGAATCAGGGATGACTGCCTCGTGTTCCAGAAGGCCATGTGATTCTCAGGTGGTGCGCGAAAAAGTGATTGCTGTATTGATGTGGTGTGAGCACGTGGCGGAATCAAAGCGTTTAGAACACTTGTACGATGACCTCGATGTACTGGTTGGATGAGCAGGTTTTCACTTTTGGCTTAAGGAAAAAAATGGGGGAGGACGCAGACGTGCATTACGACGACTAAGAGTGAGGGTGGGAAACTTTGACTGATATATTAGGTCGGAGATGCTGGAGTAACAATAGTAATCTGAAGTAATGAATCTGCTTGCTGCGTTCTGGGCAGACTCCAGAATTTTAATATGATTAGGGAGGTGGGGGTCAAAGACGGCATATACATATTCAAGTTTAGGTCTGACAATGGCGATATAAGTGAGTAGTTTAACGGAAAGTGGGGCCATAAAAATAATACTGCATATGTAACCAAGGGCAGGGTTAGCGGAGTCAGTTATGCGATTTTTGTGGCCCCCACGATAGCTCACATGACAGATGAACACCTAGGTATTTGGCCGAGTTAGTAGCAGCTATATTACAGTTGTTGAAGGTGTAAGTAGTCACGGCGTATTTTCTGCAACGATGGAAAGATATGAGCTATGTTTCTTTCGTATAAAATGACATCAACAAAGTGTTGCATCACTGTTGAATACATAAAGTATTTGTGCCACTGGAACTTGAGCACCGACCTGTAGAAGCACACAGGTGCGCTTGTTATCAAGGGCCGAGTGCCAGTTTAGTCGGCACAGCCCGCGCATCTCACCCATTCGAGACCCCTTAGATTGATGGCTTGATTTATACGTGTGGATGAACACCCCAAAACCACCATATGATTATGAGAGGCGCCGTAGTGGAGGGCTCCGGAAATTTTGACCACCTGGGGTTCTTTAACGTGCTTCCAAATCTGAGCACACAGGCCTACAACGTTTCCGCCTCCATCGGAAATGAGATTCCTTGGAAGCACGCATAAAAACAAATGCTCATTTGGAAACAAATATTTGTTGCCCTTCACCTTCCATAACTGCGAATTTCAAACTCGACTCTAGCTCCTTTCTTTATACGTATCAATCTAGAATTATCAGTCACTGTCAATGCTGCTTTTCCCGACACTATGATCGCTGTCACGTTAAAAAAAAATAATGGACGCGATTTCTTTTAAGCGGCTCCTGAACGGGAGGTTTGTGCGCATGTGCCCCCGCGAGAGTTATACACTGAAGAAACTTCAGGACCCATACGCCCTCGAGGAAAAACAAGAAAGGAATAGGGGAAACACCGGAAGAGGAAAAGCGCGATCGCTTTCGGTTAGCTTATTTAACTGATTTGACGCATTGTACAGTCGTCGAAGTTTGATGATTTCTATCTGCGTCGAAAGCGTGGGCCCGTGTGCGCGCGACTGTGGTCACGACGCAGATATGAGTGGCATTTTGCGGTGGCCGTGCAACATCCCTTGCTGGGAGCGCGTTTGTTTCGGCATTGGTGACTTGCAGATGCGTGACAGAGTGTCCTGGGCACACAAGTTTCGGCACAGCCAGAAATTTTGATGGTAAGTGCTGCTTCTCAGTTTTGAGTCCTATCGTCGATCAGGCGTATCCTGCAGGCACAGTGTGTCACCTAGAACGTATAATAAATAGCATTAGGCGCACATACGTGCGGTGCCTGACGCGCGTTTGAAACATTTTTGTGGAGGTGCAGGCATCGCACGGCCAGTTTATAAAAGTTAGAATGCGCCTCGAAAAACAATATTTGTAGGTGATACTGTATTTACTTCCGATGAAGCATGAGTTTGGGAGCGTGCATTTAGAAATTATACTTACACCAAAGCTCGTCGTAAATAGATGCATTAGGCCAACCTTGTCTTCATTTGATTCAGTTCATACGTGCTCTCCTCAGAGCGTGGTGTTATGGTTATAGTGGACGGCTGATGGACCTCGTCCGCAGCAAGTCTCGAGCTGTACCGAGGCCATATTTGGATATGAAAAAAAATGGCTGTGGAAGCGCGTGTACTCTGCGGTATCATTGTATGCTAAAGAACACCAGACTACCTGTGCACTATAATAAAGTGAGCCTAGATAGATATGTGGAGTTTAACGTCCGAAAACCACCATATGATTATGAGAGACGCCGTAGTGGAGGGCTTCAGAAATTTCGACCACCAGGGGTTCTTTAACGTGCACCCAAATCTGAGCACACGGGCCTACAACGTATAAAGTGGGCCTGATAATATAGCTTTGGCAATAGAAAGCCCAAACATCGGTGGTACTATTAGTTGGCATACTTCATTTTTTGTGCTTTTATTCAGTATCAGTGCCGACATGGCGCATATTTAAAATGCCGCAATACTGCGCGCTATTGTTTTCCAGAATGTATATTGAATACAGCAGTGCACTACTCTGGACGTCTTCGTTCTGCAGCCTTAACACGAATGAAAATTATTTCAGGCACAGAGTATCAATGAAGATACTTTTTGATAACAATTTTGCATTACACAAGTTTTCTGTGTGTAAGATAAAAGTAGCGTACCATGGTCCAATAGTGTTATTATGTTGTATTTTATGTACTTGTGCTAGTTCACTCTGAAACAGTAATATATGAAGATATATGACACTAATCTGTAAAGTGCAGCGCGTAGGGTGATGTACATGAATTTTAAGTCATTGTCACTCAATTAGTGACATATATCAGCATTTGAACGTTCCTGGATTTCTAGTGAATATTCTTAGTCATTTGAAGATGTATGAGATGTGCTAGGCCGATTCAGTCACACCAGTGCAAGTCAGCACAACGAAATTCTGGTGGTAGAGGGACAGTGCCATGGTGAACAACGTCCGGAACCACCACCACGATTACCCGCAGGCACAATACGTGGACGCTGTCAAATACCGGAGACGTAATTCTTTCGTGATTTTCGTCACAGATCACAAAGAAGTGGCTCTAGCGACGGCTAATAAGCTGGCCAGACGTGCAGATACAGCTGAAAAGGTCGCTACAGCACTAGCTACCCAAATAATCGAGGGTTCCATACAGGTTTTTAAGGACTCCCAAACAGCGGCACGCAACTATATGAGAGGAAGAACCTCCACGGGTGCGATAAAGTTTCTGAAACGCGTCGATACTCCTCCCCCACACACCTACATTATTTGGGTGCCGGGCTACGGGGGCAGCTAGGCGAATAAAACAGCACATGCCACGGCCCGCGAATGCATAAGCCGGACTTACCCACACAATATTCGAACCACCAGACACACCAGATCAACAACAGAAGTCACCAAATCGGTGCGTTTAATCTACCATACTGTTGCCACACTATCGGCTGCAACACATGTTCTACCCCCCCCCCTCCCCCTCAGATCCCAAACTTAAAAGAAACGGAGGCATGCAATACAGGCGCCTTCAAAGTAATACATTTACGCACGGCATTCTAATGCATCACCTTAAACCAACGTCAAACGACTACATCTGCCCCCACTGTAATGGGGCAGACCCCTAGGCCACCTCCTACTGCATTGCAAAGGCAGCAACGTAGCCACACAAGCAGCGGCATTAAATGTGTGCCCGAATTTCCTCAGTGTAGCGTGGGAGGCTGCGATCTCCAGGTCGGACCTGGTCGACCAGCGCCAATTTGTCTCGCGGGCCCGTCAGGCGGTTCAGGCCAGTGAGTTCTACAAAATATACCCAGATGCTATGTCCGGATCACGACCTACTGTATTTTACTGACCTGTCCAGCGAGCTAAGCGCCAGCACGCCCTTTCTGGTATTGGCGCCTGCCGCTATGCACCCTGTGACGCTGCAACTTAACCCATCCGTACCGGTTGCTGGCGGCCAAAACATGAGTCTCCGCGCTTTTTTTTTGTCGTCTGCTCACGCGACGCTGGGAGAAAAACAGCAATGTTTACGCGTGCATACACTCTGGACGATTAAAATAAATAAAAGTCTCTTTTTCAATAAACCAAAAAGTATAATGACGATCTTTTGCTACCGTTTGCTCGTGACGAGCTGCGACAGAAGTGTGCAGGTCAATGCAGTTTTTACACCAGTGAGCGAGGTTTCTTGGTGCGAATTAGCCATCATGGTGGTGGTGTGCTGCGTGCCTTTCTACGAATCAAGGCAAGGAAAGACTCCTGATGTGACTTTTCATGAGTTTTCAGTGACCGAGGTCCGTGAAAAATAGATCAAGGTGATTTCTGTATTGTTTTAAAAGACTACGTGTCTTAAAAGTGTGAGTTGCTGGGCTGGTTGGTGGTGCGTGACAGACTGAACGCATATTAGCGCAAAAAAATGAGCCGACAACCTCAAGAAAGTAAACGACGGCACACTATACCCACAAATGTTTATTACGATCCCTTGCAAGCGGAAAAAAACTGAGAGTGGGTCAGAATATGCCTAAGATTACATAAACAGTCATGTTAAAGCACACATCACTCGTACGCGTGTTAATATTTATTACAAACATACAAACATAATTGTTTGAACAGGTTCACTTATGGGAACCTAACGAGGCAAGTTGAATTTAGGTGAATAGAAGTAGGTGCAAGATGACGCGGTTGTTAATAGAGACTGGCTAAGTTTGAGCGTTTGGCGACGCTTGGGTGACCAGTCTATGAGTGGTGTTGACAGATAAAGAATTACCTTACATGTTTTCGCGATAAACACTTTTTTGCCAAACACTAAACAAAAGCTTCCGTATGCTACAGTGTTGTCATATGTTAATTTGTGCACATAGGGTACGATTTATGGTTGTGGTAGCTACGCACAAGTGACATATGGTGTCATGACAGTACATATACTAGAGTTATAAGCTACCAAGCAGTAAGCTGTTATGGAAGTTTAGCACTGTCGAGTCTAGAACGTGCGTTCGTTAGCACATGTCCTTGCTCTACGCTACAATAAATTATCGTGCCCGTGAAATGGACCTGCACTTTGAACCTCAAGTAATAGCGCTGCATGCAACAACGCACGCCAAACACATGCAATACCACTGGCAGTAGGGGAGATTCCGTACGGGACTTTTTTGTGATTCCTTGCACTACACACTCGGCGGCATAGGAAAGTTGAATGGGCAAACTCTTCCAACGACCACTGGACTGCCGCAGCACACAAGGAACGACGACATGCTCAGGATAGAACGTATATCAATACGCGTTCCCGTAATTCATAATTTGAAGGTCTTGTTCTCTTGCCCGATCCTTCGCGCAGTGCCCCTTTGGTATTCCCAAGATTTCCAAGACCGGGGCGGTATTTCATAGCACCTATACCCTTCCTATGACGCGCAAAATGGAAACACCAGCGCGCTCAGGGTGAGGATAAAACCGTGCAATGAGCGAGTATGATCGCCTTTCCTGCCTGTCTTATACAAAGCGACGGAATAAAAAAAAGTACAGGAAACCACAAACACAACAAGAGATTCACACATCGCTGTTGTAAATGAGGACAGGCGAATTGAGAGGAGCCAGAATGGCACTCGGATTTTACGGGCCGACATGAAGCCCATCCTTCCTATCATTAGGACGTTCGCCGTCCAGCTACTTTTTGTATTCTTCATCAAGAGGAAGGAAAAAAAAACAGAGGGTGGGGCTTAGGTGAGACCGCAAAAGGCCTGTTCATTCTGCTGGTCCTGCAAGACGGCATGGCTTCATAGCGCTCTCGTGGGCGGCCGATTAATAGATGAATAAGCTTGACAAATTGCAGCCTCCACGTCCTTTAACGAGCAGCAAACGTCAGCGTATAAGACGGCATTTATTTGACCTGTGCGTTGTCGTCAACAACTCCAATCTTCCTTTCCACGCATCGTCACTAAAAGCAAGATGAATATTTTTCTGAGGATTAGTGTTCCACGATGCCACTGAGTGTAAGAAACCATGATACGGGACCCTGCTGCTGCAACAGGAGCACTGTGCACCTTGATAAACACTAATCTGAATCATCACGATTGCTCGCTGTTGTTGCCTCGTCGCATAAAAAGTAGTAAAAACTAACCGGTCATTGATGCTTTCTCAAGTCGCTTTCCGTTTAATAAATGACAAAAAAATTGCAATAGTATGAAACACCATCTGTAAGCTCGGATTCTCATCATAATGAGACAGAATAAGCTTACATGTTATAAACAAAGTAAAAAAGTGCCAATGTTGGCATTGCTCACATCACAATAAAAAAGAAAATTCCCCCGGCAAAATACCAAATTTCGGTTACGCCAATCGCCAGCTCAGCAGCAAAGTGCACAATAAAAATAACAATACCTAGGGTTACTAAAATTCATGAGAAGTTAATCAGGATATCAGATAATCTCCTGAAAGTAGGATATTCTCATGTGTCGTCATGCATTCATACACTTGAAGGTTTATTCACATATCCTCATCTTCGGTAATTTGTATCGCCTCCTCTACCAAAAGAACCTAGTGCAGAGCGAGAAGTGGGCTAAATTTTATGGGAGCATAAATCCCGCTGGAAAATCGTTCACTTCTTAACCAGCTTGAATGAAACTGGAGTCATTCCTGATTGTATCACGAACTCAAGAAGGCAGTTTAGAATGAAAAAACAAGCCAAGCCCACCAACTGTTATCTTAAAACTAAGGCCAAACGATGTACGAACGCTTCCTCAACAATTGTGCAAAAAACCACGAATAAGGTGCCATCGATATTATATTTGTGTATTGATTGATTTGCTATTGTGTTTACGTTTGATAAAAAGTTTTTTCCTAGGCGAAGGGGCACTTACTAAAGGACATGATGGTCTACTACATAACTCGATTACAAAAAGTAACAGGCTGACTTTTCTGACTTTTGTACCTTTTTTGTCCCTTAGCATTTCCTTTTGAGTTTAGCGCTGTAGTATCACAACGCTATTTTGTTGTAACATGGAATATTCAAAGTAAGTAAAATATGAAATTATCATAACGCGCACTGCGTGGAAGTGATCTGAAACGGCACGGCATAACACAATCTCAGAAGAAGGCGAAAAGCTGGATCCCTCTTGAAGGCGTTCAATAGACGCTAAAAACAACAAAACATTGATGACTTCCCATATTTGTGCCCATTTTGCCAGGAAAAAGATCTAACTCCTCATGTCCAGTGATCGCCAGTACGCGCATGGGACGAAGTATACGGCACGGAAAAAAAATCACAAGAATGACAGGCATTTTAAGGCGGTAGTGTTAGAGAGCTAGTGTCCCAGAAATTCTGCCGTCGGCGTCAGCACCAATGGTTGTGAGTGAAAAATGGTCCATGAGCAAAAAAAAAAAAATTGAGAGAGGAGCAAATAAAAAAAATGGCCGCGTATCGGCATGTCACACTGGAAATGTCGTCGAAAGACGATAGTCTTGCGTCTGAAGAGAGTGAACAAAACGTTTATTTGATGTTCTGCGCAAGAAAAACGGTGAATGGTATTCTGCAGCCGCTGTGTTAGAGTGCCTCGAGTGTGCAGCGGAGCAGAACGAGCACAAAAAGTCACGTCACACGTGAGACATGAGCGCTATCTTAAAAACCGAAACTAGCGGCTATAAGACAGGCGTACGCGCCCGTCTTAGAGGTGAGAAGCAGTAGAACGCAAGGCGACGGGTAGGTGCACCACTATGTCGTCTTAGCAAAGCGTTGGAAACACTCGCCTTTTTGTGCAAGGGTTGCATGGTGAGCGCAGCGTGATAAACAGTATAGTCCTTGAGAATTACTTATGTATGCCTTCTCTAGTAAAAGACGCACATGCACAATATATACGTGTGTTATGGTGCCTCAGGTATGTGCAATAACTGACTTTTAATTGGCAATCTCAAGAGTATAGGCACTGAATCTTGAGCAATATTTGCGGGAGCTGCGGATGGGGTGAGCCATTTGGGTATTGTGTGGTGCCATTTAGGGTACCCGGTATCAGTAAGCGTGTACAAGCAGACAAATATACAGACAGACAGACAGACAGACAGACAGACAGACAGACAGACAGACAGACCAAAGTTTTTGCGTCGAAGGTCCCCAAGAAAGACTATCGTCTTTAAAAAAGCATAAAATTTTTGCGCTCATTGAGGATTGAACCCGGGCTGTTCACGTGGCAGCAGGTGTCCTACCACAAAGCCACAATGTTACTTGCAGTTGCTTTGAGAAACGCAATTTGTTCGCCAGGTACGTGTCACGCCGAAAACGAGCCCCTTCGGCGATTTCTAGGCGTATTTGTGATACCATCAAACTACGCCGACAAAGGTCGGTATAGTGCAGCCATCGTTGCTAAAAACACACAGAAACTTTCAAACAACTGTAAATAGGGACAACTATTTCCATCTAGCGCAAAACGTATCATGCCTTCCCAGAGGCGTTGATCAAGCAAACAGCAAACGCCAGTTAATGTGCTGCCATCTGTGAGGCATTGTGACACTCTTTCTGGCCTCAGACATGGCGAGCGCGCGGCTTGTATCTTGGATGCCATGCGACTCTTGCTTTAGATCAAAAACCTGTATGTACCATTCGCACGCGCATGCGCGTGCATGTGTGTGTGTGTGTGTGTGTGTGTGTGTGTGTGTAACGAAATTATTAGTAAGTATGCACTTAGTGGTTGAAGAGCACACTACGGGCCGATTTACACTATCACGTTCAACTCTTAAAAGCGAAGCTTAACGGTCCCCCAATTTTCGTCGCTAAGTATTGCAATGCCATCCATTCGAGTCATTTGCACTTTTTTCATGAGCCAATGTAGAGCGAAAAAAATTTTCTCAACCTATACGAGCCAATTGCAAACTTTACTACCAATTATTATTGATAATATTATGCATATTTAAGCCACAATATTGATTTGTGGTATTTAAAAGAGTGGTACGTGCCCCGCCATGGTGGTCTGGTTTCTAAGGTACTCGGCTGCTGACCCGCAGGTGGCGGGATCGAATTCCGGTTGAGGATTCTGCATTTTCAATAAAGGCGGAAATGATGTGGCTCCGTGTGCTCAGATTCGGGTGCACGTTAGAGAACCCCAGGTGGTCGAAATCTCCGGAGCCCCCCACTACAGCGTCTCTCATAATCGTAAGGTGGTTTTGGGACGTAAGCCCCACATATCAAGCATGAATCAATCAATCAATTAATCTATCAAAAGATAGGAGCATTGTGGCAAAAAATTCTTTGAACAGAATTGGCCATAGTGTTAGTAGCTAAAAATGTGTGTTTTTCATAGTTTAGGTACGAACAAATTTGCCTCTAAAACAATATTAGCAAGGCTTGTACATTTGTCAAAAAGCCGGTATAACGCGAAAATGAACACCTGTTTACCATAGAAGTTGATGGTTTTTGAGCGTTGTTTAGCCACAACGGCGATGAAATAAATGCTGCAGCAACAAATTGTAATCTCTCATGAAGCGTGGCAAGCAGCTGTAAACTTGAAGCTTGTAGCCCCGCCGCGGTGGTCTAGTGGCTGAGGTACTCGGCTGCTGACCCGCAGGTCGCGGGTTCGATTCCCGGCTGCGGCGGCTGCATTTCCGATGGAGGCGGAAATGTTGTAGGCCCGTGTACTCAGATTTGGGTGCACGTTAAAGAACCCCAGGTGGTCAAAATTTCCGGAGCCCTCCACTACGGCGTCTCTCATAATCAAATGGTGGTTTTGGGACGTTAAACCCCACAAATCAATCAACTTGAAGCTTGTACCTCAAAAAGAAAGCACGCACGAAACGAATGCAGAAGTACATACGCAGGCCGAGCACGAAGAACTGTCACAATTCGCGCTTCACTGCTTGTGAGAAGTGCGGTCACCTTTCGTAAAAACGGACACTGCAGTGAGCGAGGTGGCTTTCGTGCCCTCGATAGAGGCCAAATTCATAGGGCTCGTGTGCTTATATTTAGGTGCACGTTAAAAAACCCCAGTGGGTAAAAATTTCTGGATAGCAGTGGCGTCTCTCATAGTCGTAAGGTGATTTTCGGATGTCAAACTGAAATAACAAATATTACATTCATGATTTTTTATTCAGCCGCTAAAACTTCAAAGCAAAGTTATGGTGGATGCACTAAACGTACCAAGCACCCCAATAACGAGAAAAGTAGGCGTTATCCTGTGTCCACTTCCTGGGAAGGCACGCACGCAACGCAACACGTACTGCGTTCACTTTTCAGGCGTGTTCAATGCATGCGCCTCGCGCCATCTCCATAGGGTTGACAAAAAAGCGCTGAACTGCTGATTTTTCAGAACCGCCAAAGGTATATATTGAGTATATATAGCTCTCCATCAGCAAGCCTGTGCATGTACGCTTCATGGCCTAGTGGTTTCGCACAGTGCAGTGTGGAGAGATGTCACAGGTTTGAGGAAAAGTGACCACACTTTTATGGGCGAAACTCCTTATAGCGGCACCCGTTCGTCCCTTGTAGCCGTTTTAGTGTGTAGAAAGTATAACATTTTGACCTCCAAGGTGGTGCGGGTGAAACATTTTCTTCTGTTCGTCATTGAACAATAAAAAAATGCTCAATGCACATGCCAATGGCCGCTAATGAGGAATGAGAGACAGAAGCATTCGGCTCTTTCTTAATGCGCACGATGCGATCCCCTTAGCAGCCATGGGCATGTGCACTCAGCACTATCTGACAAGAAAGGGTTGCTCTATTATACTCGCTGGGTTAACCCGCTTAGTTATAGAAAGGTTTAGCGAGAGCGTATATATATATATATATATATATATATATATATATATAGGAGGGGTCCTTCCTTCATTAAGGGATGAGTTATACTAACTTGAATTCCCAAACTTCGTTGCAGCCCCGTCCCTCTCGCCTTGAAAGATGTTTGCGAGAGTGAGAGAGAACTAAAAAAGAAAGTAAGAAAAAGAAGAGAAGAAAAAGGAAAAAAAAAAGAAAAAGAAAAAGAAAAAACAGAAAAAGAAGAAAAGCCACTGTGAACACTGAGCACGAAACCAAATGTCGGGGTACGTTCACATCTGGTTCTTATCCCGTGCTGGTCAGGTCTCGACGTGTGTCGGGCCACCCAAGATTGTCGCCGCGGTGGGGGGAGTAGTCTGCGACGGCGTGCGTAATGAAAGGGTTTCCCCCTTAATGGGTCGGTCGGCTCTTTACCTTTCATCTTCGCCCGCTTCCCTTCAATGGTCATCAAGTGGTAGGCGAACGTAAACAATTTATATGTGCATCGGGAAAAAACAAAAAAAAACAAGAAAGAAAAGTGTACACGTACAAGTCAGTCAGAAAACACAAGCATGGCCTCCAGCTATCAATCTTTGTCCCCAATTTCCTCCTGGCTTACTTCTCGGAGGCAGGAGAGTGTTCCGGGGTCCTCGTTGATGCCGGCTACTAATGTTCTAATTTTGAAAATAAAATATGCCTCACGCTGTTCGCGCTCGCGCCTGTTTGAGAAACCGGACTGCAAAAGAGTTACGCTGATATTTTCGAAACTGTGGTTTAGCAGGCGCAGATGTCTAGATAAAGGTAGCTTCGGCAGTGAAGTGGCGTGGTACCGGTGATTATCGAACCGCAGACGAAATTGCGTGTCTGTTTGGCCGATGTATTCTTGTCCGCAGATGTTGCAATGTAGCATGTATATTACGTTACTGGAGTCATAATTAAGGCTTTCAGTTATGCAGGATTTGAAATCCGAGTTCACTTTGGATTCACGTGTTGTGACCATCTGCGGGCATACCTTGCATCGAGCTTTTCCGCAGGGATGGCATCCTGATTGAATTTTGGGGGTGTTTATTTTTGCTCTGACAAGAATGTCCTTCAGATTTTTATCCCTGCGGTACACCACGTGAGGTGGCTTCGCGAAAATAGGAGTTAGCCGTTTGCTTTGCCTGATTATGTTGAAATGGCGGGAAAGTATGTTGTTGATTCGTGGCGCAGATGAGGAGTAAGTTAGTACAATTTTCGCTTGGGAAGTCGTTTTAGATATTCTGTTGGTCCCTTAATTATATCATTCCTGTTCACGTTGCGAGCACGTAGTATGGCATCGTCAATAATGTCTTCCGGATAATTTTGTTTCAATAAGGAATGCTTTAGGTATTCTGCGCGTCTGTCAAATACCGCAATATCGGTGCATTTTCTTCGGTACCGGTAGGCCTGAGAATATGGAATACCCGTTTCGCAATGCTTTGGGTGGCTGCTGTTGAAATGTAGGTACATTTGACGGTCTGTAGGTTTTTTGTAAATGTTGTTGAAACGGTCATTTTTGACCGTGACAGTGACGTCCAAAAGTTAATGCTAGTTTTGGAAATTCTGTGCCTGAATTAAATTGACGGGGGCACTTGTTAAAATCCTCTATGAAGCGGAAAAGGCTTCCCTCGTCGGGGTTCCATATCATAAAAATATCGTCTACATATCTTCTGTAGTAGAAAGGTTTCAATGAATGGGATTTCAAGAGAAGCCATAAAGGTGCTCGCGAAGTTTGGGGCCATTTTGGTGCCCATTGCAGGGCCACTGACTTGAAGGAAATGCTTGCCTTTGAACTCTAAACGGTTATAATTTAGTACAAGTTCAAGAAGTGTAAACAGTACCTCGCCACTTACACTAGTTTATGAGTCAGCTTTTACATATTCAGAAACCATAGCCGCTATTCCCTCATGGTGGGGTATGTTCGTGTACAGTGAGCAGACGTCCATGGTCACCAGAAAACTGCCGCCTTGGATGTCGAGACTTGAAGTTTCGCAGATGAAGTGGTTTGTGTCCTTTAGGTAATAGGGAAAATTTGGGGGGATGTTTTTATTAAGGAATTAATGAATTCTGATATATTTTCTGTTGATGTGCTGTTACTGGATACCATCGGACGTCCCGGATTACCTGCCTTGTGTATTTTGGGGAGCAAATAGAATCGACCGGGAACAGAATGGGTCGGTAACATTGCTTTTAACATTTTGTCGGTAATTTTCTCGTCCCGGCGGAGATTGTTTACGGTTACTTTTATCTCCCTTTCAAATTCGGAAGTCGGGTCCGTTGAAAGTTCTTTGTAGAATTTTGTGTCTGATAGCTGTCGTTCCCCTTCCTTTGAGTAGTCCGACGTGTTTAGAAGTACGATGCAGCCCCTTTTATCAGCCGGTTTGATGGTAATTTTAGCCTTTTTTCGTAGTTCATCGAGTGCCCTTCGTTCTGACTTTGATATGTTGTTTCGAGATGGCCGATTTTTCTTATACGCTCTGATGATATCTTTTTGAACTGCTGATATATACATATCGAGGTGTTTGTCCCTCTGCTCACCTGGACAGCATGATTTGTCACCACCAATAAATCTATTCTCGTGCGTACAGTCCTTGCGATCATGAAAGTATTCACGGAGGCGGAGATTACGCGCAAAGTTATCGAGGTCTTATTACAGTTAAAATTTATTGAATCTACCGGATGATGGACAAAAGGTTAAGCCTCCTGGCTATCACGTGGCACGGGAGTGTCAGCGTCATATTCGAGACTAAGGCTGTTTTGATTAGGATTACACTGAAGTTCCGAGATTCCATTTTTCTTCTCAAAGTTAGGTTAAGGTACGTGTGGTCCCTGGGGTTCTTGTACGTATATATATATATATATATATATATATATATATATATATATATATATATATATATATATATATATATATATATATGGGACAGAAGTGTATACCTAAGGGCTCGTTTTTCCGTGTTTTAACACAATATTAATGAGATATAACAGAGAGTAATGCCAAGGAATGTACAGGGGAAGTTATTAAAACCAATGGAATGTAAATAAGAAGAAACAAAAGTGGATGAAAAAATTACCAACTGTGAGCAGGAATCGAACCTACGACCTTCGAATTACGCGTTTGATGCTCTAACCACTGAGCTATCACAGCGGCCCTCCCTCAATCCACTTTTCTGGGTTTATCTGTGAATTTAGAAGTAGGAGTGACAGTCAGCGCCATCTATAAGCCAAACGACGAGTGTGAAAACACTCTTATGCGCATATTTGGTGTCACGTAGCACGTGAACTTATTATGAGCGGGCAGCTGAATAATTGTCCCTCTTATACAACCTAAACACACCAAGTCTGCCAGTACGAGACCCTCGTTCAATGAAATAAGGGAAAGAAGTGTATACCTAAGGGCTCGTTTTTCCGTGTTTTAACACAATATTAATGAGATATAACAGACAGTAATGCCAAGGAGTGTAGAGGGGAAGTTATTAAAACCAATGGACTGTAAATAAGAAGAAAGAAAAGTGGACGAAAAAATTACCAACTGTGAGCAGGAATCGAACCTACGACCTTCGAATTACGCGTTCGATGCTATATATATATATATATATATATATATATATATATATATATATATATATATATAAGGTAAAGAAGTGTATACCTAAGGGCTCGTTTTTCCGTGCTTTAACACAATAATAATTAGATCTAACAGACAGTAATGCCAAGGAATGTACAGGGGAAGTTATTAGAATCAATGAAATGTAAAGAAGAAGAAAAGTGGATGTAAAAATCACCAGCCATGAACAGGTTATTTTTTCATCCACTTTTCTTTCTTCTTATTTACATTTCATCATTGATTCTAATAACTTCCCCTGTACATTCCTTGGCATTACTGTCTGTTAGATCTCATTATATATATATATATTGAATGAACTTGCAGATAGCACATTTGAAAAGGAAATCGTATTTACTTACGTTTCGGCCGTGGCACGGCCTTCGTCAGAGTAAGTAGGTATGATACAATGCAGCTGCTTTTATAGGCTGACGTGATGAACTCTGGGTATAGAAGCTAGGACAATCAAAGTAAAAAAATGGTAATCTGTCAGAACCTTGTGTTGATATGACTGACATGTGACGGGTGCATGAATATACAAGTTTCAAATTTCCTTGCGCATCGACACGCGGGGCACAGTATGGTTAGCAGGACATGTAAAAGAGCTCTGAAGTAAAGAAACCACGGTTGACTAATATACATTTTAATATACACTAAAATATTTTACTAATCTAAGAAGTCGTGTTATTATAGTGCGAGGCAGGTGAGCTTTCCTACGTTTTCATTGATACCTGAACGAATGGTGTTAAATTTGTGGATCAAGAAGGATTCCCTCACTTCCCTATCGTGGTTTGTCTTGAAACCGGACTGAATAATAGTGGCCCTAATTTTGTCGAAACCATGGCCAGGCATACTGACGTGCTTCGACAGCGGTAGATTAGGGAGGCTTACGGCATGTGCACAGTGACCCATATATATATATATATATATATATATATATATATATATATATATATATATATATATATATATATATATATAATATATATATATATATATATATATATATATATGGGTGGCGTCGGCTGCATTTCTGTTGGAGACGCAAATGTTGTAGGCCCGTGTGCTCAGGTTTGGGTGCACGTTAAAGAACGCCAGGTGGTCGAAATTTCCGGAGCCCTCCACTACGACGTCTCTCATAATCATAATTATATATATATATATATATATATATATATATATATTTATATATATATATGGTATATGGCACAACGGGAGCGTTGTCAACGAGGATAAATATATTTATTTCCCAACAGATTCGGGAGGGGTCCTCCGTTTATCAGGGGATGAGTTATACTGACATGAACTTCAAAACTTCGTTGCTGCCGTGTCCCTCTCGCCTTGGAATATGTTTGCGAGAGTAAGAGAGAACTAAAAAAAGAAAGAAAGAAAAAAGGAAAAAAAGAGAATAAAAAAGATGAAAAGACTAAAAGGAAAAAAGAAGAAAAAAGAAAAAAAAGGAAGTAACAAAGACGAAGAACCACTGTCAACAATGAGAACAAAACCAAATGTCCGTGTACGTCCACATCTGGTTCCTATCTCGTGCTGGTCAGTTCTCGACGTGTGTCGAGCCGCCCAAGATAGTCGCCGCGGTGGCGGGAGGGGTCCGTGAGGGCGTGAGTAAGGAAAGGGTTTCCCCTTAACGGGTCAGTCGGCTCTCTTTCATCTTCGTTCGTTTACCTTCAACGTTCATCAAGTGGTAGTTGAACAGAGCCACTTTGTATGTGCATGTGGAAAAAGGAAAAAAAAAAACAAGAAAGGACAGTGTACACGTACGAGTCAGTCAGAATAAAACAAGCATGGTCTCCAGCTATCAATCTTTGTCACCAAATTCCTCCTGGCTTACTTCTCGGAGGCAGGAGAGTCTTCCGCGGTCCTCGTTGATGCCGGCTACTAATGTTCGAAATTTGAAAATAAAATATGCCTCATGCTGTTCGCGCTCGCGTCTGTTTGAGAAACCGGACTGCAAAAGAGTTACGCTGATATTTTCGAAACTGTGGTTTGGCAGGCACAGATATCTGGATAAAGGTAGCTTCGGCAGTGAAGTGGCGTGGTACCGGTGATAATTGAACCGCAGACGAAATGGCGTGTCTGTTTGGCCGATATATTCTTGTCCGCAGATATTGCAATGTAGCATGTATATTACGTTACTGGAGTCACAATTAAGGCTTCAATTAAGCAGAATTTGAAATCCGAGAAGTTCGCTTTGGATTACGTGTTGTGACCATCTGTGGGCATACCTTGCATCGAGCTTTTCCGCAGGGATGGCACCCTGATTGAATTTTGGTGGTGTTTGTTTTTGCTCCGACAAGAATGTCCTTCAGATTTTTATCCCTGCGGTACACCACGGGAGGTGGCTTCGCGAAAATAGAAGTTAGTCGTTCGCTTTGCCTGATTATGTTGAAATGGCGGGAAAGTATGTTGTTGATTCGTGGCGCTGATGAGGAGTAAGTTAGTACAAGGTTCGTTTGGAAAGTCGTTTTAGATACTCTGTTTGGTCCCTTAATTATATCATTCCTGTTTCATCCTTATTCCTTAATTATATCATTACTGATTCTGTGCCAATTGTCATAAGTTATTTGAGTTCATATGTATCTGCGATCACGTTTTTTTCGTCATTTGTTTGTGAGAAATGTGGGGAACGTTTCTATCTGCTTGCCTTTCTTCGTTTGACCTTCAATTTTATTGCTATTGTGCTCATTGCTTAGCCTTTGCGACAAAGTTGTGACTTTTTTTTATAGACCAGAGGTTTTAAACTTGCCCTTAAAAATATGTTAGTCACGTTAAGTAGTGTGTTCTCGAGGCGGTCATCGCAGTTCTTTGAAGTATATTTTATTTGTATTGCAGTACAAGGTTTGTGGGCACGCAAGACGTATTTTTTATCAGTCGTCGTGTGGATGCTCCGTAGAAGTTTTAGATCCTTCGAAAGAACTAGCGATTGGTATGTTTCATGGCTGAGTTAAAACACGTGAGAACCTTCGACTAACTCCACATAAGAAGTCATGAAACGAGGAGGCCGTCTCTGTCGTGCAGAAGGCGCATGGATATCACATTAACACAATCCTACCTCAAGATTCTTTTACAAATTCATACTTGGAGCGAACTTGCATGTCACCTATGTCTCATATCAATAGTTAGAGGCCCTCAGTAGACGGCTCGTTACTTTGTGAATGATGTGCGCTTATCGCAAGAGTTTCCTGACGGATGATTGAAGACAGAACTTAGTTCCACGCTATGGCTTGGCAGGTTCGTTGTCGTGAATCCAAAGTGACTTTTTCAGAGTGTTCAGCGTAAACCAATACCACAAAAAAGCCGGCAGTTGAAACGCTAATCTCAACCAACATCACTTATTGCTTCACTCCACTTTTTCTTCAGACCAAAACGAAATGCGTAGTGCACATCATGGGCAGAGACCGGCGCAATTTAAGCCCTTTATTGTGTTCATGAGAACATATCCATAATATAAAATGCCTTTCCAAACAAGGATAGGAAGGCAACAATTATTAATCCCGAACTCCATGACCGAATCAAAATTGCTTCTGATATTTCCCGGCAGTTCTCTAACTGCTCTTCGTCAAAATAGTGTTCAGTTTAATGCTTCTCTTAGTGGATCGGAAGTATTCCCTTGCGCGAGAATTGCCTTAAACTTTGTGAAATAAGGTCATAAAGATTTAGCTGCTAATAATATTCCAGTAAATTGTAGCGTGTTACTATGGCATGCATTATTTTGCCTACGTGGCATAGTGTAGTTTTCTCTTTCAGATTAGGGGATATTTCAAAATTTTTGAACAGTCATTCTGAAAGTATTTCATCAATCGTAATGTGTTTTGTTTGAAGGATACGTTGTTTAGACACATGTATTGCATTGTTCCTTTACGAACTTATTGCTCGTTTCGAATGCATGTATGTACATAATCATCAGCCTGTCTACGCGCACTGCAGGGCAAAGGCCTCTCCCATAATCCACTAATCAGCCTGGTCGTGCGCTCCCTGCGGCCACGTTACACCTGCGAATTTTCGAATCTCGTCGGCCCACCTAACTTTCTGTCTCCTCCTTCGTGCGTGTGGCTTCTCTGGAATCTAGTCAGTTACCTTGAAAAACCAGCGCTTAGCTTGCCTTCGTGCTAAGTTTCGGCCCATATCCACTTCTTCTTGAATTAAACTATGACATCTTTAGCGTCAGTTTTTAACCTCACATCTTTAACCTCAGTGATATCTTTAACCTCAATCCACTCAGTTGTCTTCTTTTCTATTAAGGTTACACCTATGATTTACCTTTCCATCGCTCACTGTGTCGTTCTCAATTTAAGCGGAACTCTCTTTGTAAGCCTCCAGGCTTCTGCTCTATAGGGAAGTACCGACAACATGCAGCTGTTATGGACCTTCTTGTTGAGGGTTAGTGGTCAGTGCAGAATGTAACGGAATCGTGCAAATACTATAGCAGTTTGTTTGCTATATTATTAAGGTACTTTGTCTAGAATTTGATACTGACTCTGCAGCTCATGAAAAAAAACACGAACATACGTCTATCGATGAATCAATCAATCAGTCACTCAATCAGTTATTTCAATATGGCATAAGGAGACGATTACAATGTATAAAATATAAAGTTGAGTATGACAAAGTAAAAGACTGCAAGGAGACCCTCGATGCAGGTTACAAATAAATAGCAGAATGATTAGCAGTAGTATGAACCGTAACAAACAAACAATACTCCTGAATGATGCAAATCAAAAACGCATAACACAATAACAAATATTCTCATAACTAAATACCACACGAATAAACCCTGAGCTCGTTGAAATAATAAATAGCCTAATAAAAGTTTTATGGTTACTCCTTTAATGAATATATGCATGAGAAAAGGGAAAAGTGTTGTAGGGATGTAGGTCAATTAAAACATGTTTCGTGCACAGAAATGGCTAATGGTTTGTTTTCCAAAATGATGACAGTTTTATAGTAGAAAATTTATTGTTTACCGATTACCATACCGGTTTCCTTACTAAAGGGACCATTTCTTCGACGTCAGCGCAATGCAAAAAGCAACTTTTTCTTGGCTTCTCTTCGCTCTACTTTGGGACATGTGGTACATACGTTATTTCCGCCTCGTAAGTTTTGCGTATCCTGCTAGTGACATGTAAATTAGCAATAGATCAAACTAGCCAGAGGGAGACGAAAACTTCCTGCTGAGGACAGATTTTGTACTGTCTGCTGCATTGTTATTCTTTCTCCCTGTCTTTCTTTCTCTCGCATTGAATTTTTCTCCTTGTTACCTTTCTTCTAGTTATTACCTTCCTTTCCATGTCCTAGTTTCTCTGTAATTTTGTGTCATCAATCTCGCACGTTTTTGGGTGTTTTGATATGTTATTTATTCTATCTCTTTCTGTATTCGGTATTTGCCTTTCGATCTGTTCATCGGTTTTTGCTTTCCTGTCAAACTCTCCCTATCTCTGTCGATTACTTTTCTAGCATTTCCGTATTTTCCCCCGTTCTTACTGTAGCTTTTTTTGTTTCCCTCTCTGTTCATATTGTGTTGCTTTGTCTATGTCTCTGTGTGTGTGCACGTGCATGCGTGCGCACGTGTGCTTGCGTGTGTTAGTGGTTGCGTGTGTGTAGTTGGTCACTCGCCTTCATCTTTTTCTCATTGCCTCTCAGTCAGTTTCTCTGAAACTTTCGGGCCTCCTTTTGTTCTATTCCAACGATGCAACCGAATCCTAAATGTGTTGTAAAGATGACTTGACTTGACTGAACTTGACTTTCTCCTAGTTTTTCTAGTTTGTTTCTATTTTTCTATATTTATTTGCATGTTGTGTGACGTTTATCACATATAAGTTGATCTAGCTTGTTCAAGTGACGCGTTTTTCAGTGCCATGTTTCAAATATAAACCAAAACAAAGTGTACAGAAAGAAGCGCAAAAAATGCGGCTCTTACTATCTTTGTACCACAAAAGCACAAAAAATCTATGCCAGAGAAACCATAAAATTCAAGTATAACCATTCCTGGGAATTTATGATCATTATGGTAGATAAACATTACAGTGGCGTGACCAACAGTATATGAATGACAGAGCTCCTATGTTTTGAGACATTTTCGCAGATAATGATTATTTGACCAGATAAGGAACTATCATTGGGAGGTAGAATAGCCAAGTGAAACTAGTGAAGCGAGGCTGTACAAATATCAGTATTTGCCACCTTTGTGCGAACTGGTGACAAAGTGTTCGATAGCTGAGAACTGGAACAAAATCTTAAACTGTCCATTCTAAGGGCGATCGAAAATTGCTATATATTCATTTGCGCTGTGCCTGCAGCGACGTAACCTTTATCGACCCGAAAAAAAAACTGAGGTTGCAGAGATGACATAGCAAGAAACAATCGCCGGGTCATCCTTCACAATCGGTGTTCGCTTTGCCATGCGTACAAGGTAGTCGTAACTTTCGAATGCTTTGCTGGAAAAGGCACTGCAAGAATGGATCGTATTTATTTAGAAGATGAGCTACAGCTCTCTTCATTCTTCAATCATGTTGTCTTTATGAATAAAAGATACATATCGGGGTACTACCGCCCCTGAAATGTAATAAAGCATTGTGTGTATGCCATCGTTTAATTTTACGCGCACCTAAAGGTCAGAACACGAGAACCGAGTGAAATATTTTGTTTCTGCTATAGTTTCGTATCTCAAAGACCACCTGTTTCTTTTGAATAAGTGACAAGAAGAATCAATTTTCATATCTCCAGACATATGGGCTTCTGCCCTCATTCTATAACGCACGTCATCAATTATTAAATCTCATTTCTTGCGAATGCTAGTGGCATGATTTGAAATTTACATATTTTCAATTAGCCCACTTATTCCCAGTGCCCTACATGTAGGACGCTTAAACTTTTTAATGTAATTCGAGCGCTTTTGTTTTTCCGAAAAAAAAGATAGCACCACATAGAGTGTGTTTATGACGCCCTGCTCTCCTAACATGCAAGTCTAGGTTATTGCATGGCTAAGAATAGCCACGCACATGCACTGGCGAAATGATTATTTTTACTACGTGACGTCAGTGCCATACCCTGGAAGAAAATTTAAGTAATATAGAGTCAAATTGCTCTCTTCTCTATGCTACTGATATTTTTGTCGATTGTTCTAAAGCTATTGAGAGTGCAGTACCTTTTGTATGACAGTGATATGCGTTAATGGTTTTTGTTCGCGGTGTGTGAAACGTTGGTCACCTAAAAATAGGACACTAGGCAGACTGGGTGTCGTCATTTTGTCTATTTAAAACGCGTGCTTCGTCGCTACCCGTGAAGACTGTAGCATCGTAAAGACATAGACACGGTTTAACAGTACTCCCATGTTTGTATTTTTGGTGGAGTAAAGAGGTTTTCTACAGTTCACTGTAGTAAAACCCGCAATTATTCAACGTTTTGGATTGTGCGGATGGTTGTGAAGTTGTGCCTTCAGTTGTCGCCATTCTTCCCCGTGATAGTTACATTGTGGAAGTGATGGATAAAAAAATTAGGGATAAAGAAGGGCCATGTATGGACACGCTTTACGTAGCTTCATTGGAACTCATACTAATATCTGTTCATGACGGCTACACTGCCTGTTATGAAAGGATGAGGAAGAATTAGTGCAGTGTTTTCGTTTTACATACCTCGTTTTTTCTAGTTATTCATATTCAATACTAGAAAAGTCACATTAAAATATTTAACCGACTCTTGGTCAATCCTCCTCAGTGGGCATAAGTCAGGTCTGAATCATCATCATCATCATCATCATCATTGTCATTTACCAGAAAGGCGGAGAAAGGAAACAACTGAGGAGAGGCCCTGACTTCACTCCTTGTGAAGCCGTGCTGAAGCCGAAAGTCGGCCATAATGACTGGGTGAAATCCCCTGTCTCGTTTACTTCCCAATGAGAAGCAAAAGGCGCGACTTGCTCGTCAGCTCAAAAAGCACGTGGGCTGCGTGGCACGCGTGTCGTGGTAATCCGAAACACACGAAGCGGGGCAGAAAAGAATGTGCCAGCACAATGGCGTTGGCGAAATTATTTTGTCCGAGTAATAACAGCGAGTTACAGCTCGTTGACAACGATGCGAGTACAAGAGAACACGAACCACGTGCGCTAGATGCACTGACAATGGCGAGTGTGGTGTCAGTATTTTGACATCATGACTTGACGCACTCTACACGCAACATGATTGGTTGGCGCCTCTTTCTACGGTTACATTCTGTGTCTCACGCAGCCGACGCGACGCCTGGTCGCCGTGCCTGTCTTCGAGGTTAATCTCACCAGCGTCAGCATTGTGCAAGCGCAGTGATCTTGTGCATGGCAAAGTGACAACTCGAACACGCTTGCTCTATTGCAGTAGGGACAAGCATAGCAGGAGGAGCACAAAAAAATGATTTAACGTGCACGTGCGAGCTGTTACTGTACACATATCGAATACAAAACTAGATACGTGCACATGACATCCTCAGCACACAAATGTTTCGTCCGTTGTCACAAGCAGAAACACTGCACAACTTTCAATGACCTGCAAGGAGTTCGTCATGGTTCCATTTTGTCATCCTGCCCAAACGAAACCTCGCTGAGCACTTCAATTACTTCATCTGCCACACGGCACATAAACTCGCTCGTTCTATGCACTGTTGAAACGCCGTGGCAATCAACAGGTTTCGTAAATGTTTCCACTAGTACAATAACCGCCGGAAGACCACTGCGTAGTCGACGACGTCACAAAAAGCACGGTTATTCTCCACTGCGCATCAGTACGAGGCCTACGAAGGCGCACATGCCACCGTGAATGCTACCACCACTCCCCGCTAGATCAACTACTCTGCACAACACGTAACCATAGCAACGCCGCTATTGTGCCCCGTATATATGGCGACCATCACATTTCCTCCATGCATTTCAAATAGCGCGCCGTCTAGGCAAGCTCTCTCCTCTCATGCCTTCCTCCGTGACCAAGAAGCACTCTTCGGGCTAAAGTTGTGGACTCGAGTTCAGAGCCAAGGAACAACGAAAAAGGAGAAAGCCGCCAGCCATTTAGCAGAAACGCCAGACCAACGCTATACCAAGCAGTATAAGCGTGACTTGAACGAAAGCTTGCCAGCTGGTAACTCGTGTGAGCCGGATTGCACTGAATGAACCACACTAAATCAAGCAGAGGCATTTGAAAATATTTTCTAATGAAGAGCTCATCAACCAGCTGTTTGAAAACACCAGCACGTATGCGCAACAGAATCGGCCGCTGTGAGTGAATTCAAGTGAGATGAAATATTTTCTTGGCAATTCAATTCTCGGTGGCCTTGTACCAATTCCAAGGCATCGAACATTGTGGCAAAACTAGCGTGATTCTCACCATAAACTAAAAATGAATCTCACAATACTAGCCTGCATCAAAGTGTTTCGATGAACCGCACCACAATTACAGTAAAAACTTGGTTTTCAACAATCCTAACATATCTTCGTAATGCATGTATGTACAATACTTTCTTATTTATACAGAAGGGTAATTAAAAAAACAGAGCTTCTCCTGTTTCACAGGACAGTATTGATCCCGTGTATGCAGGGCTATTGCTTCAAGCCATAGCTTGAGAGAATCTTTCGATTTCTTGTGGAGTAGGAAAGTTGAATTGATTCCACTGACCATGTGAAGGCCTAACAAGAAAAAAAAAGAAAGTGCATTCATTGAAATGGGACGACAGCTACATGTTGTGAAAAACGTGACATCAAAGTGAGTGTCAAATACTTGAATTTATATGATTCATCTAGGTAGTGCATCTGCCCAGTTTTCTACATGTAGGACGGCTCGAAAACCGTTGTTCGAAAAAGCTTTCCGTAAACACAATCCTGATTCTGCTTTCTGAGGTCGCAGAAGCGATCAAGTTGCAGAAATAAATTACTTTTGGCAATTTCCCCAAGGGCAAGCTTAGATCAGTTAATGTAATTGCATGAGGTGAGTCAGAATATACGCACTTTTTGTAAGATTAACACTACTCTTCTGCATTTTCTTTTCCATGAGAAGGAATAGCTTGTAGGTCTAACATAAAACTCTTGACCCAATCATTGCCTAAAGAAAACTGTCATGTGCGACAAATGGCATGATATCATGAATTCAATAATACCGGATTCTATTGTTTACAAGCATCACAATGTGAGATGCAGGCTTTTTCCTAGCATACCTTTTTTCCCAGATTTTTTTGTATTGTTGGCACAACGACGTTTTTACTTTTAATTATAATATTGCAATTATCTGCAATACAACATTGAGGCTATTGGGCATGTTGTGACAAGAGTGTCTCAGGATCATAAGAGCACGATCAACCTGGCGTGGTAGAAAATTGTTGGAGTCGGCCTTTTTAAGCCCTCAGTCAATTTTTTAACAAAGTCGTCCACTCAGCACATCGCATGTGTAGATAAGAAGCACATCCCGTAGTTCGTGTTCTTTGCTCACCATTCATTTGGCGATCTAATATTTTTTCTACGACGTTGAGATCTAGCATTCAAAGTTCTTCGCACCCGTTCTCGATACCAGCGAACACCCCGTAAAGCTCGGACTGAACGGCCCTTCGAAAATGGCGATACTAATGACACGAAGGCGTTTGCGGTTGAAGATGGCCCTTCTGTTCATGGAAGTAATCGATCGTGCGTTGCTTGGATGGTCATTCAGTTAAGATGAATAGTATCTCATTCATTGCTACGACAATGCTCATTGGTCGTAAATGACATGTTATGTTGAGTTGTTACTGTTTTGAGGTATAGGACCTAGCCTGAAGTTGGTAAATACGAGGTCAGTGCATCTTACCACGGTGGTTGTTGATTTTATCCAGTCATGCGAAATGCATGGCAGAGAATATCAAGACATAGCTTTCCGGGCGCTTCATTTGATTCCTTTAGTTATGGTGAAACACATTGGTATTTCTTAGTTTAGTAGGAAGCTTGAAAGTCATTGTTTTAAAATGTACTAAACGGCATGTGGCTACGGTTTGATAACGCGGTAGCATTTCAATAAAAAATTATTGAAAATAGAAGACAAGTTTCCACAGTCGTCATTCACAGCAGTATATTGTGAAT
This sequence comes from Rhipicephalus annulatus, assembly GCA_013436015.1. Taxonomy (NCBI): domain Eukaryota; kingdom Metazoa; phylum Arthropoda; class Arachnida; order Ixodida; family Ixodidae; genus Rhipicephalus; species Rhipicephalus annulatus. Next base: position 1,229,908 of record WOVY01011207.1, on the reverse strand, counting down.
CAACCCAATGTAGTTTTCTTTGGCGTGATGAAATATGATATGACCGTACTAAATGTTGCAGACCTTTCGGTTTAGGATACGGCGTGCACTCTACACAGCGGTGTTGCGACCTTTGTAACAATTTTACCGCAGCTTTTGCATTAATATCAGGCAATAGATAAACACTGATCGTTATGGTGCGTCATGGACTTGAGAAATCGTGGTGTTCTCCGAAAATAGAGAAGACGACTGGGTCATGCTTCCGCTAGGGGCTGAACTGTCATCTTACCTAACATCTCATTGACAGTTCCAAATCAATAAACCACTATCGTTCTCCAGTCAGATTTGATTGAGGTGCTGGGTACGTTGCTTGAAAAAGGTTGCTTGAAAAAACTATGTTTTATTAATATTTCTTGTGTTGGTGAAAAATATAGAGACTATCAGTGAATGATGAAAGACAGTGAACATGTTTTTGGTTGTGTTGCTGACTTCATTTTCTCGTTGCTTCCACCCGGTCTTATCTTTACCTTCTGTGGGACACATCTCGGAGAGTTTTGCATTCGTTATTTGTCGTACATTGCCAAATAGTGAACCTAGACTAACTGACATAGGCGTACTACCAATTACAATTGCCAGTTTTTGATGCAGAGTGCTTTACGCAGCCACCAGTAACATTCCGCACTTACAAATTTTCTGTATAAATTTCAGTCCACCTTCTCCCTCAAACCTTCTTTCTCTGATGTTCTCACTTCATTTTTTCTCTGTCACTGTCACTTCTTTGTTTACTCTTGCTTATCTCTTGCTTCATTTCTTTATTCATATTTGCTATTAGTAATGTCAGCACAAAAATAAAGCACGAGGCTACAATCTTCAGTTTCTATTGTTTATATCTCTGACTGAAAAAGTTAGTAGGCCTTCTGTTCCTACATATGTGAAATTTGTCATGATGCACTCTCTCTTTTTTAGTTTCGTTCTTCTGTGTACTTGTAGTGTAATAAAGTAACAAGAATCACACGAAAAGAAAGAGTCATGCTTAAAGAATAGTAATCAATGCAGAATAAAAGCGCTAAGTTAGCGAACAAGCAAATCTACGCCAATCTTCGAGGAAACTCCAAATCGCGAAGCCCTCTACAAGTCGTGACAACGCTGCAGTCGAATACGAATAGCACTTATGCAGTGTATACATATCAGACAACACGAATAGACCGAATCCCTGGAGACAAGTAGCTGTTCTAGATGGCAGGTCTGACCAAAGTTGCGGATGATAAGACTCGCATGGGCAAAAATAAAGCACCCAGATCATGCATAGGCTGCTGGGTATACTGGGTAGTCGGGGTGTAAGTTGACTGATTTATCTACCTCTACGAGGGAGGCCAATTTGGAGTGATTTCTCACATTTCGTATTTTTGCCGTAACGGCAACAACTGCCTGAGGATTGCCTGTTACTATAATAAGTGCTGCTGTTCTACATATTTTGACTACTGCTTTCTTTTTTTGGTAGGATATGCAGGCTGGATGGTTGCAGTAGTTTATTACAGAACTCCATCTTCCACGTGGGTGTTTTATTTTGTTGCCATTGGGGTCTCGAAGCATGACGTCATTGCTCGAACAGGTTCAGCCTCCGTGACTTAACTTTTTCGTTCAATGTTGAATCAGCAGTAAATTGCTTTCCTTGAGGTTTGTGATATAAAGATTTTTGTACACTGTACATTTTTATCAGCACATTGAAGCCCATTGAAGAACGTTAGAAACATTTTTATAATGTCATGACGCATTTTGAACAACTTTATTTGGTCTTGCAGAATGCGGTTGGGTACGCAAAAACGCAGCCAGATCCACTCCTTCAAAACATTCGATACAGCGACACTGATGCACGACGTCTTCAGATAAGCGATATATATATATATATATATATATATGGTCGTGGTCCACACATATCACTATATCACTTCTATCTGTGCCAACACATCAAGGTCACTAGCTTTTCTGTGCCGAAATCTATACAGTGCTCCCTCCGATGTGCGCAAACTGGCTTATCTTGCTCTAATTCGTCCTCAACTGAAGTTCGCATCCTCCATTTGGTCACCATATTAACAATACCTCATAGATAAGCTAAAATTTATACAAAACAAAGCTAGTCGATTCATACATAGCGCGTAATCACAGCTACCCGTCCAGCGTAGCACAGAATAAACATAGTCTTGCATTCGAGCCACTGAAAATTCGCCGCGACATCTCACGTTTATCACTATTTCACAAACTCATCCACACCAGCATGGTGCCATCTGTTCACCTTAATCTAGCACATCGAACTTCGAGCAGACTACATAACACCTTAAGTTTATCACGCATGTACGGCAATACTAAGGCTTTCAACCAGTCGGCTCTTCCACGAGTTATTCGTTTGTGGAATGATTTGCCAGATGATCTTGCGTCAGAACAAGACCATACAAAGTTCTATCATACGCTCAAAAAATATTTTTGCACCAAAAACTGCTCTATCGCATCTTCGTAATCATCAGTGTTTATTGGACTGTTGCCGATGTTTTTGCACTATTGCTAGGTTGTAGTTACTGTCATAATAGTTTTTTTTGTATTTCACCTTCACATATTGTAACTCACTTTTCTAGTATGTATTTTGCTTACATGTTCATAAGTTGAACTGCATTTTCTAGTATATTCATTATTTGCCTATGTATGTGTAGATATTATGTATATGTATTTTTCTAACATATTATCCGTACCGCCCCCCTTACACAATGCTCCTCGAGGGCTCTGTTAGGCACTGTAAATAAAATTATATATATATATATATATATATATATATATATATATATATATATACCTATCTTCGTAATATAATGGTAGTAATATTAATAAAATGATAATAAAATCTGGGATTCCGCGTCCCACAACCAATGTTTTATTTTGAAACGCCGTAGAGGAGGGCTCCGAAATTTTTGACCAACTGGTATTTTTTAACGTTCGCTGGCATCACACAATCCGCTGAGCTCTGCTATTTTACCTCCATCATAATGTGACTACTGAGGCAGTAGCATTTTTTTAGAAGCAGGGTACGTAACCAATATATCACCGCCCCTATTGAAAAAGATAATAAACGAATGGTGGGCATGCTGTTGACCATCATCAACCATTACAGTGGATAAATGTAGTTGGTGCATGCTGGAAAAATGTCCACGATGGCACAGGTTGGGATATAGTGGATGCTGCAGTGCCGGCAATGGTTAAGCGCGAAATGGCATCAGACTTACTGGGACGAGCTGTCACAAAGAAAGTTTTGCATAAAAAACGATGTAAAAAGCAGCTGTAAAAACAGGCCATTATAGATATTCGAACAGGCAACCTGCGATTTCTCAACCGAAGACACTAATCACTGCGCCATGCCTGCATGACAAAAGTTACTTCTCAAATAGCTTGTAAACAAACGAACTGACTGTTCAACTTCAGTTTTGTTTGTCGCATACTCGACATAGACGAGATGTGTACCTGCTACTAAACTTTACACATTTAGTAAACACAAGCAACTGCTGTATGTAACGATTGCCACTGCGATTATGGCACCAGCGCTATGTTTTTGTCACAATTCAGAACAACACAAAAAACAAAAAAACCCAAGCGGGCTGGGAAGCAGGTACAGTTCACCGGCGGGGTCTGCCAAGTTTAATATCTATTTCTTGCTCGTTCGAAAACGCGACATCTGCTCAAGGTTAATGACGCCTCTAAGCTCATTCCATAAAAACTACTACCTAATTGATTGAGCACGGGAATGCTTTTCGCGCAACGTAGAGTGCAATCGTGCCAGCGCACTGCTGTAGCTCCATCGATTGTTAGCAACAACTACATAACAGATTGGCCAAAACGAATGCAGTGCGCCGGAAACATTAAGCTCGAATAATGGTTCAGAAAGCGTATGAATCGCCAAGTCTGCGTTTTCGCGATAGAGCCAGAGAAGTGCCGGCGAGTGCGACCAGCGGCTGACGGTGAGGGGAGACGTACTCTGGAAATGCTGGAATCGCATCGCATGGATGTTTGTCCCAGTTTGCGCGGACACCATACAACATAAAAAATGCTTCATTTAAGTTATTTGATGCCATGGATGTGCTTGTGCTGTATTGCCATTCTTACTAGTCGAAATTGTGCATTCTAAAACCCAGAAGCGCGTATAACACAATTGTACGTGCTTGGTCGGTAGGCCTAACCTTTGGTGGAAATCATAGTGGTAGAACAGGTAAAGTACAGATCCCAGCTTGATACACTATATATACTGCCCACCATCATACGCCCACTCATCATCTGCTTACTGCTTCCCAGCAATATCGCACTGGTGGGCAGCATAAGTGGGCAGCATAAATTACTTAGCTCTCGGAACCTGAATGAATGTCTTAATCTTGATTCGTATTTGAACGCTTATATTTTCAGTGGCTGCTTGATCGAGCTTCTTTACATATGTAAAATAGCTTCAGTCTTTTGTGCCAAGTTATAATTTTTAAGATACACAAATGTGTCCGTGCTTTTCGTGTCCCTGCAACAAATTTGTGGATAAGAGAACCTCGATAGCGACGTTTCTCACACAAGTATGCAAAAGACGTGGCCCTGGATACCATTTTCTATTGCAAAAATTTCAGGCCACGATAGTCAACGGTGCCTTTTAAAGGGAAGAGGTCATTTTAGTGTTTTGATGACTAGAGACCGGTTTTTTAGGTACTAAAAAGCATGTTGTAGGTGCCAAAAACACGTACGTAAAAGACCGCTTTAGGCTTTAAATATAGGTGCTATGAACTTTTCAATAATTCAGAAAAGTTCTAACAAAGACGTGCGCGACTTGTATCAACGATAGGAAAGATAAAATTTTATTGTTTATGCCAGCACAGATGTGCCAAACGTTGAACATGGCCATGCATTTCTCGCATGGTACGCATAACATTGTTTTTCCTTTGATTGTACTATATAAAGATGAGGAAAGTGCCCACCGTTGAGTCAACACACTCTCAGGTCTTTTTATTTCTTCATGGCTGAGAAGGAGACCACGAGATCAGACAGCCAGTGCAGTAGAAGACAAAAAAAGAGAAATGCCTCGTAAGGCCGGGTCTAAGCGCGTATGGTCAATTTCCTGCCGGCGAACTACCTAAAGGGCCTCTCACTAAGTTTGATAATTTCAAACTGACAAACGTAATGCATCAATCGCGATTGTATCTGCCAAAACTTGCACTACTGCGCATCACAGAAATACTTTATATTTCAAACTCAATGACCCTTGCATTTCTTCTCACGGGTGCAACCCTAAAGATTGAATGAAGGTGTGGTGTATAATGGAAAATTCCACTACTCTTACGTTGTTGTTTTAGGTGTAGGAGCTGTGCCATCCATCGTTATAAGATCTTAATAACGTCTCAAATAAATGATGACTATATACCGAACACCACATAAAAATGTACCATTTGCTGACTATATCAAGCACGTCAGGACGGACCTGACTAAGAGCGTACAGCACGTAACAATGCCAGATTTGTTAGAGACGATGTGTAATTTGTGTAACATATGATCGAGCAGACGAATGAAATTTGAGCGAAAGAATAAAACACACAAACAGAAATAATAATATAATTATTGTATAATGATTCTCTCACCGTTCCTACATTGTACCGGCACTAGCCTTGACTATGCTTCTGCTGCATCTTCTCTGATAGCATTTATGGCAGTGCAATGAGGTGAATCGCCGCTAATGCACATGACTCATACCAGCCTCTCGAAAAAACCGCTCACTGAGGAATATATTCCACACAAACAGGCTGCCCACTACCAAGAATGCCGAAACGACACAACATTGCCAGCCTCAAGGCACTACCAGGTTCGCACAGATCCTGCGCACGTGACCCTGTGTGCGCGTGACGTGCTCATGAGTATGCGTCATATGATCTTGTATCAGAAGGCAGGAAAGTACTCAGGATTGCGATGGTTGCACAGCGCAAATGAGGGTGTCACGCTTGACTTAACGGCCCGTAACAAGCCTCTTGAATATATATATATATATATATATATATATATATATATATATATATATATATATATATATATATATTGTTACGCATGCCTGGGAAGAAAACGAAGGTGGGTGAACAGGCTGGCTGCCCGAAGCTGGAGGAAGAAAGAAGACGACGACACTGCGATTATCAACCTGCTGGCCGCTCCGGCGCTTCTCCTCGCGACCAAAATAAACGGGCCCCTTCAGCCGTACACGTCCTGGTCCTCCTTGTGCGTAGCAGATTGGTGGAGGTGATGGGTAAGACAAATCCAACGAGGCGGGCTTCACTTCCAGGACTTCGCCGCAGCCGCCACCTTGCCGGACTCCCACCTGCGCCGGTCGTAATAGCCCAAGATCAGTCATCTAACGCTTCAAGGCCAACTACAGTGGGTTCCGTGCCCTACTACCGAGCCCCACCAACCTTCGAAGGAAAATCGGGAGAGGATGTAGACGCGTGGCTCGTCCAGTACAAGCGAGTCAGCAAGTCCAACGGCTGGGATGCCGCCGTTCAGCTCAGCAATGCGGTCTTTTGCCTTACGGATACTGCGCTCGTGTGGTACGAAAACCACGAGCACACACTGACAACGTGGGACGTTTTTGTTGCAGAGCTGAAAGCGTGTTTTGGCGACTCGAGCGTCAAAAGGAAGCGGGCTGAGCAGGCATTGTCTCAACGCGCGCAGCTACCAAGTGAGACATGTACCACGTATTTGGAGGACATGCTAAAGCTCTGCAAGCTGGTCAATGATCAGATGTCAGAAGAAGACAAAGTAGGGCATTTGCTGGAAGGCATAGCCGAAGATGTCTATAATTTTCTCATCGGAAAAGAGCACCTGAACTCGGTGTCCGACGTGATTCGGCATTGCCGAAATTTCGAACAGCTGAAAATGTGCAGGATTGCTCCAAAGTTCGGCCGGCTCAAAAATGTTACAACGGTTGCCAGCATCGACACGAGCTGCTGCCCAGACCTGTCCTCGACGATTCGACAGATCGTTCGCGAAGAACGTTTTCGCTATAGAGAACAGACACACTCAGCAGTTCATCACCATTCTATAAACGACCAACAATCGGTATATGTGCCACGTGAGGCTGTGCCTGCGCCGCTGCATTCTACGACCCCTTGGCAATCAATGGTCAGTGCAGCAGCTGTTGAGTACAGTGCAATCCGACAACCAAGGAGAGCACCACGCTTGCCAGCTCCTCGCCATGACCGGCGCCCTCAGCGTCCGCCTTTTTCGTTACGCCCGGTCTATCCTTATGATATACGGGACGAACCAAACCACTACGCCAAGGAAGACGATGTTCGATTCATTGACGAACAAACAGAATTTCGACCTGTCATGGTTTGCTACTCCTGTGGTATTCCAGGACATATTTCGCGATTTTGCAACCGTCGACGTGTAGCCCCACGGTATGGCTACCCACCACACTTTGCACGGCCTTCCGAACAACTTCGCGACGACCCGCGAGCAACGTACTATGGCCCACCACAACACTCCACACGATCGTCTGATCGACCGCACGACGACCCTAGGGCAACACACCTGCTGCCTCGTGAAGACTACTGGACACGCAGCTTCCGGAAGCACTTTCCTACATCTGACAGGAGCTTGACGCCTCCACCGCCTCGTGTTCCCCGTTCTCCTTCACCATGGCGTCGCAACATGTCTCCATTGCCGCAGGAAAACTAGCAAACGCGGCCGATGAAGGTGAGGTCGCCGGAGACGTGCTAACATCAGAAATACCTCCTGTGTTGATGCTCAAGAACAAAGTACGTGTTTTTGTTGACGATGTGCCTGTGATGGCTTCGGTGGATACGAGGGCAACCATATCGGTCATGAGTGCGTGTTTTAAAGTTACCTTGGGACGGAAGGTTTTATTTAAGTGGAATTAAGCTTCGAAGTTTTGTGGAGTGAGTGGTGAGGCACTGCATCCTGTTGGTGTGTGTCAAGCTGACGTGTTTCACGGAGGCCGCGTTATCCCAACGGAGTTCGTAATTATTCTGCAGGCGACACATGATGTTATTTTGGGTATGGACTTTTTGAGGGAGTGTGGTGCGACTGTCGACTGCCGCACAGCGACACTAGTCTTGAATGATCACGTTCCGCCAGCACTCTTGGAAAACCCTGTAGATGGTGAGACGGCATTGTGTGTCTGTGGCGACGCTATCATACCACCGTTATCAGCCGTTCGTGTACCTATTGGTTGCAGCGACAGCTATTCTGCCAACTTTGATGCCGACGTAGAACCAGAGTACACCAATTGCATGAAAAAGAATGTGTTGATCCCACATTGTGTGGTGTCGATCAGACGTGGACGCGCTGGTTTATGGACTGTCAATTGCTCTACAGAACATGTGATGTTACCAGATGGTCTAAAGTTAGCCGTCGTCAGTGGACAACACGACGCCTTACTGGTGACCGAGCTTAGAGAGGCGCCGGAAGAGCATCGTAGCCACAGTTTTGAAACGGCTCTTCTGTCAATGGTGAAGAAGTCGCTAAGCACAACTGAACGCCGAACATTGGTCAATGTACTTTCGAAGCACGTCTCTGCATTCGACTTTGCCCAGAAAGACAAAGCGCCCCTAATCCCTGCTTCTCGAACATGTCACACTATCAACACGGGTTTCGCCAATCCGATTAGACAAAAGCCATACCATGTTTTGCCATCCGAGCGGCGGATTAATAATGAGCAGGTGAACGAAATGATTGAAAAGGTATCATTCAAGAGTCGGTAAGTCCATGGGCAGCTACAGTAATTCTCGTTAAAAAGAAAGACGGATCCTGGAGATTTTGCGTCGACTATCACCGATTGAATGCTGTAACAAAAAAAGACGTCTACCCACTTTCACGTATTGATGATGCTATAGATTGTCTGCATTCGGCCTCTTACTTTTCCTCTGTAGACTTAGTATCGGGCTACTGGCAAATTCCCATGCATCCTGAAGATAAAGAAAAGACAGCCTTTGTAACCCTTGACGGCCTTTTTGAATTCATCGTGATGCCATTTGGACTGTGCCACGCGCCAGTGACGTTCGAGCGATTAATGGACGCTGTTCTTCATGGCTTGAAGTGGAGCATTTGCATGTGCTATCTCGACGACGTCGTTATCTTTGGCCGCACATTCAGCGAACACAATTCATGTCTGGATACTGTACTGACTTGCATAAGAAACGCTGGCCTTGTTCTTAACTCAAATAAATGCCACTTCAGAGACCGACAAACCCTTGTTCTCGGACACCTACTTGATCAGGAGGGCATCCGTCCAGATCCCCAGAAGACAGCAGCCGTTGAAACGTTCAATGTGCCGCACTCTGTGAAGGAGCTCCGCAGTTTTTTGGGGCTTTGCTTCTATTTTCGCCGCTTTATACCTAAATTTGCCGATGTCGCTTATCCGCTATGTTTGCTACGAAAGAATACTCCCTTCGAGTTGACTCCACAGTCCGACTCCTCTTTTCGTCAACTGATGTTCCTCCTGCCGTCGCGGCCTGTTTTTCAACACTTTAACCCATCAGCTCCAACCGAACTGCACACGGATGCCAGCGGCATAGGAATTGGTGCAGTCCTAGTTCAACGCTATGGTAACCGCGAGCACGTGATTGCATACGCGAGTCGCTACTTGAGTAGGCCCGAGCATAATTACACTGTCACAGAACAAGAATGCCTCGTGGTAGTATTTGCGATTCAGCGGTTTCGGTCTTAGCTATATGAACGCCATTTTACAGTCGTCACCGACTACCACTCATTGTGTTGGCTCGTCAACCTTCGGGATCCTTGCGGCCGTCTAGCGCGCTGGGCACTTCGGCTCCAAGAGTATAACTTCATAGTCTCGTACAAAGTGGTCGACGACACGTCGACGCAGATTGCCTTTCGCGCATGCCACTGAGCACTACAGAGTGTGACGCCGATGAGCTCGATCACCTCGTAGCTTCTGTGTCACCAAAGTTTCCCGACCTCAGTACTTTCAAAGATGAGCAGCGAAAAGACACCAAACTATCATCGCTTTGCACAGCTCCAACGGCATGCCATTTTTGTGTATGCAACGGACTTCTATATAAGAACTTTTCCAGCACTGGCACACGTTTCCTCCTGGTAGTGCCAGAAAGACTTCGGATAGAGATTTTAGGTGCTATGCACGACGACCTTACGTCCGTACATTTAGGTTCTGCGCGGACGCTTTACCGTGCTAAGGAACGCTTTTGTTGGCCAGGAATTCGACAGTCAGTCGAGGCGTATGTGGCCAGCTGCACACAGTGTCAACGCCACAAACGCCCATCTACTGCTTCGGCTGGTCTTCTACAGCCCTTGCCCCGCCGCGGTGGTCTAGTGGCTAAGGTACTCGACTGCTGACCCGCAGGGCGCGGGTTCGAATCCCGGCTGCGGCGGCTGCATTTCCGATGGAGGCGGAAATGTTGTAGGCCCGTGTGCTCAGATTTGGGTGCACGTTAAAGAACCCCAGGTGGTCAAAATTTCCGGAGCCCTCCACTACGGCGTCTCTCATAATCATATGGTGGTTTTGGGACGTCAAACCCCACATATCAAATCAATCTACAGCCCTTGCCACCTCCAATCACACCTTTCCATCAGGTGCGCATTGACCTCGTGGGCCCTTTTCCAAAGTCGGTTAAGGGCAATCGCTCGATAATTGTATGTGTCGATTACCTCACGTGCTACCGCGAGACGGTGGCCATACCAACCGCAACTTCCAGCGACGTCTATGTGTTCCTGCTGCAGCACGTTATCCTCTGACATGGCCCACCTCACGTGATCATCAGTGATCGTGGACGACAATTTACGGCAGATATAGTAGAAGAGCTGCTTCGATTGAGTGAGTCCCGCCTTCGTCACTCGTCGCCATACCATCCGCAAACAAATAGGCTCACTGAGCGCACCAACCGAACAATTGTAAACATGCTCTCTATGTATGTGGCATTGGACCGCAAGAACTGGGATGAGGTGTTACCATCTATAACGTACACATTCAACACCGCTAAGCACGAGACAAGAGGCTATAGCCCCTTTTTCTTCATGTACGCACGACCGCCACGGCACACACTCGACACAGTTTCGCCATTCTCAGCGCACGAGAACCTCTCAGTCACCGAAATCTTCTGCCTTGCAGAAGAGGCGCCTCGTAGTGCTCGTCTATGCACTTTGGCATCACAGGAAAAATTGAAGGTACGCTATGACGTCCGCCACCGGTCTGTAACTTACCATCCAGGCGACTTAGTGTGGCTGTGGACTCCGGTACGAAGACGCGGGTTATGCCAAAAGTTCTTGGCCACATACGACGGACCGTTTGTTGTTCTCGACAAAATCACAGAAGTCACATGCACATTAGCTCGCCTCACGAGAAGTGGTAGAAGAGCCGCTAAAACCCAAGCAGTCCATGTCGCTGGACTGAAGTTGTACACACCAAGGTGAATCAGTTACCTCGCCCGGCGCGCTTCGTCTGCGAGGGGAGCAATGTTACGCATGCCTGAGAAGAAAACGAAGATGGGTGAACAGGCTGGCTGCCCGAAGCTGGAGAAAGAAAGAAGACGACGACACGGTGATCGTCAACCTATTGGCCGCTCCGGCACTTCTCTTCGCGACCAAAACAAACGGCCCCCTTCAGCCGTATACGTCCTCGTCCTCCTTATGCGTAACAATATATATATATATATATATATGATATATAACAGACAGTAATGCCAAGGAATGTACAGGGGAAGTTATTAAAACCAATGGAATGTAAATAAGAAGAAAGAAAAGTGGATGAAAAAATTACCAACTGTGAGCAGGAATCGAACCTACGACCTTCGAATTACGCGTTCGATGCTCACAGTTGGTAATTTTTTCATCCACTTTTCTTTCTTCTTATTTACATTCCATTGGTTTTAATAACTTCCCCTGTACATTCCTTGGCATTACTGTCTGTTATATCTCATTATTATTGTGTTAAAACACGGAAAAACGAGCCCTTATGTATACACCTCTTTCCCTTATATATATATATATATATATATATATATATATATATATATATATATATATATATATATATTATTGTACTATGCAATCCGCTGGGCACGCAACAACTTCCAGTGTCTAACTACCACAAAATTTGTGGCCTGGTTAGGGGCCTTTTCTCCTCTCCCTTGAGGGCTCTTTATGCTTTAGCATTCGTTCTCCACGTCCGTGCGGCTACACAGAGGGACCTCTTGTTCTTTTCCCACTAAAGACTCTGGGAGCTTTACTTCCCACTGACACACCCAAGCCTTCAGGGCAGTGTTTCAATTCATTATGGCCGTTGTGCAACTGTCTCTCGAAGGCACTGACCGCGTCCTCGGTCGTGGACGTCAGTTTCATTTCCTTCTTCAATATTTACTTATGTCTCCATAGTTTCCAGCCTACATCGAGACGTGTTCTTATTTAGGTCTGCATGAACAACGTCTTGTACTCTACTGATCTCTCTTTTTCTTCAAACCACTCGCGCGATGGCTGCGCCTTGGCGTATGAGGGCTGCCACGTTCGATTTCACTGATGCTAGTTGCTTGCAAGTTGCTTAAACAAGAGGGCATAGTTGAACCTCATATTGCTTGAAAAGGTAAATGTTGCGCTGTGAATTTATTAATGGTCTCAAACCACACTCGCTTCCGCTTACGCAGTGTTAATATAGGCTTTGTTTTTGAAAATAGGTATGTATAAGCACTTAGAGACTTTTAGGCAAGAACGCCGAAAATAGGCATTTATAAGCAAGAGAAAAATACTTAAAAGCCATTAACATATATTGTCACGTGCTTGTGAAAAAGAAAGACAGTGACAGTTGTGCATGTGCTATGAAGTACAATGAAAAGAATGAAAAAGAAGAACTCTCTTGCGCGTTCTATTAAAAGAACCTACCTGCTTCTGGTGTCTCCATTTCTGCAGCAAGACCTCTTTTTTGACGTCGTGACTATGGTGGAGGTGCTGGAGCCTACAGCCTGATGCAGGACAGTCTTGCTCGGACCCGTTCACCTAGTCCAGAGACTCAGCCCCTCGTCACGACTCCAGTAAACCAATTCAGTCGGCGCCTACTAGGCCTAAGTCCAGAGTCCGCACCTGTTCTGCCTCTTTCAGCATGGCAGCTCCTACGACATCCACGGTTATTCCGCCAGGGCAGACCACTCTTCCCTCGCAGGTAACTCTTGAACATCCTCGCGTTCCTAAAGTTTTCCGTGGGGAAGAGTACGAGGATGTCGAAGACTGGCTCGAACAGTTCGAACGGGTCGCTGTGTCCAACCACTGGAGCGAACAGCACAAACTTGGCCGTGCATATTTCGCACTGGACGATAGCGCTCGCACGTGGCATGAAGACCGCGAGGCTACATCCAATCTTCGCAAAACTTCCGTCGAAAGCTCCTCGCTACATTTTTGAACTCGGACCGACGGGATTGCGCACAGCAAGTGATTGAGGCCCGCGTACATAAACCCAATGAAACAACCGCCATGTACGCAGAGGGTATGATCCATCTGTTTCGACGAGCTTACCCTGAAATGCCCAAGGCGAAGAAGGTGCGTCACCTAATGCAGGGTGTTAAGGAACAAGTTTTTGCGGGCCTCGTACAAAATCCACCTACAGCAGTAGATGAATTCACAAGAGAGGCGACAGTCATTGAGTGTGCACTGCAACAACGATGCCGACACTTTGACCGCCTGCAGAACCACACGGCAGTAAGTGCTGCAGCTCAGAACACTGCCGTACGCGAAAGTTCCCTGCGACAAATGATTAGGGAAATACTGCGTGAGGAACTTCGGGCCCTTTACGTTCCCCCTGCCCAACCGCCAGTCGCATCTGTTGCCGAAATCGTCCGCCAGGAGTTGAGGCAAGCCATTACACCAACCCGCGCCAAGTTCTCAGCCACATTCAGCGAGCTACGCTGATGTGGTCCGTCGCCCTCCACCGATATTTGTGGCGACGCCCTTCCAGCCACAACCCGCTGTCGTACCTTGGTGGCAACGGGATTGTACGAGATGACCACCAGTTCGCCGAACGGACTTGTGGCGCATGGCCGACCATCGACCTATTTGCTAACGCTGCGTAGAACCCGGTCACATTGCCCGCCATTGCCGTCACGGCGATTCTGGGTTCGGGAACTTTTCTCATCGCGCTTCTTTCCGCTCCGAAGACCGTCGTGCCCACGATGCCGATCAACTACCGCCTGCCCAAGCAACCCCACCGCGTCGCTGGCGATCTACATCACCTGCGCGTCACCGTGACTTCCCTCAGAGCTACGCGGACGTCAACATAGGCCGTTCGCCTAGCCCGCGCCGGGGAAACTAACTGATGCGACCTCGGGGGGCAAGGTTTCCAATCGTCGAGACACTGAAAAGTTCCCCCAATTATCGCAAGAAGCTATGACGACAACGACGATAAATACGACGACGAATAATAATGCTGATGAATTTGTACGTGCCGATCTGAGCGTTCTCATTGACGGACATCACGTTACAGCACTGGTCGACACTGGCGCCGACTTCTCAATCATGCGACAGGAGCTCGCCGACCGCCTTAGAAAGGTCAAGACACCGTGGACAAGGCCGCACATAAGGAGTGCTGGTGCTCAGCTGATGACACCCACGGGTAAATGCACCACTAGACTTCGCATCGATTTTCTAGCTTCGTGCCCACTTTCATCCTGTTGGCAGACTGCTGTAAAAAGTTAATTTGGGGCATGGATTTTCAAGATTATGGCGCTGTTATCAACATCCCTCAACGTATGGTGACGTTTTGCGCACATCCTTATGCCGACAACAGCAGTGAGAAGAATGACGCGGCCGTTTGCGTATAGCCGACGATGTGACACTCCCACCGAGATCCTGATGCCTTGTGTCGGTGTCCAGTGAGTGTCCTTGCTTTAATGATGTGATAGCGGAGCACATAGTTGCTCTTTTGTTCACGCAAGGCATTTCCATCGCGAGGGATGTCCTGGCGCTTACTGGTGGACAGGCTGAAGTGCTCCTCACAAACTTCAGCAGCGAGCGCCGTCAAATTCAGAAGGGTGCCGCAATTGCCTACTACGACAATGTAGACCAAGCCGGGGATTGTTTTATCTTGCAGCCAGATGACGCGGCTGTTCCCGCCTCGAGAACGTTGTCGGTGGATATCTGCTCTACTCTACCACCCTCTGATAGGAAGCGCCTGCTTGAACTTATATACCAATTCGAAGACTGCTTTTCGCGTTCGTCAAAGGTCCAGCAAACACCATTGACCAAGCACCGCATCATTACTGAAGACAACACGCGACCGATTCGGCAAAACCCCTACCGTGTGGCTCCGAAAGAGCGCGAGCAGATTCAGAAGCAAGTACACAAGATGCTCGCGGATGACGTCATACAACCTTCAAAAAGTCCTTGGGCGTCCCCCGTGGTTTTGGTCAAGAAAAAAGACGGCAGCCTGCGCTTCTGTTTTGATTACCGCAAGTTGAACCAAGTCACGAAGAAAGAAGTCTATTCACTGCCCCGCATAGATGATTCACTCGATCGGCTGCGTGATACGCGCTATTTCTCTTCAGTGGACCTCCGGAGCGGCTACTGGCAGATAGAAGTTGACGAGAGAAATCGTTAAAAAACAGCCTTCATGACGCCTGACAGCCTATACGAATTTACGGTGCTTCCTTTTGGGTTGTGCTCAGCGCCAGCCACTTTTCAGCGTCTCATGGACACCGTACTATAAGGCCTGAAGTGGCAAACATGCTTGGTCTATCTGGACGATGTTATTGTATTCTCAGCAACATTTGAGGAACATCTCAGCCGTTTATTCACCGTCCTCCAAGCCATACGTTAGGCCAGTTTTACTTTAAAACCGTAAAAATGTCATTTTGGTTTGAACAAACTCCGCTTCCTAGGCCACGTCGTCAGTCACGAGGATGTTCGACCTGACACGGCCAAAATAGACGCCGTAGCGCAATTTTCTGCACCACGTGACAGAAAGGCCGTGAGACGCTTCTTAGGGTTGTGCGGCTATTACCAGCGATTTATCGAGGACTTTTCGTCTATTGTGGCGCCATTGACACGACTCACACGTGAGGACGTCCCCTTCTTTTGGGGTGAACAACAGCAAATGGCGTTCAATGAACTACGACAATGCCTGCAAACACCTCCAGTTCTCGCGCACTTCGACCAGGAAGCCTCTACAGCGCTTCGCACTGACGCCAGCAATGTAGGTCTGGGTGCCATTCTGGTGCAGTGGCAAGACGTCCGTGAAAGAGTAATAGCCTACGCCAGCAGAACTCTTTCTCGCACGAAGGAAAACTACTCGACTACTGAGAAGGAGTGTCTCGCCGTGGTGTGGCTGGTCATCAAATTTCGTCCATATTTGTACGGCCGCTCCTTCAAGGTTGTTAGCGACCATCACTCTTTGTGCTGGCTCACCAACCTTAAAGATCCATCTGGCAGTTTGGCGCGCTGGAGCCTAAGGCTTCAGAAGTTCGACATGACCATCGTCTATAAATCTGGGAAGCGGCACACCGACGGCGACTGTCTTTCACGGGCGCCAGTGGAGACTGTCGCTCGTGATGACGAAAACATCGATGCGGCATTCTTGGGAGTTGTCAACACGGCCACTATTACACGGGAGCAGCGCAGTGACCCTGAGCTGTTACCACTCATTGAATATTCAGAAGGACGACGTAAGGACGTGCCGCGCTTTTTTGCCATAGGACTGCCATCTTTTTTGCTTGCGAAACGATGTTCTCTATAAGAAAAACTTCTCACCAACCGGCAACCCGCACTTTCTCGTCGTGCCAGCCTCTCTTCGAGAAGAAATTATGAAAGCGTGCCATGATGAAGCAACTTCTGGTCATCTAGGCTAAACTCGAACATTGGGCCGACTACGATGTAAGTACCACTGGCCAAACTTACCTGCTGCTGTTAACCATCACATGTGAACATGCACCGACTGCCAAAGACGCAAAGCACCTCCCAGCAATACAGCCAGTCTTTTAGATCCAGTCGAAGCACCAGCGAAGCCGTTAACCCAGATTGAAATGGATTTTCTAGCCCCTTTCCAACTTCCACAACAAGGAACAGATGGATAATCGTGGCCACCGATTACTTCTCCCATTAAGCCGAGACTAAATCTATGCAGCGCAGCAAAGCAGCAGAGGCCGCTCAGTTCTTCATCGAAATTATCGTCCTTCGGCATGGCGCTCCGACAGCAGTGATCACAGACAGAGGACCTGCCTTCACCGCAGAGCTTTTGGAGTCGGTTCTCAGACACAGCGGTACAGCTCACCGGAGAACAACTGCATACCATCCGCAGACAAACGGACTGAAGGAGCGCCTCAATAGGACCCTCACAAATATGATCAGCATGTACGTTGACACGTAACGTAAAAACTGTGATCAGATATTGCCGTACGTGACCTTTGCCTATAATACCGCTCGACAAGAAACCTGTGGAATGACGTCGTTCAGTATGATCTATGGTCGCGAAGTCACGACAACGTTGGACGCCATGTTGCCGAATAAGTATGACGACATTCATGTAGACACCGAAGAATTCACTCAGCGCGACGAGGAAGCAGACAGCTCGCGCGTGTCTACATCTGTCATCAACAGCATCAAGATGCAAAACGGTACGACCCCCGACACAAGTTTATTAGCTACATACCAGGCGACAAGGTCTGGGTCTGGATTTCGATACGTCGACGTGGACTGTCGGAAAAACTGCTAAGACGATACTTTGGCCCATACAGCGTCACGCGACGCTTGAACGACGTGAACTATGAAGTTGTTCCCGACACTGACTGTAGTTCTAAGCGCTAAAATCATTTACCCACAGTCGTACACGTCATGCATATGAAACCGTATTTATCCAGTTGACGCGACCCCTTCATACGCCTGGTAGAGCGCCTACGTTGTGCATAGGGACGATGGCTCTTTTGGAGGGAGGCAAATGCCACGTGCTTGTCAAAAAAAAAAGACAATGACAGTTGTGCATGTGCCATTAAGTACAATAAAATGGATGAAAAAGAAGAACTCTCTTGCGCGTTCTATTAAAAGAACCTACCTGCTTCTGGTGTCTCAAATTCTGCGGCAAGACCTCTGTTTTGACGTCATGACAATATTTGCTGCTGGTATATCAGAGCGACACAACAGGAAAGCTAGAAACAAAATAGGCATTGGCCTGAAATCCGAGCTCCGGGCAAAAACACTTCACCTTGACCGTCGGAACGCGCGCGTTTATTCTTGTGGCTCATATTTTCCCCTTCTTTGTTGCCCTCCTCCTTACCCTTTCAGCCCAGCAACTCATATTCTAAAATGTTTCCCACGCCTGGTTTACTGTGACTTTCTCAATCTCTGTCTTCGTATAGATTGTGATAAAAGAGTCTATAAATTGCTCTGGGAAGCCTATAATAATAGTCTCAACCAGCAGTTAAATTCTTTAAGTGTCCATGTGTTCTGGAAACGTTGGCAAATAGCACAATAAAGCACGCTAGTGAGCCGTTTCAGCACTTTCTGATTTGCCGTGGATGCTATGCCCTGTTTATTAGAAGGTACTAACGTGACGCCATTCTCAAGGTGTGCTCTCAAGGTAGCCATATCTCTGCTCACTTAACTGTGTACCTGGTTTTAGGCTGTGCAAGGTTTCTTCTGTCAAACGTTAGGACGGGTACTCTACGCATATTGTTTGTCTAGTTCGGGCATATATTTAGGCATTTATTACTTAAGGTAATACATAACTTGAGCCATTGTTTATGTTCTTTTGTCTATCGCTAGGTTTCCTCTGCCACTATTTAAAAACTTGTTCTCGGGGAACTGGTTTACCTGCATTTCGCTATTTCACTTCAGTACTCAACTTTCTGTTAACGTTCTTTGAAATTCAAATACATTAGGCGGGCAGCGCTTGTACAACATGATTTCTCGCTGATTATTGTTTTAGCGCATTTAGTGCGTGTAAACAATGCAGCTTATAACGAATATTTGAGACGAACCTCCGTAGCCAATTAGCTCATAATAAGTTTAATCTCCTTCGCGTGTCGAGTCGTATAGCTTTCGTCCAACATTCTAAACACGAGCTTACGAGTATGCACAAATTTAGGCATGTCTGCTGTCCTTTTCCTGCTGTGAAAAATGGTCCGACGAGACGCGTGTTCTTTATGACCATTCTTGTCATTTCTCTTGTGATATAATAAAGATATTGTCTCTGTACTTGTGCCTCTCGCCTCATTGAAGTTCTTGGAAATACACATTATTTAGGTGCAAATAACCTGCCGCCCCGCCGCGGTGGTCTAGTGGCTAAGGTACTCGGCTGCTGACCCGCAGGGCGCGGGTTCGAATCCCGGCTGCGGCGGCTGCATTTCCGATGGAGGCGGAAATGATGTAGGCCCGTGTGCTCAGATTTGGGTGAGCCCTCCAAATTTCCGGAGCCCTCCACTACGGCGTCTCTCATAATCATATAGTGGTTTTGGGACGTTAAACCCCACATATCAATCAATCAAGCAAATAACCTGCCAGTGGTCACTCATTCTCCTACCCTCAATATGTACCAGAATAAGAAAGCATAACTGAGAGAATAGAGAAAACATCATAAAACTACAAAAGCATGAAAAAAGAAAAAAGGTCGAGGGAGGAGGTGCATAAAAAGAAAAGTAAAAGGGACAATAGATATGGATAGGAGAAGCTTTGTATTCATACTTGTCAAGCCTTATGGTGGGCGTTCAGTAGCTACTCAGAATAAAAAAAAGTTCTTACATTTTAAAAGAAAGACAGTAGAACTTTCTCCTTCCTGTTATAGTCATGCCGGACATTATCGCATATTACGACCACTTCAGTCGAATGAATGAATTTTAGGCACGCGAAAACGTGGGTTCGATGGCGTTCTTGTGTCCGCTATGACGCAGTTTCATATCACAACATTTATGCTAGGTGGGATAGCAACACGTTATTCGCTGATGGCATTTCATTGATAACAATCTGAGGGGACAATATGCAACTGATAATTTTTCAATCAGACAAAGAAAGTCGAATGGCAGAACCACTTACTCGACGCGCCACCTTCATGGTAAGCTTCTATGTCAATTCAATACATCAAATAACTGCCCTTGCTCGAAGGTGAAATTGGTATACGATGTATTCCCCGAAACTTTCACAATGATTCATGTGGATCTGCGCTCGAAGGCTTTACAACCACCAAAATACCTTTGTTAAATTCGGGCTAAAACATATAATTTTCTTATTTAATTTGATCGACACATTTCACTAATACCAAACGCCACCAAAACCGACTTGCTAATTGCAGTGATACGTGCAGTTCAACCTCAGAGCACTGCGAAGGCACGCTTAGCAAAATTACAGCTCTCAGAAGTGCCCTTTAATAATACTAATGCCGCTTGCTCATATCATTTCTCGTTTGCATCGAAAGCCTGAGCCACCAACAGACCAGCCGTTGCCAAGATAAATTAGATACTACGTGCATTACAGACAGTGCGGGAAACAGGCCAAGCAAGCCAGCCAAAGATGTTCACAGTATTCGTCATACATGCGGCCTCTTTCAACATCGGCCACTAATGGCTTTTTTTTATTGCAATAAATGTACCTTGCTTCCGATACACTGATGTCGTTATTCTCTACAGCTATCTCTACGTTAACATAAAATGAATATGCATCGTTACAACTATTAGGTCGCCGCATGCTTGTACTCTCATTTGGATGTATATAGGTTTCATGCTGACAAACTGTCATTAGTGCTGCATACAGATCGCGCTGAAATGCTTGCCAGCATCGCAAGTGTTCGCAGTCATTCTCCTGAGATTACATGCATGACTCGAGTTAGTCATGTTTAATCGAGAACGTACGCGAGCCCCTGTAATAAGGCTGGAATGTTTGATGCCGACGCCTCTCCGCAGAACAGTGCACCTGACGACCGACGCTGTCTATTCCGAGATGAGCATGCGTATCTAACTCGTTGTACTTCCTTCTTTTTATTTTTCAGACGCAAGTTTACCATCTTCAACACGCCGAATGCTTTTCTTTTTAACTTAACGATCGCGTGACGACATTTACGAATTCGAGCAGAAATTTTGTGGACGTTGCTAGGAAGCGGACTAGTTGCGAAATTTGGGAGAAAAAAGTAAGTTTCTTTTGTCAATGGTACCCCCCTCCCCCAGTAAAAAACAATGGGCTGAGCGAAGTCGCTATTGTGTTCCATTACGGCTGCGAATTGAAAGAATATTGCAGGTGTCTGAAAATTCTGGCTTTGAGGATATGATTATCAACGAAAATAAAATTCATAGAAATTTCATGGCAGAAGCAAGACGCACTTCTGCCGTGAATGCCGAGATTTTGTATATAAAAGGCGGCATGATACCATAGCGCGCTATTCGACTTCGACGTGCAGTGATCTTTTCCATAGAGCGTCTTAGTCGAGAGAATCAGGTGGTACATTTTGCTGACTGACAGCAATACTGCGGAACCTTCTCAATTAAATGTCGACCACCGCCAACTGAATATTTTGGAGACGAAGTACTTTGCAGTGTCATACCAAGCGTCAGTTTTAATAAAAGAAGTAAAGTTAATACTGAGTGCCCTTGCCCAGATTAGTGGTTGTGCGTAAGAATTTTAAATGAAGTCTGCAGTAAAATCGGGAGTTTCGACGGCATATAACATTGCTTTGAACTTGTTTAAGGTCAGAGTGCCATGCTGTAATGAAGATACGTGGCCTCCTTTATTATCAATGTAATAACAGCAAAAATAATTCTTTGATTGGATGCATACAATGCCAGCGTAGGCAGCGATCCGGTGCTGAAGGTTTCGTAGCACACATCTGACGCCAGCATAATGCCTCGCTTCATTTTCGCTATTTGCATCGCATATAACTCGCACTTGACAGGCATTAAAACTGCGCCTGCTGTTTCTTATAAATAATCGATGAGTCATCCTTTTCGAGCGTTTTCCACTCCTATGAAGTCTTTATGCGTTCCTGTCTAAAGTCAGACATTTTTATCTTGATATTGGCGCTTCAAAGTGAAAATTCCAGCGTCTGCCAGAAAGACAACCGCATAAATTTGACAGAGACGTAGAAGGTAGAAGTCCTCTGAAGCTTGGGAACTATGTTATTATAAATTCTTCGATGCACCAACTTGTTTTTTTTACTAACTAGTTTTAATTTTTGTGTTGACGCTGTATAGCTTTTGATTAACTTCCTAATGGCATAACCGGTACCTCGCTGGCTCGGAACTGCGCATATCGAACCAAACATGCGCACTGCATACGGATGTCAGATGAATGGGTAGAATTATTCGTTGGCTTGATGGTATTTTTGCGTCGGCTTCTTGTAAAATTAAATGCACGTTCTTCACGTCATTTCTTCTACTTAGGTTCTACCTAACATTAACAAGAATACCTTGTGGAACCCCTGAACAAAACTTTACAAGCTTCATAAAAGAACATAAGGCGTTAGTTGTTTACGTATTTTTCCGGCTTTTCATGACACGTAGCTGCGCTAACGCTGGTAAGAATGTATTGTCAGTTAAAGGTATCAGCTTCAAATTCCTGTGCAAATAAAAGAACAATACATCTTGTAATATTTACACTACCTTTCGTTATCCTGCAGTCACGCGTACCGTGTCTCTTGTATCCCTTGAGTGTATGCAGTGTAAAGTTGACGTGGCGGCATTTCGTATTGTCCAACTCAGGTGATTTAGCAGCTGCTTTCAAACACTTGCTACAATATCATCGCAATTTTAACCATTGTTCCAAGCCCATGCATGTGCTTATTTATGGCCCTTGTTTTTAGAACTTGTTCAGAGAAAGTTGATGTGATTTTTGTTCGAGGTTCGCGTTGTACGATATCTTACACTGTTTTTCCTTTAAACGCAGTCACGAAGGCTATGATATAAAGGTGAAGAATGTATTAGCAGTCGTACATACTGATACAAAACTTAGTGTTCCTTCACGGACATGCCTTCGCGATGCCCCGCGTTACCTAAGGGCCCTGTATCTATAGCGACGACGACTTGGAATAGGTAATTCGGAGCTCGTTGTTCAATACACACCTGTAGGCAACCTAGAGAGGGCCAAAAAAGGGCGAAACATCACGGTGTCCCAACCCCAATTCGGAAGTGGCTAGTGGTTTTCACGCGTTGCGGATAAGGGTCCACGCGAGAACTCCTCAGGGTGCAATAATGCTTTTTGTCTGTCTGTCAAACTTAATAAATCACAAATAAAGTTATTTGTCAGTCTGTCGCCAAATGGTGATGTTTTATTATTGTTTAAGTTTGAATGTGTTAACAATTAAATAATGAAGTAGTAAAATTTTGTGCCAAAAAAAGTAGAGCGCAAGCAGAATAAGCTGCTTTGCGATGCCTGTGAAGCAGTCGTGGATATGAAGAAAACTAAGATTTGGCTAATAAAAAAAAATCCTACAGATATGCTGGTATTGGATCAGCGCACCACTTGGGCACCTTGTGACTTTGCCACACAGCTCATAAGCACTCACGCTAATCAAGTGCTCCTCGCAAGCATAGATAGAATGAAAACGTCTCTGCGTTCGCCTGTTCGCAGGAATGCAGTTATTAACGAGGAATGCAGTTATTAACGAGTGCTGAAGGTTATTAACGAGTGCCAGGCACCAAAATGATCGCGACATAAATATCAGCGTGTGTATAGAGTATTCGCCACATCGTTGGGGTTATCAATAGGAATAAAAGCGCACGGATAACTTGCTTTTCAATTCAGTATCTGCTAGAACTATGCATTTGTTTGCACACTAACTTACGCCTTGGTTTCTTTATTTAAAAATTGACAGATTCTTCACACTTTTACACCTCGCCTACCCTTGACTCAAGCTAACTATACCGAGGTGCTGGAATAGGTGCGTAGCAGTAGTCACCTTGCTTACAGATGAGGCGTGCTTGTAATAAGCCAAGCCACTCTAAAGATACAGCTTTATTCTTGAAGTTGAGGCTGTGCCTTGCAAAATTTTCAACATTGAAATACATCGTGGGGACGAAAAAATTGGCAGATCTCACGTACCTTGAGAATCAATTATATCCGAAGCACGGATGAGGAAGGGTGATAGGTCACTATAAAATCAGCACAACGTTAGGAGCCGGAAGTAAATTTTGTCATACGTGACTTCCACGTCTGGCTTTTTGTGTTTGGACGTTTTATTTGCCTTCGTCATCTATTAGGCTCACGTGGTACCAATTTGGTATATATGGAGCAAGCGAAACGTTTCGGAGCGTGCTATGAGGATAGCATGTAGTCATGTTTTACTGAACGCATACTATGATTGGCAGGTTTGAACGTGTCATTTACATTCGTCGTGAATTCACTTCCCGTGATACCACAATTTGTACATGTGGAGCAAGCGCAAAGGTGTCGAGAGCGTCATGAAGGGCCCAATATACTACGACGCAACGCTGATGTACGCGCAGGCAGATCGCAGCGATGCCACACTAGAAAAATGCGAGTACTCTATAGTGTGACGCTAGGCGTGACTAGCGCGACGAGCGTCCGTCGGCGCGGCCCGATGGCAACTGGCGCAAAATGCGACATGCTGCATTTCGCACCGACGACGATACAAAGACAGCACCGCGACTGCCTCTCCTCGTGATGGAAGGACGCCATGTGTGCTCCCACGCGCATGCGTCGACGCAACTCAGCGCGGCACGCGCCTGCCAATATATTGACATGCAGATCCAGAACGAAGGACAGTGGGCAGATCCACTGATCTCTACTAGGGAGATGTCTGCGCCTGGCGTGGCACCGCTGGCGTGACGCGATAAAACGAACGCCGGCGTGCACGCGCGCCGGCTCACGTCCATATATATTGTCGTCTTGAGTGTGGCGTGTATTGGTGTTCTTACATGACACGCATGTTTACACCAGTCACATACCTCCGTGTCTTGATTATTACGTTTGGGTGTGTCGCTTACCTTTGCCATCTATTGACGGCACGTGATACACAATTTTGTATATGTGGAGCTAGCGATACGGCCGTGAGCACGCCATGAGCATGGTACTTTGTGTTGCTTTTACATGACACGCCTATCAAGATTGTCGTGTTTGAACCATTCATATATTTTGTCATCCATTGACGTGACGTAACAACAAATTTGGCGTGCAGCTAGAAAAACATCTGCGAGCGCATCATGAAGGGCCCAATATCCTCCAATGTAGAGTTGACGCGCGCGCACGCTGGGCACATCGACGCTACGTTAGCCAAACGCGAGCACTCTTTTGTCTGACGCCAGGGGCGACCAGCGTCCATCGGCGTGGCCCGACAGCCACCGGGGCGAAATGCGACATGCTGCATATCGCGCCGATGCGTTACCCAGACCACACTGCGTCTCCTTTTTTTCGTGACGGAAGGATGCCGGACGTGCTGAAATGCGCTTGCGTCAAAGCAACGCAGTGCGCCGCGCGCATGCAGTATATAGCAAGACCAGCGCCTCGCGTGGCAAAGCCGGCGTGACGCAAAAAAGTGAACGCCGGCGAGCACGCGCACCATGTCACGTCAAAATGTATTGGCGCTTTGACTGTGGCGTGTAGTCATGTTGTCACATGAAACGCATGTCATGATTATCAAGTTGTAACCAGTCAGGTACTTTGATCATTCATTGGTGTTACATGATACCAAATTGGGCATATGAGAAGCTAGCTAAGCGGCCGTAAGCGCATCATCAGTGTGGCATGTGGTGATGTTGTTACATGACACGCATGTCGTGATTATCAAGTTTGCATGTGTCATATACCTATTTCGTCCGTTCGCGTCGCATCATACGAAGTTTGGTACATGTGAAGCTGGCGAAACCGCCGTCAGCGCATCATGAGAGTAGCATGTAGTCATGTTGTTACATGACACGCATCTCATGATCATCATGTTTGCACCAGTCACACACCTTCATCATTCATTCACGTGCCGTATTACTATAGTGGTAAGACGGTAGGTTGGGCCACGATGGCTCCGTGTAAGTAAGTTCACGATGGATTCGTAATACTATATTTGGTATATGTGACGCTTGCGAAACGTTCGCGAGTGCATCATGAGCTTGGAATGAAGTCATGTTGTTAGATGACACGCATGTCATAATTTTCATGATAGGGTCAATCACTTGTGTTCGCCATACAGTCATGCCATCAGTTTTGCATCATGTCATGTGAGCAAACCACCGCTGAAGCTGCAGAACCATGAAATGTAAATCATGACATTCATGACATACACGTCATCATTGTGATGTTATCACTAGTCAAGTATGTTCTTCATACAGTCATGTTATGCTATACAGAGTGTGGCATCGATGCCATTATCGAAACGGTCAGGAGAGCTGAAAGTCGTAGGTGGCTAGATAGATAGATAGATAGATAGATAGATAGATAGATAGATAGATAGATAGATAGATAGATAGATAGATAGATAGATACGCTCCAAGCAATTGAAGTTCACTAAGAAATGCTTCACATTTAAAATGTGCTCTGTTTTCAGAAAAAATGGCAGCATATCCACGGAGTGAATGATAGATAGTGGGGCGAAGCATCCGTCCGTCCATTCGTTCCTGCTTCCGTCCATCTATGCAGACGTCTGTGTGGTTGCCCGTGCGTCCATCCCCCCGTCCGTATGTGCGTCTGTCCATGCGTCCATCCGTCCGTGCAGCCATCCGTGCGTCCGTCCGTGGATTTGTCTGTGTGTCCGTTCGTCTCCCTAATCAACACTCCAACTACCACTATCTCGCATCTTTTCATCATAAATTCCTCATATAGAAGCACCACCATCCAGCGGACATTCCAAGGACTGAACGAGAGGAGACACACGAACACTTTCCTACGGTTTGCGCTTCGTGTAAGGGCCTCACGAAGGCGGAGGAGCGAATCCTCCTTCGCCTTTATACTAAAACTCTATTGTGCCCGGCAATCATGAAACACTTTGACCCCGCTTGCACGGGGAAGTGCCCGCATTGTGAGGAAAATTCCTCTGACATTTTCCACATGGTGTGGGCATGCCAAAAAACCCCGAACCTTACCCCACTACCCAACCCTTCGCGGGAGGACTGGGAGGCAGCCCTGCTCGGCTGCTCTCACCTGACGGCCCAACGGGCCCTGGTCGAGCGTGCCCGGGCCGCGGCCAACGCCAATGGGCTCCCGTAAGAGGGAGCTCACCTAGTGTTTGTACGGGGCGGCCATTTAAGGACCGTTCCCACCCTCCCTGTAAATAACATCTGTAAATAAATGTTTTTCATCATCATCATCATTGCGCTTCGTGTCTACTTCCCATCTTTAACCACCTCGAGTTCGTGGTATATACTAGTTCACTGTATTCATGGCGCTATGGCCCAACACTCGCTGAACCTTTCTAAAACCTAGGAGGTTACGTCCAGCGAGTATAACATAACAGCACTTTCTTGTTTTCTGTGCGTTGTTGAACAATAAAAAATTCTCAGCGTGCGCGTTAACTAAAAGCCGACTTCTCCTGTCTCTCATTCACCCTTAGCAGCCATAGGCATGTACATTGAGCACTATCTTTGATTGTTCAACAACGCGCAGAAGAAATCGCTCACTGGGACCACCTTGGAGGTCAAAATGTTATACTTGTTACACACTACTACAATGGCTACGAGGGACAAAAAGGTGCCGCTATAAAAAGCTTCGCCCATAAAAAGGACGTAGTTACAATCCTATGCCATTCTGTGCGAAAGGCGCTTAGTTATAGTTTCCTTTCCTTTCCTCCAATCGTAGTACCCATTCTATTCCCATTCCTTTCAGGGGTCACGAAAGTGTGCAAAGATTCGGAGCCCCTCCAAATGCGGAGTAGCAAGTGGGCAACAGTGATCGAGGTGTCATAGCACGGATATATTTTAAAATATAACGCGTACACTCCCCGCGAATATCTCTGACAGTTCGTCCGTCCATGCGTACTTGTAACCATCCATCGGTGTGTCTATCCGTCCATCCACGCCTCCATTCTTTCTACTGGTCGGTGACTTCAACATAAACATTATGTACCTTAGGACCGACACTCGTAGACAACTACTTTCAGCAACGAAAAGACAGCTACAGCGGTGGAGCTTCTACGCATGCGCTACTACGCGAAGTATTACGGTGTGTTATGCTACTTTTCAAGTCCATAGTTTTTTTGGGATATTTTGAGGCAAACGCTTTGATCTCTCTGTTCATCTTTCAGTTCACTTGTCTGATTGTCCACTGGTTCCAAAACGGCTAAAATCCATCAACACACGCAGCTCTTGTTTACGGGTTCATATTTGTGCCTATTATGAATTCTAAAAATGCTTCCACCTCACCAATGGTTCACGAACAAGACACTGCTAAAGCTAGACGATACGTCCATTGGCAAATAACAGACTTTATTATAAATGCTGGAGACAAGGCCACATACCACAGCGATGGAAAACGGCGCACGTCGTGCTTATATCCAAGCCTGGCAAACGCTTACAGCTTGAAAACTTAAGACCCATTTCACCAACTTCCTGCCTGGGCAAGGTAATGGAACACGCCTTACTGACCCGATTGACTAACTACCCAGAGGACAACAACGTACATCCATGTACATTGATAGGATTTCGGAAAAATCTCTGTACACAGGACGTAATGTTACAATTAAAACACGAGATCATAGATGACCCTAGCAGATCATCTCAAGCCATCCTCGGGCTTGATCTAAAAAAGGCATTTGATAATGTCACCCACCAAGCCATACTGAATCATGTCAGTAACTTGGGTTTAGGTGAGCGGACGTATAAATACATCCGAAACTTCCTACCGGATAGACAGGCCAAAATCGTTGTAGGAGGCCTCACATCCGAGGAAATATCTATGGGTACTGCAGGTACACCCCAAGGATCAGTGATATCACCTATGTTATTTAACTTAGTTCTAACTGGCCTCCCAACTAGATTAGAAAAAAATAGAAGGTTTGCACCATACATTATATGCAGATGATATTACTCTGTGGGTAAGGGCAGCGATGGGTCAATTGAACAATGTTTACAAGAAGCGATCGACACCGTATAGCAATACCTAGAAGGAATTGGTCTCATGTGCTCAGCCGAATAATCTGAGCTGCTACTATATAGACCAACATTAAAAGGCCGACCTCTCAAGCTCCACAACGCACATACCTACACAGACATACAACTTAATACACGAGATGGACACACCGTACCCATTGTCGACAAGATAAGGGTATTGGGGTTAATAATTGAAGCCAAAGGCACCATCGGGGAAACGCTACGCAATATCAAAGCGAAGGTTTCTCAAACGATGCGCCTAATCAAAATAATTACAAATAAGCATAGTGGCATAAAAGAGGCAAATGTCATAAGGCTAATCCACGCGTTTGTCATCAGCCACAATACGTATGTTTCTGCATACCATAGATAGTTTGAAGCAGAAAAAATGTAATTAAACAGCCTCATTAGAAGAATCTACAAACAAGCGCTGGGGCTCATGCAAAGCACAAGTACAGAGAGGCTGTTAGAGCTAGGTTTACATAATACACTTGGGGAACTGATAGAGGCGCAACGTATTGCACAGTACGAGCGCCTCTCTAAAAGCAAGACTGGTAGATGCATCCTAGAAAAATTAGGAATTACTGACAACACACAATTTGGCATCAAATGCGACATTCCTCGTGACGTACGAGCTAAGCTCATGGTGCCTCCACAACCTAAAAACATGTACCCCATGCACAACGCTAGTAGAAGGCTGAGCAGGGCCAAGACGATGACAAAGAACTACAGAAACAACAAAGAAGCGGTGTTCATAGATGCCGCTCGTTACAAACACAAAAGCTGCTTTGTTGCGGCTGTAGTGAACCACAAGAAACAATGCAGCAACAGTCTGACAATAAACATGAGACGCGTTGAAATGGCGGAAGAGATAGCTATAGCTTTGGCCATATCACAAACTTACGCGCGTTATATAATCAGCGATTCACAAGAAGCTGTACGCAACTTTTCAAATGGCAGAATCTACCCTGAAGCACTGCGTATTCTTAGGAGAGGCAAACCCAACCAAGACGACAGATGCGTTTGCATTCTCTGGTTCCCCACTCACATAGCCGACACCACGGGAGATATCAATCGTAATGAGGTGGCACACAACGTAGCTCGAGGGCTCACTTTCCGGGCTACCACTAATGTTGATCCCTCGTCAGAATTTCCTAATGTATGGCAGTTGGAGGACCGAATGACAACGTTCAATGAAATTACGAAACATTATAAATTACAGAGGCGTGTTTACCCCCCTCCTCATCATAAACTCTACAGGGCACAGTCTGTCCAATGGCGACAATTACAATCCAGATCCTATAGGAATCCAGCGCTACTACATGCTATGTATCCAGAGATGTACGTGACCGCTCAATGCAAAGATTGTCAGGCCCGAGCTTCCTTAGAACATATACTACGGAAATGCCAGGGATTAAAGCACAGTAATGAGAACACGGCTTCCACCGACAGCCTCCGCGCGCGTTGGCTGGCCGTGCTGCTCAGTTCAGCCCTGGACGATCAGCTCTGGAAAATCCAGCGGGCAGAGGAAGCCTCTATGAGGCAAGACCTTCAAGGTGACACCTAGGCGGGAACCGAGCCCACTAACACGCCGGATACAAAATAAAGTTTATTCCTTCTTTTCTTCACCGATGGTTCTTGTGAGAAAATGCGAGTGTATTGCGTGGCCCCCATAACGGCGTTTCACACGCGAGAAATCAATGTTAGAAAAACAACGCGTTGAGAATGTGCTCTTTTCAGGCTGTTCCAAGACATCACATACAGTATAAACGCGTTTTAAACGCAATGGATTGAGGTGGTGGAAAGTCAAGTTCAAAGCAAGCAGGTTGATGCTTCGGTTGCTAGGGGCGAGTTTAAGGAAGCGCGCCCGCAGCTGTTCTGACAGCTTCTGACGCTGAAGCGGGACATGGTGGGCGCTCTGCTTGCTAAGGACGCGTGCGACAGCAACTGTTGCTATGGAAGAGGGCCGTGGACGAATCCCGACAGACGCCTTACTTAGCCCGACTAAGAAATGCATTCGCATTTGAAAGAAAATGTATATATCTGGGCAAAGACATGAAAACTCAATATATTGTGGCATGTTTCTTTATATATTAAGAGGAATATATAGGTTCAAATCAGGACCTACGGACTGTACCGTTTATTACGCTGTGCTCACAATGCAACGATATGCACGAAAAGGCGGGTATTTCCTATTCTTTATTAGAGAATACGATAATGGCACCTAGCCGGCGCCTTGCATTCTACACAATATGGCCTCCGAGATCACACATCACGCCGCGCGCTTGCTGTAGACCCTTTCATTGTTTACAAACACAGGCCTTGTTTAGAAAAAGTTTATTTACAGCATGTACAGAACACAAAGCTTCATACCATTCCAGTAACAAACACAGGCCTTTGATGACATTCGGTTTTATTCACCGACGTGCCTTAATAGCGTAGGTGGACAACAAGCGTTTTAAAAAATGGCCCGCTGATTTACTACAGTTTCCTCCGCTTATTTGGTACAATGTATTCAAATAAATTTTTTTTCAGTTACAGGAAAATGATAAAAGGTTTCCTTGTACCTATGCACGTCCTTTTTATGTGAAAAAACGAAAGAGAGACTTCTGTTACCTTTGAAAATCTGTGAATGTGCTCTCAGTTTCAACGTAAGGAGCTGGTAAATGACGTGACCGGATGTTTGTTTTGGGTACAACGCTCGCAACCTTAACACCGGCTATATCAGAGGTCACTGTTGTGTTTTTCCAATACAACTGCTAGATGGCACTCAGGTTTCTCCGAGCGTAAACGTTTGATGCGCTCATTGCCTTTGCTGCGCGCATCGAGAACTCTAACGCGGCGCCTTCAGATTGCCATTCGCCAATCGTTTGAAGCATAACATCAAATAACCGTTCAGTTTACTTACAGTATTCGCTCTAGAAAGAGCGAATACTGTCGTCTTTCGGCGGAATTTCGACGGAAAGTTTATGGGGTCATTTTTTATAGAAGGTGGCTATGATCATGCATTTCATACCGCTGTACAAAGTGATGGCTGCGCGCGAACAGCGTCTGATATGAGCGCAGACATTGATGATATATGGGTTTTAACGTCCCAAACCAACATATGATTATGAGAGACGCCACAATGGAGGGCTCCACAAATTTCGACCACCTGGGGTTCTTTAACGTGCACCCAAATCTGGGCATGTGGTCCCACAATACTTCTGCCTCTATTGGAAATGCAGCCGCCGCTGCCGGGATCCGAACCCGTGACCTGCGGGTCAGCAGCCGAGTACCTTAGCCACTAGAACACCGCAGCAGGGCATGGACGTAGATACGGCCTGGATTTTGAAGTACACTGGAACAGCACGACTTTTTCACGGGTACTATAACGCGAAGTTACAACTAACAAAAAAAATTGCCCGCAGCTTCCCTCGGGGGAACACTGAGGAGGACGCGGAAGCATGTAATTGGTTAACGGGTGTTAAATTGCGACTTACTTGGGTCGATGGCTAAATTGGTTAACGTGGTTGTGAAATGGGGTGTTAAATGAGTGAACACGTACGGCACGTATGCGAAAGGGCGGTGTTTTATTTATTGCGACGAACTTTTAGGACGATGGCTTTGTGGTCGGTAAAGTAAAGAGTGAGTGGATCGGGTTGCATCGGTCGTAGGTCGAAATTTGCAAAGACGTGGTCGATGCAGGTTCCGCGAATGGTGGTCGGCTGGTGGTGTTTGCAGTCGTCGTGCGTTGCGCGTTTCAGCGAGTGTCGCGACGCCATGTATTCGACTATCCAATCGTCCTTGATGACGTCGACGTTGAAGTCGCCAACTAGCATGAACGGTCGATGTTGCGGTTGTTGTTTTCTGTAATCTTGCACGGCCTCGTCGACGTACTTTTCTACGGCGGCACGAGAGAGGTTTGGCGCGAGGTATATCGTCATGACGTCGACGCCACAGACGGTAGCAACGCAGTGCTCGCCGTTGGCGCGTTGTTGAACGCCGGGCTGTAGTCGGAGGTCAATGAAGGAGTCGTCGTCGTTGTCGACGTCACGCTTGACGTAAATTCCCACACCACCCGCAGGTCGTTGGAACCCGTGCGTGCGCGCGACCGAAGCGTATCCCGCAACGTTGACGTCATTGGCGTTCCACGTCTCGGTGAAGCAAAGCACGTCCACTCTGCGTAGTACACAGATGGTGGGCGACGGCGCGACGGCGCATGCGCGCGCGTCAGCTGTCGAATGTTCGAGAAGCGGTGCGGACGGCGCGGACGGCGCACTACAAGGCGCGAGTATAAGATGCTTCCGCATCTAAAAATATGAATATTCTTCTGGTGCGAGCAGCGTCCTGTGTCAAATGGGTACATGCAAAACGTGAAGGCAGTAGTTCTCACATCTTGCGTTCAAAATAACGACACAATAGTAGGAATAAATTCATTAGCAGCAGGATGCGTGCTTTTGCTCTGTGGAATTTATTACATTCGCAAGAAACGTTCTTCACGAGTTTTGTATTCACATCGTTGATCTCTAGTAACCTCAGGCTTTTTTCTCAAGATACTGGCAAGTTGCCGGAAGTGGAAAAAGTGTGGTAGGAATCATGCAAGCAAAGAACGAACGTCATATGCTCTCGTTTGTCAGAGTCCTAATTAGTGGTTGAACTAAAGTGCACATTCAGTTGTAGCATTGCAGTTGTCCATGAGCCTGTAGTGAACGGCCGCGGACTCAAAGGTGTTTCCTGCGTCGCCCTTTTCTTCGCGACGCTGCGTTTGTCTTCTCACATGTTCATCTCACCCGAGTGCACTCCTTTATAGGCCAAAGTGGACACGCAATAAGTGCGCCAATCTGTTAGCAGAGAACAGGCTTTCGTTCACCAAACGATAGTGTTTATTGCTTATGACGTCACCCAATTATATCGGTGACGACGTGACGGTTGCTGTCGATAAAGAAAAAGTAGTGAGAACATAAAGTTTCTTAGAATTAACTCGAGGAGACTCTGGCCCTACGACAATTCAGGGACTATGTGACTGAAGGATAATACATGGATTTCTCTAGTCTTCATGCTTGCGTGCCTTGAAGGCATTTGTGTAATTTTGAATAATGTGTTTTGGTTTTGTTTATAGAAAGAGCAGGCCGTTCTAAACTTTGTTACGCAATTTGAATTGGTGAGCTTAGAATGCTAAAGCACTGAAGTGCCAGTGCCGAACACTTGTTGGTTGTCGCTTCAAGATAAAGCAGCTCCAAGCCACGCAAGTTCAACGAAGTCGAAAGTACGAAAATTATTTGAATGCATGTATTGCCCATCATTCCTACGCTCGCTGAAGCGCCATTCGTTGGAGCTGCCTCACACAATAGCCCTATAGTTTCTTCCATAGTTTCATAGACACTCTATGACGGAGAGCAGCACCCGAGCAGTTGTTGGTGGTTTAGGGCCCTTTTAGGTGCGAAGCAGTCTATGGCTGACTTCAATCCGATAATGTTCAACGTGACCTCTTACTGCGCATGTGTAGCAGCAGGCCCAAGCACTGCCAGAAAGCGCTCACCCGCTAGGAAGGTCCGGCCTATGTAAAGGGGTGGGTAAAATGCTGCTGCGTCACCCTCTTGCACTCGCTCAGCAATCATGTGATAGCGTCGGGGAACAACATTCTGCAAACACGCAATGAACCAACGCGTTGTATTCTAGGCAGAACGAGCTCTCACACACTAGCGCGTTCGAGCCCGCCCAATTAGCTGAGTAAGAAGGTGTGAGATCTACCTCTCTAATTCTCTCAGATATCACGTGGTGGCGTCGGAAAAGGAGATACCCGGACACCAAAGTGCTGAGAAAATACACTGGATACGCTCTTTTCATTATAGTTTGAAGTGGAGGCAAAGATTGTGAGCGTTTATAGATATACACCATCTTAACACGAAAGATTAGTCAAACTTGAACGCATTACAGAAGCGTTCATAAGCTGCCTCGTGTCATGCGTGCGGTTGACTATGAGGTAGCTCGTTAACGCTTCTATCATCACATTGGAAAAGATGGGCAGTATGGAGCGCAAGTTTTCTGTTCGTAAATGTTT
The DNA here is from genome assembly GCA_013436015.1 of Rhipicephalus annulatus. Taxonomy (NCBI): domain Eukaryota; kingdom Metazoa; phylum Arthropoda; class Arachnida; order Ixodida; family Ixodidae; genus Rhipicephalus; species Rhipicephalus annulatus. Next base: position 1,194,856 of record WOVY01011207.1, on the reverse strand, counting down.
TCTGTTTATTTCCTTGTGGGGCCATCCTGCGTCACGGGGCGAGAAAAACGTAGTCAGGTTACCTCATGAAAATTTGAGGAGGGTAGGCGTTACTGTAATTTGTTTTTTTTACGCTCATTAGGTTTGAACTTTTCGCACCTATAGCTGCCGTGATTGGTTCACGAATCTCTTACGTGAAATCGGGTTCCCGTCTTTATGCAACCCGCCAGTAAAACACGTAATACAAGGACGTCTTAAAAACTGCCGGAGGGCTTCTTTGAAAAAAAAAAGAAACAGCGGTAAATTGCTTAAAAACATAAACGTACAGTGTCATATCACTGAAGAAATATTGAAAATGAAACTTAGAACTAACACCAGATAATCAATTTTTGCTTTTTCGTATACCTTCTAATTCATACTCATTGATGTGATATTCGCGTGAGCTCTTATTGCGCATACATTTCTCCTAACGAGGTTAGGTTGATAAGTCCGTCGAAACTTGGTTTCCCTTGTTAAAAATCCGCTTGCACGTCCCTTTCCTTAATGTTGCGGCGTGAAAGGGTTAGTCAGGGCATTCATTACTTTGTACATCCGTTCCACAGTTAGCTGGGATAATGGGGTGAAAAGATCATAGATTATTGGTATATGGGGTTTAACGTCTCAAAAACACAATACGATTATGAGAGACGCCTTAGTGGAGGGCTCGAAAAATTTCGACCACTTCCGGCTCTTTAACGTGCACCAAAATCTAAGCACACAGGCATACAGCATTTTCGCCTGCATCGAAAATGCAGCTGCCGCAGCCGGGATTAAATCCCGCGACAAGCGGGTCAGCAGCCGAGTACATTAGGCAGTAGACCACCGCGGTCGGGCGCGATGTAAAAGGATATGTGAAACATTAATTGTGTGCTGTGTATAATTCTAGCTACGTGTAAAAACTTTTTCTTAGGCGTAAAGAAAACGTGACTGTTATTGAATAAACTGTGTCTCTGCTAGAAATAACACTACATACTAACCTCTCTATCTCACCATCTTCACCTATTAATCTTTCTTTTCCCCTTTCCCTTTTACAGTGTAGAGTAGCGGGCAAGAGGAAGCTTTCGCTCAGGCCGACCTCTTTGCCTTTCTGTAAGTAAACTTATCTCTCTCTCTCATGACTGTTATTTATTAGGATAATATTGGAAGAATAACGCCCAAGAAATATGCACTGCCTTCATGTTGCCACGTGAAAGTTATGTCTGTAACGCTCCTAATTCTCGCTTTTGATCTTAACATATCCATGAAACATAATGAAACACCTGCGTGTTTTTGTGTAAGGCTAACATAAGGTATTAAAAAAATCAATCACGCGTCCCCACTGGCAGCACAAAGCAAAAATACAACTTGAAATGAGCCGGTAGTGCAAAGCAACAAGTACAACCTTTGCGTTTAGCTTATAGCATAAAGCTCCGGGCTTCAAGCTTTGAACTAATTCGACGAACGTTTCGAAATAAATAGCAGATCAATTCTAAGTGGAAGCAATTCACTGCGGGAGCATTATCAGCGTGTATTGTAAATAGTGAAAAAAAAGCTACCTTATTTCCTTGTTCTTGTTCATAGCGCCGCGTTTTCCTATTTGGCGAATGCGCCCACAAAGAACCTGGGTGTAACCCATGACAATGGTGTTTTTTTGGCCAGGAAAGAAATCTCTTTCTTCAGCCAAGGCATTCAGTCACAAACGTCTTCCCATCAACAATGAAGCGCGGTCGGCAATCTGCTCGTATGGTCTTTCCACGTATGATCAACCCCCCAGATAAAAAAAAATGGTAAGAAGCTACGTATCACCATCCATCAAAAACATGTTATTTTTACAGATTTTTTTATGTTTCTCTACACATTAATGTATACTGACCTCTGTAACATTGACCACCAAGGCGAATAAGCGTGCGACCCTTGTTTCGCAGAACCATTTACTACCTCGCAGCTTTTCCATTTCGGTAATATTTCCTCGACGTGGTTCCGTTTGATTGAGCGAACAAAAACACACAAACACACATACCGATAGGAAAAAAAGCATAGTGAACTCTTTCTATTCGAGGAGGAAAACCGTAAACAAACATGGTCCCACCGACAGAGCATTTGATTATTTCTCTGTTTGCAGTTTTGGAGCTATATGTGTTTTTTTCGTGCTTATGGTCTCTTGGGGCATCTCTCCTATAATGATCCGTTCACTTCTTTCCGACCCCACGAGTTTCGCTTTGTCTGAAACGGTACCAAATTGAATTTGCTGACCGATTGCAACCAAACAAGGAGAGCAAGCAGTGATGAGATTCGACAAAACAGGCGCTAAGGGGGCCCCGCCTTGGTGGTCTAGTGGCTAAGGTACTCGGCTGCTGACCCCCAGGTCGCGGGATCTAATCCTGGTTGCGGCGGCTGCATTTTCGATGGAGGCGGAAATGTTACAGGCCCGTGTGGTCAGATTTGGGTGCACGTTAAAGAACCCCAGGTGGTCAAAATTTCTGGAGATCTCCACTACGGCGTCTCTCATATTCATATGGTGGTTTTGAGACGTTAAACCCGACGTATCAATTAATCAATCAGGCGCAAAGGGGGCAACCTCAAAGAATAAATGTGTTACGTAAGCCTAATGGCTGTGACTAAAGTTTTGCTGCTAAAGCAACTTTCTCAAAGTTGCAACTCTTCCCAGTGCGAAGAAATATTCTTTGCGATTTCACATGCCACTGGTTCTAAAAAAAACAAAGGTATTTTAAGAACATTTAGCCAAACACCTCCAAATTGTGAGAACAAGTTTAGCATATAAGATATATAAACACAAAGCATGTATGAACACTCGATGAAGTGACAAGTAATAACGCAATTTAAATGTGCAACGGGGCTGCTCATTGACTTCAGCTGCAGTCAAACTGCCTTGGAACCACTACCTGCCATTGCCTTTTTTTGTGTCTTTTGCCGATTTAGAACACTGTTAACCACCACTCAGCTAATTGAACGAGTGTATCAGTTACAACCATTATAGCGCGTAACTTCTTTCACAAAGCACAAAAAATACGTCAGATACAAGTGTTGTGCCTATGCCTGTCGTCTTTCTTTGCCTTTTGTGGAAGAAGTTTCGTAGTAGAAAGCTTGTAAATATAGATTACAAACTAGCCCGAAGCAAGAGCTCGCTGTGTTCTTTAGGTTTGTGTATATGAACAACACAGAACGTATGTGCGCAGCTTTATACCCCCGCCAGTGAAACTTTATGGCAGTAAGGGCTGTGAGGACAACTGCGGTGTGCCTGAAGAAGGTCGGTAAAGAGTGCTCGATTGATAAGCTGGAAATGCAGCCTTTCAAGTGCAGGACAACAAATAACACCTTTTCGAAATAACCAATAAAAGATGTTATCGAACAGCACATTTCGCCCGCTTTTCTACTCCCTACTGTTTTTTACCCAGCACAATCGCCCTCAGAATATTTCGGAGTACCGGACCAATAGGCGCTTTTCAGCGGAGTACACCCTCGTAAAAACACTGTCATAATCAGAGTGTGCGAGGTATCTCTGGCAAGCAAGTGTAAATCCAAGCAAGTGGCAAGTGTCCAAAAAATCATTCTGTTTCTCCCTTGCGACACAGCTACGGTTATCGAGACCTGTATTTAAGCTACAACGTGCTCACGCTCTGTGCGGTGAAATGTCTGAACGCGCGCGTAATCCATGTTATTAACTTGTAATCAACTGTCAATATTAGCAACCATAATTAAGCCTTAGCAAATCTTAAGTTGGCGTACCCATTTCTGTCATTTCACTAACCGAGCCGGCGCCGATTTGGTGACTGCCTTCACTTCCAAGAGCGGGGTGATGGCACTATCCACACAAAAACAACAACTGGAATGGTCATGGGGTGATTGCCTGGCCACTATCAACGACATTACACGACATTACAGACTAAACAGACGCAATTCCCACCACCACACAACAATTTGGACAAAAACAGGCCGTTACTATGAGGTTATTACAAACAAATACGTACCCCAGCCCGGTGATCCTACGCCTGTGTTATCCTCAAATATACCCGACGGATGCGTGTAAAGCGTGCGGGGAATGGGTCACACTGCAGCACATGCTTTGGGAGTGTGCTGAAGAAACTAACGTCACTGCCGCCGCTTCCTTCGCGACGCATGTTAGGCATGGACGAAATCTGAGGCCAATTGATGCTGCCACCACCGCGCGAGGGCAAGGGCCGGCCTCTGCCTCGGCTGCGGTCACTGATGGTGATCGGCGGTGGGAGGCGGCCCTCACCAGCGACGAGCTGGCCGACCAGCTTTGGGCCGTCCGGCAAGCTGAAGATGCCGCCCGGGTGCAAGGACTTCGAGCCGTCACCTGAGATACCGCCATCATAATCGACGGAGAGTGGTAAGGGACAGGTTTTAATCCCCTCTCCCCCCCCCTCGCCCGGTAAAACTGCCGAGCTTCCGCTTAAAAACTATTCATTCATTCATTCTATCGTGAAGTAATTACACTGAGTGCTCTATTTAGCAATCACCCCATTTAATTACAAATATTTTTAAGTAAATGTATTCATTTATCATTATTAAACCTTAGCGATTTAATGAAGGCGTCGACGGAGGTACGTGTTCTCGTATCGTTAATAACTGCAATTTCAATAAAGTATTACCGTGACTTTTGAATAACTCTTATTACATGTTACGTAAATAACTTATACGCATTTTGTCGAACTCCAGTGGTGTAGTATGCCGCTTTCCAAATTCTGCTGCCGCAAGGGTTGCCGGCAGCAGCACATGACTTAGCACGATGACTAATGCGCTAGTTAGGAGGTTCTAGCTCCCGTAACCAACGGTAAACACACCTCAGTCTATCACTTCACACACACTACAGGCTGAGGCATACGCTTACGCTTTTTTTCTTAGACAATATAAACACATGCACGGCATAGAGCCAGACTGCCCTCGTTGTTGCAACCAGCGTTGCACGTTACAACGTATGCTATGGCTATGCCTTGCAGTGCACGAAAGCTCTGGGTTCCCCTCTACGCAGGAGGACTGGCGCTTCAATATTGCAATAGCAATTGTCTGCAGACTCTCGGCTGAATTTTGCTGTTAGCGTCGGCGTTGACATCGGCGTCGCCGTCATTAAATGTATATGTATACGTGTTTATATATATATGAAAACGCAAGAAAGGTAAATAATCCAGACAAAGACTCCAGCACGTACAATGGAACGTCGGGCCTCTGAATTGTGAGTGCGAGGCGTCAGCCATTGAGTCACGAAAGAGCACTTCCTTCAACGTCAAACGGCAAGGTACTTATATCAACCACTTACCGCTAGTGATGGGAAACTCGGGGGGAACTATTGTGTTTTCAGCATTACCGTGGAGATGGTGCAATGAGCACGCGTCGCCATTACGTCACGACGCGGCGGCGCGCGTTCTCATCTCCCACGCGTACTTTGCCCCGCGGTGATGGGGCAGAGTAGACGCTCATGCGTGCGCTTGCTTATATCGCGTTGGGGACAATGATATGCTTTAGGCTTTAACCGGAACGATTCTGTTGTAGTTACAGGGCACAAAGGTTATTGCAATCAATGCACAGTCTCCGTTTGCAAAAACGGCCCACTTTTCAGACACAGCGAAGTAACAACTGAGATGCTTATTCGCGTTCATCTGTGCTTGTGAGTACCTTTCCTGCGTCATTTTTGTGTGAGGAACGTGGGGCACGTTTTGATTTTTTGGCGAATCTGTGCATGAAATTCCTATTTGTTGCTATCACGTTCATTGTTTTGCCTTTGATTCAAAGCGGTAAATTTTTCTCTATAGCAACGAGAAAGAACTTCAGGTAAGGGCAATCCAGATAGTCTAAGGTATGACCAATGTTATGCATATTGAAGGAGATTTACAATTATTCCGTGATAGTTTTAATTTGCTGCTGACCACAAAAAAATCTTATCCGGTAGCGAAATAATTTAAGTAGCCTAGTGATGGATCTGTATTGTACACATAAATGTTGGCAAATATATAGCCGAAGACACTTTGTGTTGGGTTTTAACATTTTATTTGGGCGAACCTGTGCCCAGAAAACGGAAAGTCCGATTACAGTAGCAGTCTTGCACAGATAGCAGTGAACGAAGCGTCGGCCGTCGATCAACTACTGATAAGCGGCGAAGCGCGTCGGCATTTATACTCTTGCCGTCGAATGTTCTAGCGTTATCGCTGGCGGCGGCGTAGGTTCCAGAATAATGTGTACCGTTCGCAGAGTGGGCGTGATATTATCGAAATGATCTGCTACAGTCCGGAAGCTTCTCGAAAACTGCAGGCGTGGTTTGCGCTGAGAATTTGTAGTGTTTTGGGGCGATAACAAAACTTGGGATATGGAACGCGTGGAAATATATGAGATGAAGCGTTTGCGAGTGGCGTATCGTTACTAAAAGCTCATCTTTTCCCAAACACTTCTTTTGCTAAGCAGAATCAGAAATTGAGATGTGGCTACGCTTCAGAGGAAACAAACATCTTCTCGAGTAATGAATAACCAACAAATGTTGGCTGAAATATTTCACGATGACAGTAAAGGCAGGCACATTAGGTATTTGTAACACAGACATGCAATACACGAAAGTGTAATATTTCGGGAAAATGAAGCAAAAAAACAAGATACGGCACCTTTCAAAATCATGAACAGCTGCAAAAATTACGACTCTCTATGTACAATTTCCTTTAAAGTGTTGTGATCACAACACACACACATAGTTTCAAATATCGCAGCTATCTGTTCAAGATTTGTCAATTATAAAAAAAATCAAATTAAAATTGACAGCATAACTCACCTTAAGTCCTCTTCTGAAGCAAAAAAAAACACCACTACGTACTTGCGAAATCCCAGTCGGTCGGTAAGATATCACTTGTAGATCATCTTCTTGAGCTGAAAGGAAAGTGAGGCATTTCATAGCGGTCTGTCCCACTCTTTCGAGTCAGGATGGTAAAGCGAAAACAACCACACGCATTTCTTTGCGTATCTCTGAGTGCCACCAAACTGCGTCTTCGACCTAAATCACTTTCTTGCGCGTGAGTCCACAAAATGAGTGACCGCGATCTCAAATAGATGGTCCGCATTATCGATAACCAGCAGACCTTGAGATAGACAAAATGGCGAGTGCTATTGAGGCGTCGTCCCAATGAAAGTCTTTTTTTTACCTAAGTTTTTTCATGCAGCAACGATGCTATGGGGTCGTTCATCGGCCTTTAGAAGTATCACCATCCCCACCAACAGTGACTTCAAGGATACTTCGTGCACCAATGGAAACGTCACTTCCTCGTCACTTTGGGACTACTACATTGTTTCCACTGAAAAAAGTCACATATTTTGTCTGACGTCTTCCTCGTCCAACGTATGTTACTCTTAAAAGGCAATTTATATCTAAATAGCTATCGCGTAATCTTAAACCTAGGGTATTCTTAACGTGATATACTGAAAGGCTGCATTCTTCATCACAGTGTAATGTGTTGTAAAAAGCGAAATACCCATAACCTGTAGAAAACATGGTGTTAGACTAAGACAATTGTAACATCGTAATATATGAGTTGACACACCTCACTTATAAAATTATTCACAAAACGGCTATTGTTTCTTCCTTTACAAGCTCATCGTAAGCAAATAATATATCCATACATAAACATATCAAGCTTTTTTTAACCTCAATCCAAATTGTGTACCTTATTCTCGACATCTACTATATACTATGTTACACCAGCCCAGCACACATAAAAAAGTGTATTTAGTGCGATCATATTGAAAGATGGCGTAGTCGCATACGTATTCGTTCATTCATGTGAACCCCTTTGTCTACTTGCCATAAATTTGTATGTGGAAAAGATTATTTCAAATCTCTCTTCCCAAGTCCACATTAGCTTTAGTCATGAATACATTGTATTATCGTAATATTAAATTATTACTGACATGTTGCTTGGATTATAAACTGGCGCAGTTGATGAGATTATCAACTTGTTCAACATACGATGTCGTTCCACAAACTGCGAAGACCTGGTTAAGGTGAATATCTAGCGTGGACAAGTCACGCTTGAATAGAGTGGAACGTGACGCCCCAAGCTAATCAAAAGGAGCAACTGGGTATCAAGTGTACGCTGCTGTGGAGGAAAAAAATGTGAGCCATTCAAAATTAAGGACTGCTTTGAAAAGAAGAATATTGGGCTTAAATTTTATTCACATATTTTTGTTTCTCAAAAACAATGCTTTCATTATATATGGTTAGGATGCTAAGGCAGTAGCATTGTCACTTTTCTGAGTAATAAAATTTTCTTTGCAATTTATGAGGTTTGTAAAAATGTTAAAAAAAGAAGAATACTATTGCTTTCTCTGCACCCCAAGCTGAGATCCAAAGGCATCACACAAGAAACACTGCTGCACTTATAGGAATAGCATATTGCTACACGGCTGTTATTTTTGGCTTATTTTGTGTTGAAATAAAAAAAAAACAAATAAACCTTACTCACATTGAGCGTCTGGGAAAGCGTCTGCTTGTAAGAAGAGAGAGTAAGAAGCTATGCAAGATATATGTGGAAATAAAATTCTCTTAAACCAAAATGGAGACGTGCGCACATGAAGGTACCCTACGAGGCACTTTACGAAGCACCTCCTCAATATGATTCACCGACTTTTCCGCACAGATAACACAATTTCTGCAATATGAGATTTTAGAGATGCTTTTTTCAATACTCTAGAAAATTATCTTTGTAACCAAACGTGCACTATGAACTACGACGCCTTGCAATACGACGAAAGTGGTTGGTGTACATCCAGCGTTAACACAGCTCCGACGTTTAAGACAGGTATGCTTAATCCTAATTTCCTAAATTGAGTACAGAAGAAAGAGTCACTGCAGAATGCATTCAAACAGCTTGAAATATAGTTACCTTTATCTGAACATGATGTTCTTTTTTGATGTGAAGTCACTTTAATTTCAGCCATTGATAGCAAGCCCTATAAGCGCGGAAATGCACGCGACAGCGACGACCGACGCGACGTAGATCGTCTTCGTGCAAATGGTCGCTTGCGTGGCAAATCTCATTCACGCAATGGCTTCGGTGAGTGAACTCAACTCAACTCTTGCTGTAACGAGGATGGCATCTACTCCTACCAAAAGTGCCACGTAGCCAGTGTTATGCAGTGTAAAAATGAAATGTGTTGTTGTATTGTAGCACAAAAGCTTCTATTATTGCCTTGCAGTCCTTTTTAAATGCGAAACATTTCTTAGCGAACTTCTGAGACTTTGAGCGTATCTATCTATCTATCTATCCACTTACGACTTTTAGCTCTTCTGGCCGTTTGGATAATGGTATCGATATCAAACTTGGCATGCTGTAACATGACTATATGACGAGCGTAAGCGACTAGTCAAAACATTAAATTCATGGTAAGTATATCATGAATGCCATGATTGACATTTCATAATCTTGTTGCTCTTGCGCTCGTTTCGCTCACATGATATGTTGCAAAACTGGCATGGTGTGGCATGAATACATAATGAACATAAATGACAGGCCCTAATGTGGAAATCTTGATTGATTGATTGATATGTGGGGTTTAACGTCCCAAATCCACTATATTATTAAGAGAGACGCCGTAGTGGAGGGCTCCGGAAATTTAGACCACCTGGGGTTCTTTAACGTGCACCCAAATCTGAGCACACGGGCCTACAACATTTCCGCCTCCATCGGAAATGCAGCCGCCGCAGCCGGGATTCGAACCCGCGCCCTGCGGGTCAGCAGCCGAGTACCTTAACCACTACACCACCGCGGCGGGGCAATGTGGAAATCTTGACATGCATGTTTTGATTTTAATGTTATGACTAGTCATCACTACGCGTCACGCTCATAATGCGCTCGTAACCGTTTCGCTAGCGTCACATATACCAAGTTTGAAATTGCGCAACCTGAATGAATGACAAAGGTGTGACTGGTACAAACATGATAATCATCAGTGCTGGTGCGTGTCAAGTAAGAGCATGAGTACACGCTATGGTCATGATGTGCTCGCGGCCGTTTCGCTAGCGCCACATATACCAAGGTCGGTATTACGGGGCCTGAATGGGTGACCGATAATTGAGATTGGTGCGAACAAGATAATCATGAGATGCGTGTCATGTAACAGCATGATTTATTTATTTATTTATTTATTTATGATACCTTACAAGCTCAGTAAGAGCATTGAGTGAGGGGGGTACAAACTTCAAAGAGTAATAGGGCGGTCATCAATAACATGGAATACAAAGAATAACACAACATCGTGACAAAGCGTGTCTAGTCACTGACACTCAAACAAATGTAATACGCGAATGTTTACCGATACGAAGAAAGCTTGAATAACAAGAAATTCAAGGTACATGAACAAAACACAATAAAGAAATTCGGAAGGCGTAGGTATAGAATTCAAGTGAGCAGGAACAGCGGTGCAACTGAACACAAAAACTGGGAGAATAACAAGAACTGGGAGAACAATGGCAATAAAAAACAAACACACGCATTTTCCAAACACACATACTGCTAGCCGTATGAAGGCGTTCACCAATATAAATTGCAAGACAACGGTGGGTACAGCAAAAATTAAAGAGAACCAAAGAGAAGTGTGAAACTAGGTGAGTGGCGCTGCTAGAAACATCAGTGAAGTTAGAGCGATTAGTGCGATGAAAAATGTTTACACACATAATCACGAAAAGAATCTGGATCGGTGATGGAGGCGATGCAGTCGGGAAGATCGTTCTATAATGATATGGCCTTAGGAAGCGCTGATAAGTTGAATGCCTTCGTTTTGCCGTAAATGCGAGTGAAACTAAGATGATTGTGCAGGCGTCTGGACATGCGCAGTGGTGCTGTTAGGGGTAGCGTAGAACGTCTTGTGCTGTGAATATATTTATGCAGCAAACATAACAGTGCAACAGAGCAACTAACGTGCAATGGCGAAATAGAATGTTCCTGTTTTAATGTTGTTACGCTGCAATGAGTGCTATAATTGCGAGATATAAAACGGGCTGCTCTGTTTTGTAAGGACTCTAGCAATGTGGTTAGGTAATCTTGGAAAGGGGGCCAGACTGAAGATGCAAATTCCAACTGGGGGCGTACATAAGTGAAATAGGCCAGTGTACGGATGCTTGTTGGGGACTTTCGCAGATTACGACAGAGATAACCTAATGTTTTTGAGGCTTTCGCGCAAATAACACCAATGAGTGCCGACCATGAAAGATTGGGTGTTAGATTGACGCCTAAGTATTTGTAAGAAGAGCACTGCACTATTGTATCATTTTTAATAGAGTAGGAATAATTGGAGTTTTTGTGTTTACGACTGAAGGTCATAGCACGGCACTTGGAAGAGTTTAGAAACATCTGCCACACGTCACACCAGTCACTAATTATGTTAAGGTCTGTTTGAAGGGTAAGGTGGTTACCATCATTGTTAATAGCTCGATAAATTATGCAATCGTCAGCGAATAGACTTATATTGGAAGATATATTATTTGGCAAATCATTTATGTAGATGAGAAATAATAGAGGTCCGAGAACACTACCCTGTGGAACACCCTTGATGACATCAGAGGGAGTAGAGGCGTAGTTATTAACCGTAGTGAATTGTTTTCGAAAGGAATAAAATTGCGGATCCAGGAAAGGGTTAAGGAATCGAGTCTAAGTGCAGATAATTTAGATATTAGGCGGCAATGGTCAAAGGCCTTTGAAAAATCGATGAATACGCAATTAGTTTGTTTATTTTCATTCATATTGAAATGGAGATCGGTTGTTAATTCAAACAATTGGGTGTCACACGAGAAGCCTTTCCGAAAACCATGCTGGTGAGGAAAAAAGAAATTATTTGATTCGAGGTGGCGGCGAACATGGGAAGCGATAATATGCTCCAGCAATTTGCAGCAGATTGACGTAAGCGAGATGGGTCTATAATTATCAGGTGAGTGTTTACCTCCACTTTTATAAATGGGAACCACTTTACCCATGTGCCAATCATCTGGAAGTTGACTAGACATCAAGGACTGTTGAAAGATGAGAAGTAAGAATTTGCTCGATACGTTTTTGTGTTCTTTAGTATTTTTGTGTTATTGTTGTCGGGCCCCGCTGAAGTAGATAGTTTAAGTTGGTCAATGAGGGAAGCAATACCTTCGACTGTAAGAGCTATTGGCTGCATAAACGCCCAGTCGTAATCTGCGATGAATGGTATGTTGGAATGGTCTTCTCTTGTGTATACTGAAGAAAAGAACCTCTTAAATGCGAATGAACAGTCAGCGAGATGTGTCTATAATTATCAGGTGAGTGTTTATCTCCACTTTTATAAACGGGAACCACTTTACCCATGTGCCAATCATCTGGAAGTTGACTAGACATCAAGGACTGTTGAAAGATGAAAAGTAAGAATTTGCTCGATACGATTTTTGTGTTCTTTAGTATTTTTGTGTTATTGTTGTCCGGCCCCGATGAAGTAGATAGTTTAAGTTGGTCAATGAGGGAAGCAATACCTTCTACTGTAAGAGCTATTGGCTGCATAAACGCCCAGTCGTAATCTGCGATGAATGGTATGTTCGAATGGTCTTTTGTGTATACTGAAGAAAAGAACCTGTTAAATGCGAATGAACAGTCGATATCTGAGAGGGGTTTGTCGTCATCACCACGTAACGAGATATGCTGGCGGTCGGTTCCTGTGGTTAACGACTGCCAAAACTTCCGAGGGTTTGATTTCAAAAGAGACAAGAGATCATGGGAAAAATCTTTGTCTTTCGCATCCTTAATTGCAGAGCAGTAGCTCGCCGCACACTCGTCGTACTTTTTCCATGCAGCTTCAGTTTGCCAATTTTTTGCGTTTTTGTACAACCGCTTTTTTTGTTTCTGAGCCGACAGAGTGACTTTGTGAACCACGGATTCAACCTGTCATTCATTATGGTAACTGTGGGAACAAACTTATCGACCAGCCCGCAAACCTTGTCCCGGAAGATACACCAGTTTTCGTTGATGGTGTGAGTACTGAACAAGGGCATCATCCCTTCAACAAGGAATACTTCAAGGTCTGAGTTAATTGCTGCGTAATCGGCCTTACTATATTCTCGTATAATCTATCTTTACCTGTGTGGCTAAATGGCACATTTATAGGAAAATCGAATAACTTGTGGTCACTTAGACCGTCCCGATAAGTGATTGGCTCGATAGTTTCAGGTGCATTACTTAAAATTAGATCTAATAAATTAGATCCACGTGTAGGTGCGTCAACAGTTTGGAAGAAGTTGAAATTCAGAGTTAAATTTATAAATTCTACAGAAGCACGACTAGGTGAAGAGAGACGGCCAATCAACATTGGGAAAGTTAAAGTCGCCTAGGAGGTAAACGTTTTCACACCGATAGCTTTGCCCAGCGGCCGCTATACTCTTTCCGAGTTCATCGCTAAAGGAAGGACCTGCGTCGGGTGGCCGGTAGCAAGCGCCTATCAGTATTTTTGATGAAGCGGAGAAGCAGGCAGCCCAAACTATTTCGAGGGGTGAGTGAGTATCAATCAGAAACGACGACAGTGTATTATTTATCGCGATCAAAACACCACCCCTTTTCGTTCAGAACGGTCACACCGATAAATACTGAAAATATTCACGCCCGAAAAGAGTTCTGCATCGAGAATATTTGGGTGAAGCCATGTCTCATTTAAGACAGCAATGTCCGTATTGCTATTGTCCAAGATCGAAGAGATATTTTCACGTTTCGGCAGCAGGCTACGGATTTTAGTCAACGTCACTGTTAGTGGTCGTACCAAGGTCGAGGAACGTGACCATTGTTGCTTAGGAAGTTTATTTTTGCCTGCTTTCTTATTTAGCTACCTTTGAGAAAGAACAACCGATTTTGTAGAGCTATCATAAACGTACGTCTTGCCATTCATTTCTAACCTGTATACTCGCAGTTTAAATGTCTGCTTGCTTGGTTTTGCTAACTCGATCAACTTTTTCCGCGCTTCGCGGGTTGCAACAGAAAAATCCTGACTAATAGAATAGTCTGTATCTTTAAGTTTTCTTGATAATGCTTGTACGATTTGTCTGTCATTAAAAAGAACGAATTTAGCCATTATTGGTCGGCACTTATCTAGAGAAAACCAGCCAAGGCGGTGGATGCGTTCAAACTGCTGGCTTCTAAGGATGATTTGAAGATTTTCTTCGCAAAACTCAGTTTTTTCTTCGAAGCTTCCCAATCTTCATTAACGTCATTTTCGATACCGAAAAACAGAAGATTCGAGCGGCGCATCCTATTTTCTGCACTATCGCATCGGGATGTAATGTGCTGCAGTCGGTCATTTACACAATGTAAGCTATTCTCGGGCAGGCTGATTTCACCTGGACTGCGGGAGGCAATAGACGCTTCCAAGGAGGCAACTCTATCATTCAGTTGTTTAATTTGAGCGTCAGTTTCGGCCTGCTTTTCCTTAACTCCTTTGAGCGCAGCCAATAATGTCACCTGTCCCGCTTTCAGCCCACGCACACTTTCCAGGATGTCGCTAGGGTCCCGCGTTTAGCTCAACGTCCCCCGAACAGAGTAGCAGCAGGTTAATGACACTGTCACAAATTCGCGACGGCACAGACAGGTATCGCTTCACTGTTTCACATAAATCAGGGGGGCACGACACCGCTAGCAGACAGTAATTGCTGGTTTTAACACCAGCGCTACTATTCAGGTAACTGACCTGTAACAAGAGTATTGGTGAACGCCCCATTCTTGATGCGATGCCGTGCCCAAGTGAACAGTGGTCCGGTGGGCGTTTATATAGGCTCGTCGGTGCGCAGATGGCAGATAAAGACGTCGCTTGTTGCCAGATTATGTGCTCTCTCTCTTCATAACCTGGCGGGCCGAAGCATGTCTGATGACGGCAAAACTGACGTTCCGTGGAAACGGCCGGCCAGGATACGAAAGGACAGGAACAGAAGGCAAGATGTAGCGTCACCTGTAACAAGAGCATCGGTGAACGCCCCATTCTTGATGCGATGCCGTGCCCCTTTTGCGATGACTATACACTACGCTCTTGATGCGCTCGCGGCCGTTTCGCTAGCGCCACATATACCAATTTCGGCATTACGGGGCGTGAATGGATGACGGATACATGAGACTGGTGCGGACTAGATAATCATGAGATGCATGTCATGTAACAGCATGACTACATTCTACGCTCATGATGCGTTCGTGGGCGTTTCGCTAGCTTCACATGTACGAAATTTGGTGCTACGTGACGCGAACGAACGACATGGGTAAAGGACACGTCCAGACATGATAATCACGGTATGGATGTTACGTAACAACATGACTGCATGCAACACTCATGATGCGCTGCAGCCGTTTCAGTAGCTTCACATATGCCAAATTTGGTATTACGTCACGTGAATGAATGGTGAAGATATGTGAGTGGTGCAAACCTGATAATCATGAGATGCGTGTCATGTAACATGCCACATTGAACTACATGCCACATTGAAGGCACCAATCAACTGCGACGGCACCCGGCGCGCGTGCGCGCCAACGTTCGTTTCATCGCGTAACGCTGGGGATGCCACGCCAGGCGCCGATCTGCCTGCCAAATTCTTGCAGGCGCACACGGCGTTGCGTTGCTTTGACGCATGCGCGTTTGAGCCCACCCGGCGTCCCTCCATGCCGAAGAGAAGCAGACGCAGTGTTGTGTGGGTAGAGCAGGGTAAGGTCATGGGCGCGAAATGCAGCCCGTTGCATTTCACGCCGGTTGCCGCGGGGCCGCGCTGACGGACGCCGGCCGCACCTGGAGTTGGTTTTCCGAGCGCAGAATCGCTGCGCCCAGCGTGCGTGCTCGTCAACGTTTGGTCGGATTACATTGGCCCTTTCAAGATGCACTCGCAGCCGTTTCACTAGCTCCACATATACAAAATTTAGGGTTACGTGACGTGAATGAACGACGAAGGTAATGAGACGTCCTAACATGATAATCTTGATATGAGTGTTACGTAATGCATGACTACATGCTATGTTCATAGCGTGCTCGCGACCATTTTACTAACTCCATATACACCAAATTTTAATGTTACGTGACGTGAATGGATGAAGAATTTAAATAACAGGTCCAAACATGACAATTATAATATGCGTGTCATGTAAAACATGGCTACATGCTACGATCATAGCGCGCTCACGGCCGTTTCGCAAGCTCAACATCATCATCATCATCATCAGCCTGTCTACGTCCACTGCAGGACAAAGGCCTCTCCCATGTTCCACCAGTTAACCCGGTCCTGTGCTTGCTGTTGCCAATTTAGACCCGCAAACTTCTTAATCTCATCTGCCCACCTAACCTTCTGTCTCCCCCTACCCCGCTATCCTTCTCTGGGAATCCAGTTGGTGACCCTTAATGACCAGCGGTTATCCTGTCTACGTGCTACATGCCCGGCCCATGTCCAATTCCTCTTCTTTATTGCAGCTATGATATCCTTAACTTCCGTTTGTCCCCTAATCCACTCTGCTCTCTTCTTGTCTCTTAAGGTTACACCTACCATTTTTCTTTCCATTGCTCGCTGCGTCGTCCTCAATTTAAGTTGAACCCTCTTTGTGAGTCTCCAGGTTTCTGCTCCGTAGCTAAGTCACGGCAAGATACAGCTGTTATATACCTTCCTCTTGAGGGACAGTGGCAATCTACTTGTCATAATTTGAGAGTGCCTGCCGAATGTGCTCCACCCCATTCTTATTCTTCTAGTTACTTCAATCTCGTGGTTAGGCTCTGCGGTTATTACCTGCCCTAAGTAGACATAGTCTTTTACAACTTCAAGTGCACTATTACCTATCGCAAAGCGCTGCTCCTTTCCGAAGTTGTTGTACATTACTTTCGTTTTCTGCAGATTAATTTTAAGACCCACCTTTCTGCT
This sequence comes from Rhipicephalus annulatus, assembly GCA_013436015.1. Lineage (NCBI taxonomy): Eukaryota > Metazoa > Arthropoda > Arachnida > Ixodida > Ixodidae > Rhipicephalus > Rhipicephalus annulatus. Next base: position 1,177,968 of record WOVY01011207.1, on the reverse strand, counting down.
CTCCTTGTCTAACTCCGTAATCATGACTTGCAATTCGTCCCCTGAGTTACTCAGCAATGCAATGTCATCGGCGAAGCGCAGGTTACTGAGGTACTCTCCATTAACTCTTACCCCTAACTGTTCCCATTCTAGGCTTCTGAAAACGTCCTGTAAGCACGCAGTGAATAGCATTGGGGAGATTGTGTCCCCCTGCCTTACACCCTTCTTTATTGGTATTCTGTTGCTTTTTTTATGAAGCACTATGGTAGCAGTTAACCCCCTGTAGATTTCTTCCAGAATGTTTATATATATTTCATCTACGCCCTGATTCCGCAGTGTCTGCATGACGGCTGATATTTTTACTGAATCAAACGCCTTCTCGTAATCTATGAAGGCTATGTATAGTGGTTGGTTATACTCTGAGCATTTCTCTATTACCTGATTGATAGTATGAATGTGGTCAATTGTTGAGTAGCCTGTTCTAAATCCTGCTTGTTCCTTTGGTTGATTGAATTCTAATGTTTTCTTTACTCTGCTAACAATTACCTTTGTAAATAGCTTATATACTACAGAGAGCAAGCTGATCGGCCTGTAATTCTTCAAGTCCTTGTCATCTCCTTTCTTATGTATTAAGATGATGTTAGCGTTATTCCAAGACTCTGGTACTTTTCCCGTCAGGAGACACCTCGTAAATAGAGTGGCTAGTTTTTCTAACACAATCTGTCCTCCATCTTTCAGCAGATCTGACGTTACTTGATCCTCACCAGCAGCTTTGCCTCTGTGCATGCTCTCCAAAGCTTTTCTGACTTCTTCTATCAATACCGGTGGGGTGTCGTCTGGGTTACTGCTAGTTCTTATAGTATTCAGGTCGTGGTTGTCTCGGCTACTGTACAGATCTCTGTAAAACTCCTCCGCTATTTTAACTATCCTATCCATATTGGTAGTTAATTTGCCTTCTTTGTCCCTTAGTGCATACATCCGCATTTTGCCTATCCCAAGTTTCCTCTTCACTGCTTTGACGCTTCCTCCGTTTTTCAGAGCGCGCTCAATTCTCTCTATGTTATACCTTCTTACATCGCATACTTTACGTCTATTAATCAGCTTCGAAAGCTCTGCCAGTTCTATTTTGTCTGTTGTACTTGGCACTTTCATGATTTGACGCTTCTTAATTAGGTTCTTCGTTTCCTGGGAAAGCTTGCCGGTGTCCTGTCTAGCTACCCTGCCTCCAACTTCCTCTGCACACTCCGTCATGATACTCGTCAGATTATCATTCATTGTATCTACGCTAAGGTTGGTTTCCTCGCTAAGAGCAGAGTACCTGTTCTGCAGTGACACTCTGAATTCCTGTACTTTCCCTCTTAGTGCTAGCTCATTGATTTGCTTCTTGCGTATCAGTTTCTGTCGTTCCTTCTTCAAGTCTAGGCGGATTCGAGCCCGTACCATTCTATGGTCACTGCATCTTATCTTGCCAACCACTTCCACATCCTGCACGACTCCTGGGTGTGCAGTCATTATAAAGTCTATTTCGTTCTTATTTACGCCATTAGGGCTCCTTCATGTCTACTTGCGGTTTTCTCGTTTTCGGTAGAAGGTATTCAAAATACGCAGATTATTGCGTTCTGCGAATTCTACTAGTAGCTCTCCTCTGGCGTTTCTAGTGCCGATGCCATAATCTCCTACTGCGTGGTCTCCAGCCTGCTTCTTCCCTACCTTTGCATTAAAGTCGCCCATTACTATAGTATACTGTGTTTTCACCTTACTCATTGCCGATTCCACGTCTTCATAGAAGCTTTCAACAGAAGCGTCATCATGGCTGGATGTAGGCGCGTAAGCCTGTACTTCCTTCATTTTGTATCTTTTAGCTCAACATATACCAGATTTAGTATCAATTGACGTGAAAAGATGACATAGGTAAATGACACGTGCAACTCTTATAACCATTCAATGGAAGTCTTGTACGGCATAATTTACCTCCGCCTCGTGACGTTTGGTGATTTTAAAGTGGCATATCGACCTTTCTCATCCGTGCTTGGCATATCATCGCTTCCCACTGTACGCGAGTTCTGCCAGTTACTTGTATGCACATGAATAAACATTACGTTAATTATTCGTTGCGTACACATGATGCGATGGTGAGGAGGTCGAGGTTCCGCGGCACATTCTCACATGGAGAGAACTGGTAGTACATCACTCATCTACACCCTGTTTCAATGTTCCGCTAATGCCTGCAATTGAATGCTGTAGCACATCAATCGCAGATAACTGGCGATAGTTTTCATATCTGAAAAACCAAGCAATAGCACGAAAACAACCAGGCAACACGTTGCGCGAACGTCCTGTCCTGTCGCGCATCGCATCGTTCAGTGCTGCCGCATGCAATTATCGCGCTTAGGGGCCTTAGCTTTTAGAGCATGTATCTGATCGGAATGGTTTGGCTATTATTTATAAAAATAATTAGAAACTGAACTACGACATGGTGATCATTAATTTATAAAGTGGTTGTTATCCTTTGCTATGTTTACCAAGAGTAGGACACCGTCAGGCTGTTTACGCAGACAATGTCGAAAACAGTCTGCCTGTGTAGTGAAAAAGTTTCATGAATAACAAGACAAACTTTAAATGTTTACCGCGCTAATAAATAGTGTTTCGAATCTTAACCGAAACGCGCATGCTAGACTAATGGTTTCCTCGATATGCGATGAGCCTAAAAAATCTTGCTGTACTCCTATGGTTAGCCCATCCAAAACAAATAAAAACCTCCGCCTGGTTACACACGCACAAATTTAGTTTTTAGTTTTTCGCGCCCACATTCTTGGCCAACAAATCGTGCAGAGAACTGATGGTTCTGGCAAATGCAATAGTTTCACGTTCTCGTGGTAAGCTGTAGCGCATGAAATGCAAGTGTTTCTAGCTGCGTGGCGTTCCCGAGAAATGAAAGAGTTAAGTGCAAAGAAATAGTTTGGATGTGTTTGAATGCCCGGAACACTAAATGGCCCAAAACCTTGCCGCAGGGTGTATCTTAGCAGGTACCTACTGAACAACAATATGTCAGAACTGAGGATCAGTACACATTTTACATTTCGGCCGAGGCAGATAAATCGCAGTTTTACCCCATGATATATTGAGCTAAATAAATATAACCGTCCCTTCTGTCGCTTAGCTGCTTAGCTAATGGTGAAAGTGTCTGCACGATCTCAATATTCCGTGAAATTGATCGTGCTCTAGCTTACCATATTCATTTACCAAATACTGTCAGCTACATTTTGGGAGCCATATAAGAAAGTGGGAACATCATATTACAATATTGCACACCACATCATTTCAGTCAATTAATCGACCAAAACAAGAAGACAAAAACACATCAAAACAAAAGAACATGTGACCAATGTAAAAAGGCAGGCGGCCGGTGTGAACTAAAGACGCCGTATTAAAAAAGAAGAACAACAGCGTTTACTCTAATACACGTAGGTAGTGCAAGGAGGAACATTAACAAGTAAAGCAATAACTGACTGAACACGCGACAGAACTGAACGCACGAAATAGTGAACAAGATTTCATAATTTAAGGGAGATGGTCATTGAAACATTAAAAGAAAATGTAAAGCGAAGAATAGCTTCTGCCCACGGAAGCATTCGCGAAAAAAGTAGTCACCCGCATACGTTGCTAGCTGTAAGAAGAAAATGAATGAAAGTAGCTTTACACAGATAATAGCTGATCACAGCTCCCTGTGTAATGCTTGTCCCACCGTTTCTCGTGGGAAATAGAAAAAGTTCTTGGCAAGAAGAAGCTTGGATAGGGGACAACGGAAATAATGTACACATCATCCAAAGGCGAGCGTCTTAAGAGAAAGGAAAGGAAGCTTCCCATCTTCACACTTCTGGAGGCTTGGTATCATTTTAGCGGAATCGCATTCATGTTTTGTTCCCATCATATGGTGAGAAAACACATCCATGCAAGATCAAACCTGAAGCAAAGTTTGAAAAAATTTCGCCATATCCAAGAAGTGAATTATGATGAGTGGGCGAAGCTCCGGAGGTAAACCTGGTAAACCATGAATCCTCTGTACATTTTGCCCACTCGATTTTATTACATCGCTCCCCCTAGCGTACGTCGCCGCACTAAATCGAACGATTGCCTTCAACCAATGACACGCGCCATATGTGACATCATTTCTATTTTATAAGATCTCGCGTCTTTCATCAACTACAAGTACCGCTTTCTAGTTTATAACATCTTGCATCTTTTCATCATCAGCTTCAAGTACCACCATCTAGTAAACACTACAAGAACTAGACGAGAGGTGCCTACATACAGGAGACGGTACCGCCATCTAGTGAACACTGCAAGAACTAAACTAGAGGTGGTTACATACAGGGGACGGTACCACTATCTAGTGAACACTGCAAGAACTAAACTAGAGGTGGCTACATACAGGCTACAGGGGACGCGCAGCCCACGCCCTAAGGAGCTTCGCCCCTAAAACAGGCAGAAAAGTCAGTGCATTCTTAGAAACAGAAGAATACATGCGTCAGAATGAGCCATGGCAAAGCGGTCCAGAAGCTCAACCGCACTGAATTGTGTTCTTGTTCGTTTTGAAAATTCTTCAACAAAAACAGGTCTCTTTTTCAAAATAATTGCTTGTTACCCTCCTCGCACAGTTATTTCACTCGAAGCTTAATCCAGACGGTCCGAAGAACCACTATTGTTGTGTATCCCCAGTGTTTGAGAAGGCACTATATCGCAATAGGTTCTTATTCCTGTTCAAACAAGGGGGAACAAAAATGGTTCAGTATATTTCAGGACGAACAGCATTCGTGGGTTCCTCAATAGCTACTAAATTTAAAAGATGTGTTTTTTAATACTCAAAGGCCTCGGTGAAGTAGATCAATGCCTGGAGGAAAGCAAAAAGGCTTCGAACGTAAACACGGTAAAGGAGATCTCTTGCACACTGCAACAACTATACAACTAGCGTTTATGAAGGTCGTAAATTTTTACTCTGTGTCTCTCAGTACCGCTAGGAAAGTTGAACCACGAGGTATAAAACTACAATTTCTTCTATGTGCATAATGTTTTTCATTTGACGTAAAAGCTTGTAGGATTTGTGTTGTCGCAGTGGGAAGCAAAGGAGTGTTGATTTAGCGCTCGTTCGAAGTGCTCTCTTGAGCCGTATTACCTGAACAATTTTGCAGATCAGCAAACCCAGCATTAAAACCTCAAAGGTATCAACCGTGAGAAACATCATAGCAGCTTTCGACTAAGGAGCTGCAATAGAAGATCCTTACCTTGAGGCAATGAAATAATAGCTCTGTATCATGGGGGCAGCTGTTTTTTACTGTGTGTGTAAAGCTACGATACATATAACACTAGCAATTATCTACCAGCTTCGCGCGACCTCATTTTTTGTGACGGAAAACGTTTCATGAGTTCATGAAGCTGGTTCCGTAAGTATACCTTGAGTGTTTTGTTTTTTTTTCGAAAAGAAAGTAATGACACGGAAAACCAATTTTCGCGGGTTTCTCTCGGTAGCGATCGCTCTTTCGTCTCTCTTTAAACTCTCTCTCACAAACATACACGCACCCACGTGGTGTTCGAATGACTGCTACGCAACGCGGTAACAAGGAAATGAGGGAGGAAAACGTGAAACAAGAGGCACATAAGCTGGTGATGTAAGTGCGGCGCATGTGCGTTTGTCCTTCACTTCGGCTATCAATCACTGAACTCCATTTACCTCAAAAACATGGATAACACTCGCATCCTTTAACAAAAACGAGACGGGTATGGTGATGACTCAAATATATTTTCTTTTGTAAGCGCTCAGTGGTAGTGTATACTTTTCCAGTAAGCACAGAATGTAAAGCACATGCTAGAACCTTGGCAGTAAACAAAGAGGCGGGACGTTGGAGCTGCTTAGTAGTTCGAAGCATACTGTGACACACATTTCATCTGAACATTCTCGCAATGGTAAGCAGCTGCGGCTTCTGGTTTTGAAAATAAGGTAATGAGTAACCGCTGCCACAGCGAGCACATATTTTGGCCTGAGTTAACACGAAAAACTCCCTGCGCCTGGTTTACCGCCACGCTGAGTCTGGCCACCGGGCGAGGCAAGTGCGAATAGCGCACTTGCCTCGTCCGGTGGCCAGACTCAGCGGGCGAGGCAAGTCCCCGCTGAGTCAACTGGCGGGGGGGGGGGGGGGGAAAGAATGCAGTCCGCTTTTCGTCAATGCACACGCAGGGAATATTTACTTATTCAACTGCGCACAAGAGAAATATCCCACCGGCAATGCATTGCACGTAGAGATTCAGTGCCTGTATATACACGCACACGTTCGTCTTCACAGTTTAACTTCCGTGCTACCGTGAGCCTATTGACCGTTAGAAGCATACTAGTATAGCATACTAACGCGCTCCAAATAAAAAAGGATTGTTGGAAAAGAAGCTCTTCTGGGCACCAGGTCAAAATTTAGTCTAATAGTTACGTATAATAATTTGGAGAATAGCATGCCAAATAATGGAAACTGTTGTTATAGATGCGGTATATGTAGCGTGGGCGCCAGGATGCGAGGGTTCGAACACTATCTGCCTTGTCACGAATGATGCTCTCATGAAACGCGAAGTAGTGCATATAATAAGTAGGAAAAGTTTTGTTGATTGGTAAAACTCAGAAGTACTCAACTTTTACACAGCTCCTCATTATACACGTTTATTCTCGAGAGAAAGAGAACTTTTAGACTAATATACTGGTGCTAAATCTATAGGAAGAAACAGAATCACTAAATATTTACCGTTTTTCTTTATCTTAGGCTCCTGCAAGTACTATTGGGGCAGATAACCGTCTCGCTTTTTTAGATAATTGCTATCGCATCGGTATGTGCATCTACGTGCATCCTTAGTGGAAGCACGGCTCATCATAGAATCACGGGGAACCAAATTTATTGAAAATGAAATTGCCAAAGAAGCTGAGCTATGAAGCAAGTCGGACATCAGAGCCATACGCTCGCTTAAAAGTCTTCCTGTTCCGAATAACAAGTAGCTGCACTGAGCTGAAGGTTTAAGTGTCCTTTTTTTCGTTTTTGTTTCAATAAATACTCAGTTGCGAGTGAACGCTATGGTTTGCCCCTTCCGCTCTTGTGTCCGCGTAGTCATGCGCTGTGTTAAAAAAATGTGCAAAAGCTGAGGTAGCTGGCAGATCCTTCTCAAATAAGCACAAAAAATGCTACAGAAAACAGCTGTGTTCTTTGTTATTTTGCAGTAGTTTAGGACAGAAAGGCACAAGCAGAATTTATAGCAACTATTACTACAAACGCAAATAAAATCTAAAAGTTCTCATACAACCTGTTTGTAAAGGAAGCCTATACGACAGCGTTTAAAAGATCGTGAGGGCTCGCTCTTCACTTTCTGCCTCCAAGCAATGTGAAAAAACACAGTAGCTGGCAGCGAATAGCCTATAGAAGTGCATTGGTTGCACGTAAGTTGTTTTTTGGAGCAGGTACTGTGAATTTAAATTAAGAACCCAAACGTAAGCAATTTGTGGCAAAGGAGCAGTTTATAACTCGATTAAAGGTCTGCATTTTTCTTACCACCAGCTATATTTGTTTTTTAGCCAGTGCTGGTTACTTTAGCACTCGTATTTCGATTAAAAAGTGTTATATTTTTACACTTCCAATTTTTCTTTGTCGTGTATTTCAAGTTTTCAATGCGAAAGGTCTCTGTGGTAGTTCATAGACCCAAGAACTCAGACGTGTAGAGCCGAGACATTCTATATAAAAATAAATTTATAAATTCAGTCGGACCACAATTAAAATAAAATTGACAACCGACACAATACACATCAACTAGACCCTTCAAACTACGACAGCGTTTCAGCCTTGGCGAAATATCAAGGACATCCATCCAAGAAACGCATGGTACCACACGCTCGTCACCCAATGATCTAGTCGACGACCACTCACTTTTGCCGTTGCGACGAATCCACACGCCGGGAAGCACGATGAGTTTGTCAAGTCGGATATGGAAGCCGTGATGCACTGGAGATGTCCATAAATATGGCGTTGCGGTGAGCACGGACGCCGGGCAGAATCATGACCTCCTTCTCTCTGTGTTTTAAGATCGCTCTTCGCACGTGGTCGAGGTGGCTGCTTCTCTTTGGTGCCCGGTGGCAGTGAGAGACCAATGTGTCATTGTTGCGGGTCCTGTGGCACCCTCATAGTGTGACTGGCCGAGCAGACGGGGTTCGCAGCCCTTGACCACCCTATTAAACGCGGCGTTGGGCCAACAGCTCCTTTCGGTATCCGAAGGACAGCAAACCGAAACTTAATCACCACTATCTCCAAACTTTAGTTTGTAGACGCCCTTTACTATAAAACATGTGAAACTTTTCAGCTCAACTTGACATTTCAGAAATAATGAAATGTTGACGATGTGCCCTCCAGTGCGATCTCAAAATCCACGGCAGAAATGAAACGTCGTGAAAAAGAATGTACCCGAACGTACCCAAAATAGTTATTACGAACTTCTAAGCTAACGACACTAATCCTAAAGTACCACGCGCTGCTCTCGAAACAGACAAACTCATGAGCTAACATTATAAAAACCGGTTCGCACACTGTCACGCTCCGAACATGGCGCTTAGGAGCCACGGGTGCAGTCTGCAGTGATTTTTTTTTTAATCTGAAAGTAGTGGGACTATGCAATGTTCACAATCTGAAAAATATTGCTTTTTTGAATGGCAAGAATTTCAGTTTTGCGACAAACTCTTGTTCTAGTCACTTCCTATTACCAACGATGTTTCTAGAGTGACACACCCGCTTTCACTTCCCTTGCTCTTCCCTCTTGCAGAAACATTTGCGCAGTGTAGTCATCTGTTTCTTTCTCTCATTGGCTTTCATATTGTCGTTCATGTATAATCAATTTACCCACACTTGTTTTCTGTTTATGCTAAACGTCTGAGAAATAGGGACAAATAATGAAAAGTTTGCTTTTTCCACATGCCCCACACGACAAATTCAAACAATCGCATTTTGCCAGTAAGCTGCACTTCGCCTGCTACTTTATTTGCAATATTGTGTCGCAGGTAAACTAACAGTCCTTTTTGCCACCAAGCAGCGTAAGTGCATGATTTTAATGAAAAAGGCGAACAGAATATCAAGGATTCTGCAGCAAATAAAGTACACATCTTGCTCACCGCTTTGTGACAGCACTTTATAGGAACATTTCTAAGTAGGAAGCAATGTAGGAAGCAACGGAAAACTGCATTAGATCGGCGCATTTGGCGAAGGATGGGTCGGCACAACGTGCCATTAGGGTCTGCAGAAGCGCTTCTTTTAGCGTTGGAGCAAATATTTCGGGATCTGCAGGGCGCAGTAGATGCGGGGCAGAGAGTTCGAAGGCAATGGTTCGGGAATAAGCGAAAGCAAGCACCTACACGCACAAGCGTGGAAAGCGAAAGGGTCGATAATTCTATCTCTGAGAGCAAGCACTGAGCAAAGTGTTTGAGCCAACGCAAATAAAGAGCGTAGAGCTGGCGCCTCTGACGTGGATGGTCTACGTACTAGAGTGGCACCCCGAGCTTGCGTGTATGTACTAAGACGATGCTCAGGAAAGAGCAGAAAAAGGCTATACAGGCGAGCTCAGGCACTGCGGAACTAAATAGGTATACAACAAAGATAGAAATAATATACATCAGAGAGAAGAAAAATTCAAAGATCTATTTGTTGTGGCCACTAAATTAAACGTGAACTCTTTAATTTGCGTAATGCAGTGAGAAAGAAGGCTTCCATGATAGATTCAAGGTGACTGGTCACTCATACGTGTTTTGGGAAGCAATATGAACCCTGCAAGAATGCAGTGAACAAGTAAACTTGAGTTACCTCTGGGAAAGATTACACAGAACTGTTCATTTGTTGTTAAATAAATGACCTCGTTTATCTTGCATTGTTACCGCTGCCTTAGCCTGCTGATACATGAAAAATATTTTTGTTTAACCTATATCAATCGCCTCTTAACTAGGGTCAGGGAATGATATCATGACGCTATTAAGATTTGTTCAAGTAAATACCGTGTTCATTTTGTACCATCACACAACATTTTCTCAGAAGCATTTCACAAAGTAACAGAGAGGTTATTAAAATTGCTTGGCTATGGTATGCCACATTAAAAGACCGCCGTGAATCCTGTTATTTTGTACCTCTCTTACCTTTAGTTGCCGCCTTATCGGCTGTTTATTTCAACTTTACCTTTTATCTTCGTCTGGAAAAAAAAAGATACTATGTGAGAAGAACTGAAAATTCCTGCAAGTTACTCCTTTCGGCCATCCTCACTTTCGCACTTGTAATTTGGCAGGTGACCTTCTTTCGTGGTACTTTATGTTGGATCTCTAATAAATAAAAACGTAGAAAAATATATTTCCAGGACACTACAGCTGCAACTAAATAGGCAACGTGACCCGTTGATTGTTCTCGCTCATTGGCTAATATATTCAAAAATATTTCAATTATTAAGAATATCTTATATTACTTTGTACTGCAAAGGACCTCATACAGTGAAGCGCCAAGTTTTGAGGCGAAGGTGAATTGGTTTTCCGGAATGGTTACAGCAGTGGCAAAAAGCAACTATACCCCGCAGCAATATTACAATGCCTTTAGCTGCCAAACATTACTCCAATTCTTGGTGAGAGAAAAAAGGTTTGCTTTCTGTTTTTTATGATATGAGTTCAAATAATGAAGTTTAGGAAAAGGAAACGGGAGAAATGCCAAGCGAGATATTTCTCCTCATTTTACGCTACTGTTTACGAGCGATTACAAGGCCTTTAAGGAATGAGGTTTCGCTGAAAATTTAATACTGCAGAAGAATACAGTTTAACAAAGCAATTGTCTTCGCCAAGAGGGTTATTTGGCATGCGCATCACTACCATTTCAAAGCCCCTCATACCTTTTCTCTTACGCTTCCCCTTTCCGTTTTCAGGTTTCAATGTTGGAAAAAGTGTGCTGCCGGGCACAAAAGTTACACTGAGTCCCTTCTTTCGAATACGCTCTTATAGGCTTAGGTATATTTTATAATCGAGCATTTGAAGCGAACCCGCTCTAACAATCTGTCGAAATAATCTTCTCGAAATGACTTTTCCCTTATTCCGCAGCAATCACCACTTGCTCACCTATAATCACCATGGTAAAAACAACGCTCAGCCTTAGACGTAATTATGATGCATGACGTTCCCACAATTGCTCGATCGACTACATTTCCTTCACTCGGCGTAGAACAGCTATATGTTGAGGCTTTTCGTCTTATCCCGCTCGAAACACTAAGGGCGTAATTTACAGTCTTTGCTCAATTTCTACTTGACCACCCTTCACGGAACATGGGCTCCGCGGAACCGAAAATATTATTATTGTTAGTGTCACTTTTCGTTGCCAACCAAAGGCGACACCAGCGCTACGCCTATTACGAAGCCCCTGTGAGAGGGTTTTGCGTAAGTGTACAACCTACAGCCTATACTGACGTTCCTGAAGTACAGGCAACTACAATATAGAAGTGCGCTCAGGTGTCATAACGTGACTTTTTCTTCGCTTACTGCCCCCTGAGAAGCGATAGAGCCCATAGCAGTCAGTGCTGAAGCCCAGCTATGTTAGGCAGCACACCCTGGGGAAATCATGGAGCAAGGTTTTTTCGGAGATGCGCTCATCGCCTCTCACTACTGAGCACACACATAGGTGTGTGTGAAGTTTTCTTTAGCCCTCGGCATAGCATACGTGGGCTCGAGAGCGAACTGTGGTTTAAGATGCTGATTATCTGCCTGAGTTGGCCGCATGCTGTTTGAAGTTGTAGTGAATGCAATGTTACCTCACAGGGTGGTGTGCAAAATATGTCGTGAGCAACATGAAGGCTTCAACATTTAAAATGGCCGCTTTAATACTCTGCCTCGTTTTGACAGAAAAACAGGCCACCTATGAAGAGCCAGCCAATGTTAGGAACCATAACAATGAAAATTCGCCCACGTAAAAACGAATAGTGAATGAAACTGATGCGAAACGCCAACAATAAACGACAAGGTGGACATTCATAGAAAGAGGTTAAGGACGAAATTTCGCCAATGCTATTTCACTATTTGGCGCTGAGGGTCAAATACATTGGTGAGTGGAATTCATTTTATCGGTCACTTTCACGTACAAAAAATAAATTAAAAATGCGAGAACAAGCAGTCAAAACTCGCTCATTTTTATGTACCATTCAGGTGATTTCTAACTCTATTATATTAATTTCAAGAACAATGCTTTCATAAATAATCAGGGGAGCACGAGTTGTGTTTAGTTAATATAAAATATTTTCACACAAACGCAGCACCTTTCCGAAGACTGGGGCCTGTAGAAAATTTCGTGGTTGGACTAGCTACCGAAAGGTACGCTGTCTAAATTCCACGTCGTGCCTCCTTATAGAGACGTCACAAGATTAGTAATATTCTCGATTACTTATCGCTTCGGGATATCACTGTACTGCTCAGATGAGAAATATACACGACACAATACACAATTTAACGTGTCGAATGGCTCCGTGTTTTTGGAAAAAGTCGCTAGATAATATAGACAAGTAGTTTTTTATGTACGTTATGACTGTGAGAAAAAATGTGTTGCGTTAAAGAGAGTGGGTAGCATATAACTATTTGATAGCAGAATCATGTATTCATTTTTTCTTCGTGTTCCCAACCTTCCTATTGTCAGCCTAAATTTGAAGTTCTTACGACGCCAATTCAAGCAGATGATAAAAACGTGCATTTCTCTAAAGGTGAGTGTCTGTAACAATGGAATAATTTAGTTGTACGCTAACACACATCATTGTTTGCGTCCTTAATACGCTCAGCAACATAATGCCACTGAGGGAGCAGGCTTGACAGTCGAACACTCACACCACGCTGTATACACTTATCTCAATAGAATGCATGCAGAAAATCCATAGCCCAAACGCTGTAGACCATCAGAACTTACGCACGTGTGGGTGGACACTTTTTTTTATTTTCCGGGGGCGGAAGACGCAATTACGTGGATATGAAATGCACAGTCATCCAAGTTTTTATTTAGGGTTATTTAAGTGCATGTAAATGACCCCAACTCGTCCAAATTAATATAATGTTCGATTGAACGTTCTACCTGACAGTCATATAGGGGTTTTGGCATGTAATCCGTAAGATACAATCAATTTATGTTAAAGAAACCAATAAAAGAAAAGTAAATAAAATTTATAAGCAGCGTGTCTCCAGTTATGGTTCACGCACTATTGATTACTTGTGCGATTGATTTATGTGCATGTGTGTTTGTGCTTACCTATTCTGTATTTACAGTGGAGTTGACGCTAATAACCAAATTGCCTTATTGTCACGGGGTAGTGAAGTGGCTGAAGGAAAGAGACTACATGTTGGGATCAAACTATTTATTTGGCCGAACTTGTGGCCGATGAACGAATCGTCAGACTACAGTAATCTGAATTGTCAGATTACACCGATAGCGGCAAACAGGGCGTCGGTCGTCGATGAACCGAAAAGAGGCAGAACGCGCTGGCATTTATACATGGGCTGTCAAATATTCCAGCCTTATCACTGGTCGTCGAACAAGCTCTGGAATAATCTTGACTGTTCACGTCTTGCGTGCCATCTTGACAGAACAATCTACAATAAGCGTGAACCTTCTCGCACAATAGGCACAGTTTACGCTGATGATTTCTGACAGGCTGTGTGGGCGGATATGTACTGGAACATAATTGCAAATAAGAAGGGCGTGCTTCAATAGGCAGTACAGACGTCGCTTTTTTAAAGCTGCGTAGCCACGCACCATTCCTGTTGAAATGTGCGTTTATAAAATGCCAATTTGAAACAACGTCGGGCCAGCCAAAATATGAAATGCTCAGTGAGAGTCTAACCTAAAATTGCTACTTTCACTCTTCAGACGAGTGGAGACGCTTTCGTTTTGCCTTGTCCCAAAGGAAATCTCCGGCTGCTTGTGATATGGCCGAAAAGGAGATCCCAAGGAAATGACGATGTAACAATGTCTCGAAGGAGCAATTTGTTTGAATGACAGCAACCTATCCTGCTGAACGTGATAGAGAAAAGGAAACATTTCGAGGGCTTCGTGTTCGCCTGCTTGCCCATCTTCCTCGGGCCATTCAACTTCTAGGTGTGTTTTAAAGGTTTTTTCGTCCACCATTCTCTATGGTGTTTTTTCGCTGACATTTATGTCTCACAATGAGTTTGAATAACGTTTTGCCGTGGCGATCAAGTGCCTAAGGTTCCCTACTGCTGACCTGAAGGTCGTGGGATTGAATGCTGGCTCCAGCTGCTGCATTTTAAACAGGCGAAAATCCTGTACGCCTGTGTGCTCAAATTTAGGCGCACGTTAAAGAACCCCAAGTGGCGGAAATTTCCGGAGCCATACACTATGGTGTCTCTCATAACCATATAGTGGTTTTCGGACGTTAAACTTCACATAGTTATTCAAGATCGGATATGGTACTTTCAGATTGAAAGTGGTATTGCAAAACCTTCTCAACCGTCTATGGCCTTCCGTGGATCTCGTTTGCTGTTGATAATGGAAGCACATATGTTACCTTAAAATTCATACTCTTGACATCCTTCCACCTTGCGTAACAGCTCCGCATGTCGTTTGTGTGAGCTGCAAATGTCTGTTATTTGTCTGAGAAGGTACAGTATGATCCAATGTTAAAGGGAACACTCGACTGCACAAAATCAATATTCCTGGCCTTCTAAGAGAAAGTGGTTTAATAAATATTCTTCGTGCAAGTAAATATTCTGTCAAGAAGAGTCGAAACTTTTAACCACGATTAGGCTTGTGCATATCTAGGCTGCTATGATTCTGTAACATAGTGAAATCTGTACTTGCTGCTCACGCAGGTCTTCTCTTTAACAGTGTACTCGTCTGCGCATTCAAATAGCCATTATTTCTCGTTAGCATGTTATATATTATTACTTTTCAGTGACACTCTTGGTGATATTTTACTTTGTTACCAAGTGAAGAGGTTTACGGAGTCATCGTAAAACATAATCCTAATGGGGTTACGTTAGATATTTTTGACTGGACATTTCCCGCATAGCGTTATCCAACCCACGATTGTCGCAGCTTGTATGAAGATGCCTATGGTGGGCACATGGAACGTTGGTGCTGCAAAGGCCGCTGGCTTCCTAAAATTAACTACAATGTTTAGCGCTAGAACGAAGGTTGCAGATAGGGTGGTCGATCTGTTTCTCAGCCTATCACCCCGCCATTCTTGTAAATAGTGTGGTCAATCTCCTATACACTGTTCTTCCGTTAGACCAGTTGCAATTCATCGTTCACTACCCAACTCGCCCAACTGTACCCCATTTCGTTGTTCCATTGTTACGGAGATGCCAAGTTTCGGCAAAAATAGGTGCCGAGAACGCATTCTTTTGCATTTTATTAAATGTTTACTCCCCATTTTTGCCCTCGAAAACGGAAGCAGAACGTCGTGAACAACGCGTGTGTGCTTCATTTTATTGCGATAACGTTGGGAGCTCGTTGCGCAGAAATGCCAGCTTCGGCGTTGGCACCGTTAGCTTCTAGCGAAACTACATCTTGTGCGTGACTCATAATATTGAGAAACAATGGAATAAAATATGTAACAAACACTTTCGTGTTCATGTGAGGATTCAACACAGGCTGTCTGCGTGCCAAGCAGGCGTTCAGCCACGGCGACATGAAAGTTGTTGAAACTGAAGCAGGATTGATAGTTGGGTTAGTTGGTGATACATTATGGGCAGTACCAGCGCACACACTCAAGAGACAAAGAAAATAGGCACAAACAGCGCTCGTTTGTGCCTCTTTTCTTTGTCCCGTGAGTGTGTGCGCTGGTACTGCACATAATGTGGAAACTCCTATGAAAAAAAGATGCCGTACGATCGTAATGAATTCGAAGGAGTCTTCTCAACATACCATACATTTCTTGACATAAATGTAGAATCAGGCCAGATGTAAAATGATGTGAACTGAACAGTGAACGCGATTTTTAAGGCACATACCTTACAAAGCGCTCCGACATAATATATCATCATTGGCAGCAGCAGAGCCATCAGCAATGTGAACAGTGATGCAGGTTCGTGTGTTGCCCTCCGGATGCGAAGTGGGTTCTTCGCTGATTCTCTAGAGAAATTATTCTTGCGTAGTGGGAACTTAACAACTACGGTTGAGATAGGCACTTAATCATACTTTGAAACGGTCAGTCTTATTTGCAGACTCATTCGTTGCCTAACAGCACAGTTCAAGCATACAGCAAGAACCAATCGAGATAAGCAGTTGAGAAGACGATGCACACAAAGCCAATTACGCTGTCGAGCCGTACTATTCAAGGCAAAGCTAAATTGTCCTCCATGTTTTCACTGGTGGATCCGTAGCCAGCGTCCGTTATTTTCTCCTTCTAATGAAGAACCGTACGTCCATTTGTGTACCGCAGTCACTATACATTACGCAGTGCATATGGAGTCGGCAACTGTTTTCCTAACATTACTAGCATCAGTGTCTGCCAATGCTTATCATAAAGTGCCGTTACAATCAATATACATAGCAAACAATGTTCATTTAGTAAAAAAAAATGTCTTATTTGTGTGAGTTTCCCGCAACTAAATTGATAGAAGAATATAGCTTGCTAGTTCCAACGCATAGCTTGATGTGAATGAACTTGCTTGCGCAAATCATTGCGTTCTTCCCTGCCGTAGAGAATGCTTGATTGTTCTTTGAAACAGGACATGACAACGAAAAAGATCGATAGTTTGAATTGAACTCTTTTTAATGTCTTGGAAAGTTGTGAGATTGCATTGTCATTCCAAATAAGGTTTCTGATTTTCAGATGAACTACTTGAGGCTAAGGTTTTACGAACTCACAGCGGAGACCGCACGGCAAGCCAAGCTCTTTGATTTGGTGAAGGTGAAGCATGACGTCAATATGCCTTAATTCTTTTCGCACGACGACACTGTCATTATGCACAACTTTTAGATACACAGCACGTGCCTAATCAAAACCATTAAGTACACTACCTGTCCTTTCGGTTACAGTAGGCGTTGGTAACTACACTTTTAACGCAATAACAAACCTAAACATACGAACCCAGAAAAGAGTCTCGATATATGGAAAATGCACAAAATACTAGCTACAGGGTTACTCATTAGATATCTTCAACATATATTGCTCTTACGTACTGAGGGTTAAAGTACTTCGAATGTAACGTATGTTATATTTTCACGGCTAAAGCTGTTATGACAACAAATCTTGGGTCAAGCGCAGCACCGTAGTTGGCCGCCGCTGCCACCGCCGGTGTCCGTAACCACATCGCGTGAAATCAGAAAACCAAAGCCTAGTACCAATGACACAGTGGGGCTGGAACTGGGGCCCACTGGGTGCCAGTCTCAGCCCAGTATTCTACCACTGAGCTACGCCGGTGCTTGGGACATGTTGGCCAACTTGCTTTAGGCAGGCTTGATGTCGGGAAAGCAATCGCGTTTAAGATGTATAAAGTGTTTTAAAACAGTGATAGAACAACCACAATGGTAATATCGTAACGAGTGTGTAATCCAAAGCTCCAACAAATTATGAAAGCTTCTTTTCGTTCAGCTACTGACTGTGGCGCATATTAACTTCAGACAATGACTTCTCATCGTCGCCAGCCATGGCATGAACAATTAGCACAAAATTCTTAGTCAATCTTTTTCAGATACCACGCTTATCATTAAAACGACAAAACATAGCATAACAAATGCCGGCCTACTACCCTAACATATTTAATAATAATGCCATAGTGGACACCAAGAAAGTTTTCTTGCAGAATATACTCAATTAGTGTTTACAAAAGGCTCGGAAATGCCACTCTTCTAGCTTTTTGCTGTGACAGTCCTACCCTTTCCGCGCAGGCCTGGCGTATTTTATCTGCTGATATTGCAACTAATTGCAGTCTCGTTACTATATGGCTGGTGTTGCAGTCTCCGAAATATCAAGCAAAGTCGTCGTTACAAAAAGGAAGTTGCGTGTTAAATTCAACACGTGTAAAACGCTATGAAAACGTAGCAGAGGTGTACAAGCCAACTACGAGAACGAACGGACAGAGCGCCCACGGTGAAGAATCACAGCGACTGGAAAAGTGAGCGCCATTGAGAAACAAAATATAATGAAGAAAACAACTGTCTAAGTGCCAGGGGAACTTCTTGTACTACTAAATAATTCCTAATAAGAAACGGGCCAGAAAATTCGAAAAAGGTATATTAAAATGGTTGGTTTACATAAAGTAGCTACGAAGAACAAAATAAAAAGTTTTCAATATAACTGAGAAAGCAACAGTAAAGAAAGGAGGATCTTCGCATCGTAGTCTCACTCTCTGCGTATATATATATATATATATATATATATATATATATATATATATATATATATATCAGGCCACTTCACGAATACAAGCTATGCCATGAACAACTTTCTCCGTAATGAGGATGCCGACGTCTTCGGAGATATTGCTTCCTTCAAGGCTCTTTTTTCGGTTTTTTCAGTTTGTTATCGCTATATATAACGCGCTGCCACTACTTCAATCTACTATATCACAATGCACTAATTGTTACGGAAATGTTTCTTATTCTCAACATTCCAATGTATCCCCAAACAGTGATATTGGTATCTACGGTACACCCTAATGGGTAAGAGGAGAGATAAAGACGAACGTGAGAAGCGTGATGTAAATTATTATCAATGTGTGTTACACACCGCACGCTGGTTACCTAAGCATAATGAGAGATACAATAAAGGAAGAGACAGCTCAAATTTTAACCTCCGAAGCAAGAAACATGCCTTTTTTTCTGATTGCAGAACATAGTGTTCGTGAGCAAACATTTTATGCCCAATTGTTTGCAGAGCCTTGAACAGCGTTCTTTGCCATTTTTTCAATTTTTAACATTCGAAGTGGTGAGCTGTAGAAAGCTTAACTAAGGTCAAGGGTAAAACAGCTTGTGTTCATTATAAATATTACTTCTATTCAATACAAAAACATGAATTAAAAATTCATTAAAAATACAGTATATAGTTGTAAGTATTGTTATAAGTATAACGCCCGTTTAATGCAAAAAAATGTAATCACGTTTTTTGAACCAGCAATCGAAGGTTGTTCTCGTCTGTACAACGTATATTTCAAAACGTGAACTTACAATTCACGAGAAAATACCCTAGAACCTATATAATATACTCAAAACATAGGTAAAAATACCATTGCATTGATTCGGCTTGCGTAAAACGAAACCACGAAAGGATAATTTGAATGCATGCTATTTTAGCGCTTCATGCTTTTCCAGTACCAGTACGCCCGAGTTAGAGCTCAATCAGCGTGCTGTTTTACCGCAATGACGCCCTTCAATTTTTATTGCACACAGTTCACTATTGTCAGGGTGTTTGATGGACATAATTTTCAAGCAAGTCCAAGCAGAATGCAGTAGGAGGGATCATGCGTAGAAAATAACGAGGTCATACAGTAATAAAAACACTTAAATATGAAGAACGGTGTCATGAAATGCTTCTTGATGATACTTAGCGTGACCAAAAAACTAACAAAAATTTTGGCCCAACGATTCGACACAGATTCATTTGATTGATGCGCTGCTAATTACATTGAATAATGAATTTTTCGTTACTACGCGAAAATGATTATTTTTCATAAGTCTCGGGAAGATAGTTTTCGCCCGTTAAAAAAGTACTCCAGCACTCATTGCAGCATTCCAAACTATGCACAACGAAATGGTCTTTCAAAAAAATGTATGCTATAAAGCAACAAAAATATTTTAGAATGAATGAAAATTCGAAAAGCGTAGAATATTGATGACAAGCTGGTTAACAGGGCAATAAAACCACTCGATATGCAAAAATATTCAAAACAGAGAAAATTTAGATCATACATTTTGTTGATAAATGACACTGAAAAAGTATAAAATAATGAATGTTGTACAAAAATGTTTCTCTTCACATAGACGGAGAAAATCAGAACCAAGGTGCTGATTCGTTGTTGTGTCATGTGGTGAAGCATTGCACTTTTTTTTTTGTGAGACACAAGTGTACTTGTACATTTTTTCTCAGTAAATGTTTGTTGTGCTACGATAAGAGTCTCCGGGTGTTCCAATAAAGGTAGACGGATACCCGTGATGCGAATAATCATTCAATAAATGAGATGTCCAATGAACTGCGCTAGTTCATCTAGAGTCACCTCTTTCCATGCATCACAATACACTGCATAGGTTGGCATTCCAATATATGCATCGAAGCATATTTTTTTGCAATTTCGCGCATATTGTAAAAACAAAGGACAATATCACGCGAAGTTCCAAAACGTTTCGCACTGCTGCATAGTCAGGGCGAAGATGTGCTCCGGGGGCCTTCTTGTTGTTAGGAGAAGCTCTGCAGCCAGCGCCAACACACTGCGCTTCAGCGAAGTGTAGGCCATGCACGTAATCAGAGTACCTACAAGATTGTGCGCAAAGGTCGGAAGCTATACGCACTTGCCGTGGAGGAAACAACTTGGGGGTGTAAATAAAACGAACGCATGAACGGCTGTGCATGTAGCAGGCTAACGCATAACACCACTGTCATAAAACTTGAAGCTGTGGTGCTGTCATCCTCGAACGCTAAGCCCGTCTTCACTCAATTAGGGTGGCATTGCAAGACAGTTTCCAGCAGCGCATGTATTTTTCAGTGGTAATGCGCACCCATGGGCCTGTGACGACGACATCATAGAAGTGACTAGTGACACTAGATGCGAGCCTGTGTCTGTTATAACAATGCAAGCGAAACCAAAGCTGCTGGAAACTGTAAGAGTAGGCCACCTCGACACATTAGACATGGCGCGGGCCTTTGTAAATAGTTTTTGTGAAACGAAATTTTCAGACTCTTAACAACAGCTTTCTATTGAATATACGACATAAATTTCTGGCTATCATTAGTGCCCATCATTGCCAAGTTGCGAAGCTGACCATTTAATTCAATATTAGCCTTGCAAAGGTTCTTTTCGATGGAGAACTTCAATTTTTCTGTAGCATTATCACGAAGGGCACGAAATTTTGTCACGTTCACCAGCTTAGTGCACTTTTACAAGAATACACTCACATTAGTTCGCGCAAAAGTCTGTGAAAAATCACTATGATGCCGAAACTGGTAAATTCAAATTGATTCTGAAAGCTGAGTGGCTGGACTAACTACTATAAAGTGCTGGGTGCACGAGAAACAAATATAACATGCCAAGATCGATGATGCAAAAGCGTAGATTAGTGGTGATCGATTTGGATAGGCGTGGTAACAAAAGCGTTACGCAAGCATTACCATGCAGCAGCACTTGCTCATTTCAGTGGGGCCGGAACAAAACTTGAAGTGATAGTTTTAAGTGAAAAAAAAACTATAGTTGCGCCACCTAAAATGATCCCACTTAACGAACTGGATGCTAAGGAAAGCAGTACGCAGCAACATAGCTAATATTTAGGCCGTCTTAACTAAATATTGCCACTAGTACAAGTTCTGAAAGTATTATTTCCCTAGATGCTGGCTGGCTTGTATATGCCGCGATTCAGAAGAGGACGAATATGCGCGTGCAGAGAAAAACGATAAAGTCGTATTGCCGTTGTTCGAATCAGTTTAACGTCCTTGTGTGCCATTATCTACAAGTTACGGTTACGGTGTAACGTGACACTGATGGAGGCGCTGGTAATAGTCTATGCACTGTTACCACGAGGAAGATCTCGGCCCCAACATAAACGCCTCGGTAGAAACAGCCAACCTTCGACGCAGTCGGCGGCAACTAGGCCGCCCTCTTCCGGAACGGCCCTCTTCGGAACGCTCGACCCTCTTCCGGAACGGCCCTTTTCCGGAACGCTCCAGAACCATGGCTAATGCGCCAACTGCAAGCCAGACTGAACAGACCACGACTCCGCCAGCTCCATGACCACCAGCTCCTCGAACCCAAAAGCCCTTCCTTGCAAGGGGAGCCCTACGAAGACGTTGAAGACTGGCTGGACCAATACGATCCAAACGCCGTCGCCAAAGAGTGAGACGAGCACCGGAAACTGCATTATGTCTATTTCTATCTGGAGGATTCGGCGCGTATTTTGTTTGAGAACCACGAGCCCACCCTGACAACCTGGCTGGTGTTTTGCACTCAGCTGCGGAACATGTTAGGTAGCGCCGACTGGAAAGAACAAGCTGAACGTCTCCTGAGTTCTCGCATTTAAAGACCAAATGAAAGCGTGGCTATGTTCGTTGAGGAGATGTTTCGTCTGCTCCGTCGAGCGGATTCTGCTATGACGGAAGACAAAAAGGTACGCATTCTGATGCGGGGTGTCAAGGAGCAGCTGTTTACAGGACTGGTACGAAACCCACCAGCTACCCTGGTGGAATTCCTTCGTGAAGCGACAACAATAGAGCGAATGCTAAAACGTGGTCTTCGCAGTATTAACCGTGCGACAACCTTCCATGTCTGTCAGCACCCTTGGTAACACCCGGTGTCACGAGCGTGAGAGACCTCGCTGAGCTAGCCCGTAGCATTGTACGCGACGAGCTGCAAATGCTTCACACAGTGCCTTCACAGTTTCAAGTGGCTGCTCTCACAGACGTCGTCCGTGAAGAGGTGCAGCAGCTGGTACGACCATTAGTGCAACCTCCAACCGAAGCTCCTCTGCCAACGTACGCGGAAGTTGTACGCACTCTTCACCGGCAGCCAGCTATTTCCGCCGACCGACTAGCCTGCAGACGCCGCAGCACGTCGAGGGCCTGCCCCACTATGAAAACCAACGACGAACCAGTCTGCAGACACCGCAGCGATTCTCAAGCCTGCTGCACTATGAAAACCAACGACCGACTTGCCTGTAGATGCCGCAGTACTTGTCGGGCTCGCCACACTATGAAAATCTGCGACCTAATTTGCGGAAATCTAGCGTGTGGCGCGCTTCCGACAATCGGTCACTATGCTACCACTGTGGTGAGCCAAGTCACTTGTACGGGGAGTGCTCGTACAGACGGATAGGCCTACCTAGATTTCGGTCAGACGCTCGTCGGCCCAAGGACGGGGAACGACCCCGTGCCATCGCAGAATACTTGGCAAGTCTACCGTCTCCGCATCTTCAGCGACGCCAATCACGCTCTCCATCTCCTCGAAGCTCTACGTCCACGATCAATACTCTACTTTCACCGATGTCATGGCGGGACGATCCGCTAGGTCCCCAAGTCCACGCCGGGGAAACTAGAATCAGCGGGCTCCGGGGATGGGACCACTATTAAGCTATCGTCAAAACAGCCTACTCCAACCCATCCGCCGACCTTCGACGATTCTTTTCAGCCAACACCTCACGTTGCTGACGAACCCCTTTCTGCTGACATTTCCGTTCTTGTCGACAACCATCCAGTGACTGCTCTGGTCGACACTGTCGCCGACTACTCAGTTATCAGCGCTGAACTTGTGACTGAACTCAGGAAAGTCACGACTCCTTGGGGGCATGGACCAAACCTTCAGACAGCAGGTGGTCATCTCTTGACACCAATCGGAAGATGCACCGCAGGGCTGCAAATTTGTGAGTCGACGTTTCTTGCTTCTTTCGTTGTGCTTCCCGAATGCTCCCGGAAAGTTATCCTTGGCATGGATTTGCTTCGCGAGCACGGCGCTGCTATAAATCTTCGAGACTGACTTGTAAAGTTTGCTGACGACTATGGCCCAGAGATACCGATCCGCAGAAGACTGCGCTTCGCATTGTCGACCACACCGTCACACTTCCACCACGCACCAGTATTTTCGTCACTGCACAAGGTGACATAGACCATGACAGTAATGGTATCGCAGAAGCCAACCTTCCGGTGCTTTTGTTTCAGCAAATCTGCGTTGCCCGCGGCATAACTCAATTTAAACGTGGGACGACTGAGATGTTGGTCACCAATTTTAGTGGAGCTTACCAACATTTGGCCAAGCGAACAACTATCGCTCATTTCGAATCCATTGACGATGAAGCGTGTACGACAATAGCTCCAATTTCTGCAACCATGAAAAGTGACACCATGGTAGCCGATACAGTCGATGTTAATCCGAAGCTGTCATGTGCGCAGAAAGAGCGAATCCGCTGTATTCCCTGCATGTTTAGCGACTGTTTTGCGTCTACATCCAAGATAAAACAAACGCCAACCATAAAGCACCACATTGTCACTGACCATGCTGAGCGACCCATACGTCAGCACGCCTACTGAGTATCACAAAAGGAACAACAGGCAATACGTTCTCAAGTGAAGCAGATGCTTGAAGATGGCGTAATGCAACCCTCGAACATTCCATGGTCGTCCCCCATCGTACTAGTAAAAAAAAGGACGGCACTCTCCGATTTTGCGTCGATTACCGCAAACTCAACAAAGTCACAAAGAAACACGTTTATCCGCTTCCGCGCATCCACGACTCACTAGACCGCCTCCGACGCGCCCGATAGTTCTCCTGTATGGACTTACGCAGTGGCTACGGGCAGATCGAAGTTGATAAACGCGAACGAGAGAAAACAGCATTCATTACGCCTGATGGTCTGTACGAATTAAAGGTGCTGCCCTTCGGTCTGTGTTCTGCCCCTGCGACATTCCAAAAAATGATGGATACAGTGCTCTCCGGGCTCAAGTGGGAAGCATGGCTTGTTTACTTAGACGACGTCATTGTCTTCTCCCAAGCGTTTGAGCAGCACTTGCAGAGAAATAGATCTGTGTTTGCTGCAATTCGCATGGTAGGCCTATCACTGAAACCAGAAAAATGTCATTTTCGTTACAACGATTTAAAGTTCCTCGGCCACCTTCTTAGCCCTGATTGTTGTGACTTCCTTTACTCAACCCTTGCAACAGAATAGCAGTCATCATCATTATTGAGCCTCCTCACGAGCTGACGGTTGGCCTCGTGGCAGCGCCCGCTCACCCTTGTCTTTTTCTTTCTTTAGTTCCATTAAAGCCTTTCATCTGGCAAGACGTGTTTTTGCTTGATGTGAGCCGCGCCACAGCAGAAAGGCTCAGAGGTCCAACACATGTGCCGAAAACCCGGGACCTTTGACGACGCCAACATCATCGACGTTAGGAGCCGCAACACCTTGAAAGACGGCGCCTGCGATCTTGGCGAGATACATCGACTGCGGGAGGCAGAATAGAATGACGTCTTAGACGACGCCACAGCCTGCGGTCCCAGCTGGATGTCCTGTTGTCTGAGGTGGAAGACCACTTGCGAGGAAACCAAGCCGTCACAGCAGCAGCAGTAAGTGTATTCCTCCACCGAGTAAGCTCATTTTATGGTCACATAGAAAAAGTGGATGAGGCATTTTTTGAGGAGACGCCAGACATCCTGTTGGAAAGCGAGACGTTAGACGCTGAAGAATACCGCGACAAGGTTGCTACTCTCACAGCGAATCTACGAGTCAAGCTGAATGAATGTCTGGATCCTCCAGCCCCACTACTTACGAACGTTCACCCGTTATCATCTGGCAAAAGCAAGCTTCCCCAACTATAACTCGTAAAATTTGATGGTAACCGCAGACTATGGCCGACATTTTGAACGCAGTTTACATCAGCAGTCCACAAGAACAGCGAGTTAAGCACAGCTGAGAAGTTTAACTTCTTGAACAGTTTGGTTACCGGAGCGGCCACGCGGGCCATATCGAGATTACAAGCTACCGAAGAGTGCTATAAAGACGCTATTGAAATTTTAAAGAAGCGTTTTGGAGATGAACAGATCATAGTGCACGACCATTGGCAAGGTTTGCTGGATCTAAAGCCGGTGTCGTCATCAGCAGACGTTCGTAAGCTTAGGCAACTTTACGACAAAGTACAGGTACATATTCTAAGCCTCAAGGCCCTTGGCACAAACTCGACAACTTATTGCTTTATGCTTCGGGAAATCCTGCTAAGAGTTCTACCGACGGACATGGTGCTGCGTTTTCACGAGATGCACAAGGCATCCTCGTCGGCTGCATCCTCTTTGAATATGCAAGGAAATTCAAACCGTGTAACGGTTCCAGAAGATAACGATCTTCGAATGCTTCTGGAATTCTTCGAACTTCAACTCACTTGTCGGGAAGCTGTTGCTGAACAAGACGTATCAGAAACTCGTCGAGCCCCAGATAAGGGAGGACTAAAACACAGTCATCCACGTGATGTTTCCACGACAGCTGCTCTACAAAGTTCAACAAAAAGTCCACAACGATGCCTGTTCTGGCGGTCTGAAAAGCATCCTGCTGAAGTCTGTGATACAAAGAATATCGACTTCTCAAAAAAAAAGGCAGATGCTCATCAAAGCTGGACGATGCTTTCGTTGCCTGAAGCAGGGCCACATGGCCAAAGATTGCAGAAGCCGGTTAATATGCGGCAAGTGCGCAAGAAGGCACGCAACATCTGTTTGCGCATCCGATGACATCAAAAACGACAAGAAGGCGATATCTGCATCGGTCAATCTGGTGTCCAAGCAGGCAAGGTCAGTCATAATGCTCCAGAGTCTGACAGCCACCGCACTGGGCACCAAATCATCCGGTCGCTACCGAGTCCATTTTGATGGCGGAAGTCAGCGAAGCTTCATTACAACCAAAGCTTATGAAAGACTTGGATGCGAACTAATAGAAGAGGAAACGTTAGCCATTGGTGTGTTCAGGGGTGATAACATGCGGAAAACCATGAAGAAGGTACGTGCATCAATTCTCCCTGCGAACCAGAAGCTTCCGATTTTAATTGAGGCACTGGTGGTGGACACGATATGCACTGAATGTATTTCGGTATCAGAAGAAAACGTTATAAGAGAAATGAACAAAATGCACTTATATACGCGAGCTCTCTCTTTACAAGGAGTAGAAGACAAACAGATTGCGGTCCAGTTCAGTTCAGTTCAGTTTATTACCTTAAAGGCCCCCCTTTCTGGAGGGGCATTACATAAGGGGTGGGGTTTTATTTAGTTTAACAATAAGCAGTAAAAGTTGTTTTAGTATTGAAGATGATATATAACACGGTCTTGAAAGGCAGATGATGAGGCGATGTTGGCGATGTCCCGGGGGAGGCTGTTCCAGTCCGTGGCTGCTCGAAAAATTAACGAGGCAGAAAAAGCAGTGGTGCGCGAAGAAGGGCGGGAAACCTGAAATGGATGATTGGTTCGAGGAGATATGCGTGCTGCGGCTACTATATAAGGTGGCTGATTGAGGGAAGAATGAAATAACTTGTGATAAAGCACGAGAGTTGCAGTGCGGCGGCGCAAAGAAAGGAGTGGCAGTCCAGATTTCGCTTTCAAAGATGAAATACTGATATCGTATGAGTAAGATGAGTGAATGAATCTGGCAGCACGGTTTTGTACCGCTTCTAATGCTTTGATTAAATACGTTTGATGAGGGCTCCATATGGCAGATGCATATTCTAATTTTGGTCTGATTAAAGATTTGTACGCAAGTAATTTTACATGTGGGGGGGCTAGGCGGAGATGGCGTTTGAGAAAACCAAGTGCTTTATTAGATGCTGAAACTACATTAGCAATGTGTGTATGCCATGATAAATCATAAGACAAGGTTATTCCAAGATATTTATAAGACGGTACTGATTCAATTGCGGTGTTAACGATGGAATAGTGGAAGCGATATGGGCTATGGTGACGAGAAAAAGACACGAGTTTACATTTAGAAGGATTAAGGGTCATTAACCATGTGTTACACCAATTAAGTACGTTGTTAAGGTTGGTTTGGAGATACAGGTGATCATGCTGGTTACTGATAGTGTGGTAGATGGCACAGTCGTCCGCGAACATGCGGATGCTGCAGGATACATGGTCGGGCAAGTCGTTAATATATATTAGGAAAAGGAGGGGACCGAGGACAGATCCTTGGGGAACGCCTGATGTGACTGGGAGAGAGTTAGATAGGTGGCCACTAACAAAGACTGACTGAGAACGGTTAGTGAGAAACTGTTCAATCCAACGAAGAATGTTAGGGTCTAGGTGCAGGTGTGAAAGTTTTAGCAAAAGGCGGCGGTGAGGAACTTTATCGAACGCGGTGTCATTGGATCAGACTATTATTGGGATATAGTAGTGGGTATTGTGAAACTTGTGTTCAAAAAGTTGAAAGCTGTTAAGACGAAACTGGGATGGACTGTGCAAGGACCATTGTCTACTGCAGCCGATGTTGCACAGAGTGCCAGTATTGCAGTCCTACGAACGACAGCGACCGAGCAAGATATCTCGAAACTTTTGACTCGTTTCTGGGATATAGAAAGCACCGGTATCCAGGACAAAAATGAAGAAACGGCGGTCGCTGAATCGGTGCAGGCAAATTTTGAGAACAACATCAATAAAAAAAACAATCGATATGAAGTAGCGCTACCATGGAAGGAAAGGGTTGAGATTGGTGAAAACTACGCAGTTGCACTCAAACGTCTGCACAGTTTGATGAAGAAGCTTAGCAAAGACAGTGAGCTCTGAAAACAATACGAAGCAACTATTAAAATGTACCTCGAAGAGGAATATGCTGAAAAGTACCTTCAAAAGAAGACCAACCAAT
Source organism: Rhipicephalus annulatus (assembly GCA_013436015.1). NCBI lineage: Eukaryota > Metazoa > Arthropoda > Arachnida > Ixodida > Ixodidae > Rhipicephalus > Rhipicephalus annulatus. Next base: position 1,149,442 of record WOVY01011207.1, on the reverse strand, counting down.
GGACCCCGGTATTATATGCAACACCGAGTCGTCATACGAGAGGACCGATTTACTACGAAGGTATGCATCGTGTTCGACGCTTCGTCTCACGAATCCGGGATGAAGTCCTTAAACGACAATCTAGAAACTGGCCCAAATCTAAATCCCGACGTAGTGACGCTACTGCTTCGTTTCCGACGCTACAAAGTAGCAATGAATGCTGATGTTGAGAAGGCGTTTCTTCAAATTGGCCTGCAAGAACACGACAGAGATGCACTTCGCTTCTGTGGTTCAAGACTTCACGTCAAGTGGACAGCGCACTGCCAGAAACAGAAGTTTGGAGAATGACGAGAGTGCCCTTTGGAGCTACTTCAAGTCCTTTACTTTTAACTTCAACTTTAAAGCGCCACTTCAGGTCCGAAGAAAATCGCTTTCCTTCGACAGCCCGGCTACTGCAAGACTCCATATATATGGATGATCTTCTTATTGGCGCTGACACCATTGAACAAGCTGTTCAAATGCATAAAGAGATAATTGAAATGTTCAAAGATAATTCAATGAACAATCGTAATTGGGCCAGCAAAAACCCCGTTGTATCTGCCGTCTTCGTACAAGGGTTGACGTCTTCCGAAAAATCACTTTGATCACCTTCTGGACCTCTGAAAGTCCTGGGACTTTATTGGAACAAACAGACAGATACCTTTTCGTTTAGGCCCCAGGATATTCTACAGTTAATGGAGGAGCATCGAATTACCAAACGCTTTGTGCTCCAAGCTGTTGCAAGGATCTACGACTCTTTGGGGTTTCTGTCACACTTTATAGTGAGGGCGAAGATCTTCCTACAAGATCTGTGGAGGAAAAACCTTGGCTGGGATGAGACTATGCCAATGAAGGTGTCAGCTGTCAGGAAAAAATGGGGCAAGGAGGTAGCCACGCTACATGAGATCAGTATTCCCAGGTTCCTCGCAGCGGGCAGAGAAGGCGCTTATCTTTTCCGACGCTAGTGAGTCAGCATACGGCGTTGTAGCCTACCTTCGTACCGTCGACTCAAGTGGTACCGTCCACACTATACTATTATTGGCAAAGACAAGAGCTGCACCGTTAAAGACGGTTACCTTGGCGAGGCTGGAATTATTGTCAGCTTTACTTGCAGCCCGCTTATATTCCTACATCATCAAGAACTGCAACCTGGGCATTGGAGAAGTAACATTTTGGTCAGATTCCCAGATTACCATTTGCTGGATTTACAAGGACCCCGTTTCTTGGAAGGCATTCGTACGGAACAGGACGCAGGAGATGAGAAATTTGACAGAATATTCTCGATGGCGATTTTGTCCCGGGAAAGAAAACCCTGCAGATTTGCTCACTCGAGGCTTGACTGTACACAAACTGAGTAAATCGCAAATGTGGTGATATGGACCCGGATGGCTTGCCATGTCTCATACATTTCGGTCTGAATTCAGGGGAAACCTTGACCTTGAAAACGGAAAACTCGAGGCAGCTGAGACGGGGCCAGAAATCAATATCCACGCTGTTAACACGAGAACATGGATGCCAACGCTGATCGATAACGAACGATTCAGCAGCCTCACAAATCTTGTAAAAGTAACGGCATGTGTTTTCCGTTATGATAAAAAGTTGAGGAAGGAAAGCGATAGGTTCGAGGACGGTTCGAGGAGGATAGGTTTTGCTGAAGAAATTCAACAGGCGGAGTGCTACTTGATTCGCGTAGAACAGAGAGCTCACTCTGGTAACGAAGACAACTGCGTCGCAAACGAGAATCCGATTCCTTCTTAAAGTCCAGTTGGACAATTAAGATTGTTCCTCAACAACAACGGGCTGCTTCGCGTACAAGGAAAATTTCAGATTACGGACGACTCGTACGGTTCTCGCCATCCAATCCTCCTACCAAAGGACTGTCACCTCGTTACTTTAATTATCAATCATGCTCACGAAAAAGTCTTCCACGGAGGAGTACGAGACACACTGACTCAAATAAAGGAACAATACTGGATTCCACAATTACGACAGCTGGTGAAAAAAAAACAATACGACGGTGTGTCATCTGCCAACGCCTACAGTCTAAACCCGTTGAACAAGTTTCACCTTGTATGCCCCAGGATCGTTGTAAACAAACGCCTCCGTTTCTTGTAAGTGGAGTAGATTTTGCGGGTCCACTTTACATCAAAGGGCATCTTCACCAGCGCTCTTACATCGCTCTTTTTTACTTGTGCTGTAACAAGAGCTGTTCACTTGGAACTTGTTGAAGATTTGATGACGGTGGCTTTCATTTGTGCACTTCGGAGATTCGTATCACGTCGAGGCCTCTGTCACACTATGTACAGCGACAATGCCCGAACCTTCGTCAAAACGTCCAAAGACCTAGAGAAGCTCTGGCGAACAATTCGGCATCCCGATGTACTTGCATATTTCTCTTCCTCGAAGATTCAGTGGAAATTCATTTGGCCGAGTGTTCCTTGGTGGGGCGGATTTTACGAGAGACTCGTACGTTCTGTGAAGACCTGCTTGAAGAAAATGCTTGGTCGACATTTGGTAAATCAGACAGAGTTGGTCACATTACCAACGGAAGTGGAAGCAATAATCAATTCTCAGCCTTTAACATATATGTACAATGATGTGGATGAGCCGTGCCCCCTATCTCCAGCAGATTTTCTCGTTGGAAGAAGACTGACAACGCTACCACCTTACGACCTCAAAATAAAAACCGAGTCGACCAACGATCAACTGAAGAAACTTTGGAGCAAGAGAGAAGAGAATCTGCAAACTTTCTGGTCTCGTTGGTTAAAAGAGCACCTCAATGAACTCGGGAATTACACATTCAACCAAGAAAAAAGAAATCACATATTGAAGGATGGCAATGTAGTTCTACTCGGAGAAAAACATTGCCCCAGGCAACTGTGGACCTTTGTTCGCATAAAAGAACTGATCGGTGGACGTGACGGCATCGTGAGGACTGCTTTCTACGCTTGCCCGACGGCATTGTTGTGAAGCGTCCTGTGCAGCTACTCTACCCTTTGGAAGCCACCTAGCGTCATCTATCGGCGCGGGAGACTGTTGTGACTTCCTTTATTCATCCCTTGCGGCATAATATCAGTCATCATCATTATTGAGCCTCCTTACGAGCTGACGCTTGGCCTCGTGGCAGCGCCCGCTCACCCTTGTCTTTTTTCTTTTTTTAGTTCCATTAAAGCCTTTCATCTGGCAAGACGTGTTTTTGCTTCATGTAAGCCGCACCGCAGCAAAAAGGCTCAGAGGTCCAACACTGATGATATTCGGCCGGACCCAGACAAAACATTGGCTTTCGCAGATTTTCCTCCACCTGTCAACTAACGTGATGTGCGTCGATTTTTAGGCCTCTGCGCATACTACAGACGCTTTGTGCAAAATTTCGCAAACATTGCCGAACCCCTCACTCGTCTGAGAAAAGAAGATGTTCTCTTCGTGTGGGGCCCCGAACAAACACGCGCTTTCTCCGAGCTCCAGCAGCATCTCCAGTCAGAGCCCTTATTCGGACAACACGACGAATATACCAACACGTAACTACACACAGGCGCTGAACATCGGCATTGGTGCAGTCCTCGTCCAGTGGCAAAGCGGCGTCGAACGCCCTATTGCTTATGCGAGCCGGATTTTATAATCTGCGGAGGCGAATTACACAACCACTGAAAAGGAGTGCCTACCTGTTGTCTGGGTAATAGCTAAATTCCGACCGTACCTGTATGGTCGCTCGTTCAGGGTTGTTACCGATTATTATGCACTCTGCTGGTTGGCGAACGTTAAAGACCCTTCCGGACGTCTGGCCAGGTGGAGCCTATGCCTTTAGGAGTTTGCTTTGACAGTCGTGTACAAGTCTGGCCCGAAGCATACTGACGCGAACTGCCTTTCCCGAGCTCCTCTTAAGACAGCGTCAGGTGATCACTATCTCGATGGCCGTTTTCTCTGCGCCGTCAGAGTATCCTACTTGGCTGAACAGCAGAAGAACAATTCCGAGCTGCGACAATTCATCAAATATCTTGAAGGCCATACGCCGCATCCACCACCAGCATTCGCCCGCTCGTCATCATCGTTCTGCGTTCGCAGAAGTATCCTCTATAAAAGGAACTTCGACCCTTACGCAACTGAGTACCTGCTCGTTGTCTCGCCAGCGTTACGAGCCGATGTCTTGTCCGCCTGTCACGATTAGCCTTCTTCAGGCCACTTACGATCCACACGTATCTTGGTCCGGATTCGCCAACACTACTACTGGCCTGAGCTCAATCGAGATGTGAAGCATTACGTGAAGACGTGTCACGAGTGCCAGCGGCGTAAAGTACCACATCAGCGCCCAGCCGACTTTTTGAAGCCCGTCGCTCCTCCGACACGACCGTTCCAACAAATTGGCATGGATCTACTCGGACCTTTTCCCAGGTCTCGTGACGGCCACCACTGGATTGTAGTCGCCACTGATTACATAACGCACTATTGCGAAACTAAGGCATTACAAAGTGGCACCGCCATTGAGACTGCCCACTTTTTTATGAAGAACATCGTCCTCCAACATGGAGCACCAGCAGTTGTCATAACTGATCATGGCACAGCTTTTACCGCCCAGATGATACAAGACGTCATGCAGCTTAGCGCCACAGTACATCGAAAAACTACTGCATACCACCCACAAAGCAACGGCCTTACAGAGCGACTAAACAAGACGATCGCCGACATGCTATCCATGTACGTTGACCAAGACCACAAAAAATGGGATGACATCCTCCCTTACGTCACGTTCGCTTACAACACCGCTGTGCAAGAAACAACTCGATTCGCACCATTCTGGTTGTTTCGCGGCAGGGAGGTCACTACAATGTTGGATGCCATGCTTCTACCAGACAGACACCATATTAGTGTCAAGACTAACGAATTTATCAGACTGGCAGACGCAGCTCGTAAGCTTGCAGTCAAACGAATTCATAAGCAGCAATGCATCGACTCACTTCAGTACAACGCTCGTCATCGCGATGTCTTTTTTCAACACGGAGGACGAGTATGGTTGTGGACTCCCATTCGACAATGGCGCCAGTCGGAAAAGTTGTTACGCCGCTATTTTAGTCCCTATAGAGTTCTCCGTCGTCTCAGCGAAGTGAACTACGAGGTTCTTGACGAGGACATGGCTCGTAAATCCCGCCATTCCAACAGCCACACGTCGTCCATGTTTCGAGAATTAAACCATTTTACCAACGCTGACTATTCGTCAAACTCCCTTGAAAAGACTTACAGTGATTGTGAACACCCCCTTGTGTACTGCTTATCGTATGTGTTTTTTTTCATCTGGTAATTATGTTGTGACATCAGGATGATGTTCTTTGGGAAGGGGTTAATGCCACTAGTACAAGTTCTGAAAGTATTATTTCCATAGATCCTGGCAGGCTTGTATGTGCCACTGTTCAGAAGAGGACGAAGATGCGCGTGCAGAGAAAAATGATAAAGTCGTGTTGCCGTTGTTCGAATAAGTTTGACGTCCTTACTTGCCATTATCTACAGGTTACATTTACGGTGTAACGTGACAATATATAAAAATATTCACGTCTTCTGCATGAGATAAAAAGTTACAGGGCGCCATTCGCTCCTGCCAGAGGAAATTGCACCCCTGGCACTAGTTCTGACCGTGGCCAGTGTTCCCTTTTGTGACTTTCTTCGAGTGCCCTTTGCCAAAGCGTCTCACTCCAGCACATATTACAACGGCAACTCTGAAGCTACTAATCGGACTCTATAAAAGCCGCTCTGCACAATGTGGAGGATGTGAAGATAACAATAAAACAAAGCATAAATAAAAAGTAGACATTTCTCAACAATAATCTTTTACACAACTTGGCATACGACCTGGCCAGGATCACATTATTCACGTACATACTGTACTTCAGACTCTAGGAAGACTTCCTGAATAAAAAAGAAACTTGAAATATGTCCAGAAAGGCTGTCGTATAGCCGCCACTGTCACACATATAGAGCATGCCAATCGTTTGATTTTATTATACACCTCATTGAGGTTGTCAACCTCAATCAGGTGAGGTTTACTCCAGTTTGCTTGACAGTCGCATGTAGGTCATGGTAAGCGTGCGTTTGTTCTTTTTTAAATAGGAAAGTTTTGTAGTGCAGCTACGCTGGCGGAGGTCAAACAATACCGCATAGATTACCAAGAGTCGCGCTGCGCATGTCCGAGGAGCAGTGATTGCACGCAGCACACAGCTGGCGCACCGCAGCAGACCTGGAGGTACTGGAGTTTGGTGATGCTATAGTGGGCTAGCGCTTGACTCGCGTGAGTTCACTTGCTTGTCCGTCCGACAGTCTATCTATCAATCTACACGGCCACTTGTCTGTCTATCCATCCGGTCGTAGCTCACGCTACGCATATTCTGGCGTAGCCGAGCTAAGTCACTGCGAAATGTTTTTACACCGGCGATTAAAGAAGGAGCACAGGCTTACCAGAACTGATCTGATCATCACGTACTCGAAAAGGCATTGATATGAAGTTTATTCCAGTGTTGCACTTCCGGCACCTACTCTGTTTTCGTTGTAGACTTCTTGTAATAGTAGGACATGGCGCTCTTGAGTTCACGGAAAGTTTGTTTCATTGCTATGGACACGTTTTATGGCATCAGACGATATGTGAATGCCCACATTGCGGCTTATACATGACTTGCCATATTTTTGCTTTACACTTTGGAGACTCCGCTGAAACAACCCGTTACATTGCATGGCTGAGCTGTCCCACGAGTTGGGACCCATCAAGAGACTATATCTGGCGTGTCTGGTGACCCAGAATGCAGTGTATATGCTTCACAGACAATGTGCTCAAGGCAGCTTGGGTGGTCTTATTTACTGAATGAGCTAGGAGAAGAGATTAGAAGAGTGTGATAAACATGGCAACCGAACCTATAACATAGAGCACGCCCTAATGCAATGTCGTAAACGGTAAAGCGGCTTCTTTGTTGTTGTTCATTTGACAGAACATAAAAAAGGGACTACAAAAGGGATTTTGTTATTGTAATATATCTCGAACATATGTTATTATTGCCGCTTTCCTGACAAAAATTGCCCTTTTTCGTAAAGTGATTGTCGAGTGAACAGCAGCTCAGAAGCTCTGAACATTTTAAGCTGACGTGTGCGTGCACATACTGGGCATTCACGACTGCGCCTGCCAAAATTTGCATCCTTACGCACCGTAGAAAGAGTCATCTATCAAACTGGATGCCATTAGCTCTTCATCTCCCAGGCAGCATCACAAGATGAAGGCGCAGCCGAAGGACGAGGAATACTACGTCTTACGTAGTTATCTGCCTGTTCACGTCGTTTTTCTGCGTATAGGCACTGGTGTACTGGCATTGCCCTCGGCTCCCCGTGCAAATGGAGAATTATTAAGGATGACACCTGTAATATGTACAATCTGTTTCTAGAATCAATAAATAAAAAGGGATAGAATTAATAAAACACTAATTCTGAATTTATGCATGCATTCGTCATTTGTTTTCACTTCGAATAGTAGCAGTACGCGGGATCAATTTCCCATCGCTTCGTGGGCGGGCGTGTTCTCGCCGTTTCCGCGTTTCACATGCGACAGGCTTGAAGACGTTTGTCACATTTTTAGTGCACCGTTCTTAAGAGCAGCCCCAGCGATGCGACGCGGTGTGTCACTGTATAAAGCCATCATCCATGCCAGCCTCCGCAAACGGAATATATGCCGCAGAAACGGGTAGTAGACCACAGAGAACGCTAGCGAAGCACACCACTGCTTGCATTTTTGGGAACTCTGGCTGGCTAATGCACGATATGTGCGCATTATTTTATTTGCGCATGCTGTGTTGATGCGTATGCGTCATGTCATCCTTTAGCGGCGATACCGCGGAAGGCGAGAAAGGGATTTGGCGCGCGAACGCTGTGCGGGGCTAGCGGCAATAAATATTTCTCGAACTAGTCCACTGGTGAGCGGCTTTTTACTGTCTCAAAGTAATGATATGATTATAAAAGAAGCTGTACAGAAGCGCCCTGATAGTTTCGATCCTCTGGGGTTCTTTAAGTCTCATCTAAATATCTATTTCTTTCTATATATCTGTGAATGATCTAATTTTGGCAGTCTTCCAAAATATGTTTGGAACGTGGTGAGCTGCAACAAAAGAAAAAAAATACCTGCTTTGGTGAGCAGAATGTCTGCAACAAAGAGTGAATAAGATAGGACAGAGCACTCGCTTGCCACTGACTTTATTGCTTAAAAAGCTGCTCACTGGACTCTGTTGTATGCTTGAGTCATGCGTTGAGCTTTCTCGTGCTATGGTTATACTACGAGTATGGTGCCTGCTACTGTTTCCTGATGTTAGCCTAGCGTAAAAGCACAATGCCCCTGAAGACGCGATAGACTTTTCTAATTAGGTGGAAACCAAGCATACCTTCTTGGCGAGTGCCAGACGCAGGCCCGCTCTGAGTAGCGTCACTGTGGCCTTACAGAATCGGTGACGGCAGCCCGGACTAACTGTAAGTCATCCCCTCACGTAGACGAGATATGTTATATCCTCGCTCACGCGATCAGCTGACAAGCATGGATATTCAGAAGAATTTTCTGTTGACGCAGTGCATCTAACAGACAGCTGCACTTCATCGTTTTCTCGCAACAGCGAATTTCACGCTATTCGTCACAAACAGATAGGTCGTCCACTCAGCTGATTAGCCCATTCATTCAGGCTTTGGGAGCTTCGAAAGCTTTCTCCCGTGTTTGGCGTAAGGCAAGTGTGTACGCATGCAGAGCGACCTGCTAAGCCGCTTGTCATGCGTTAAGAAGCAGAAGAGAACGGTGGCTAGAAAGATTTATAGGGGCACATATTGTGTGCTTTGCAAACGCTGGTGCAGAGTATGGGGGTGGTGGTTGCGTTTAAGCTTATATAGGTGTGCGTCTGTACACTATAGCGAGCTCTAAATAAACGCCTTTCGTTTCTCATGGAAGATAGCTCTACCTTCATGGGCATAACTTTTCTTCTGTTTCGTTGTTGTTTTAATGTCGCATTATACTAGTTGCAAAGAGGCGCATTGAGAGAGGCGGCACTGGAATCGCTTCAACACGCCAGTTCTAATTACACTTCTCTCTCTGAACGTCGGGATATATCTGACACTTTCGTGACAAGAGTGATATCGATTTACTGATACCATGTGATTTTGTAAGAAATCATATCTGCGTCTTGAAATACGCATGTCATCCCATCCACCGGACCGACATGGTCAATCCGGTGGATGTGATGTTCTCTTTTTATTACGAAGCATTTTTTAGCGAACTTTAGCAACTTTTTGGGCGTATCTATCTATCTATCTATCTATCTATCTATCTATCTATCTATCTATCTATCTATCTATCTATCTACATAGCCGCTTAGATTTGGGTGCTCTCGCGGTCACCTCCTTCACTTGGCGTGGACCAAAATTAGCGTGGCAGGGTAAAATGGTTTGACGGATACGGCGCGCTGGCCAAGACATGACTAGCGTCAGAATAGCGTTGCGTACGTCGTCAAGCACTTCCGCCAGGCAGTGGCGCATACAAACGGGCGGGTAAGTGCCGCTGGTATTCGGGTATATGCCACTTGTGATTGACAGTATCTGCGCAGGAACGACGAGAACACACATGGGCGATTTGAACACGTGACCGTTAAGAAATACCTGACATCGGTAGCATCGACACGACGAATGCAAAGAATAAATGTAAAAGTTGAATTGAACCCAGACATTCTGGGTGTCAATGAAGTATTTCATCACAGAACTACGCCAGGTCTCAGAAGTACTTTTCAAATAGACGCTAATGTTTGTGAAACGTCAATAGTGGTTGCAGTGCTGCCTATCCAATTTCATAAAATAAATGTGTACTCCTTTGATACAGCCGTCACGTCGGGTTAACGTCAATTGTGGTGAGTTGCCTTGTACTCAAGTTTATTTATGTAACAGAGTCCAGGGCCAGCATCCTCGCGAGCATCCGTGCTTCATTTGAGCTTCTGGTTTTGCTAACACGCATGTTCCAGCTGGCATTGTTGCGCAAGTGCAAACAACTGGTTAAATAAGCATCTGCAACTCTTCAGCACATGCCTGCTCGTGCCACAATTGTACATGTAACTAAAGACATTTCATGACGAGTCACTCAATAAAAATCGCTTAACAAAAAGTTCACATGCTTCGCATAACCTCGATTCTCCGGTACGTGAGACATGCCGCATTTCTTAATAACAAGCAAATAACCTAATTTCCATATTTTCATTCACCACGCTTGCTCATTTTTTTGTACAATGAACGAAGGCCAGTAGAAAGGCACAAATTTATTAGAACGAAACGGATTTATAAACGGTCCTCTACCCGTAGCTACAGTAAGAAAATTGCGCAACGTGGATTTCGTGCCTTCTGCTTGGTCCTACAAATTTTTTCAACGTTATTTTCATTGCAAATAATTTCCAACACATCCAATAAAATGGCCAATACCATTTTTTTTGCTTTCTTTGGCTTCGTTAACTTTGCTGAACGTTGCTCGTGTTCCTCTCGCTTTTCGAAAGGCAGGCCTGACATGCAAAAAAAATTGGCATGCCTGCTCACATAACAAAAAATGTAATAGGCAGAATGCAAGCCTCGTGGCTTGCACCCATGAGTAGACTTTATACTGTAATCTAATAATTTTCTTCATAAACAATTACCACAAAATTTGTGGACGTTTTCCAAAGCACGGCTCGTCGTCGCGAAGCAGCGTTTTAATTGAAGCTCAAAATTTCTACTTCTTCTGAGGCAGAACGCTCGGGAAAGTACGGGGCAAATAAAGGCTAATTTCTTTTAAATTTTAATTTATTTACCAAAAGACAATCTGGAGGCACACCTGGACAAACAGCTGTCGCAGCATCTTGGAGAAGGCCCAGGATCAATTTCATGGCAATAGCACATATATGACACATGTCACCAAGGGCCGGATTTACAAAACTCACTTACGAAAACATTTTTGCGCAAGAGAAATTTTGTTGCGTAAGTCGATTATCGAAACAAAAAAAAACGTCGTAAGAGGCCATCGTTGTCACATCGGCCGCTGCAAATAAAGCACGCTGTGACTGCCCGGGAACATGTCAGCGATGGTGATGCAGTTGCTATATTTGCTTACGTCACCGAAAAGTGCTCGTAAATGGATTCACGAAGCGAAATTGTGCGTAAAAACAGCATGGCTGAGAGAAAATCGTAAGAGTGGTCCGGACCACTCTTAGCAACAATGTGGCTACTTAGAATCTGCTGCCGCAACGGTATACTTTGGTGCCCTGGCTGGTTTTGAGTTAATCCACCCCCATTAAGGGCTGTCTGATGACTGCTGGTGCGTTTTTATTTCTTTCGGCGCTTTGAGCTTCGCGTATTGTTTCCCTTGTACGCAGTGGATTGTGTTGACAACCACCATCGTCCAATAAGTTCGAAGTCGCAGTAATTGGAGAATTCTATTGGGCGTCAATGGCATAAAACTACGCATGTAAAGATTTGTGGTTTGATGAAAACCAATGTGATACGTGAATGGTCGGTGCATTCGAACGCGGCACGGCATAGGATCAACCTTATTTGTTATGTTGTTGTGTTGCGCCCCATCTCATCCAATTAAAAGTGCGACTCGAAATCCTTGCCTCATTGGTGGAAATTACCACCAAAGAGGTTAATTGGAGCACATTCTTTGCACGCTATTGGAAATAAAAATGAGAGGAAGTTTTCAGTGAGTGGTTAATAAAGTTTGTGCTCCAGTGTACTTTCATTGGCTCTAACTGTCCAATGGTTGCGATCTCTGAAATACAGCTGTCGATACACTTTGGGACGATCTGGAACAAAGCGTACTTTGTAAACCAAAGCGTATTAGGGGTGCGCGTGATTACGCATGGAACTACAAACAAATAATGCATCTTCACCTTCACTGTTCAGACACCAATATGGACCGTGATAATATGGCAAGCAATCGGAATGAAATGACCCTAGTAACTTTGTATGACACCGAAAATATGCAAACCCTCACGATTCTGGAGCAAACCTTGGCTGAATTCATCCCTGCGTCAATTACCAGCCATTTAACTTGGCGCACGAACATCATTCAAAGGTAGAGCGAGCCACTGACATGTATTTTGCGCGACGCAGCGACCACTTGACCATAGAATAGCGTTGCGAAGGCGAATCCCTTGTCGCATGCTCTGATCGAAGCAGACGACAAACGCGAGCAGACGACGGCTTGGCCGACAGACACAGCTTGTGAGTGGTTGTGAAGCAATACCCTCTACATCAGCTCCCTCCGTGACATTGCCAAAACACTTCTTTCATCTGGCACGCCTGCCCTGTTCGTCATATCACCCCCCTCGCACATAAGAGAAAATTTTTTCACGCCGTGAAAATGGTGCAAGTACTTTCTAAGAGCTCTCTTATGTGCTGCGCAGTTGTCGAAAAAAACATGGCGTCGTAAACAGCATATCGGTCGGTGCGACTTTCAGCAAACGCTTCTCGCACGAGGTACTTCAGCGTTTGACTGGATGTGTTATGATTACAGCAGCTCTTTCGGTTCGTATAAGCAGTGCGGAGAGCTGTGGCAGTGCAATGGTGTACGGTGAAGCGCAGCGAAGCCTGTGCGTCGGTGTGGTTATCAAGCGGGGATCGGCGTCGATGTATCGACGGCAACTAGCACTCGAGAAGCTTGCAATGTGTGTTTGTGTGCCGGTAACAGTTCGTTCGCTTGACTTTCCAGTCTCTCAGTTGGGTGCTGTGCGACATTTCGGATTGACAGCGTAGCGTTTTGACACGTTACTTGAGTGACTCCAAGTATGTACGGAAACGTACGAACTACGCGCTCGGTTCTTGCTTCGCCACTAGTTAGCCCGTACGCTTCTATTTACTTGAGAGCAATGTACTGTTCGGGAGTGAAACGATGTTCGTTGTGAATAGTGGTGCTGTGTCGACGTTCCAAGACTTGTTAACAAGCTGTGCTCGTGTGACCGAAAATTGAAAGACAGCGTTGATAACTGTTTTGCCCTGCGAAGTTGTGGTGGGGCAGCTTGGCGCTTTTGTTTGTTAAGTCGTCACTTCTCCTTTTTGTGATAACCATAGTCCTAGCGCTGTGATATGATCAACCAAAACTGCGAGATGTTGTGGATCGTGTTACTTTGGAAGCGCGCCTAGACTGTTCTTCGGTAACAACTTGAGAGTTCTATGTGGCAGCGAGAGCCCGTGAACGTCAAGCTTCCGTCCGGCCCCCAGAAAAAGCAAAGATTTCACCGGTGCCTTGCTTTGGATGAAGTTGTAGGCCAATATTGCCTAACTACAGGTTTCCTAGTTCGTCTGGCCATCGTTTTACACGGCACTAGAGCCTTGACAACAGCCGGTCATGGCCAGTTCTTACACTTTATCAGTGGACGTGCACGCCTGGCCAGCCCTTCATTGCTGTCATTGGCAGCTTCCAGTCTGCAGATGCCTTTGCCTGTTGGCCGTACTTGGTTCCTCATGACACCGACGGCTACTAAATGCTGCCATCGGTGAGTTTACCTTGCAGAACTAAATTTCACCGGTACTATAATTCGCGCAGTTCTACAACGTGTGCAAGTTTTTAAGCCCATCAGATGTAGGTTTCTCTATGGTAAGTTGAAGCATGAAATATTTACTACTACTGTTATATACATACATATATTATGGAGGGAATACATAAAAACTTTTTTGTGATTTGATACAAGTGAGCTCTTGTTTGATTATGAGGTTGGGCCTGTTGATTGACCACGTTTTATAGTTGGAAAGTTAATGTGAATTTATTTTTCAGGAGCCAGGTTGCACTTAAAAACTTATGTTATTTTGGAAAACTAGTTCTATAGACGATTACCACTGTGGTAGTACTATATTCAGTAGGACATACATATTGCGGTACGTAAATTTTACATGAGGCTTCAGTTTATTTCAAAGTGATTATAGCAGATTTTGGTCACTTTAACGAAGTGATAGCTTCCTCAAATAAGTATTAGAAGTGAGTGCTTTTAATGATTGTTTTTAAATATCTCGTTTTTGGCTCTTCACAGATCGCAGAGATTGGTTTGTTAAGGTCCTGTGATGCATCGGTTGCACATTATGGCACATCGATCCTCATCTATACTTGGAGCACCTGTACAAAAATAGGAAGGACACGTTCTCCCTAACTCTGCAAGCCTATGTCACTGCTGGGACTGTTATCATTCAGCGGATGTGGCGTTGAAGCATGCATAGCAGCCTCATCTGAAAGGACTGCGATCTGCTTGGGAGCTTCGAGGGCACAAAACTGCCTAACGGCTGGCTGCAATGTTAGTTTTTCTTTAATACATACGATTACGTGAACACCACTTACTGTGCACAAATTGAAAACCCAAGCATGGTTGCTTTCAGTGGATACCTGTAATATTCTTACACATAATTCTTATTCAACATTTATACAACTAAATTGCAAGACAATTGAGAATGTTGAAAGCTGAAAGCCTGCAGCTTATGAATAAAACTCCAATAATCTGAGACTCAAAAGCTTGTGCTTTGAAACGAGCACAAATTCTTTTATTCCTATTGAGCTCTCGATCTTGTGACTCCCTCTGTGGATCAAGTGCTCTGGAAGGAAATAGCCAGTGGGTGATAATTGCCTGGGTGTTCACAACTTGCAAGGAGAAAGACCTATTGAAGAAGCCTCAGATGACATAAGGCCAGTAACTGCATCTTTTACCTAATGTAGCTTTTTCTCTCTCAGTGCTGTTGCTTGTGTTTCAGCCGAACATGTTCACCACGATTGCATAGTGATATATATTTTTCTACAAAATGTACCTGACCTAAGTATGCATTGTTGATCTCTAAAGGTGACGTTCAGTGTGTTTCAAAGCCATAGCTTCTCATTTCTCTGTTTGTGGCTAGTCTATTTCAGCAGCAGAGCGATGCAGCTAGCACACATGCAATCCAAGTCATGGAGCGCTCCTTTGGTGTTCTGTGCAGGACGCAGCATATCCATCCGGCAAGACACTGGTATCAACAATAATGGTGAGTGTTCGTGGCACCTGTAGGAGCCCGTTGTGTTTATAGCGTATGATTATTTCCCCTGATGAAGTGCATTTTTGAAAGGTTTTCTTCATTTAGAATAATAGATGTCAGCAACAAGCACACTCATAGTCCACAAGTTCTTTGTGTCTTCTAGACTGCCCATTTGCTCCTATACGCCGTACGCAGCTGGCTATTTTAGACAGCCTTAAAGTTATGAACATTGGCTGTTGTGTTGTAATGCAGTCTAACTTGTGTTTCTCAGTGAAGTTATTTGTGGTCTGCTTCTCGCCCCTAGTGTAAAGTCAAAATAGAAAAAACTGTATTGGCTTTTTATGTCTGGCAGAAGTTTCCTGCCTTCATCTATAACATTGTAGTTTTGCTCTTGTATCATAATAAATATATTTTCAGTTTTCACTGTTTGTGTGTGTGTGTGTGTTGAGGCTTGTCATTGGCTTCTGAAAATACAATATCTGTAAATATGAGCACATAATTGACAACTATACACTCTTGCATGAAGCATGGTTGTAACAATGATCTGTATTTTTCTAAGTTCCAGCAGTAACAAGGGGTTCGGTGCTCCACGGTCATGTACAGTGTATCAAGAACAGAGCACAAAAGACCAACAAAAATAAAAGGACTGCCAGTGACTTTTCTCCTGCTGAAAGTTTACAACAGCAGAAAGAGCACATTGTGATGTCAGGAGCAGCTGCTGCTTAACTTCTTAGCAGTGCATTATTCAGCAGTTCATTTGCTTGCATTCGAAGTTATTTAAAATTTGCATGGAAGATACCAAACTGTGACACTAATTTAAAGGCTGCTGTAGTGTTAGTGAGCAAATATTTTTGAGCTGAAGTTCTTAACATGTGTGTTAAGTGCCTGTGTGCCTCTACATTTACATGCCAGAAATCACAGCATCCATGGTCGCCAATGGTAACTGTGTTTGCATTCTTTGTAGTACAAGGAGTAAAGCCATGGATGCAGTAATCATGTACTTAGTCGATGTAATCCTTCAGTGTACACTCATTTGTATAGCACCAAGGATGCCATGAGTGTATAAGCTCTGGGAAGTGAATCTATGTAGATTATTTTATTTGGAAAGAAGAGGATCATCACTACTCCTAGTTTACCCTAACAGTAGATTTTAGTGCTTGGGTATTATCTCACTGCCTGTCCGTCCTTGAACAGCCTACTTATCTACTGTGTAAGTGTAACTTTTTAAATGTATACTTTGCTTGGATAGGTTTGTTCATAATGTAATGCAAGTGACTTATCATCTATGCAGCTCTACCCAGACTAGAAATAAAAGTATTTATTTTTATATGTAGCTAAAGCATGCACTCATTTGTGTTTTATAGGCGCCTGTACAATTGTTTAGCCCTACAAAGGGCTGGTATACTCTAATATTGAATCTGGCATCTTAAAATAGTTTGTTAGTGGAAGTAAGAATGTGTTTACAACCAATATTACTATCCTCCGATGAACTGTGAAACCTCTGTGGAAATTTATTTACATTTTTGAACTTTGTGAAGGCAAATGTTGTTATGTTCTTTTATTGTGGTCCCTGTTTCATGCAAATGACACATAATTACTTTGCAGTGGCATAGTTTTAGTTGTTATTTTACACATATGTGCTGAGCAAAATCGCAGTCGAGGCCCGCAGCAAGACATACATGCAGTGCACTGGAGCATCACCTCACATAGGGTACAGTCTTTGCCCACCAGTAAACTCAATATTTTTCAACCAGACTAATAGACAGCTGTATGGGAACTGTGTTGATGTGCAAACTTTGAAGTCTTCTTGAGGAGTGTTTTTCATCATTTTTGTCCAAGTGAAGTAGCTACCCAAGGCCACAACTGGTGGGAATGTGGTGGTTTCCTCTCTCCAAAAGCACTCTTACCAGCTGCCTCAATGTTGGCATGGGGTGAATTCACGAACTGGAAAAATAATTGGTCTTTGTTTTCTTGGCTGAAACAGTCACTTTCACCGTTAAGCCACCACGATGTGCCAGAATAGAAACTTTTAGATAATAAAGTTGATTCTACTTTTGAGAAGTGTTTTGGGGAAACGAAATGGCACCTATAGCTGTCAATATAGACACTGTTTGCACCAAGGAGCTTAGTAGTTTATAATTGTGTTATTCATGTATTGTCTAGAATTTACTCGCGCTGTGCCAAATTTCAGCCCAAGTGTCCTAACATGCTTGTTAGTGGGTTGTGAATGAGCCGAGCTATGTAAATAAACAGAGTGACATTGCAGACATGTACAAAATATTGATGCACAGCCCTTTTCTTTAGCATGACATTGTCAAGGGCTTTATTCTTGTGTTTTTATAAACAAACTGCTTGTCACTGGGCAGCAGCGGGAAACTATGCATCAAGCTTTTGCGAGATGGTTCGAGAAATACCGTGTTCAGACATAACAGTGCCGGTGGATTTTTCTCGTAAGTTACTTTCAGTAGTATATTCAAAATGAGTGTATTAGAATTGTTGTTTCATAGCCATTCATTTTAATATTTACACCTGAGTGTATGTATGTATGTATGTATGGGTGTACATATGTATGTATGTATGTATGTATGTATGTATGTATGTATGTATGTATGTATGGATGTATGTATGTGTGTATGTATGTATCTTTTAAGTGAGAATCCGTTTATCATTGGTGAGTAAGTTTGGTAATGATTTGGCTGAATTTGTTTCTAGTTATTTCTCTTTTGAGCCATTATACATTTCAGTTTGTTTTGTACTGAATAAAAATAAATGTAACCTTACACAGAATATGTGTGTTGGAAGAAGTTGTTTCATTTACCAACCTACAGTCATGGGCAAGAAATTGGGTGAAATGGAGCGAACCTGCGAAGATCAGTTTAGAGCATAGCTAGTCTACATGGCATATCTCATACACATTGCGTTGGTTGAATATGTCGATTTCAACCTTTCAATTTTAATCAGAATAAGCAAGCTATCACCCGTGGTTGTATATGTGTGTGATATTTATGCATACTGTGATACCGGTTCGCAATTACAATTAAGGTCACAAACCTAGTCAAGCTGATTACACAAATTTTGTCCATAAACCTTTAATCTGCACTGGAACTGTTGTTAATAAAAATAAACTTCAGTTTAGAAATTTATTCTAGTAACCAATAGCAGGGTATCTGTTTATCACACAAATCAAATTGCCATTGTTCTGTTCCATTCTGGACAATAGGGGACCCTCTCAGCAGAACTCGATTAACTGCTATAGTTCATTTTAACCATTGTCAGCGACATTACACTGAAGCGTGCAGCATGACAAATAGCGGGAGAGAAGATACAAACTAATCACTCTGTTTGCATCAGCTCTAACTGTCCGTGCTTTTTGGTCTTGCTGCGTGTGATGATGCCCACCAAATTAGCACGAAAGTGTGTCCCTACAAAAGCAGTCAACTTAGCTGCAAGCAGTTAGCTCACTGCATGTGTAGACTTTCTTCAAAACACCGTGAAGACTGATTGCTGGTCGAATATCCAAACACGTGAAAAGTAACTTACCAGGTATGATATTCGTATTTCAGCACTGGACACTTTTGCGATAAGACAGGATGGCGGAGAAAATTATGAACCCTGAGTTGTTTAATTTTTGAAGGAGCACAGTACAGCGCTTTTGGGTCAAAAGGGGAGTGAAAGAAGCAAGTGCGAAAGCCTACTTCTCAAAAAATTAGTACCCGCCACCACGCATAATGTCAGGCTGGGCAACCACTTGAAAACAAAAGTGCTCAGTGATTCTGCCAATCGAACCAAGTACCTCCTAGATTATAGTTGAGCGCTGTAACCGCTCGTCCACTGCAGCAGTGCTTGCATTCGCCCTATTGCTGATATATCTTCATTCCTTCGAATGAAGCCAAATGCAAAAACGTCCTGTTAAACTTTGTCAAAAATAGAAAAAATAGTTAGATTGCGTTTGCCCAAGGTTGCTAGAATATAGAAACCGCGCCACGTGTGACTGTATAACCGTGCGCTATTTATGCATGTACATTACTGTCTTGACGTTGGGATAGCCGGTTCTAACGTAGGCTACCTTCTCATAGTTTGCCAAATATAAATAAGAAAATAAAAATATATATCGGCCTGTGACAACGCTAATCAACTATTATAAGTACACGGTCCCTAGTGTCACTTTCACTAGATGAATGCTCAGTTTGCTTCAATTATCGTTATTTAGGAAAGTTTTGGCTCACAAACTCAACTCTCCTAATTAGCATTGATTCCCACATCTAAGGACAGTCACACTTCATCTCGCTTTCTGAGTGGCTGTCACTTCCATATAACACGTACTCCACTTTTTTTTTTCTCCGAGCATCTGACGCTGCTTTGCGGAGACTTTTCCTGACGTCTGCTTGGCCAGAAAATTGTCTTTGTTATCTATCAATTTCAAGCTTTCGCGAAGCCGAAACGAGAGTCTCTCTCTCTCTCTCTCTTCATTCTTTTCGCACGTGTAATAACGTCTCTCGACCTCAAGACTCGTATACACGTCCCTTGCTTTGTTTGCGCACTCAAACAACGCTGGCCGAAATATTTGCACCATGTTTTGTGAAAAGCATTAGCACTGAGACACATCCCGATGAGTCTCCCTCATTTTACGTAGACATATACCTTAGCGTAAGCGTATGCACGTTCTCGCATTCCGGCTTTATAAAAATGCTGTGGTGCATGGAACCAGCGAAATTGCGCTCACAATTTTATTTGATTACTGCTGTTATCTATTTCCGCATAATTCGTCTTTAGGCACCAAATTCGCTCATGTGTCTTGTAATAAGAATATTAAAACAAAGGCTGCCTTTGACTATAGGTACAAAACACCCTTACGTTCACCACTACACCGTGCTAGATTGCATCGAAATAGTTAAGTAGCAGCGCAGCTTCAATTAAATGTAAGGTAACTGGTCGCGTTAAATATTGGAAGACATTCGAGGCACATTTTCAAACATTGCATGCATCGATTTATGTGTGGTTTCATTTATGTGGTGCACCTGGAGTGTTGTTTACTTGTACTGGGCGAGATAGTGCATGGATTGCTCGGTGGCTTAAGGCCATCGAGCAATTTCGTTTTTAGCTACAGTCGTTGATGAAAGGCGAGTGCTTGCCTTTGCACAGCCCGCTAAAACGCCTATTAAAACGTACGCGGCATCCCGTAAGCGCTGTAGCAGACGCTCGCGGAACTGAAACTTAGATGCAGTAAATCATTGGCTATCATCTTATACTCTCGATGCTAGACGCTTTGTTGCTACCTTGATATTATCGGCACACACTTCTTTCTTTCCTTGTCGTTTCATCGGCTATCGTGTGTCCTCCTTGCCCTCTTAAGTGCTGAATAAGTTAAATGCGTACCTGCGCTATAGTAATCCCTCCAGATAAGAGAATTTTTGGCTAAGAAAATGCGCAGCTAAAGAGAAAGCTTTGTGAATTCGGCCGCAAGTGTTTTTCACATCGCATTCGCATTAAACGCATTGAACACACAGAACAGCATACATCATACATAACATGTAACAACACTTCGTACAAGAATGCTTGCAATGGCATATTATAAAGATAAAAAAGTAGTCGAGCAGATGTATACACTATAAACACTCCTTCTCAGTACTCCAGCTCAGTCTATGCTCTGAGCAATTCATTTTTATTTATTTATTTATTTATTTAAGTACCTTAAGAGCCCGGAGGGCATTACATAAGGGGGGATACATACAAGAGGTTACTATAGCATCAGTAAAACAACATGTCAGGGAGTAATACTAGTAATCAAACAGACCGATAGCCCAAGCAACATTACTAATAACGCAATAAGCAAAAAACACAGTAGGCAGCCCTCCATAACAGGAAACATATTTCAAGAAATAGCAATAAACATTCTCTGAGCATGCGTTACACATTAAATGTCAATGGTGGTTACAAATTGATGTCAACTTCTAAGTAAGTTTGTACTGCAGACTGGAAAAGGGAGGGTTCTGTAATAGCGACGATGTTTGAGGGCAGCGCGTTCCACTCGTTAATGGATAACAGCAGAGGTGAAAATTGGTATTTCTTAGTGCGTGAATATATTGTATTGACCTTATAAGCATGACCAACGCGATCAGAAACGTAGGGGGCTGGGTGAATGAATGATCGGGAAAATGACGAGTCACTATGATATAAACTATGGAAAAAACATAGGCGGGACAACTTTCTGCGCGTGGCAAGCAATGGAAGGTTCAGAGAACGCTTAAGACATGTTACGCTTTGGTGGCGAGAATGACAGGAGGTGATAAACTGGGCTGCTTTATTTTGTACCGATTCTAGCATATCAGATAACATTGCCGTGTGTGGATGCCAGATGGTTGACGCATACTCTAGTGAAGGCCTGATCAGAGCTTGATATGCATGAAGTTTAGTTTTCAAGTTTGCGCATCTGAGGCGGCGTTTCAAAAGACCGAGTTTTTTTGATGATTTGCTGGTGATGTATTCAATGTGACTGTTCCAGGTTAGGTCGGAACTAAAGAAAATGCCGAGGTATTTTGTGGATGAAACGGTCTCAATTACGGTGCTATTGACTATGTATCTGACGGATGATGAGGGTTTGGCTACGGAAGTAAATCTAATATGTTTGGTTTTTTCAGCGTTGATGTGCATCTGCCACAAATTGCACCACTCTGCGAGTTTTAACAAATCTGACTGTAGAATGCTACTGTCATTCGGTTCGGTAATCTCCTTATATATAACGCAATCATCTGCGAATAGGCGTAGAGAATTTATTATGAGAACTAATCAAATTGTGCTGAAAGTGGTTTATTTCAATCGGAAGCTTACTTTTATAGACATTTTTTATTAAACAAAGATTTTAAAACATGTCATATACATCTTTCCCCTACGACCGGCCAAAAAACACTAACCCTAAAATGTACCTCTTTACGCTCTTAGCAAAGAACCGCTTAAAACAACGCATATAAGACGGAAAGTAGTTTGAATTTCCTAAGCCTGTAAATTTATCAATAAGTGGTTCATTTATATGGCTTTCTCATGCGCAGCTCGTTATGCGGCTCTTATTTACGCTGACTACGTTTATGCGGCTCTTCCATATGCAAGGCCATCTCGTTGCCGAAAGGCCGGTGACAAGTGACCGTTTAAGTAACGCAAAACATCAATGTGGTTAAGTGATATTTGAGGTGAAATCTGGGCCGCCTATATACGGTGTATGCGGTAGTTTTAATACTTTTTTGAGAAAGGAAAGGATGTTATTCTTTTCTTCGATCGGCTTTGACTTCTTCGAACTGCTTTCTGCGATGATAGAAGTACAGGCAGAATAGAAGTCAGCTTATCAGTGTCCCACCCTATCACTTAGGGAAGTACATACGTACATAAGTACATACGTAGTACAGTCAATCACGTTCTCCGTGAGCGTCATCTCCATGTTGGTGCGTTTATACGGGCAGCATTTCTGTTCGTATAAACGCGCCCCCGATGATTGCGCTTAACCTCCCCCTTCCCGAGTTTCGACGTGCCATTTCCTTTCCCTACAATGTCAATGTATGGGGCTGCCTGAGCACCACCACCAGCCCTCCGCTCGCACGGTCATGTTCCCTGACGTTCGTTATATTACAATAATTGTGCAATAATGCAAAAGTAGAAATTATTCCTTACTTATTAAGTGATGTTAGATGTAACATCCCACAAGGAATTGGGCACTTTTTTAACACCGGAAAGGTTCTTGAACGCGTCACTTTACGGCGTAGTACCTCACTTGATTATTTTTTTCCAAACCTCGCATGCCCCTTAACTAAACACCAGCTGTCATTCATCAATCTTACCTTTACTGGCATTTCAATCGCTATAATACTTTGCAGATTGAACATAGAAGGCTCAAGTGTTTTCTAGGACATTTTCACACAGAGATTTACTTTCCCTCAAGTTTGTCCAGGCGCAACGTTTTGAACTTGAATTTTAATATGAATAAACAATGTACAGTAAAAGAAAAAAACTTGTTAGCAACATCTGGATCCTTAGCAGAATGCTAATATGAATCTATGCAATTCTAACACACATATTGTCTACGCAGTTGTACAATGAATGAAATTTTAGCTTAAGATGCAGATTGTTTTGATAAACATATCACTTACAAACAGATACCGAACAAATCGAAGAATAAACGCGGAAAATGCAACTTCCACATTACACATTGCACACGTTTTTGTTTTGCATACTTAACATGATAATACATCTGGCCGATTTGTACGTCTGCTAATAGCATTCCTGGTCAGCATACGAAACAATAGTTTAAAATCATAGCATTTTGCATCATTTCACGAAACTTATCAGTAGTTTAACAGAGCTTTTTGAAATGGCGTTCGAGCATTATAGTGGGAGCATTATGTTGTTTCATTTCTACTGGTAGGTTATTCCACAATGGCGTTCCAAAACTATAAAGCCGTATTTTGCTATAAAAAGTTTTATTGACAGTTTCAGGAAGCTACCACAATGACCACAAAGCTTGTCAGTGGTTGAGCTCACCGTCTACACACTCTGCCAGCTTCCAATTTTTTCAAAACTCAAGATAAAGCAATTTTATGCTTATTAGGAATCTCTGCTGGCCCTTGTTGCGCAATGCTTCGAAAAAAATTTCAATGTAATCTCCAAGCAGTTCAGAGTATGCAAGCTAGCACGGGCACTACTCATTTGCTTCGTTCTTCTGCTATCTTTAGAGAATGTTAGGTGGATGAATATTTTAAAAAAAAATAATTACACACCGTGGAAAAAGTACACGTCGCAAGCTATCATTCTAAATTGTTACTTCCATTGTCATAATCAGGACGTTTATAAGAACTGCAAAGGCACGCACGTCTGTGTTTCCATTTGTATGAAGGAAGGAAAGTAAAACAAAGAAATAGGGCAGCGATGATAACCAAAACCATCCCTGCCTTTTTGTTGGGAGAATGAAAAGGGGAACTAATATGAACATGGGAACGAGGCTAGAAAGGATAGATTAGAATGAGCAATAAATGCGTTGACAACTACGAGACGGACAGATGCTCTATCGAACATAGCTATGAAACTACTGACGATGTATGCTGCTGTGGTCTTTCCACAATAATAAAATGGACCAACAGCAATAATTGCGACAAGTAAAGAAATAGTTGTTTGCCAATGAACAGTGTCCAAATAGGCTAGGTCACCTTGTGGCTCTGCACCGAGGAGTCCTGTACAGCGGCGTAAAATAACCTAAAGCGAATTGTTTCCCTGAGCGCAACAGTGAACTCACTGATACCCCGAACAAGTGCAGAATAGACAATCTGTCTTCTGAATATACGCTCTACGTAGCGGACGAGGAGGTGCTCGTTCAAGCTTAATGACAGCCCAGGCAACTCGCAACTGTCTGATGACTTAACTTTGCACCAGAAGGACCGTGCCCAGCTGAAAATCTTTCCTTGTCATTAGCCTCGCCCATGTGGAAGTGACGTTTACTCCACGCTCCGTGGCCGGCTCTTCCCAGTGATAACAACAGGTGAGAAGCACTAGAACTGCCAGAGCTAAAAAAGATGCAGAACAAATGAGAAAGAGCTTAACAGAGGGCAAACAAAAGGGAAATCCTCCGGGGCAGGCTTCCTCGGGTTTTGTAGCACGTGCATTATGCTGAGCTCTATGTGTTCGAAAGAGGGTTTCCGGGGCATAAGTTCGGGCATTATCCACAGTCGCAGCATCCGGTAAATAATTCATTTTTCCATTACAAGCTACATTAGAAGATTGCACGCAGAAAGCTTCTTCTAAGAACTTGGGCCAGTTATTGCAGTAATATTGAACGAAGACAGCCTCAATCCTAATATTTCCGAAACCCATTCGTGCCTAATATGTCCGTATGGGGCCACACAGGGCAGCGGCAAAGAGAGAGCTTGAATAGAGAAGTTTCAACGAGATGTGCTTTACTAAACACGTGTTTGACAAATATAAAAGCAACAGTGCACTTGCTTTTAAATGAGCACGCTTGCTCTTTTAATGTGCATGAATTTCTCGTGAAGTAGATGCCTGTTAAATAGAACACATTTTTAATAAGAAGATTGTAAGGGGGTGAGAGGTTTATCAGAGCAAGATTGCGCTAAATATGCAAAACAAATAATCGAAGCTTCTATTGTGAACTAGCGGTTAGCATTGAGAAATCCGGCAGATCCCACGTAAATTGAGAATCCAAGTTATGCAGCGCGTGCGGACGGAAGGTGACCTTATTGTAATTTTTTATTGAGTGACACGTCATGAAAGGACGGTATATATACGTATAAATGTTGCACGCACAGCCATGTGTTGAAGAGTTGCAGATGTTTAAAAAACCAGTTGTTTGCATTTGCGCAACAATAATAACAGGAACATAAGTATTAACAACACCAGAAGCGATAAGCTCATATGAAGCGCTGTCGTTCGCGAGAATGGTGGTCCTTGACACTGCTACATAAATCAAATTCAGCGCATTCACCTAACTACAATTTACGTACTTTAAACCGACGTGCCTGCTGTGTCATAGGAGTGCGTATGTAACGTTTGTAAAAGTGGATGGCCAGCACAGCATCTACAATTGCCATTTCACGACGTTAGGGTCTATTTGAAAAGTAGTTCCGAGACCTGGCGTGACTCTGTGGTAGAATGCTTCACTGTCAGTCAGGATGCTTGGGTTTGACTTCTGCTTGTACCCCAACATTTATTCTTTCATTTATCGGGTCACCACTACTGGTGTCAGGTATTACTAAACGCTGACGCAGTAAAATTGTCCATATATGTCCTCGTCGTTCTTGGAAAAAAAACGAAATGCAAGTCTCCTGTGTCACATACCCGCACACCTGTTTGGCTGGATGTCGTGTTTTTGACGAAGTACGCGACGGGATTGAGACTCTATTGGTGTGTTGACCAGCAGCTTACATTTGTCAAGCAATGTTACCTTCCCATTCTAATTTCCTTTCACACCCAGTTAGGTGGGTGATCAAGAGAGCACCCTGATGGAAGCGGCTAGATAGATAGATAAATAGATAGATAGATAAATAGATAGATAGATAGACAGATACATAGATAAATAGATAGATAGATAGATAGATATATACTTAGATAGATGGATAGATAGATAGATAGATAAATAGATTGATAGATAGATAGATAGATACGTGCGTAGATAAACGCCAGAAGTGCCCTTAGTAGGCAAAGCAATGCTTCGCATTTATTAAATTGCTAGCTACGACGCGTTCTTGATAATGTGGCATCTCACTCAGATTATTTTTAAATTTCGTAATACGTAAAACATGATTGACGCACTAGAAGTAACAAGCCACTAGACATATTTAACTCGTAATTGGGTGACAGTAACTGTCATAGTTTTCTAGTTACCATCAATATATCTACATGCTTCAGCTTCGCAAATCAGTGTTTTCAATGTTGAAAACCACCACCATCTTTAATGAAATAAGTAAAATATATAGCTAATTTTGTTGTTTTTATACAGAACAAATCTCTTACAGAAGATAAAATAAGATTTTGATTATATATTCAATCTATATATCTATCTATCCATCTCGGCAGGTGGGAAACTGGACGCGCTTGGTCCGCCAAATGACGGACTTTTCAAGAGCAGACTAGTTACCAGGAACTTTTTCTGATGCTCATCTTAAACTTTGTGAATCTGGAAAGCGTTCCACACTACTCCCAAGTGTGGGTAGTTAGTTGCAAAGAACAGAGATGAAATTGACTATTTGTGTATACCTTCACATCAAATAAAAGTTGAACTGAAATAAAACGTATTACGTAGCCGTGCTTTACATAATTTCCGCTAAAGCTTAGGCAGTCCACAGAGGACCCACTAAGACGAAGGAGCGCAGAAGCCAAGCGGATCCCAGAATGCGAGTTGCCAATTTCTCAATGAATTGCGTGCCGATTATTGCTGCCTTGTGTGCCTTCGTTTTTAAGAGAAAATTCCTCAGACTCCTACAGTATTGTTTGACTATAGGTAAGAATCTCGTGCATCGCGTCTTCATTTAGCATGCGCAAGCTTAGATAAATAAATCTTCTTACTTTTTGCTTTCAGAAACTGTTGAATGTGTACATTCCAGGCCTGCTGCACATAAACAAGAGTGCGTACCTTAATATGCTGAGCAAGCAACCCTCTATTTTTTGGACATCCGAAATAAACGCCAAGTAAGCACCATGGACAAGTCCGGGAAAAAACAAGGACCATTCGTTGTTCATTCCTTGACTCAGATTTGGTCAGATTGTTTTTCTCTTTAGGGGGTGCGGTGCTTTCTTGAAATTTTATGATGGTGTTTCGCACGCAGTTTATCCATGGAATCAGTATCTTGTTGGGAGAAATGAGTTGCTATTGCATGATACATCTAAATCAACGAAGTTGCTTTCGCTGTTATGGCTGTCATCTCTTACTACTGCTGAAGGTTCAGCAGCAGGAATACAGAAAGTTTTGCATGCATTCATTTGCTATGAATTGAGCTGATGCTTGTGACTACTCCAACCAATATACTTTAAGCTAGCATATTCTCGTGATGTTGGATGCTGTTTCTTTTCATATGAATTGTAACTTATGAGGTGAAGTGTTGATGTGCCATTGCGTAAAATATATTTATGCATGCATATTACACATGTATTATCTGTATAGTAAGCAACCAAATATGGAACAACACATATTTTGTAGGTCATTTTGGAATGAATACGTTCCTTGTCTATGGTCGTGCTGTTGACATGTTATTAGGACCATGTTTGATGCTTTAGTGAATGCCAGACAACTACAAAGCAACTGGACAATTTAGTGTCGTACGCCGCACCTGCTTCCTTACACCATGCTTCTGAAAAATGGCACTGTTTTGGTAAATGTTTCTTTATTGTCTGGTTTTAGTGGTGATTTATTTGGGGCCAGAGTAAGTGTTCCTTGATGAATTTTCCCGAACGTCTATACCTAAACCATATTTAAAGTATTGTGCTTGAATTATGCGTGAAACTTTTAGGAAAACTCGCAGAGCTCTTAGCGTTGTTTTCTGAAAGTTCATTTGCTGACCAAAACTGTTTCCTAAATCAATATTTTAAAATATTTCTAATTTTGAAGAATCTGAACACATTTTATGGGAAAGGGGGCGTTAATTGCCGAGTTGTACAAATATTTGCTCACCGCACCCTCTATTTTCAATGAATTGCTAGTAAAATAGGCCAAATCCCCGCAATTCCGTCGTCCACAATTCATTGAAGTTTCACGAATACCAGCTTTGAAGATGGGCCACCCTGTTTTGGAATTTTGGAAAGACTTTATGTGGCCCGCCCCCTCCCCTGTCGATCTGCGCAGCTTACTCTAACCGTAGAGCGTTCACAATAGCTACTTGTCGGATCACACGTGGCTGCCTGCGGTGATTGATTTCCCAGCTACATCGGTGCTATGAAAACGCCAAACGACGATTGAATGTCGGTTCAATGATGAGGATAATATGCCGAAAGAAGTTACCATAAAATGGGCTGGAGAACAGCCGGAGTCCGTGGGACGGCAGCTCAGCAGGTGATGAGACTTTCTGAATGGCTCAATTCAGGAAGGAGCTGGTGCAATAGGACAATGAGCTACGTCTAAGATATATAGTGATACTTGCAGAATCAATCCTAGAAAGATACCACTGTTTGCACAAGAGCAAATAATTACTGTTATCAGCCCCAGGAAGACCTCGCTATTCTCAAAATGGATGCCCTGAAGAGCAAATAACGACTGTTATCAGCCCCAGGAAGACCTCGCTATTCTAAAATTTGATGCCCCTACAGTCAACGCCGATAATTTCGGAGCTGCTGGTATTTCGTTAGTATGCCATGGAACGTGCGGTATGTGCGGTCTCGCGACAAGATATTGTGATTTTAAGTATTCCAATTGACCCAAGCCTGGACCGCAATGCTCAAAGTGGTGTACGACGGCAACACGTGTGAGACGACCACAGACAACACTTCAAAGAAATGACTCTGGACATTATTATAGAAGCCAGACCGGAAGAGCTGGACGGTGAGATTTTCAAGGCCAGCAATTCAAAGATTCTAGCAGCCAAACACACAGGAACGAGAAATGCTCTGGTAGTGATGTTGCATGAGCTAAAAGTGTGAAGTCTTGTCAAACGATTCTACGGTCATGAGCGGCTCGTACCGTGAAATATCAGCGTGTGCTACAAGTACCGCGACTTAGCCACCGCATGGACGCTTTAGGCTACAGCACAGAGAGGCTAGATGACCCCGGCACACCCAGTGCATACTAGTCCTGGGTGCGCCGTGGTGGTGGACTCCGCAACTCTAATAGAGGACACAATGTCTAATCCAGATTTGTCTCATGTGGTGGAGTGCCCCGGACTACCGACAAAACATGGAACTCGCAACACAAGATTTCGTAGTTGCTTCGCTAAACAAGTTGGCAGTATACCCAGCTGAGAAGAATCTATCCACATAGAAGTACTTCGTGCCTCAAGAGCGTCATTCATATGACGGAACAAAGAATAGTGCTCTTACACTCTCAGAACGGGGCATCATTGGAGGCCAGGTTATATCTTAGGTCAAAGACATAATGATGACAATGCAGGGACCATCAACAAACTCCATATGGTATGGTCACTCTTGAGTGCAAAGTTGGCAGCATCGAGTACAATGTTAGCAGCTTCACGACTACCAGCCAGTAGCTACAACCAAAGATGGTACAAAAGCATCAATACAAGAAATTTGTATTCCTTTGACCCATGCGCTGTGGGCAAAGTCTCGCTTCTATAAACAGTCATAATGACTTATCCTAATATGAACACTCTCAATACATGGCAATCAAACTGTAGGGGCTTCGGTAACAAAAAGGCGGTCCTGCAACAACACATTACGACAATGGAGAGCCAGCCCACAGAAACTTCACTGCAGCAGTATAATACTTATAGCTTCTGGGCAATCACGGCACAATAGTTGCCGAGTATTGTTAACAGGCTTTGTACCTGAAACCTAAACGCATGAAAAAAGAGTCATTCGCAGCGCCTTTGCACACGTAGTTTTCGGAATGAGAACGGCATTTTCCCAGTTTCAGATTGATTGGCAGCAAATGTACGGATCTGGTCACTTACGACATGTAGTATAATTGTGCCCTCGATTTGCTCAGACATGATCAATTCCACAAAAAGATCCTCAAAATTCTTAAACTTGGTGGGAATAATCAGCCCATCAGTGAAAACGGGGGCAAACACTGCTGTCAGCCCTCTTGCGTACTGTCTGAGCCCTGTATGCTGGTTCCAGTTTTTCTGCTCTGATGAACCATTCGACGACCTGATCTTGTCTAGCTCAACCTTCAGATTAAGAACTTCAGTCCCAGGCATCTGCTAATGGGTGTGATCAGATTCTCTAGATGGTCACCTCCAACTACATCTCGATCTAAATACGCCATCTCCCTGTATGTGCCTAACACGACTGCATTCAGTAAAAAGGGCCCCGGCAGAGCACAAATTGGGCCTCACTATCTGATGCGCCACTCTGTGACGTTGTCTATATGAGTGGC
Source organism: Rhipicephalus annulatus (assembly GCA_013436015.1). Classification (NCBI taxonomy): domain Eukaryota; kingdom Metazoa; phylum Arthropoda; class Arachnida; order Ixodida; family Ixodidae; genus Rhipicephalus; species Rhipicephalus annulatus. The sequence goes on along the minus strand of WOVY01011207.1, from coordinate 1,118,889 downwards.
GTCCGTCTCGTCACCGAGACCATTTGGAACTAACTCTTCTGGCGCTCCCGCTGTTCCATCAGGCCACCCCTGCCAAGGTCTGAGTCAGTCACCTCGACGGTCCCTGCTACTCTGCTCGAGAAGCGGTGCTCTGCAGCACGTCTTCGCTCAGGAAGTTGGTCAACGGAGACCTTGGGCTCTGCAGTGTATATGCCTCAGTCAGTCGCGTCACCTGTCTCTGCTTCTCTGCTCGAGAAGCAGCACTCTGCAGCACCTCTTTGCTCAGTAAATCGGTCAATGAAGACCTTCGGCTCTGCTCTGTCAATGCCTCAATCAACAACGTCGACGGTCCTTGCTACTCTGCTCGAGAAGCAGCAATCTGCAGCATGTTTTCGCTCAATCAGTCAGTCAACAAAGACCTTCGGCTCTGCTCTGTCAATGCCTCAGTCAGTCATGTCCACTGTTCCTGCTGCTCTGCTCAACAAGCAGCACTCTGCCGCAAGATCAGTCAGTCGGTCAATGAAGACCTTTGGCTCTGCCCTGTCTTTGCATAAGTCAATCCCGTCGACTGTCCCTGCTGCTCTGCTCGAGAAGCAGCACTATTCAGCACGTCGTCTGTCAGTCACTCGGTCAATAAAGACCTTCGGCTGCGCTCTGCCAGTGCATCAGTCAGTTACATCGACTGTCGCTTCTGCTCTGCTCGAGAAGAAGCACTCTGGAGCACGTCTTCGCTCAGTCAGTCGGTCAGTGAAGACATTCAGCTCTGCTCTCGTCCACTGGCACGCCGCGCTCTTATGCTGTCCAACTCCTGGCTCCATATTTGACCAAGAAGCTCGTACGCATAGTCATGCTTTCTCTTGCACTGCACCAGCAGGGCCAAAAGCAGCAACCTCCCCTGATTTTAGCGACTTGCTTGCTGCGGGTTGTCCAAACCTGCCGACTGCGCCACTTTTCGCACTCTTCCCTGCTTCTTCCTTGACTGCCGTGAAGACTTGCTACGGAGTGAGGGTGTTTGATATTCGGCATCGACGCTCCTCAATGACTCCATTGCTCAGTGACAGCACGAAGGAAGATTCGTTGTCCAATGAAGAGACGCTTTATGGCGGCACTCATGTGTCTGTCTGGGTGCCATCCCATACCACCGCTCTTCTTTCACATTCAAACATCATTTCTTCAAACCTCGGTTAGACGGAGTGTTTAAACAAGCCACTCACACGCGGAGCTCCCATCACCTTAACCATTTGCAGGAAAATTTCATGACGAATGCTTCATTGGTTACAAGCAATGCGGCGTCAACAACACGCCAACTCTGCTTATCTTATACTAACTGCTGGTAATCTTTTTCGGTATATTATTGCTGTGTTGGCACGTGGCATAGATGAAATTAGATAGTTTATAGACACTTTTGTCTGTGCTGGCGCCTTTTCTTTGTTACAAAGCCAGTATTGAAAACATTGTAACTTTTTTGTTGTTTTGTTTGTAGCACCTTCTATTTATTTTACTCATTTGTTTCGGAAACCACCTTGATGCGGCGATCACACTCGGTATTATTTTTTCTGCGGTAAATTAGATTGCATCAAAAACCTGTGAAAGGCAGATAGAGATTTTTTTCTTCTTCTAACAAAAAACCTCTGAAACAAAGTACGGCTTGGGAATTATTGATATTTAATGCATGATCAGGAAACAAGGGGAAGCACTCTTGAGAGTTCAGATTGGTTTTACTCAAGGCTCGCTGCTCTCCAGTTTCATCAGGAGGACACGGTGACATGGTTTCCAACAAACAGTGGTGCCATGAAATGACAGTCTTCGACAAAAGTGTCTATCTAGCAATTGGTGACGAAGGGGTGAAAAATATCATTGAAGCGAGTGATGATTGGTTACAGGCTGAAAAAACGCAGTAGTCTAGGAAAAAAAATCAGCTGCTCGTTATGGGCAAGTTGCGACTGCGATTTGTCACGCTTAGCCGCTTAGTAATTGAGAGTCAACGAAGAGATATGAAGCAGTGCTTTCCTGCAGCAGCAAAAGCGATTGCCGACGTTGCTTCCCTTCCTTCCGCCCTCCCTATGCGTCACCCTGTCATTCTGATGAAGAAAGCGAGAGGTAGCTGGTCGGCTGACGTTCTAATGACATCGGGTACCGGAAGGTGGTCCTTGCACTGTTACGTAAGACATGGGCGCCATTCGCGCTTTTCTAATTCCACCTGTTTTAATTCCCAGTGGCAAAGTGTGAATCTCTCGTTGTGTTTGCGGTTTTCTGTAGCTCTTGCTTTCTTTTTCGTCCCTCGCACAATATAAGACGGCTGGAAGGGCAATAACACTCTTACTTTTTGTGGTCTCTTACTCGCGATGAGAAACTAGAATTTTTATTTTGTACATTTTTGTCTTAGCATAAAGAGGAGTTCAAGTGCTGCTTCCACGCTACTCTTTTTCATTCAGTTAATCGCATTGTACACCCGCAAAATGATTACCTTGTGATCATTTTCTTGAGCCACTGTTTTAACCTTCGTTTGTGAGCCATGGCTCTTGCTGTAAGACTCACTTTTCAGAGTCACAATAACAGGGCTGCAATGTGCAGCATGCTTTAGCCAACTGTGTTTAAACTGCAGCGGGTGTAATGCAAACATTCGTTTTTCCCTCAAGTTGTTTACTTCTTACGCATGCTAACTAGAAAAAAAATTGTTTTTATCTAGATAGTTTCTTACACATACTGCTCCAAAGACCAGGTAATTGCAGTTATAGTCACAATAAAGAATTGTAGTAGCAAGTAATGTGCCGACGCGCGCAAATCAAAACAAGTAGCACGATGTGGTATTTGGCGATGAGGGTGCAGGGAAAAGAAATGGGCGGTGTCCACTGCAGCGAGAAATCACAACTTTTTTGTTGGGGTATTTCGTTTTGCTGAACTCGAAAAGCGCTATAGGGCAGTGCCTTTCTCAGTTTCAAATTACTGTTAGACCCTTTCCCCCACTCTCCCCTGAAACACCTAATTTGGAAGAAGACCGAGTACAAGCCTATTTCAGCATCGTCGATAGGTACGAACGCTTGGCTAGTTTCTGCCCATTTACCATTTATGTCTTATATGGGCCTTTCTTCTACCTGTGACGCCATTGAAAGAATTGTCATCTTGAATTTGTTTGCCTCTTAGGAACGTCCGTTGTTTGATTCCTCTTTAAGACGAGTCTCCACCCGATTAGTTGTTCTACATGCACAGGTGCCACTTCAGTATCTTTTATGGTGCTCATTGTTAGCCGGCTTATCAAGCTCTAGCAACTTTGCCGAACAGGTGAATTAAAATGAGTTACTGAAAAGAGGATTTTTGTATTTTAGGTGATTGTTTCTCTGGTGGTAACTATTTTCAGATTTCACACTTTCTCAAGCGCTTAGTGGTCTTTTTTTATCAAATTGAAGCAGAAGTTTTCGTTGTTGTTTGATAAGGTTACGGCGTGCGAGCAGTTCCTCCCACTACGATTCTTGCGCTCACTTGACAAACGCAACTATACAGTGACAATAAGTTACCCTATTTACTTAGGCGAAGGCCGCGCACGGTAAGCCTGGCGACAACAACTTGTGAGATATCGACACTGCATTTACTTAGGAAGAAGCAAAAAGAAACAGAAATACAGAGAGCTGTGCCGCTTCTGATAATGCCTGGCCACCCTGTTTTCAGAAAAGCGGTGTGGGTAACAAAAATATGTGTTGATATTAGTTTTAAACAAGCAAGCCAAAGTTAAGAAAAAAAATAAATGAAATAATTAATGAGAATATTACACTGTCTTCCTCTTAGGCCTGTTGTCCATAAAGAATGCAATGACGCTTTGAGCCCTTTCAGTTTTATGACTGCCAGTGGCAAAATATGCTTGGATGTGGCAAAATGCAACAAATGTTTCAAAGTAGTGAATATATTTTTGTTATTTCACTGGTAACCATAGAAAGTCAATAGAAAACTTTCCTTTAGATAGAGTGTAAGCGCGCTACAAAAGTATGCCCATGTCGCCACAGTTCGAAAGTTTATAATCAAACGAAATACAAACTGCACCAAGTGTCTGTTTTGTCTTAACACGTGGGACAAACCTAGACCAAGTAAAACAAAATCATCTCTTCAATTGTCGCAGTAAAAGCTCTTGAAATGTGTTCAAGGGGCCCTCACGCAATCGTAAAGAGCTCACTTCTTGCACACCAGCCTTTGAATCCAGACAGACTACGGCACTGTTCTGCTCCAGTACTCTGTGCAGATCAAACACCATCGGTCTTGTTTGTGCTAATATTGTATTTTCTTGAACGCTAGCCTTTCATTGCATTATTTATTATTATGTTCATTACAGGATATAAATGAATTCTCTGCGTCTGAAACGTCGCTTTAGCTTCTTTTGCCATTTGATGCAGAACTCCACGCGCGTTTTGGGGTTTTCAACTGGTCAGGCAGGTATTTTGAGGCGATGAATTTAAAGTTTGGTACCGCTTAATGTTTTAAATTTCGGTATTGGAGAATGTCACTAGCACTTGATTACAAGACGTGTTCGTGAATGGCTTCACTTCGAAACTATTGAAGATTTTCATACGCATCTTGAGAGTATTCTTGGGAATGCAGAACCTTCCCGATGCAGCTCGAATGGAGGTAATCTTGTACTCAACAGCAATCAGTGTTTCTCCTTATTGTTTTCTTACCAGTAAGGTCTCTATGATATCCTCATGTACGTTGGTGCCTCCTAAATAATGAATAATAATATACATAGAATATAAGTGAATGGTCCACTCTGAAAGACACTCTGTTTTATGACGGTTTGCCCCTCCGACACGCCAACCTAAGTTTAAAAAAATGCTTTGAACCCAGGCTATAAATAATAAACTTTTAGCGGTAAGTAGCTGAAAGTATAATGTTACGAAATGAACTTTACATTGTTGTGCTGACACCACACAAGTTTCATGTCTTAATCCTAAACTATAGAGGAGCAAAGTTTCAGCGATGTTTGATGGGTCATCTGACACACTGACACTAGCCGCGTAATTTTTCCTGCGTGAACGCTGTGCGGATTAATTAACCTGTGCGCATGAAATTTTATACAATTTTCAGCACCTATTGCAACGATAGAAAAAAAACAAATGCACCTATTTCATAACGACAGAGGTGGGCAAAATCAAAATGCTGCGTCTTGCCTGCGTCTTGTTTTGCCCCGTATTACCTTACCAACGGCAACCTAGTGTACCTATAGAAAATTTATCTGCTTTGACTTGAATGTTATTTGCTCACTTAAGGCGTTTTGCTGTACTGTAAGTGAATGTATTCTTAAGTTATATCAGTAAGACTATACAATTTTTTAGTTATGTAAACCTCGCTCTACTCCAAACTAAAAGAACTCTTCTGGCATGAGTGAACGTTCGAATGTTTCCTGCAAGCAAATAACACCCAACTGACACCCCAAATAAGGTAAAAATTGTATAACTGACGCAAATACCACAGATAAAGCTGCAAACTAGGATCGAAGCGGTACGACACTTCCTGTATTAAGTGACCACACGAAACATTCACACGCACGTGCATATGATTAATACTTCACATTTTAAGATACAAAACAAAGCCTTGCATGAGAATATAATTGACTTGAGCTACGTTGAAAGCAACTTCGATGCCCCGCCGCGATGGTCTAGTGACTGAGGTACCCGGCTGCTGACCCGCAGGCCGCGGGATCGAATCTCGGCTGCAACGGCTGCATTTCCGATGGGTGTGTAAACTTTGTAGGCCCATGTGCTCAGATTTGGGAGCAGGTTAAAGTACCCCAGGTGGTTGAACTTTCCGGAGCCTTCTACTACAGCGTCTCTCATAATCATATGGTGGTTTGTGTCGTTACACCCCATATATATATATATATATATATATATATATATATATATATATATCAAGCAACTTTGAGACATAGCCAAAAACTAAATTGTCAAAAAACGTGTCACTGTCGATAGAGGTTATTCCACTAATGGCTAAGGCAGCGAACGACTAATGATTAGTCGAATTCAAATATCAATTTACCATTCATAGCAGGCACGTGCTATTGTTATTTGTGAGATACGCTTATATATAGAATGTTATCTTGTTTTCGTGATAGGCGCTAAATGAGAGTAAGAGTTCAGATAAGGCCCCAACGCGAGAAACAATCGACGATTTTATTTTAAGGGGCAAGCTCAAAAATGCTGCGATAAAGTAGACAAAAATGCTGGTATATTTCGACAGAAAAACGAACCACAATTCAATGTTATTCGAAATCAATGTTATTTGAAGTATGCTTTAGCGAAGATGACTGTGTTGAAGCATTTTTTATTGAAGAAAACATTACGAAATGATCGTAAATATATGTACAATCGTTCTTCCTCGGACGTATGTTGAATACTGCCATATAGCTTGAATAACCGGATATACACACACGTAACAATCTTAACAGCTATATTGGTAATACAAATACTAGAAACGGTAAGCTTATATGCAGCGCTTGTTCTTTGGAGTATGGTAGTTCTGGGTAGTTGGGAGTATGGTAGTTCTGGGTACATGCACCAACTTCAACCCAACGTGACATCTGTCTTATAGTAAATGTACTGTTTATTAAAGTAGAAAGAAGTCGAGCCGTAGTTTACGCTTCAGTAATAGTACGCTTGCAAAAAGCCTTTTTTTTCTAAAGCAGTTTCGAGGTTTAGCACGACTCTGGTAGAATGCTTCATTGCCATGCAGCATGTTCGGGTTTGATTCCTGCTGGGGCCACAATATTTTTTTTTGCATTCATATTGTTTACGCTGGCGATGTCACTTTCATTACCGCTATCCCATATAAAAAAACCAGTGTCCGTTCATGCCGTTCCTTTCTAGATATAATCGGTAGTTGAACTGTGGTTCTTACCTATATACCATTGCCTGTGTTATATGGGCACGTTTCAAAGTTGTGCGAAGGGAAAGCTTCGGGGATGTGCGTGAGGTAATTTTTAGGGTATTAGGATATTCACATTATGGCCAGCCAGATATAACTTCAAGAGCCTCTTACTGTCACATATTAGCTTTGGTCAACGCCGTGTTAACGAGGTGATGATGAGAAGAACAAAATTTGGGCGTGTAGATAAAATGATATATAGACAGAAATGCTCCATTACTTGCAGAGCACGAAGGAATGCTTGCCATGCAATTTGCAAGAAAATGACATGTTTTTCAGACATTCAATCAATTTTGCAGAATTCTACAAAGATTAACTCATTGAAACAGAAATATACTATTCAACGAACAACGCAAGAGGTGAGAGTGTAGTTGCTTGAAAAATAATGTCTCGTTCTGTGCCCTGCTAAAACACCAGAAGCTTTAAAGTGTTAAAACAAATGCCAGCCTTCGGTGACAGATAACTTTTGAAATGTGAGAGGACGTGAGACCAAAAGGCGTCGACAGAACTTTTTTTCTTTTCATCTCTTTTTTGCTCTAGGCTATTTACGCACGCTATATCAAACCAAAATTTTTATGGCAAAGCTGAAAGAACCCAAGCATGCAGTCAACATTGCACTGTTTATCATGAGTTGCAGTTTTTGTCCTCGCATTCTTATATGAGGTTTCCTCCAGCGCTTCCAAGCTAAGACGACCGTGTGCCTCTCACGCTATAAATCACCCTGATTGATACAATGATACGAAAGGATAAACATGGTCTGTGTTGTTGTTCAATGGAGTAAATTGAAGTTGCAACGTGATAAGGAGGTGCGAAAATAGTGACGGTGGCAACAGGCAAAACCCACGCACGTAGGACAAAGCAAAATTGATTCCAAATAGGAAAACTGTAAACAGCACAGTTTTATAATAGGAAGTAGCGAAATAAGCTACGTACAGCGATCAGAAGCGAGTGCGTGGAAACTAGACCTGGGAAATTTCACTGTAAATAGAATAACCTGTGTTTACTCGCGCAGCGGTGATTTTCGGATTGCTTTCTTTATGATTCTTCAACCATCCAGTTTATTAGATTTGGTTTCCTTCAGCTACAATTACACTGAGATACAATGTAAACAGTGTTAATGTTTTAACAGTGCAAAAAATATACACAGCCACTGAACATAACTTAGCGTAATCTAGCCAACATATTTAAACAGGAGCCCCAACTTAGGGAACACTACCCGGTACAGAAGCCTTCATTTTGCCTACAATCCAGCATGTACAGAAATAGTTTTAAAATTTCAGAAAGGGAACAAATTGCGGATAATAGGTGAACGAATTTTCAAGGGCTAGTTACCGGTTATAGAGGACAACCTGTAATTGTACTTCGCGGGAACTATTATGTCATAGCACTGCACAACAAAATCATCGCGAGATACGTAAGCAATGACTCAATGAATGCACAATGGCTGCTTTGCAATTACATTTACGCGAAAATGTTCAAAAAAAGATCCCAAACTTTATTTCTGAGGGTTGAACGCCATAAAAAAAATCCTGTTCCCAGTGAGTACTTTTAAAATTTGGTGCATCCTTTTATTGTATTATGTTGCCCGAGAAGATTAAATTTTGTATTACTACATTTTCATCGATAACGTTGAAAGTTTCTCGTGCCAGGAAAGCGTTCGTATATGGCTGCATTCGGAGTAAATTTTTGCGTGCTCTAACCCTGAGGGATTATTCGCGAGGAACCTTTTCTAACTTGCTGTGCAACAACTACGTGGCATCAGAGAATAAGCGCAACGATGTTTGTGCCTTTTCTAGTGGCTGGCCGGTTTCATACCTTCAAGTAATTTTGATAATCCCATGTTATCACACCCGATGGCTATACACGCTTCTACCATACATTATTACTGTGATATTACATGTTGCACTGTGAAGCCTGCATACACAATACACGTGTTTGCAAAGCATTAACGCCGCAGCTCTTTGACTAGCCTGTGCAGCGCTGTCCCTCCGTACAACGAGCCCAACCACAGGTGTTGGCATGGTGCCAAGTAGGTCACATCGCTGCTGCACGCTGACTTCACTACTTTCTCACCTGACGCGCGGTCACAGCGGCTTCCGCAGCTGCCGCCTCGTCCCTTCGCCCCTGAAGCGACAGCCACTCGCTACAATGCGGACTCGTTGGTTCACACGCAATAAACCTGACGCGCCCCTAACGTACTCGTCGACACAAGTCTGTACGAGCAATTTATAAGACCAACACCAGCAGTCGCTTCAAAGGAATCTTCGAGCGCTCACCGCCACACCCACATTAGCGCCGTTCAGCCTGTGATGCCACCCGTGTTCAACGCTGCTGCTTCGCATCTCATAGGGGCTTTGTTCTGGAAGATGGTCCAAGCTTTCTCAATGACGTAACACACTGCTCAGTGGAGACCTTAGCCAAAGCGTCGGCGTTGCTTATACGTTTTAGTGCAATATAAAGCACGCCAAGTTATTTGAAATCTAGCTCCAAGCAGTTGTGGCCACATGGTAGAGCTCGTACTCATCATGCCGACGGCTTGGGTTCAATCATGACTCCGACACGAAGATTTTTTATATTTATTTTGTTTTTCATCTTTCTTGTTTTGTTTTTTGTTATGCACAGGGTGATAATTTCTCGCTCACAGCTAATGACGCCCGAGCCAATATCCATGCTCACGCCAGAATTTTGGCGAGACGAGCACTTCAATTTTGTTGAAGGTAGCTCACACACAAGCAAAGCCAATGGGTCGCACATAGAAGAGGTGGTCCCGGAGTGAGAAAAACAAGCCAAAATATGGCCAACGTGACCCAAGCTCAGTAAATCAGCTATATCAAGTCCACCTATTTCAATCACATTATAATATATTTTATACATTATATATTTTTAAATTACATATTTATTATATATAACATAATACATATTTATAATATCATCACAATAAAGCTTTATATAATATCCACCAATTTTTGTGATGTAGAATGCTGGCACTGCGTGACCAATATAGGCAAACCTAAGCAACATTCTCTTCACCCCTCTTTACTAGTAGGTGGCGCGGGAGGCTGATAGGTAGCGCTGAGATACGTAGTCGCAAAGAAAAAAAATGCGCCAGATTCCACTGTTTAGGGAAATCAATATCATGCCAAGCAGCCAGTGAGAAGTGCAATACATTATATATGACTAAATGAAGTAATTAATTTATTAACACCTGGTATACAATATATCGTACATCATATATGCTCTACATGCATGTACAGCAGCCCATTTTTTAACCTCAACGCAAGAGCTCCAACACTGAAGTCGTTAAGCGCAGAACAATGAAGCGACGGGGCTAGGTAAACGCGAATTCACACATTTGATTGATAAACAGCAAAGAACAACTGCCTCTTGCCAAGCTGTTCCGGGAACCGAACACCGGCACGCTAGTAACTGGCGCTTATTGTCTGATTGGTCGATGCTTACGCTTTCAGAATAGAAATAATATGGGTGTTTATAAAAAGCCATGTGTGGCGTGGCATCTGCGCACGACGTTCCACGTAAGTCACGCTATACGTGAAATGTGTAATATAACTTTCGTCTTACCACCTACAATTCATGCTCGTGTATTCATGTGCCACAGTACCAAATTTAGTGTATATCAGGTGAGTGAACGGGCGGCAAGTATGCTAAGAGCAGGACATGTTTATTTTGCCCTACATGACACACATGCCGGTATTTAGAAGAGTTTACCACCAGTAATATATGTTTGCCTTAAAGAATTTGTATCGTCGTACCTATTTTACATTAAAATCAATAAATTGCGCGGTTGTGAGCCCTTCAAGACTATTTCATGTAAATCAAGCTATACAGAATATACGTTTTATATTTTGTACTTAGTACCTGCCGCTTATGTTCGTCATAACAACTGTGGCATATATAGCAAACCAACGTTGAGGACCGAATATTCATCTCTATTGGCCGAGCCAGATTCCCACAAGCCAGGTTAAGTGTTGATTAGTAGTATATACAGATGAGAAGATGAAGTGCATGAATAATGCTCACACTAATCCCCCTCACTTTACAAGCGGCCAGCCCGGCCGCGTCTCAGGCGGAAATGGGACGTCAAATGAATTGTTTCAGGCGCGAAAGACTAAAGAAAGATGAAGATCTGAAGAAAGCTTGATAGGAATGACAGGGTAGTTAACTGGTGACGTTTTTTCACATAATAAATAGGGCCCTATATACCAAAACTGCAATTTGTCGAGCAATCCTGGAATACGAGTAGGCACCCAAAGCAGGAATTTATCCCAATACTGAGAAAAACACCTTGATGAGAGCTGTCATAGCTCTGTTTGCGATCTTAATGACTGCCTTCTGTATTGAGGCGAGCATGTTACCGACAACCTTGAATTCTTGAGATGAACTGATCGCATGCGGTTGACGAGGCGTTACTTGGCACAATTAAGAAAGATACGTCGATGGTGAATGTTGGTGCATGGCCGTACACTAGGTAAAATATAGAGAACCAATGATTCGTTGGACAGTGGTGTTGTGGGCAAATGCCGCAAAAGGAAGTATTGCGTGCCAGCTCTCGTGATGTGGGTCGATATACATAGATAACATGTCGATCAGTGTGCGATGAAATTGTTCTGTCAACCCACTTGAGGTTGGTAGGCTGACGTCGTCATGTGCACTGTGCCACAGGTTCACAGGAGGTCTTCATTGATTGTGGACCGAAAGTTGTTGCCACGATCACTCAACAGGACGCGAGGTGCACCATGACGTAACACAATGGCGTTAAGTAGAAAATGGTCAACATCGGAGGCAGAACTTGTGCGTAGAGGAGCAGTCTCTGCGTACCGTGTCTGGTAATTAACTGCTGTGACTGTCTGTCGATGACCTCTTGGCTTGATTAAGAAAGGCCCAACTAAATCTTTCCCAACAATGGCAAAAGATGTCTCGGGATAAGGGCTTGGCTGCGATAGACCAGCAGGACCTAGAGTTGGTCGCTTCCGCAGTTGTCACAAAAGGCAAGGCGCAACGTACTTGGTCACAAATGTAGAGAGGCCATGCCAGTAGAAAGGCTACCTGACGCAGCTGTGTGTTTTTTGATATCCCAAGTTGCCTGCACTTGGGTCGTCAAGAAAGGATTCGAGAACTTCGTGACGTAGAGAACGCGAAAGAACTGGAACCCATTGATGTCCATCAGTGTTGTAAACTTAACGTTTAGACATATTGTTACCTATCCCTATGTGCCATAGTTTTCGATGTTGTTTGGCATTAGGAGGCAACCTGCCAGTTAAGCGTTCGATAATGTGTTTGCAGTACGGATCATTATGCTGGCACAAACCCAACTTAACACAGTTATTCGAAGCCAGCATGCCAGAAACCGCTAATTGGGATAACGTAGGCGTTGACACAGCGTTGATATCACGTTACGAACTTTGAACAAATGAAATCTGCGGGGATAGGGGCATGGGCCAGCGAGAGCGCGTCTGCATCGAGATGTTTTTAGCCAGGCTTGTAAAGGACGTCAAAATTATATTCTTACAGGCGGAGTACCTATGGACACAGATGACCTGACAAGTTCTTCAGTGAAGAAAGTCGTCATAAAGCGTGATGATCTGTTATTGCTGTAAAGCAGCGCCCCTAAATGTTTGAATGACCGAAACGACCTTACTACTCTGTTATAGAGTAGTTCTGCTCGGCAGCTGTGACAGGCCGACTGGCTTAGGCAACTACTCTCTCTCGTGAAGTGTCATACCGTTGTTGAACTATAACAATCCTGTGGTAACTGGGTGTGTTCTCGTCTGAAAAGTGGGTGTGTTTTTGTCGGAAAAGCAGAGGACGTGGTCGGATGTTAGGGCGTGCTTGAGGGCTTCAAAAGAACGTTTGAAGTCGTCGGTACACATAAATGCAGATCCTGACGTGAGAAGTTTGTGCAGCGTAGAGGCGATGGTAGCAAAGTGGCGGATAAAGTAGTGCACGTAGCAATCAAGGCCTAAAAAACTGCGAAAGTGTTTTTGAGTTTCTGGGCAAGAGAATCTTATTACAGCAGAAATATTTTGAGGATACGGCCTATAACGTCGTCTTTTCTGACAAGGTGGCCCAACACGTTGATGTTCGTGTTAGCGAAGTGACATTTCTTCGTGGTCAGCTGTAGTCTAGCGTTATATTTGCACGACGAAACTTCATCCAACCACTGAAGACCCCGACTAATTGTGGTGGAAACAGACAATGGCGTCTTAAGAACAGAGACTTGTTTTCCAAATGAAGCCGCGTAGGACCGTGTCTATCATGCGTTCAAAAAAAGCAGTCGTGTTACATAAGCCGAAAGGCTTGACGTTGAACTTATTGAGGCTGTCTGGTGTTGCGAATGCCGTTTTATTGTTGTCCGCGTTGTGCATGCCTATTTGCCAATACACAGAGTGGAGGCTGAGGATGGAGAAGGATTCAGCGCCCCGGAGAGAGTCAAGTGCGTCATCGATGCTTGGCATTGGGTACACGTCCTTCGGCGTGATTTTATTAGGTGCCCAATAATCAACACAGAATTGCTCCAAACCATTCTTCTTGCTTAACAACACTACAAGTTAAGACCAAGAGCTTGACGATGGCAGGAGGACATCTCGTTTGAGCATGTCGGTGACATTGTCTTCAATGATCTTTCGCTCAGAGGAAGAGACACTGTAGGTACGGCGGCGTACAATTGTATTACGTTTAGTCTGGATGCGACGTACTGGGGCGGAAGAATGGCCTGGGAATTAGGAACGGACATCAAAGGAAGCGCTGTGCTTTTGAAGTAGAGCTAAGGTGCTCCTTTTTGCGCCACCGAGAGATTGAAGTATATTGCGGCAGTTAAAGCACTCGTCGTGGCATCGTCTTCATTGGTACGAGTAAATGAGTACGGTGGTTCCGCCTGGAAGGGCACGAGGGAAAGTGGTTTGGCGTCGATAAAGCAAGTCGCAATGGCACGCTGGGGCAATGCAACCGAAAAAGTAGGGTGAACTGGTGCGACCAACGCTCTACTATCATGGAACCGCACAAAGATGGGCGCGATGTAAAGGCCACCAGATCTGTATTGTCTGCAGGTGCAAGGAACATATCCCCATTAAATATGGTACCGGATGTCAGCGTCTGGTTTTGCTCATGTCCTGGAGGAATAAAGCAACCTGCGGCCATGACAAAGCGCAGCCTATTTGTATCATTATCTGAAGAAATTGCAGTGGCTGCCTTGTGAATGATTCTGTGAAGGCAATATGTCACCGCAGTAGCAGAGGGGGAAAGGCCCATCCTAAAATGAGGGCATTTAAACATGAAGATAAAATAAGAAATTGTATGTGAATAAGAGTGCCCTTGATAAAAACTCGCACTGTATAACCACCGGAGGGTCGTACAAACACTTATTTACCGCAGCGAAAATGCGGACCATCATATGGGCGTCACAGAAAGCGAGGCACCCGTGTTCACGAAGGCTGCCGTTCATACAACTTCAACACACACTGAAATTACTTTTGACGGACGTTCTGGAGCAGATTGATGCAGGCAGTAAGAAGCAGCTTTCCCTCCTCAAGCTCCACTCTTCAGTTTGCCGGGCTATGATCATACGCTTTGGTAGCCGGATGAAGATGAGAAGAGGAGCACTGCATAGGTGATGGGGAGTGACGACGCGATAAACGGAACGTATGCTGCTTTAATTAGCGGTTATGCTTGTTTCCGAAATTGATGGTATGTTCTGAAGACACTCCAGGAGGTCATATAGAGTTTTTTTTACCGTATTTGCGCCTGCTTCAAGCCTTCAGTGTGTAATTCATGAATTATTAGGGCTACTACAGCCGTAGATGGAAGCAAAGGCTCTGCTAGCTTTAAAAGACGGCGTTTCTTGAAGAAGCACTCGACAAGGGAGCATTGCTTGGACTTGAAATTAAGGGCTGTACTCCATCTTTGTATTGGATTGCTTCCGAATGTGGTCAAAAGTTCCTTCTTCTACTGACTCCAAGAGTCGCCACTGTCTTCCTGAATGCATATTTCATACCACTTGAGCGCCACACCTCTCGAATAAACACGCATGTTAGTGATTTTGTCTTCATCAGCCACTTGTTATATATATATATATATATATATATATATATATATATATATATATATATATATATATATATATATATATATATATATGTGTGTGTGTGTGTGTGTGAAAGTAGATGCGCTTAACGACTGTGGCACAATAAACAGTTGTTATGTGAAAGCGCATCTACTTTCATATTTATAACCTTGCGGCAACCGAAGTTATTCTTCTGCATATTTATATATATATATATATATATATATATATATATATATATATATATATATATATATATATATATGGAAAAATAGAGTATGACGCACGTTGGTTTTCCACGGTATAATCTGACTGACAATTCCGGCTTGTGGACCAGCCGAAACGTACACACACACACACACACACACACACACACACTCACAAATATATATATGTTCAGAAGTTGCTCGCAAGAAACTGGCAGAACGCGTTCAACATTGCGGTGAGTCCTACACTTCCTATATTGAGGATGTGCTTGCACTTTGCCGCCGTAGCGACGACACCATGCCAGAAGGTTATCGTGTCCGGCACCTTCAGAAGAGTATCGGACCTTCAACTTTCAACGCCCTCGAAGCGCACAATCCTTCGACGGTTTCCGACGTCGTCTCTGTATGCCAGCATCTTGATACCTTGCAGTCAATCCGCCTGCGACCCGACTTCTCTGCGAACCCCTTGGCAAACAGTATGAAGCTCCAATCCTTCATTCGAGCCATAATTCGTGAGGAATCGCAAGCCTACAGTTTACCTCCTTCTAACAACGTTCCCGCTCAACCCGCCTCTAGCGATCTGCGTGGCATTATTAGGGAAGAAAGTCAGCGTTTCAAAACACCCACCGTGTTCCACCATGCTGCCAACCCACTTCCTATGCACAGATCGCTTCAATGCAACCCTCGCCGTCCCAAGTACCACCACCTGTGCCTGATCATGAACATCTCGTACCTCTAGTCGCCCGTCCACCAAACCCAACCTACCATTCTTCCTGGTGGGCCCCACGGCCTATTTGAAACTACTGCGGAATTCGAGGACACATTTCCCGGGTCTGTTGACGTCGGCAGCAAGATGAACGTCGTGGTTACGCCGCTTTTGAACGAGACGACACATGGGATCGAGGTTACTACCGTTATGCCGACAGTCGTTCCAACCACCGATCATCGTCTCCTGTGCGCATTTCCAACACGACCAACAATACAAGTGCATCCCGACCACGCTCCCTTTCGCAACTCCGACGCTCTGTTTCACCACTTCGGCCTGTCTCTCAACTGGCTGCCCAGCGATCGGAAAACTAAACAGTGCAGTTTTTGGAGGGAAAACTGCATCGCGGCGAAATGACCCTAGTCCTCCTAAACGACCGTCAAACATGTTATAGGTAATTGTGCAAGGTGTGCGGGTGTTGGCTTTGGTAGACACGGGAGCAACTATTTCAGTTATGCGTGTGTCACAGAACGAGCGCTCAAAAAAGGGCACGCCACCAAATTTTCGCGACGAAACGCCGGAGTGACGCCGCGAGGTCAACGAAAGAAAAAAAAGAGAAAACAAGCAGCCAAAGACTCCTCGGGCACGCGTCCCTCTCCCCTCGAAAGTGTAGGTTCGCCGACGATCCTCCTCACCTCACATCGGTGGCCGAGCAAGCACTCGAATTTTCAAGATGGAAAGGGGCGGGGTGATGCCGGGTTGCGTCATCCGTCGCGGACGGCCTTCGAACCATCTCGCTCTCTCCCCAGCCTTCGCTGCGTATCGCGCCGACGAAACGATGAGAACTTTCTGGAATCTCGCGCGGAAGGTATTTAATCGAGCAGCCGAGATGAGCGATCAGGAGAAGACGGAAGTTAGCGCCAGAGCGCGTAGGGATTCCGCCGTGTAGTCGGCGAAGGTTTTGTCCGTAGAGACAAAGCACGAGAGGAAGATGATTTCCACCTCTGGGGTGATGACTCGAGCTGCAGGCAAGAGTGTGTGTTTACCACCACCGAGCGAAGACGCGTGGCAACAGCTGCGTGTGTGAAGCCGACGGGTTTCCGGCGAAGAAGTTGAAGCTTGAAGAGTGGCCTATTGAAGACGTGAGGTTTCCTGGAAGAGAAACTTCGGCGAGGTTTCCTGGAAGAGAAACTTTGGGGGCCGCGGAACGACAACAACGCTGGACTTTGAGTGAGTGATTCTCTTAAGAGTATCATCTAGACAATTGTTCCAAGAACTTTGGACTGAATAGGTTTTCTATCTCTTTAGTCTTTAAGTGTCTTGGTTGTTCAATGCATGCGACTGCATTGTAGTGCGTATTGTTGTCTGTGTCCGTTGTTTCCAGTGTGGCTGATTGTACTGTGTAATACGTTGTTTGGTGGGTGACATATTGTATTCAACTATTGTGGAGTGTGCATACTTGTGTATTGTTTTGATCTGCCATTTTTGAGAATATAATTCTGTTTTGTTTATCAACTCTCGGCTCTGACTTGTTCTTTGGGCCACAGCCGGCGTCCGCTGGCGCGCCGAAAAGGACCACTTCTAAATTGTCCACGCTTTTGTGGTGCGGTTGGGGGGCCGATACTTCGGCCCTTGGAATTAGCCCGGCGATCGCCTCCCTAATTAACGGGACCCGTGACAATTAATCTGGCGTCTGCGACAGGACCTTTTGGTGCACAGTGTGTCCATTATAGTGAGAAAGAGCCTCGAGTTGTTGATAGTGCTATCGGAACGATTTTGTGTGTTGCTCAGTGTTCTCGTTAGCGAGTGCAGGAGAGTGTTCCGATATACTGATTTAGGCAGATATTTTTTGCACGCGCCAAGGTTTTATTTGCGAGACACAATGGATCTCGAAACGTTAGTCGCTCTTGGTGAGAAGATGGGTCTTTCTGGCGTCGAAATACGGAAGTGGGTCACCCAGAAGGAAAAAGAAGAAAAAGATATGGCCAAAGAAGAAAAGGCAGCTGAGCTGGAAAAAGAAAGGTTGGCCGTCGAAAAAGCCAAAGTGGAAAAAGAAGCTGAGTTGGAGAGAAAGAGGTTGGCAGCTGCCAAGGAAGAAAAAGCAGCTGAGTTGGAGAGAGAGAGGTTGGCAGCTGACAGAGCGAGAGAAGAAAGAGAGCAGCAATTGAAGTTGGAGTTGGAGAGAGAGAAGTTGGCAGGCGAAAGGGCGAGAGAAGAAGGAGAGGCGAGGGAGCGACAGCTGAAAGAAGAAAGAGAAGCGGAGATGGCTGAAAGGGAATGGCAGCGGCAGCACGAGATGGAACTCGAGCGGCTCCGTTTGCAACAGCGAAGTGAAACTACCGTCCAAGCTAGAGTAGAATGCAGCGAACGGGAAGATCATGGCTTCCGCTTGAACCCAAGCAAGCTGCTCGTAGCGTTTGATGAAAGGAAGGACGACCTTGACGCATACCTTCACAGATTTGAGACGATTGCAAGGAGCCAGAATTGGCCGGAACATCAATGGATAACTGCTTTGAGTACTTGCTTGAGTGGTGAAGCACTCAGTGTGTACGGTAGGCTGACGCCGACTGATGCAGCCAATATGCAAAGGTGAAAGCTGCTTTGCTGAAGCAATTTAGATTTACTGTGGAAGGATTCCGGGACAGATTTCGGACAGGAAAGCCAGCTGATGGGGAGACGGCTACGCAGTATGCCGCCCGACATTGCCATTATTTCGACAGATGGATTGAACTTTCAGGGACAGCGCAGGAGTACGATGAACTTAGAGAGCTCCTAATTAGAGAACAATTTCTTACTAGTTGCCACCCAAGCCTGTCGCTGTACTTGAAAGAGAGGAAAGCTAAGTCACTTGAAGCAATGCTTGACTTGGCTGATCAATTTTTGAAAGCGCAAGGTAGAACTAATTTGGCCAAGATCAAGAAGGAGTGTCCCGAAGATTCGAAAAATTCGGCACCCGAACAAAAGAAGCGTGCACCGGAGAGTGTTCCGCGATGTTTTCTGTGTAACCGAGTGGGTCATCGAGCGAGCAACTGTCGTACTAACTTTACGAGCCCTACGGTAGTAAAATGTTTTAAGTGTGGACAGACTGGGCACAAAGCAGACGCATTTCGAAACGGAGCGAGTCAAACTCACCAGGTATCCTGTGTGCAAGCGGCAGCGAAATCCGGTAATAATGCCGTCACCGATGGATTCGTAGAGTTGGAAAATGGGGAGAAAATTCCTATTGCGGGTGCTGTAATGACAAAACAGCCAACCGGTGTTACGAAGGGAATGCCAACGCTGACTGGAAAAGTTGCGGGCAAGAAGGTTACGGTGTTAAGGGATACTGGTAGCTCCACTGTTATCGTGCGAAGAAATTTGGTACGGGAAAGTGAGTTAACAGGTGAAATGAAACCAGTCTGCCTAATTGGCAGTACGGTTCGGATGCTTCCCGAAGCAGAGATTGAGGTCGAAACCCCGTACTTCAGCGGGAAGGTTACTGCTCTATGCATGACAACCCCCCTGTACGACCTCGTCATCGGAAACATCGACGGGGCGCGAGGGCCGAATGATCCAGAATGTTTGGGAGAAGACCCTAAGATAGAGCCCTCGCCAACCCAGCGACCGCGAGGTACAGTGGAGGAGCATCCCGTGACGGATCTCACTAGAGCCCAAGGTGAAGCCGCGGCGCAAGAGACAGCGGATGAGAAGATGATCGTGTTGACTGAGTTCACCTGCTGGGCAGCTGGACGTACGTCAGCTCGATCTCAACCGACCGACAGTGTAAAAGTGACGGAGTCGGCCAGCCAGGCCCAATGTCGTGACATGAACAAGCGGGTGACAGGATCGGTTGAATGTTATGACCCGTTAACGGTGTCGAAAGTGACAACGATGGATGAGGCACCGCCTCAAATGCCATCGGTGGAAAGGGCTCGCCGGAACAGAACGTCGAAACACAAGAAGAGATCGAGCGAGCACCTCAAGAAAGGACACAAGCGCAGCTCGAAGTACACGGTATAGGTGCTGAGGTCAAATCGGAATGCGTTTGGCTGTGTTGTTATTGTGTTATCCCGTGTCACAAGTGTCGAAGTGTTTGTGCTGTGACGTGATGTATAGGGTTGTACAAGTGTGGTAATGAGAGAACTTTGTATATTTGTATTGTTTGCAATATGTGATGGAGTATTGTATTCATGTACCTGTGGCTATATTCTATGTGTTGTGAGATGGAATTGCAATGTACAATTGTATTGAGTGATATATTGTGAATGTGACGTGTCATGAGCGATGGACTATGTTACATTCTTTGAGAGTGTGGGGACTGTTCGCGCTCGTTTGTGTGGTTTTGAATATTATGAGATAATATACTTAAAGTGGGGGGCAGTGTCACAGAACGAGCGCTCAAAAAAGGGCGCGCCGCCAAATTCTCGCGACGAAACGCCGGAGTGACGCAACGAGGTCAACGAAAAAAAACAGAAAACAAGCAGCCAAAGACTCCTCTGACACAAGTCCCCCTCCCCTCGGAAGTGTAGGTTCGCCGACGAACCTCCTCACCCCACATTGGTGGCCGAGCAAGCACTCGAATTTTCTAGATGGAAAGGGGCGGGGTGATGCCGGGTTGCGTCATCCGTCAGGGACGGCCTTCGAACCGTCTCGACCTCTCCCCAGCCTTCGCTGCGTATCGCGCCGACGAAACGATGAGAACTTTCTGGAATCTCGCGCGGAAGGTATTTAATCGAGCAGCCGAGATGAGAGATCAGGAGAAGACGGAAGTTAGCGCCAGAGCGCGTAGGGATTCCGCCGTGTAGTCGGCAAAGGTTTTGTCCGTAGAGACAAAGCAGGAGAAGATGATTTCCACCTGAGGGTTGATGACTCGAGCTACAGGCAAGAGTGTGTGTTTACCGCTATCGAGCGAAGACGCGTGGCAACAGCTGCGTGTGTGAAGCCGACGTGTTTCCGGCGAAGACGTGAGGTTTTCTGGAAGAGAAACTTCGGTGAGGTTTCCTGGAAGAGAAACTTCGGGGGCAGCGGAACTACAACAATGCTGGACTTTGAGTGAGTGACTCTCGGAAGAGTATCATCTAGACTTTTGTTCCAAGAACTTTGGACTGAATAGGTTTTCTATCTCTTTAGTCTTTAAGTGTCTTGGTTGTTCAATGCATGCGACTGCATTGTAGTGCGTATTGTTGTCTGTGTCTTTTGTTTCGAGTGTGGCTGATTGTACTGTGTAATACGTTGTTTGGTGTGTGACATATTGTATTCAACTATTGTGGAGTGTGCATACTTGTGTATTGTTTTGATCTGCCATTTTTGAGAATATAATTCTGTTTTGTTTATCAACTCTCGGCTCTGACTTGTTCTTTGGGCCACAGCCGGCGTCCGCTGGTGCGCCGAAAAGGACCACTTCTAAATTGTCCACGCTTTCGTGGTGCGGTTCGGGGGGCCGATGCTTCGGCCCTTGGAATTAGCCCGGCGATCGCCTCCCTAATTAACGGGACCCGTGACAGCGTGCCGACTTGTGTTTTCGTTTGCGGAAAGTGAAGACACCCTACAATAGATCATCTTTGATTGGGCCCAATGTACAGCGCGTGTCTTCATTGATGGTATTTGTCATCACATCACCATAGCTATCTTAATTTAATGTGCTCATGAACTAATTTTAGGTTGGGACTTTCTCTCATCAGCATCTGCCTTAATTTCTTGCCGTCAACGTGTAGTCGAAATGACCGAGACCGATCACTGCAGCGAACGCGTCGACGAAAAACCATTGCGTTTCTTCGCAGCTTCCGAACCCATAGTGCTCCCGGGTCAGGAGCAACTCCTCACCATCACTTCTCCGAATATTGCCAATGGTAACGTCGTTATCACCCCTTGCAGCAGCTGTCTAGCTCGTGGCGTTGTAGTCCCCTCCGGCCTGGTGCGGTTCAAAGACAGTGCTGCGATAATCCTTGGCCTGACCCCTACCCCAGAGCCTGTCCTCCTACCCCAAGGTTCTGCAGTGTCATGTTATGTGGATACCCAACCGGTATCTTTGGTCTCTCTTGACGCCTTGGCAGCTCAGCCACAACAGGCCCAATCTGTTATTTCCTCCTCCTTTGCTCCCGGGATAAATCCTGACCTTTCTGCTTCTCAACGTAAGGCGTTGCTAAATTTGCTAACGAAACACCAGGCCTTCTTCGACGCCAATGCTTCGGCACTAGGACAGACCACAGTTGCGCATCATCGCATCGACACTGACGGTCAGGCTGTTGTACGCCGTCGTCCCTACCGAGTCTCCTTGGCCGAGCGCAAAATTATCGAGGAGAACGTGACCAATATGCTAAAAAGAAACATCATACGACCTTCTACCAGTTCTTGGTCATCACCCGTTGTGTTGGTACAAAAGAAGGATGGATCGGTACGATTTTGTGTTGATTACCGCGCGCTCAACAAGATTACCCGAAAGCACGTATATCCGATGCCCCCTATAGATGATGCACTTGACTCATTGCAAGGCGCCCAATACTTCTCGACCCTTGACCTTCGGACCGGGTATTGGGAAATATCAATTGACGAAGCAGATAAAGAAAAGACCGCCTTTTCTACGCCGGATGGTCTTTGCGAGTTTAACGCAATGCCATTCGGCCTATGTAATGCTCCTGCCACATTTGAAAGGATGATCGACACTGTCCTTCGTGGTCTCAAGTGGAAAACTTTTCTATGCTACCTCGATAATATCGTCGTGTTTTCTTCCACTTTTGCTGATCATCTGCAACGCCTAGATCAAGTGCCCACATGTCTCTCCAATGCTGGACTTCAACTAAACACAAAGTGCCATTTTGGCAACACAGCTATAAAAGTTCTAGGACATCTCGTTAGTAACGATGACATCCAGCCCGATCCTGACAAAATTTCCGCAGTCCTCAACTTTACGCGACCCTTTCGCTCCAAAGAACTACGCAGTTTCCTTGGACTCGCATCGTACTTTTGCCGCTTCATTCGCAACTTTGTCCTTATTGTCGCTCCTCTCCACAAGCTCCTTGCCAGTACCGGTTCCTTCGATTGGAATGATTATGTGAAGCCTCATTTCAAGAACTCAAGCAGGCACTGACATCCCCACCGGTGCTTGGTTATTTCGATGACAGGGCACCTACGATATTACACACTGACCCTAGTGGACAAGGAATTGGCGCCGTACTCCTCCAGCGCGACCATGCCTTTCGCGAGAAAGTTGTCGCGTATGCAAGCCGCACTCTGACCTCTGCAGAGAAGAGGTACTCGATAACTGAACAAGAGTGCTTGGCTGTTGTCTGGTCCATCCAAAAATTTTGTCCGTACCTACAAGGTCGACATTTTACTGTTGTGACAGACCACCATGCTCTTTGCTGGTTATCCACAATCAAAAACTTGTCGGGACGACTTGGCCGCTGGATTTTCCGATTACAATCTTATGACTTTGACGTCATCTAGAAGACTGGAAGACAACATCAAGATGCTGACGCTTTGTCACGATGCCCTTTGCCGCAGTTTTCGGCGCACGTCACATCCCCTTGTCCAATTGACTATATGGAGGACGCCTCGTCGATATCAGCCATTTCTTCCCTACCTGCATCCACCCGTCCGTCAGTACTTACTACTCACCAGCGAGATGATTCTTACTGCACTGACATCATCGGTCGGCCTACCGGCGCATCAGCTTCCCCTAATGCCAGGCTCCGGAAATAACTCCGACTATTCAAATTGGAAGACGATGTGCTATATCGATACATTTTCCACCCGGAAGGCCACCGATGGGTTCCCGTCGTACCACGCGCACTACGCACTGATGCTCTGTGCGCTTCTCACGACGACCCGACGTCAGGACACTTGCGTTACAACAAAACATATGAGCGCATCCGCAGTCGATTCTTCTGACCAGGTCTTTCCACGACGGTAGCTAAATATATTGCCTCGAGCGCACTTTGTCAACACCGCCAGCGGCCCACAACTGCTCCAGTCGGGACCCTACAACCACTTCCTTGTTCATCAGAGCCGTTCTCTGTCGTCGGAATTGACATCTTCGGGCCCCTCCCAACTACATCAGAGGGCAAGAGATGGATCGTCACTGCCGTTGATCACTTGACCCGGTACGCTGAGACGGCCTCGATCACTTCAGGAACTGCTTCGGAAGTAGCAACTTTCTTTTTGAATGCTATTTACCTACGTCACGGAGCCCCTCGTGTTCTTTTGAGTGACCGGGGCAAGGCATTTCTTTTAAGCACGCTCAGTGAAGTTCTTCAAGCATCAAAAACAGTTCATAAAACAACATCTAGCTATCACCCGCAGAGCAATGGCTTAACGGAAAGATTTCATCGCACGCTGTGTGACATGCTGTCCATGTATATCTGACCGGACCATAGCAATTGGGAGGCCATACTTCCCTTTGTCACGTATGCATATAATACGTCAGTTGAATGAACCACAGGCTATTCTCCATTTTTCCTAGTATACGGAAGCCAACCGACATCGCCACTCGATGTTTCATTCTTTTCTGACCCCGTCATTTCTTCACCATTCGTTTGCGACCAGTTTCTGTCCCGTGTTGCTCGATGCCGTCGTCTTGCCCGTGTAAACACCGAAGCTAGCAAAGAAAACCGCAAACATCGTTACGATGCCACTCACCGCGTCGTTATCTACCACCCTGGCGACGATGTATTTCTGTGGACTCCTGCGCGAACGCCTGACTTATGCGAGAGGATTGAGTCATGCTATCTTGGCCCCTACAAAGTTGGGGTACAGACCTCACCGGTGAACTACCTTGTCACACCTGTTCATGTCCCCACTGACCAACGCTGCCACGGGACAGATATTGTGCACGTTTAGCGTCTCAAGCCCTATCGTATGCGTTCCCCAGCGTAATTCGCGGCCAGGCTGGCTGCTTACGTCGAAGAGGGAAATTAGTGTAAGAATTCATTGGACGTCATCTCGCTCATCTGTCAATAACCATCATCAGCCTTCGCTTGTTCCTCTTCTTCATCGGCGCCATCTTGCTGTTGCTTGAATAAAGCGTCAGCTGAACCGTTGTATATCAACATATATATATATATATATATATATATATATATATATATATATATATATATATATATATATATATATATATATATATATATTATGAGACAACATCCGGTATGGCAGCAACCAGGTTATCCTTTTTTTAAGCCAGACGCACGAGCCGGAGAACCAGCCCGCGTGACATACGATGATGATCGCTACAATGGTTTTTTTATACAGATGAAGATGAAGTACATAGTCAGCGCTCACACTATTTTCCCCCCTTCGCGAAAGAGGGCAGCAAGTTAGAAAGGGTTGGGACGCTGAATATATCGTTTCGGTCGAGAGACGTGGGCGATCTCG
Organism: Rhipicephalus annulatus; assembly: GCA_013436015.1. NCBI lineage: Eukaryota > Metazoa > Arthropoda > Arachnida > Ixodida > Ixodidae > Rhipicephalus > Rhipicephalus annulatus. The sequence goes on along the minus strand of WOVY01011207.1, from coordinate 1,093,664 downwards.
GTGTAGCGGCGACGACGATCAGAAGCCGCGTTGACAGGAGCAACGCGATAGTTGACTTCACATGTTCATTCCAAGACGGTGTATGGACCGAGATACCGGTGAAGGAATTTTTCGCAGAGCCCAGGTACACGAACAGGTGTCCACAAAAGGACTTCGTCACGTGGGCGGAACACAACAACTCGACGCTTCGCATCAAGGTCGATTTTTCTCTTGTCCTGAATGGTAGCAGTGTTGGCGCGGGCGATTTCACGGCAGCGGGCGAAGCGAGCGGCGAACTCTTCCGGGAGAGATGGAGATGGATTGGAAGATGTGGACAAAAAGGTGGTGTCCAGAACAAAAGTCGGTACACGGCAATACACGAGAAAAAAAGGGCTGAATTGTACGTTGTATCGCAGTGTTATATGCGAACGTGACAAAAGGAAGTATTGTGTCCCAGTTTTTGTGATCTGGTTGCACGTACACAGAGATCATGTCGGACAAAGTTCGGTGAAAACGCTCAGTCAGACCATTAGTTTCTGGGTGATACGCTGATGTGGTCTTGTGGATGGTGTTGGAGGCCTGTAAGACTTCAGCAAAGACATGTGCAAGAAATGTCTTGCCAAGGTCACTAAGGAGCACACGCGGTGCGCCATGTCGTAAAATAATGGCGCGAAGGAAAAAATCGGCTACTTCAGAGGTAGCACCAGATGAAAGAGCTGCCGTCTCCGCGTAGCGAGTAAGGTGGTCTACGGCAGTAACAATCCAACGGTGACCGGCTAGCGTAAGCGGAAGAGGTCCGTATAAGTCTATGCCCACAAATTCAAAGGGAGTGGACGGGCACGGCAGTGGTTGAAATGGCCCACCGGGAAGAGACATGGTACGTTTTCGATGCTGGCATGACGCGCAGGAAGCGACGTACTGGCGACAGAAGTGGAGAGGCCAGGCCAAAAGCAGCGAGTCCTGTGGCGGTAGTAGGTCTTGTGGAACCCTAAGTGGCCAGCTGTCGCATCGTCATGAAACGCTTGTAGAACTTCCAGACGAAGTGAGCGAGGAAGGACGGGAACCCATTTGGTACCGAGAGGATGGTAAATTTGCCGACATAATGTTCCCTCTTGAAGCTTCAAACGGGCCAGTTGTCGTCTTAGGCAGCTGTTTAGAGCACGCGATAAGCCAGTGAGCCGATCGATGATTGTGCGGCAGTAGGTATCGGCATGTTGGAGCGAGGCGAGATATGTGGACGAAAGAAGGTCCGCCGAGGCAACTAACTGTTTCGAAGCAGCAGCCGTCTCTTTGGTCACTTTGGCGGGCGGTGACGAACAGATGGAAGGTGACACTTCGGCGCTTTGCGAGAGCGGGCAACGGGACAAAGCGTCGGCATCTTGGTGCTCTCGGCCCGACCTATATATGACGCTGTAGTCATACTCTTGCAATCCGAGTACCCAACGGCCAAGGCGTCCCGACAAATTTTTGAGAGACGATAACCAACACAGAGCATGATGGTCAGTCACTATTGTGAAATGCCGGCCGTATAAGTAGGGACGAAACTTTTGTATGAACCACACGATGGCGAGACATTCTTGCTGAGTGAGGCTGTAGTTTCGCTCAGCAGGTGACAGAGTACGGCTCACGTAGGTGACGACTTGTTCTTCGGAAGCGTGGTTCCGCTGAAGAAGGACAGCCCCGATGCCAAGTCCACTTGCGTCAGTGTGTAGCACAGTAGGTGCTGCAGGGTCGAAATGGCGAAGCACTGGCCGTGATGTGAGGCATCGCTTGAGGGTGTGAAAAACGGCTTCGCAGTCATCCGACCAGACAAAGGGTGCGCTTGTGGTCAGACGTTTGTGCAGAGGAGCCGCAATAGCAGCGAAATCACGTACAAAGCGGCGGAAATACGACGCTAAGCCAAGGAAGCTGCGGAGGTCTTTCTGTGTGGTTGGTGTAGGAAAGTGCAGTACCGCGGCAACCTTGTCGGGATTGGGCTCAACGCCATGTTTACTGACGACGTGACCTAATACCTTGATGCTGTGACTGGCAAACCGACACTTCTTAGTGTTGAGCTGGAGACCGGCCTTAGCTAAACATGTGAGGACTTCGTCTAACCGTTCCAGGTGCTGTGAGAAGCTCGACGAAAAAATGACAATGTCGTCCAGGTAGCAAAGGCAGGTCTTTCATTTTAATCCCCGCAGTACCGTGTCTATCATCCGTTCCAATGTGGCTGGGGCATTGCACAGGCCGAAAGGCATTACATTGAATTCAAAGAGTCCATCTGGCGTAGCAAACGCAGTCTTCTCTTTATCAGACTCGTGCATTGGAATCTGCCAATAACCGGAGCGCAAGTCGAGACTTGAAAAGTACTCGGCACCTTGTAAAGTATCAAGAGCGTCGCCAATGCGAGGCATTGGGTAGACGTCCTTACGAGTGATTTTGTTGAGTGATCTGTAATCAATGCAAAACCGTACCGAGCCATCCTTTTTTTTCACTAGTACGACAGGAGAAGGCCATGCGTTTGTCGAAGGCTTGATGACGTTGCGCGCGAGCATGTCGTTGACTTGTTCTTCTATAAGCTTGCGCTCAGAAGCTGACACACGGTAAGGGCGGCGGCGAATCACACGGGATCCGTCGGTGTCGATACGATGGGCGGTCACTGTTGTTTGACCCAGACCTTTGGAACAAACGTCAAAGCAAGTTTTGTGCTTCATTAATAACGCTAGCAAGGCATCAGTTTGCGTTGGGTTGAGATGTTCACACAAAGTGGCCTTGAGAGCAGGAAATGCATCTTCCGCTGGCATACACTTTGAGAATGACGAAGCAGATAAACCAGTGACGACACAAAGCGGTGCTTCTTCGGTAATGCTGGCAACAGTGGTCCCCTCAGGCAAAAGAAGTGGTTCTGGCGTCGTGTTGCAGGCCGTGATGCTTGCATAACCACAGGAGAACCGCGCTAAACAAGATGCGATGGTGATCCCTCGAAAAATGCAGCGCTGGCAAGGAGCAACCACAGCGTCACCATCTAGAATGTCTCGTGACTTGATCGTAAGGACACGTTCTCGTCCGGGAGGCAGGAGGAAATCCCAGCTGTCAGAAGGTTGGGCGACGAAAGGTCGGCAGCAGAAGAAAGCTCAGTGTCCGTAATACGAATGAGGGGCCGACCACACGAAATTACAGCAGACGCCGCTGACAAGAAGTCCCAGCCTAAGATAGTCTGATGAGCGCACGAAGACAGCACAGCCAATTGTATGTGATGACGGATTCCATCGATGAGAATACGAGCAGTGCACAGCCCGGTCGGGCGAATTGGATTGTTATTAGCACCGCATAACATGGGACCGGCATAAGGAGTTTGCACTTTACGCAGGCGAAAACACAATTCACGATCAATTACCGAAATTGCGGCTCCAGTGTCTATAAGGGCGTCAACAAAAACACCTTCCACAGAAACAGGCAGTAAATTGGCTGGACGAGACGGAGGAGTTGTAGCGTTCCGACGACAAGCAGTTTCCCCTCCAAAAAAATTCCGCCATATCCACGAAGTGAATGATGATGAGTGGGCGAAGCTCCGGAGGTAAACCTGGTAAACCATGAATCCTCTGTACATTTTGCCCTCTCGACTTTATTACATCGCTCCCCCTAGCGTACGTCGCCGCACTAAATCGAACGATTGCCTTCAACCAATGACATGCGCCATATGTGACATCATTCCTATTTAATAAGATCTCGCGTCTTTCATCAACTACAAGTACCGCTTTCTAGTTTATAACATCTTGCATCTTTTCATCATCAGCTACAAGTACCACCATCTAGTAAACACTACAAGAACTAAACGAGAGGTGGCTACATACAGGAGACGGTACCGCCATCTAGTGAACACTGCAAGAACTAAACTAGAGGTGGCTACATACAGGGGACTCGGGGAAAAGTCTCTCTCGTAAGCTGAGTTACCACGTCGTTCATCCTACTGACGGCGGCAGCAGAAACGGGATATATGACCCCTTATGCCACAGTAGAAGCAGATGGGGCGGGGAGGACGCCAAGTAGAATAGTAGCGTGGCCTTGGCGCTTGCGTTGTCATCGCAGCCACATGGTCATATCCGACGTCCGCAGGCACGGTTGGAACTGGTGCAGGGGCCCACGATGCAACTTCTGCGTACGAACGCACTGGGAAGCGCACAGGAGACGGGGCATGTGCAGCGCTTGTCATTGATGCCAGTTCGTCCTTGATTATCTCTCGCAGGTTGGGAGGAGGTGTGTGGACAGACGCAATGGTAGGGTTGCCTGGAATAAGGCCGTGAAGTTCTTCTCTGACAATTGTGCGGATAAGGGCCCGCAATTCATGCTCTTTGGTAAAGCGAGCGTCGGAGGAGGCGTGGGGAAGGCGCATGGAATGAAGCGCGTCCAGGCGTTGGCATGTAGTGATGACGTCCCGGACGGTAGTCGGATTCTGAATCACGAGAGCATTGAAGGCGACAGAGTTGATACCTTTCAGTAGATGTCGGATGCGATCGGCCTCCGTCATGTCATTTTGTGCTCGGCGACAGAGAGCCAGAATATCTTCAATGTAGGACGTATACGATTCGTCGTCCCCTTGGATGCGGGTTTTGAGCTTCTGTTTCGCTGCTACAGAACATCCTGCAGACGTGACAAATACCTGACGGAGATGCCCCGTGAAGGCAGACCAATTGGAGAAGTCGCTCTCGTGGTTGTAATACCAGGTTTTAGCGACGCCATCGAGGTAAAAAGGAACGTAGCGCACTTTGTGCGCCTCGTCCCAATAATTACAAACGCTGGTTCGATCATAACTCTCGAGCCATTCTTCGTCGTCTTCGTTGCGAAGGCCGGAAAATAACGGAGGGTCTCGATGAGAGGTACTCACGGTGTAGTGAAGCCTAAGTGGCTGAGAAGGAGAGGTTGCAGCAGCGGGCGGGCGGGTTGGGTTCTGCCATCGCTGTTGCTTGAGGGCACAACCGTCGACCAGATCGGAGCTCCAGGGGTGACGGGTAGAGCAGGAGGACGTGGGAACCAAAGCACGCTCCACCACTTATGAGACCGCGTCCGGCACGGCAGCAACCAGGTGATCCTTTTTTTAATCCAGACGCACGAGCCAGAGAGCCAGCCCGCGTGACATACGATGATCACTACAATGGTTTGGTCATACAGATGAAGATGAAGTACATAGTCAGCGCTCACAAAATATATATATATATATATATATATCACTATGACGCCAGCATGTCTTACCATTGATGACATGCGCATGATTATTATTATATGATGAACAGTCAATTATGGCTTCTTGCCCAAACAGTCTTTTTCTGCCATACGAATTTTGGTACATATTCCAGAAAGGAAATGGCCAGGAGAGTACAAAGTCTTGGATGGTAGTATAGATAGATAGATAGATAGATAGATAGATAGATAGATCAAATCATTCTAAGTCGCAACAGTTTTTTACAAATCCTTCACATTAAATATTGACAGGATATTTATCCCACGCCAAGGAGGGCACAGGCAAAATATTCACACTGGATTAATACATTACGTACGGTAACGAATACAAAGGACAAGGTGAAGTTTTGAGTACAGCATATGTCCTGTTTTCATCTTGTGCTTTGTATTTCTTACCGCGCTGCCATAATACTTGAGTACAAACACTTACCATCTTCCCCACTTAACCGTTATTTTGTAATATATTCAGCTTTCATGCGAAGCTCATTATATTACTTGGATGTTATCAGTCGATTGAATACTTCATTCCTATTACTTGTTAATCCTCCGGTTCTTGGAAACACCGCTGCTTAAACATTCCAAGACATCGTCATCGAAGGGGTAACTTGAACTATATCCTCGTTTAGTTCTCTTTTTCGTTCGAATCACATTTGCGATCGCAATGCTGCACCACAATTTATTGACTTTACATAAAATAACACTTAGAGATTCTGCACCATTCCTGTGTTTCTTTCATCTTATGCAATGGAAGTCGCTCGATAGCCCTTACCTTAAGCCTGCGCTCCGTTACGGATGCTTTTTGAACCTGAGCCTTTGCTGAAAAGCCTCTACAAATGGCTCAACTGACGTTTCGTACTATTTCTGTCGCGGTGCTGGACATCGTGTTTATTTGATTCAGAAGCTATCTAACATTCTCGGATTAATATCCCGAATGAGTGCCCTGCCGTGATGGTCTAGTGACTAAGGTACTCTGCTGCTGACCCGCAGGTCGAGGGTTCGAATCCCGGCTGCGGCGGCTGCATTTCCGATGGAGGCGGAAATGTTGTAGGTCCGTGTGCTCAGATTTAGGCGCACGTTAAAGAACCCCAGGTGGTCGAAATTTCCGGAACCCTTGACTACGGCGTCTCTCATAATCTTATGGTGGTTTTGGGACGTTAAACCTTAGAAATCAATCAGTCAATATCCCGAATGAGTGAAGACCTCATTTAATGGGGTGTTTTAGACTAGCGTACCCTAAGTTAGCGCTGGTGGTGGTCTCACGCCATGTCCATCACTTATTGTTAGCCCGAAACCAGTTAGAGCGCTGCACATGCGCAGTGGCGCGAAAGGCTAATGGAATGTTTTGCGTACGCTATTCGAAAAGTCCGTAATCTTGATTTAAACATACGACCTTTACCGAGAAGGATGTACGTTATAGACCCATCTGCAAGCAACATACTCAGCATGCTATATGCATTGTTCCATCCAGGAAAATCCCCGTCATGGGGTCACAATAACTACAAGATGCGTGACATACCAAAACATGTCATCCATATTATTTTCGTCAAGATTACAACGAGGGTCCTGCCTTCATGGCGAGTCTGGTGCGCCTGCAAGGATACAGCAGCGCCGTCACACATGTTAACAAACTCTTGAATAGCACGCTGTTCAAGCTGTTCGCCATCAAAGCTGACACTATACGCACCGCTTTGTAATGCTGATACGTAAGTGATGTTCCTATGTACACTTCATAAATGACGAAATCCACAACAAACTGAAGCTCGGCTGCACCTTGGCAAGGAGAGTTTTATTCGGAAATTTGTACTTGGGTTATCGTCAATACAGAGCAAGTTTTGTGGACAACATCCAAGATTAAATGCTTCGATTCTAAAAGTCTCCACTTAAGCTCAAAAAAAGGAAAACAAAATGACTTCTTTAACTCGTATAGGGTGGATCTGACGTGTCATCTATATGACTCTCTTTAATAAGGCATGGTAACTCTCTTTAGGGGTCATTAAACTCATTACATTCTCTTGGAAGAGTTGTGTGATCCACAAGAGAATCAACGTGCCACTCGTTTACGTGGCACATCAGAACTACCCGAAAGTAGTGCCACATACCCTTTCACAGAGTGTTTTTGTTGGCTGCAATGTTCGAAACCTACTATCTTTAGCAACAACTACATCTCTCAGAAGTACCTTGCAGCATAATGGAAGCTTGAAAACCTTTCAGAGACGTGTTCATCCACGTCACGTTGTCTGCTCGTCATCTCTTTGGCGTTCACTCACCTACCCTGTCTATTAGCCCCAAGAATGAACACTGGCATCACTGCGGTCACGGTGATGTGACGTCCTGGCAAAGGCACTCCTGCTCTGCCACCGTTTGTCGCTGTTATCTGCGCTCCTCATGCACCCTCTAGCGATACGGTGGTGATTACTGCTCAATTTCGTAACGCAAACCTCTGAAGGTACAAGGTGGAAGGGTTCACATATTGTGAAAGTTATGTGCGGTGAACAAGAATTTCGTATTTTAGACTTATATAGATAGGCAGACAGCCGTCCGAACGGAACAATTATTTTGAAAATGGTGCTGCAGGGAAGCAAGGCAGTCTTTGTTTTCATTGTGTACAGAAAGAAATGGCTAATAAGAAGATATGGTGAGGAGGGCTAACGTGATTACAACTAGGTGTAAACGCCGAGGTCGAAAAATGTGTCTGCCAAAGTATCCCAAGTGAAATAGGGACGTCTTCAGTTAACTGAGTACATCGCGGTTTACCGTGCAAACGCCTGGATCTGGAAATAAGCGAAACGATTTGACATACTCGCGCTTTCACCAGCTGGATAGTTTACGTGAATCTGTCTGGGATAAGCAGTCACATAAGATATTTGGAAAATACAATAAATATTACTGCCACGCACACACAACCGTTTTGGATATGTTAAGATTTGTTCGTTTGCTCAGATTCTACATACAGATCGCCTTTTCTCAACAGCCTCCAAAAATTATGTAATCGTATACTCAGATTTGCATACAAGAGTGGTCCTATCAACCACTGAATCGCTAGCGGTAATGTTTATTCCACGTGAAAGCTCCGCTGATAGTACCGATTCCAAAAGAAACGCTAGAAAGTCGAAATAAACTATTTCGATGGTGCACTCCGTGACATAGTTCGAGTAATAACAAGACACTCTTCACCTCAGTAAGGGAACGATTGGTCCCACAAGGGATATTCACGTACATGTATTTAACTGCACAGAAGATTGACTCACAAGGCGGCTACCTAAACTTGTACTTACGAGCGCATCAGCACTGTTGCTAGGATGCTGTACCAATAATCAAGCATTACCGTGTGAACTTATCGACACTCAACTTCAATAATCCAGGTGAAGTGAAGTACCAAAACTGTTGCTAGAAAAACATGAAACTCAACGACAAAGTGAGTGAGGAAATCTACGAGAGAAACAAAAACAGCAGTTATGGCGATATACTCTAGCACGATCACATTTGAGATATCTTGCGAGAATTGGCACACCAGCAAAAGCGTTGTCTCCAGGTAAGTGGATGCATCCGATGCAAATAACCCTCGTTGAGAAGAAACCCCTATGTATCTCACAGGGATTGCGCACGAACAGCCCTGTGTACAATGTAGAAACTTTGTTTTGTGCCTCAAAACAACATGATTACGCGGCGATGGGTTCTGGGCAGACACCTAATTTTTTAAAAACCTGTCGGAATGCATCTGAAAGGACCAGGAAATGAACCAATGTTATTTTTATTTATTTCAAACACTGCTGTCACGAGTTCTAGTTATTATAGCAGTGGGTACATATTTAAAAACACGCACCGAAGGGTTTAGCAGCACGGCACATACCTTTTCGCTTATTTAGGATTAGCTTACGATCGAGCGCAAGCACCTTTGGTGACTGTATAGAAGTTAACTTTTTATTTGTTTACCAGAAGAAATTACAGTTTGGTTTTCGACATGCATCTGCTGCTTTAAACAAGGAAACAAGCAAATCTAAATAGCGGAACAGTGCATGAAGCGAGTGCATCTTATACGGGCATGCCACGGTAGACATCCACGAGTCCACGCCGTGAAGTGACTCAGAGCTCTCGCCAGGAGGCACCCCTCTGATTTTTTGAGGCTAATACTTGCTCCCTGAAATCATTATAAAAAGCGATAACCGCTTCGGATATGCCACCTTGCTGTTTGCTCGTGTTCGAAATGTACGAGCCATATTCGCTGGCGTTTTGTGAAGAACACATTCTTTTTATTACAGCGTTTATACTGGTGCTTAGGTCTGCCAGTCTCTATGGCCTCCGAGTTGGCAGGCTCACGGTGTCTTGTGCCGTTCATTTCGGAAACCGTGGTCGGGCACTTGTTCAGCGTTCTCAGGCTGTTGCGCAGGTTGTCATAGGTGTACCAGAATAGAGACCGTTTCCATTTTCTTCGCCTTTAAATAAAAATGTCTTCATCATCATGGAGCCATTTCTTGACAACGTGCAATACATTCAGCGTTATAACCCCTTTTCCGTCAGAAATTACTGCAGAATTTTGGTGGTTCAAGTCAACATCACGTTAGAATTTTAGGTTAGACGCTGAATTCGGGCACAAAGTACACTATACCTATTATGATTGTTTTGCATTGTCCACGCATGACCGGCATTAAATTTCTGGTTCCATCTAACCAGCGGACATCCGGCCACGTTTACTGCTGGGAACCACCTCAGTAGTTCTAGCAGCAACAAAACAAATTCGCGATTTAAGTGATAGTGAAAAACAAATGTTTTATGCTTTGCCCTCGGCGTTAGATGAAACTAAATGACAACACATAGTAATACATAATTCATGCTCTGAAGTCAGATAGCCAGTAAGAAGCACGAATTAAGATGGAAGTGGACGGTGAAGCAGTATATGGCAGTTGCCATCTGGTTCAGCATCATCGTGGTTAGGGTGGTTTTCATGGTTACCAGCCGGAAATCCCTACAGAAATTACAGAAATGATGAACTACATGTGAAATCATTCTACCTTACCTTGTATTGCTGTAACGCATCATGCAAAATGTAGACCTAAAGCCCTTTTGTCTCTCTGAAATTGAGAGAGTTACGAACCGAAACTTATTACTCGGCGTGCAAGAATACTGCCTTCAGTATGTGTACCCGTGGTAGCTTCAGCAATTCTGCAAGACAATACTGAGATGGAGTATACGTAAAATATATGGTGGTGCACGGTTCTCTGAGTTTTGCATTCTTTATACCATTACTTCGTCTTTAGGACAAAGAATGTGGGAGATTCAATGCGTCGTTTTTACGCGTTTGCGGAGTGAAGTTGGTCATATTTTGTATTTGGGTACCGCCTACCATCTTAAAAAGCAGTCACCGTTCTACCTTCTAAATATCCCGTTTTTTTCTGCAAGTTTTTCTGCCCGATGTTTTTTTACAGCGAAATCTGTAATGAGATAGAACATGCGTCCCGCGCATAGCCGTGGTTGTCAGCCACCGCCACCGCCGGTGTGCGTAACCCGTATAGAAAAAAAGCAGTAAAAAAACTATATTGATACAATGGGCTGTGAACCTAGGTACGCTGTATGCCGGCCCACTGATCTATCTACCGCTGTATCTACCACTGCTGTATCTACCAATGAGCTACGCCAGTTCTTGGAGGTCATTTCTAAATTGGTCTTAGGGAGGCCTAATGTCGGGAAAGGAATCGCATATATATATGTAATAAAGCATTTTATAACATCAAAGAAACATCAAGCATCCCAAATTGAAAATCGCGTAACGAGTGTTCTCAAATATATTAGGCAACTTGTGCATGATCATCTTTAACTGTGGCGCATGTGCTGGAATGTGTTTCCCGTGTGCTGAAAGCGTGCTCCTACATGACGCGCCGATTCACCGTGCCTGGCCCATATATGGAAACACGTGGTGCTGACGTCACAGTTGCTACTGAAGCGCTGCTAAATAAACGGTGGGGCTTTTCTTGCTTGCCGATCGCCTGGACTGCCGTCGCCTCCTTTCTTTTACCGATCACCGACTGATAGCGGCGGGCGCCGCTACAACATGGGGTCAGAAGTTATATGGTCCGCTCACCTTTACCGCCATAGGGGCAAAAAAAAGAGCCATCGAGACGTCGGAACAAAGACAGGCTGCAATGGCCACTGTACCACCACCACTTCCGCCGGGCCTTCAGGAACCACCGCTGCTGGACTTTGAAACTACATCGAAGTGACCGGCATGGATACAACACTTTGACGACTATCGATATGCGTCGAGCCTGAATGAGCGCTCGGAAGAGGCGCAAGTGCGCACTCTGCTGTACACCATTGAGCGGCAAGCAATGGATATATTCGTTACCTTCAATCTCTCTGCAGAGGATTCGAAAAAGTTTGAGCTGGTCAAAAAGAATTACGACGAGTACTTCATCAAGGAAACCAACGTTGTGTACGAGAGCGTTGCTTTCACAAGCAGCACCAGATGCCGGGCGAGTGTATTGACCAGTTGATGACGGCTCTACACATCTTAGCGGGAAAATTCGACTTCGGAGAATTCAAGCAGCGCCTCATCCGAGACCGGTTAGTCCTTGGCCTGCGGGACAAAAATATTTCTGAGTCGCTCCAAATGAACCCGAAGCTATATCTCGCGACAGCTCTAACGAAGGCCCACCTGAAAGAGACAGTTCGGCAGCAACAAGCAGAGCTTCACGACTCCAACGAGGTTCGCGACAGCACTCACTCCAATCCATGTGAAAAAGTCAACGTCGACGCAGTGGGTCGCCGCACGAAACCGCGCTGCAGTGAGGACAACCGGCCGCCAGCAGTTCGTTACGAAAGACCGTGCATCTTCTGCGGTGGCCCCTCCCACCCTAGGACAGACTGTCCAGCTAGAGCGCAGAAGTGCTTTATCTGCGGCGTAAAGGGACATTTTGGAAAGGTGTGCCACAAAGAGACTTCTCCAAGCAACAAGCGAAAGGTACGGGTGTCGACCGCACAAAAATACACTAAGAAATGTTTTCTAAACGCAGAGGAGGCACCTGGTGTCAAGGCGCGTTACGTTCAGGTATTGGTTAATGCAGTGCCTGTTTTCGCGAAGGTTGACTCGGGGGCAGAAGTGTCCGTAATTCCAGCATCGTTTCCTGGACTTCACACGAGCTTATAAAAGGCCGACGACATCTTGACAGGCGCTAGCGGTGCCCGAATAAATGTTTATTTATTTATTTATTTATTTATTTACAGTACCTTACAGAGCCCTCAAGGGGCATTGTGTAAGGGGGGCGGTACAGATAATATGTTAGAAAAATACATATACGTAATATCTACACATACATAGGCAAATAAAGAATATAATAGAAAATGCAGTTCTACTTATGAACTTGTTAGCAAAATACCTACTAGAAAAGTGAGTACAGTATGTGAAGGTGAAATACAAAAATAACTATTATGACAGTAACTACAACCTAGCAATAGTGCAAAAACATCTACAACAGTCCTAGAAACACTGGTGATTACGAAGATGCGATAGAGCAGTTTTTGGTGCATAAGTATTTTTTAAGAGTATGATAGAACTTTGTGTGGTCTTGTTCTGACGCAAGATCATCTGGCAAATCATTCCACAAACGAATAGCTCGTGGAAGAGCCGACTGGTTGAAAGCGTTAATTGTGCCGTACATGCGTGATAAGCTAAAGGTGTTATGTAGTCTGCTCGAAGTTCGATGTGCTAGATTAAGGTGAACAGATGGCATCATGCTGATGTGGATGCGTTTGTGAAATAGTGATAAAAGTGAGATTCGCGGCAAATTTTCAGTAACTCGAGTGCAAGGCTATGTTTAATCTGTGTTACGCTGGATGGGTAGCTGTGATTACGCGCTGTGAATCGACTAGGTCTGTTCTGTATACATTCCAACTTATCTATGAGGTATTGTTGATATGGTGACCAAATGGAGGATGCGAACTCCAGTTGAGGACGAATTAGAGCAAGATAAGCCAGTTTGCGCACATCAGAGGGAGCACTGTATAGATTTCGGCACAGAAAACCTAATGATCTTGATGTGTTGGCACAGATAGAAGTGATATGTGTGGACCACGAAAGTGTAGAAGTTAAGTTTATGCCTAGGTATTTGTAATGATCAGTGCGTTCTACTATGCTATTATCAATTTTGTATTGGCTATTAATGTTATCACGTTTGCGACTAAAGGTGATTAGTTTGCATTTGGAAACATTTTGTGTCATCTGCCATGTTTTGCACCACTCAATTATATGCTCGAGGTGTTTTTGAAGAGTTAGATGATCGCTATTGTTTCGTATGGGACGATAGATAATGCTGTCATCGGCAAATATACGCATACATGAGGATAAGTTGTCAGGCAGGTCGTTAATGTAGATGAGGAAAAGTAAGGGACCAAGAACACTGCCCTGTGGTACACCAGAGGTAACGTAACAGAGTGATGAAGAGTGATTGTTGGCGATAGTGAACTGTTGGCGGTTAGTTAGGAAGTTTCTGAGCCTTGTTAGCGTGAGTGAATCAAGTTTTAGTGATGACAGTTTTAATATCAAGCGACAATGAGCAACACGATCGAATGCCTTTGCAAAATCAAGAAATAAACAGTCTGTCTGTAGGTTACTGTTCTTGTTAGAATGTAGGTCGGTGGTGAACTCAAAGAGTTGAGTTTCGCAAGAATGACCCTTTCGGAACCCGTGCTGGTTTGAGAAAAAGAAATTGTTAGATTCTAGATGCGCATAAATGTTAGAAGCTATGATATGCTCAAGAATCTTGCAATGGCCAATGTCCTGGGCAAGTTTCAGGCAGATATAGTTTGGAAGGAACAAACTTCTCACCAAACATGTTATGTCGTCAGTCCTTTGCGCAATGTGCTGCTAGGGTTGCCAGCTCTGGAAGAATGAGGAGTTATTAAGTTCACTGACTTTGTCGCTGAGAAAAAGTCTGACTACGAGGTTTTGTTCCCTCAGTTTTTTGAAGACTTGGGCTGTATGCCCGGGGAATATACAATCAGGCTAAAATCAGACGCAGTTCCATTTGCAGTAAGCGCTCCACGCAGGATTCCTATACCGCTTCAAGAACCTGTGAAGCGGGAACTGGATAAGATGGAACAAAGGGGCGTAATTCGGGCAGTCGCACAGCCAACCGATATGTGGGCTGGCGTTGTTCCTTTACAAAAGTTCTTGGGAGACGTGAGGATCTTTGTCGACCTTACGCAGTTGAACAAGTTTGTCTTAAGAGAAAAGTATACGTTGTCTACTGTAGACCAAGCACTAGGCTCACTTACTTGCGCGAAATGTTTTTCCAAACTAGACGCGAAATCCGGCTTCCACCAAGTGCGACTCAGCAGGGCCTCAGAACTGCTGACCACGTTCATTACGCCGTTTGGGCGGTACTGTTTCACTCGGTTGCCGTTTGGTATTACTTTAGCCCGACAGTACTTTCAAAGGGGAACGTCTGAAATCTTGGCCTTCCTGGTGTCGATAACCTGATGGACGATATCCTCATATTTGGCGACAGCAAAGAGCAACATGATTCTAGGCTATCGAAAGTCTTAGCTAGGTTCGTCCAGTATAACGTTACGCTTAACAAAGCAAAGTGTTTATTTGGAGCACGAAGCATGAGATTTTTGGGTCACTTTCTAAGCGAAGAAGGCACACAGCCTGATCCGGCTAAACTCAGAGCCATTAAAAAGCTGAATCCGCCCTCGAATATTTCACGATTGCGCAGTGTTCTCGGCATGGCCAATCACCTAGGCCGCTTTTTGCCGAACTTAGCGCAAACCACAGCCCCACTATGGGCGCTCTTGCAGAAAGAGACGGAATGGGTTTGGGGTCCTTCTCATAACTTTGCTCTTGATAGCCTAAAAGCTCTTATATGGTCGGAAAAGTGTATGGCCATGTACGTTCCACGACTTTCCCCAATTCTTTCGGCTGATGCCTCCTCGTTTTGTTTCGGGGCCGTCCTTTTCAAAAAACAACGTAATCGTGAGCGCCGCCCGATAGCGTTCGCTTCAAGGTCATTGACCAAAACTGAGCAGCGCTATGCGCAAGTCGAAAAGGATGCACTAGCATAAACATGTGCTGCCAAAAGATTTGACGATTATATACGAGGTATCAACGTGACGTTCGAAAAAACCACAAACCTCTTGTCTCGTAGCTCGGTGAAATGCCTATCGATTTGTTGACGCCAAAAGTGCAGCTCTACAGAATGCGGTTGGTGCGGTCTTACTTTGAAATTGTGGACGTTCGCGGCAAAAGCTTGATTACGGCGGACGCTCTTTCACGAGCGCCGATGAAAGCAGATAAACTCGCCGGTGAACTGATCGTCTCGGAAGTCTCGTCATTTGTTAAATCTTGTGTTCAAGGGCTTCAAAGGGGCGACAATTTTGTTAACAGAGTACGTGATGCTCAAAAGACGGACGTTGTTTGTCAGGCCTTGCTGAAGTTTTATCGCCAAGACAGGCCAGAAAAACCAAAACTTCCTTGCTGCCTAGCTCTATACTGGCAGGAACGTGCCGTAATTGCCAAATGCGATGGCATGTTGCTAAAGGGGACTAGATTGGTAGTGCCTCAATGCCTAAGAAAAGAAGTACTAACCAAGCTTCATTATGGGCATGACGGCATCTCAAAGACAAGAGCTTTGGTGAAAAAACTAGACTGGTGGCCAGGCCTCGGCGACCAACTCGCACGGCAAGTAAAAGAATGTGCTACTTGTGCACGGTTCGTCACCCAGAACTGTGAGCCGTTAATCTCAACCTTAACTCCAAGTTTCGCGTGGGAACAAGTTGGGGTCGACTTGTGTTTTGTCAACAACTGTCACTACCTTGTCGTGGTCGACTACCTGTCACGGTATCCGGAAGTAGCCCTTCTTCCCTCACCGAAAACTCTCGTGGTTATAGAAATGCTAAAAAGCATTTTTGCACGTCATGGCCCTCCGAAAACTGTGGTGGCAGATAATGGACCACAGTTTTCTTGTACCGAGTTTGAGAAGTTTGCCCATGATTACAGCTTTCGTCATGTCACTGCAAGTCCTAGGTACCCTCAAGCTAATGGGGATGTAGAACGCATGGTTCAAACAATTAAGCGCCTGATACTCAAATCCAAGGACTCATATTTGGCTCTGCTTGCCTACAGGGCAACTCCAGGCGTCCTCAGCTGCAGCCGGCAGAAATCCTTATGGGCCGGCATCTTTGGACAAGAGTTCCAATGACACCGCAGCTCCATGATCCAGTCCAGCCACCGCTGCTTACTCTTGTGACCAAACACAGAGCAACAAAAAAGTTGCAAACACAGTACTACAACAAACGCCACCCAGCCAGGAAATTGAATAAACTAACACCAGGTGATTCTGTTTGAGTAACGGATATGAAAGCCAGAAGAACTGTGCTAGCGACAGCCGCTACTCCCCTTTCCTACATAATACGAACCGAGGATGAGGTTACACTGCGGTGTAACAGACGAATGCTGAACCACATGCCACAACAGGGGAAGCATGAAGGCAGCTACGAGTTCCCAAACGAAAGCGAGTCATCCGACTTGGTTTCGACGGAAAGGGTGCAACCTGCCGCGTCAACGTCAACTTCATTGCCTACAGAACCTGAGGCTGTGATTTCCACGTCAGCACCTTCCGCTTCCGTGACTGTGACCAGGTCTGGCAGAGTGGTTAAGCGACTGGTTCGCTACGGTATTGATGAATAAGCTTTTATTCGTGGTTAGTTTCCACAAAGAGTTCTGAGTTTTGTTCATGTGTGAATGTTCTAAATTCCACGCGCAAAACCACTTTTATTTTGGAAAAGGGGGGATGTGCCGTTATGTGTTTCCCGTGTGCTGAAAGCGCGCTGCTACATGACGTGCCGATTCACCGTGCTTGGCCCATGTATGGAAACGCGTGGTACGGACGCCACAGTTGCTACTTAAACCGCTGCTAAATAAACGGCAGGGCTTTTCTTGCTTGCCGATCTCCTGGACTGCCGTCGCCTCTTTTCTTTCACTGATCCCCAAATGACAGCGGCGGGCGCCGTTACAACAGCGCATACCCACTCCACGCATAATTCATCGTCTTCAGCCACTTCATAAATATTTGCATAAAAATCCTAACCATACGCAGCAGATACCACGCTTCTGCAAAAAATGACGAATGATAGTGCAACAACTGCTGGCCTAATACACAACAAATATCATTATTTATGGCGCAATAGGGAACCTAGCAGTGTGCTTGTAGCAGTTGCCCAAAGAGCGTTTAGAAAGGGTTCTGAAAGGCCACCCTTTTAGCTTTTGCTGTGACTCTGCTGTGCGTTCCGCGCAGGCGTGGCTTCTTTCTTTGCAGCTTCCAGTGGCCGACTCAGGAGGGTGTAGCTGGACCTGCATGCATTTCTCATGGTGCCTGTGTTTCATTTCTAGGGCTGGCAAAGACTGAAATTGTTTCTGAACGTGAAAATAAACGTGTCATTTCATTCTGAAGGTGGTCCTGTCATTACACGTATATGGAGGCAGATTTATTGTTGAGCGTATAGTAGAACGTTTCCTATGTGAACCCTCAGTTCTGCAGCAATTACCATGTGAGGCAGGTGAAAAGTTGCGATGACGCCTACGTACTCTGTCAGACCGAAGAAACGAAGACATGGGTATATATATATATATATATATATATATATATATATATGTGTGTGTGTGTGTGTGTGTGTGTGTGTGTGTGTAAACCAACTTCGCCTCGCGGTAACAAAGAAATGTCCATAACACGAAGAACCTGCATGACTAAGTGAGTCAACTTCGTTACAGAGCCCTCATCTAGTTTTCCGTCTGACTGTTCTGTGGTTCATTTTCGCGACCAGAAACATTTCCATCAACACTTGTTCTTTTATCCTCTTCCCATGACACCCTGAAGTTCTCACGGAGGTCTCGCAACATGTGGACGTCTACACCTCCGATAAGCATAGTGGTTGAGTGCTTTCACGTACACTGCCTTGGTGGTCTCCAAGTGGTTACGCCGATTGGCTGGAGAAGCTTCGGGGACTTTTCTAGTGAGAGTATAGTCAATAGACACCTGTGTCCCTTGAGAATGGCTTACTGCAGTGTTGTCGTTCAAGGCGAATGGTTCTTTATCCCCCACAGTCTTATAGCTGCCGGTAAATGACAAGCGCAGATGTCCACTTGCGCTCGTACATCTACTGTCCTTTACGTCAGTCGATGTGCCAGATTAGGATACAGCAAACGTCACAGCTTAGGCTAGGTTTCGGGTTGATTGCTTGCTTTTGGGATTCCTAAGAAAGAGACATCATTAGAAGACCAGCGTAAACAGTATGTACTGTGCTGAGGCTCATCGCACAGACGACCCTTGTTGTACTTCTGTACTCTAAATTATACTAATGGTTACAGTGCTAGACTATCATGCACGTGTGTCTTGGCTCTTCAGTTGTGGTGCAAATATTACATCTTTCCTTTACTGGGTGTCGTTCACTTTTTTCAGTGTCAACACTTATAATTTCAAACTTATCAGTAGAGCGTGTGCATGGCAACTACTGCATTATTATCGAAATACAATTTCCATATATGAATGGTAAATAAATAGTGATCATCCTGCTTCACCCTAATGTTTCCCTAGTTTTTAGGTTGAAAAGCCTTACCATTTCTTGCTTTCATTCAAAATGATGCATTTGATCTCTGAAATATAGCGTGGTAGGGCCCACGAAGTCATCACTGACGCACTTTTGTCAAGTGCAAGACGTTATAATACTCCCAGTAACAGATCAGGCAGAAAAACTAGAACAAAATGTTCTGCCGGTGGTAATACAACCTACTAATCTACAGCACACTGTGCTGAACGACTCTGCCACAAAGCGCACATTTTAGGTTTTCACTGTACTGACCAATACGTAATTGCAAACATAATTTATTTATTTATTTATTTTTAATTATTTAGGTACCCTAAGGGCCCAAATGGGCATTACATAGGGGGGGAATGGGTTGAAAGCCGACACAACGTACAATATTGTAAAAAGAAAGAATCGACACAACAAAAGTGACATTGCAATATCATAAAGGCAGCAAAATACACAATTGCAAAGTACAGCGTGAAACATATAAAAAAAGTGTAAAAGTGACAGAAAATCTGGTATTTGGAAGGCAGGAACACAAATTTACAGCCTAACGCACAAATACCATGTTGCATGTTGTGAGTCCCCGGCTGCACAGTAAGAAAGTAAAATATTTATGCACACGCGACAGAAAATAAGGTTATTCATATAAAACGTACGTGTAAGATATGACACGCAGATAACTTAAGCTTCACACCTCTTACAGTCCTTCTGAAGCTGCTCTGACGAAAATGAGCATGATGAAGACAAGTTACAGTGTATTTTGAATAGCTAGAAAAGCGAGGAGTGCGGTTTGAAAAGAAGAGGTGTCTGTTTGGTCCACTAGGCTACTAGGTAAAGAATTCCATTCATTGATTGCCAGAACAAGGGGTGAGTTCTGATATTTGTTTGTTCGGGCGAAAATTGGGCCAACTTTGTGAGCGTGGTCAGCGCGTGCGGACGTATAGGGTACCGGGAGTATAAATTTGCGAGCGAATGGTGTTGGATGATGGTACAGGGTGTGAAAAAAAGTTAATCTTGACAACTGCCTGCGTTGGGTGAGAGGGGGGAGATTAAGTTCGTCCTTCAAGGCAGATACACTCTGGTATCTTGAGTACGATGACAGAATGAAGCGCGCGGCCTTGTTCTGTACGGATTCAAGCATGTTAGTCAGACACATCTGATGTGGATGCCAGATGATTTGCGCGTATTCTAGTGAAGAGCGGATAAGGGCATTATACGCGTGAAGTCGTGTCTCTGAATTAGCTAAATAAAGGTGACGCTTGAGCAGGCCGAGCTTTTTACACGCCTTCGATGTGATTTTTTCTATATGGGGGGTCCAGCTTAAATCGGAGGTGAATGTGACTCCCAGATATTTGAAAGATGAAACTGTTTCTATTTTGCATTATCTATTAGGAATTTATAGGTTTCGATTCTTGTCGTAGAAGAAAATTGCACATGCTTAGTTTTTTCTACGTTTATTTTCATCAGCCATTTTTCGCACCATTCAGTTAGAGTAAATAAATCATGCTGGAGTGTGGAAACATCTTCGGAAGTTACTATTTCTCTGTATATCACACAGTCATCGGCAAAGAGACGAATTGACGAGGAAATGTTACATGCGAGGTCGTTTATATAAACCAGACACAGTAAAGGACCAAGTACTGACCCCTGGGGGACTCCTGATGAGACACCCACTGGGTCAGAAACGTGGTCATTTAATTTTACAGATTGCAAACGGTCTGTTAAAAAACTACGAATCCAGTGGGTTCTTTTGTCATTCAGATTAAGGTTACAAATTTTCGCCATTAGACGCTGATGTGGAACCCGATCGAACGCTTTCGACAAATCGACAAAAATGGCATCGGTACAAAGCAATCTGTGCTGCGAAACGTGGAGGTCAGTGACCAGCTCAAAAAGTTGTGTCTGACATGAGAAATGTTTCCTAAATCCGTGTTGATTGCTAATGAAGAAGTTATTCTGATTAAGGTGGGTTACAACATGCGTGTAAAGAATATGTTCCAGCAACTTGCAGCTGATTGAAGTAAGTGAAATAGGCCTATAGTTAAGGCGATCAGACCGGTCGCCAGATTTGAAAAATGGTAGGGTATGGGCAAATTTCCAATCGTCCGGCAAGCAACCTGAATCTAGGGATTGCTGAAATAACAACGAAAGCAGGTAAGCTGAGTAAGGAGAAGTTATTTTCAAGAGCTTCGCTGTTATACCGTCAGGCCCGGGGCTAGTTTTGGAAGCTAGGTGGTCGATAGCGCATGCCACGCCATTGGCTGTAATTACAATGGGCGTAAGACTGGAATCTACGTTTGGTTGCGACGGATCAAAAGAGTCATTTGAAGGTGGCTCGGTAGTGAAAACTTCGGCAAAGGCTTTGTTAAAATGTTCGGCACATTCTTGCAAGAATAACTTATCCCCGGTTGCATTGGTTAGGACGGGTACCGTGTTTTTGTTCTTGGGGTTTATAATACTCCAGAATTTGCTTGGGTCGGTTTTCATAATACTTGGGAGCGTAATATTAAAATACTTATGTTTTGCCTCACGTATTGTTTGTTCAGTTAAAGTAGAAATCTGTTTGTAGTTCTGCCAATCATCAGGATCGTTGGTTCGAGTTGACTTTCTGTAGGCCCTTTTTTTTCTGTTTAAAAGCCGTTTGACGTCACGGGTAAACCATGGGTCGTTCGTCCTAGAGCTTATTACCGTTTTTGGAATACAAGATGCCTGAATTTCTTTGAGCTTGTCGCGAAATAGACACCAGTTTTCATTCACTGTACGATCCTGCAACCCAGTTTCAAGATTAACAGTTAAGGTTTCCAGCATATCGTTCATTTTTTGTAAGTCAGCGCATCCGTAGTTGAAGATTTGTTTTTCTGTTTTAGTTTTGATAGCGCGTGCCACTGATAGTGTGCAGTGTATGGCCTTATGGTCACTTATTTCGTCAATGACGTGTGTGTTAGTAATTTCGGGTTGATTCGTGAGAATGAGGTCAGGCAAATGTGCGCTCCGCGTTGGTTCGCATACTATTTGCGTAAGTTGGTGGTAATCAATACATTGAATGAAGCTAAGGCATTCGAGGCGATTATTTTGCGCAGTGACAGAGTTTGTTGGCCAGTCGATACCCGGGTAGTTAAAATCACAATGTTTACGTTCGTTGTTTACGTTAAAATGCAATGTTTACGTTCGTAGTTCTCAGAGATAAGTGGCATTTCAGTGTGTTTTCTGCATAACAAGTGAGATGCTGCGAAGGGGCGTGAGCAGCATTTTTTACACCTATTCAAAGTTCGTCGCCCCGCTTGTTGCAATGCGTGCGCGCCTCCTCTGCACTTTTTTCTAAAGGTGATGGTCGCCCGTGGAAAGCACGCTTATCTTGTGATAGATGCGGTTTGTAGGTTTCAAGGGCAAAGCTTTTTATAGCGGCACCCGTTCGTCCCTAGTGGTCGTTCTAGTATCTAACAAGTATAAAATTTTGACCTCCAAGTTGGTGCCAGTGAGAGCTTTCTTCGAGCGTGTTTAAGAATAAAAAATAGTGCTAAATGTAGAGGCCAATGACTATTAATGAGAAATGAGAGATAGGAGCGTTTGTCTTTTAGTTAACGCGCACGCTGCGATCATCATTCGCAGCCATAGGCTTGTACATTGAGCACTATATGACAAGAAAGGGTTGCAATGTTACATTCGCTGGGTGTAACCTCCTTAGTTTTAGGAAGGCTTACCGAGCGTTGAGCCGCAGTGCCATGAATACAGTGAACTATTATATACCATGAACTCAAGGTGGTTGAAGGTGGGAAGTAGACCTGAAGCGCAAGCCGTAAGAAAGTGTGCGTGCGCCACCTCTCGTTTAGTCCTTGGAATGTCCGCTGGATGGCCGTGCTTCTATATAGGGAATATATGATGAAAAGATGCGAGATGTTAGTACTTTGAGTGTTGAATATATGGACGAACGGACACACAGATAGGTGCATGGATGGACGCATGAACGGACGCAGGGGCGGATGCATTGACGAACGCAGGGACGAACGCACGAACAGACGGGCACACGGACGGGTGGATGGACGCATGAAGGGTCACACAGACGGACGCATGGACGGACGGAAGCAAAAAAGAATTGATGGACGTATGCTTCAGCGCACTCTCCAACATTCACTCCGTGAATATGCTGCCAATTTTTTTTTCTGACCGCAAGGCGGAAGGCCAAGAGCACATGAGGGTCACTTGGCTTGCTGCAGCGGCTGCATTTGCCAAAAGAGCGCTTTGTTCAAGCTTAGCGAAGCGAATTTTGCAACTATTTACGCTCATTCTATGTATGCTTGTGCGTTCGTTTCGTGCGTCCTTCTTTCTATACTCGGCAACAACCTTTTTTGGCATTGAAGGGAAAGCTACAGAGGCAGAGCTTCTGCACCTGTAGCACTACGCGAAGCAGTCCGATGTGGCGCCCGTCTCGTAACGCTATGGCAAGTGACGACGGCGCATCATCAACGTTTCATGTAGACGTACACGCCGCTTAGCGTTTGAGGTTCACTTAAAAAGGTGAGACTTTTTCACGCGTTCAAGAACGCAAAGTCTAATAGCTAGATAATGGCAATAAAAATGTCTCATTGGTGTGATCTCCGTCCTTTTGCTAAATAGCTTCATTTCGTTAATAAAGTAGGAACTTCTATATTTCATGATGAACATAAGGGTGCTGTGGAGAACTACTTTCACACGCGGTCAGGTGCCCGCGATTTGGCTCTGTAGCCTTCGCTCCAAGTCAAGAAAAGTTAACGCCGAGTATATAACAGTGAGCTCAGCTAGTTCGTACGTATTCATTTTAAATATACACTCTAAGGAAAAAGATTGTTAAAAGAGTGTGTGGTTAGTTCTTTTGGGGACTAATGGGGCTGCCACATTATTTATTCCTTTTTATGGACCAATATCACCGGCTGTAACAATTAGTCCCTCAGACCAGCTCAAAGAACTAACAATTAGTCCTCACATTAACACCTCAGCGGTTACCCGTTAGTCCAATAAATTACGTCAAAGGACTAAGATTTATTCCTCACATTTACAGCATATTGGGAAACCGGTAGTCCCTACCAATACACCTTACTAGGAAATCGTCAGTCCTCACAGTTGCGCCTCGCTGTACGAACAGTTGGTCCACTCAAATGTTCAAATCAAATGATGTTTTCATCTCCAGTTCAAATATTGGTTTTTTGATTACTTTCCACCAGGCCTAATACATTTTCACCTGTTTTTGTGCGCAGAAAGAAAGAAATGAGGTGGAAAAAAACACGCGAAAAATTATATAGCCACCCGTGCGTCACTGCTTTTAAGTCACTGCAACAACAAAAGAAAAAAGTGAGATATTCAAATCTTTCATTTTTCTCTATACACATGAAGTTTCTCCATTTTAGGAGAATTCGTGGTGAAACGTACAAGTTCAGCCTCATTGTCACAGCTTGTACAGTCCTTGTGAAGCTCCTCCGACGGAAGCAATAGATGACAGGCTGTGGAGACGCCAGTGCAGATAGCCTTCTGCATGTTGTGAGTCCCCGGCTGCACAGTAAGAAAGTAAAATATTTATGCACACGCGACAGAAAATAAGGTTATTCATATAAAACGTACGTGTAAGATATGACACGCAGATAACTTAAGCTTCACACCTCTTACAGTCCTTCTGAAGCTGCTCTGACGAAAGCGATAGATGACAGGCATTGGAGACGCTAGCGCACACAGCTACAGCCATCTGCATGGTGTGTGTCCCCGGCTGCACATGAAGATCGTAAAAATCGTTATTCACACGTGACAGAGTATGCATGGGTATGACGTATACTTGCAAGGTGAGATAAAAACATGCGTGTAAAATAGGACATGCAAATAATTGCACCGTGTTGTTACACACCATCAAAGAGGTATTTCGATTTCCATTGTGCAATAGCTCAAGTGTGGTAGCCGTAGTCTTAACCCTGAGGCACCGCGAACCACCGTGCCGCCACCGAGTTCTAAGCGAGTGCCGCCATTCAGCTCGATTGAGCTAACGCGAGAAAAAAACTTGGCTTTGCACGCGGAGCGCCTGCGCCAGTGAACCTCGAACAGGAGAGTGACTGCCGGCGCCAGGAACAGTGCCGAGTTAGTTTGGAGGGCGCGCCATAAAAACCGACATTATTGCGGCTCTTTTCTACAAACTAGAGGGAGTGCAGCGAGCAAACGTGAGTCCGACACCGTGGCAGCCGCCAACGGCCGGCGCCGAGCTGCTTGCGACCGATCGACGGGAAAGCCAACTGTGATGGCTACCAATTTTCACAGACTTGGTTCCGACGCTAGCGAAAGCCTCGCGAGCCCGTGACGGTGCACTTACAGCGCGCTACATACTACAACCAAGCTCGTAACGAGCAACCGCAACGTGTTTTGGATGACTCGCAAAGCAGCGACGAAGTCTGCGCCCAATATCGTCAGCCCGAAGCTCATCACGGCGGCGAAGACAGGCGAGCACTCGTTGAGCGAGCGTCCGGGCGGCCATAGCGACCAATTTCCGGGTGGTCAAAACCCACAGGCAAACTGCAGACGCCGAAGCCGACATTCGCGGTGCATTTCGTGCGTGTGATATACAACACGACCGAGCCCGTTGCCAGCAAGTGCGATCCGTATCGCATACCCGAGAAGTATATACTGCAGTATAGAGAATGGTCACCTACCTGTGAAAGAATCCAGCGCTGATTACTGCCCTGAGTAAGACTGAAATAATTTATCCGTCAAGCCTGCTGTCTTGTTGTCCGCCATTTAAACCTTCATTCCCAACCGGTGGTGTCGAGTCGGTCGTAACCTTCTCGACTAAGCCAGAGATATACAGCGCGATGTGGCAAAGTGTCGAGACATTTTAGAATAATGTTTAAAGGTGCTGCGGGCATAGCGGGCGCCCTATGAGATTTAGAATAACATTTGTTTCCCCAATCGAAAAGTTAAGAGACTTTCGCCCTGACCGCAAACCTAAATGCACGCAAGCCACACACAGCACTTCGCGGGCCGCAATTGCCGCACGCTATTTCATATTTCTTTCGGGCGGTCCGTGAACGCGAATGGTGACTCGCGTTATGACGCATGCGCAGTGGCAGTGGCCGCACCGAAAGGGCTCGCGGTGCGCTGTTCTAAATAACTGTAACGAAACTACAGTGCTTTAGAAAGGGGTAGTGGGACGAGTGGAGAGCGGAAGCAAGCAGCGGCAGTGAGGCGAAACACACGGAAATTTCCGTGCACGGCATGGTGGCGCCACTGTGCCTTTTTCCTGAAGCGTCTTCCCTCAAGCAACGCTGAACGTGAGTTCGGTTAACAGGCCATGGCGATTGTAGTCGCTTGTGCGTGGTATTTTGCTGGTGGGACTAAAGTCACGCTGAGTTAGATAAAAACACCTTGGCAGAAGAAGTATTCTCTTGCGCAAGGTTGTAAAACTGGGTATAACACAATGAAAGTGCTGCCATCGGACTACACTTAATGACATTGGTGGTAGTTTGTAGCCTTCACAAAAATTGTAGTAGAGGGCCGGACAGCATCGCGATGCAGTAGTATCTCAGAGATACTTTTGAGTTGCTGTATCGATATACGTTTGAAAAATGCACTTGTATCGCAGTAGTTAAATACTTTTTCTTTGTATCGAATGTATCAAAATACTGCGAAGTTTGTCTCACTGTTCTTTTGTCGAAACTGAGCCGACGTACGTCGAAAATTGAAAGAAAAGCTTGTATGCACATAGCTAGGCAAAAGCGCTCCGCCAGTCAGCGCACATGAAGATAAAGCAGGAATCCCCCATACGCACAAAATATTCTCTATGATGAAGTTTTTGATGCGACTAACGGCAGAATCGAAGACGCAGTCTTAGATCTCGCTCAAGGCCGGTGAAGCACTGTCACTTTTATTTTCGTGGACAATTTCGGTATTTAGTAGTTATAACACGAAGTTCTATTCGCGCAGAATAATGATCAGCCTTTTCTATATTGCCAGTGTTGAATTGACACTTTACCGGCGCTCAGACTACTGACCGTCTATTTCAGAAGCTATATTAGTCAGTGTAAACCTTCTCGGCAAAACAGATCGATTATGTGCGTGAAATAAGGGCATAGATTACGTCTTATCTATGGTTTGTTATTGAGTAGAGCGATACGGCTGACAGCATTTTAATTATCTGCAGACTAATCGACAACGTTGCAGTACACCTAATTAATGTACATGCGGAACATCAATACACATGTAACTTTAAATATTTTAGTGTCTGTATTGTATATGTATTCCTGTAACTGTATTCCGGGATACTTTTTTCATCTTTTTGCAAAACTATCTCCGTGATATCTCATTATGTCTTCCATAACTGTTTTTCAGTACCTGTATTTTTAGGCTTCTAGCACGTGTACTTTGATATTTGTACTTTCACAATACTCTTATGGCTGTCTCTGCCCAGTCCTGAATTATGTGCACAGACGCGCTCTACTGTCTCGGAGTTACACCGGAACAGCATTCGTATTATTGTGGCTCCTGTGAAGAACAACATGCTCTGCTCCAATGGTTATTCCACATGACATTCGCAAGGATGAAAAAAACACGATAATTATTTCGTCTATCTCTTCATGCACCTCTGCTTGAACAAAGAGCAAAAAAAAAAAGCTCAGCAGAAAGAACTGGAAGCTTGGGTTTGTGTTCGCGCTTATAGTTGTGCAAAAGTGTCTTTGCGTTAACTCAACGGTGTGATTCATTCTTGAAATTCTTTATCTTTCCTTGTCGCTCTCTCCTTTTTTTTTTGCTTTGACGGCATCGGCTGTGCAGGGGCACATCCATTCTGTATCAGTAGCCACGCGCAGTTTCAAAATCTCTCTCACTGACAGGCTTGTGCCTAAAATCTCACGTCCTAGAGCTTCCAAGAACAAACTTTTTAGTCTCGTTTTGGTGGCTCAGTGTACAATTTAGGCAATAAGAAGTATGCATCGCATCGGTCATTTGAAAGTGCGGCAAACAAGCGCCCACTGCGGTGCACTTCAGGAAAAAGGCGCCGCTCCCACATGGTACATTCCTTTGGAGACTGAGTTTGCACGCCGCACACATTCCTCTGTGGTTACTCCTGAACCGTCTATCCGTTCTTCGCCTGCTCCTATTGGGCTCAATTACGCCTTTTCGAGTATTTTTGCCTTAGAATGCAGGACATACAAACACACACATGAAAGAAGTCAGGACACTACAAACGTGTCTGCGCCATATTGGCATCCTTGTGTCCCTGTTTGCACAACTTTTTCTTCTTTGTCATCAATGTGCGTACCTTAGGGGAGAGCTCTGACAGTTGTTACTTGACGCTCATCATGTGCGTGTTCTTTTGGTTCGTCTTTTGTGCCTGACCATCAGTCTGTAATTTTTGAGCTACCTGCCTTATCGTTACATTTCGTTTTGCGCCTGTACAATCACTGCTTCGCATTTACGACAGAATGGTGATTTATTTCAAAAATGTTGATGCTGTCTCCGCACGTTGTTCATCCTATGATCTATCCTGGTCATTCTCCTCAGAATAACTATGCCCACCAAAGAGCATACAACCTTCCTATATTCCACCAATCAACGTAGTCCCCTGCTTGTTCCTCCCACGTTGTACCCACCAACGTATTCAATACATCTGCCTACCTAACTCTCCTTAGCTCGTAGTGTTCCGAATGGTCGCGGATTATGTGAAGTGTCCCGATTTTTCATACAACGGTTCTGTACCTCGCTGTCTCTGTCGGGATAGCTTATGTACGGATTATGTTCCTGTCCGCACAGTCAGGAATACTTATTTTATGCAACACACACCTGACAACAACCATCACAATACCGAACAGAGATAAGTATTTGCGCATTACGCGAAGCACTGCGAATTGTCGGGCCCCTATGCCAGGGTTCCGTTGGCTCTCGCCATCATCTCTTTCTGGTTGACCAGCCATAGCTGATCATAAAGGGCAAGCTGAAGAGCAAAGCTTCCCATTGCTCCTCTATGTTGTTCATGTTGTGGTCTTCTTCATTGTGAATTGTAAACTTCCACGTAATGTGAAACGCAATTGGTGTGGTCCCACACCACGACCATGTCTTCACATATGCTGTGGGGTAGAATACAAGTAACGTGAATAAATTGGTCTATTTATTTGTCTGGAGTCTGCGTAACACCGCAGATTCCATTGCTGCCAGATTTTCATGCAGTGCTGAATACAGATTTCGTTATCTCTGTAATACTGAATGATTGTAGCAAAAATAGGTTTTAGGGGCCTTTGGTCCGCCATTGCATTGTGCAAGAGAGCTCGGCCATTTGTAGAGCCTCGAGCCCCCTGATCCACAAACTGGTTACTACTGCCACCTTCGTGCCCTGGCGCCCAGATAATGGTTTGGGTGTATTTACTTGGAAAGCGCCTATGAGCTTTGGGTATAATTTGGAATGCTTTTGCACCTATTGAACCATTTTGATAATTTCTTTATAAAGCCATCTAAGCCATGCTTATTGTCAGTGGGGCTTTTTGCTTCTTGTCCTCCTCGATTGCCTGTGTAATTGCTTTCTCCTCCTCCTCTACAATGAAGGCTTGAGCTATGAAGACACAGCTTGTAATGTTTCTAATTTGATCTGTAACCACGGCCACTATAATGTTTGCTTTGACTGATATGGCGCAGAGCCAGTAAATCTAGCCGTATTCAAAGTTTTATTCTATTGATATGTGTGAGCTGCTCTTGCTTTGTGTCTCCCAGCATGTAGAATCGCATGCGTGTTCTTTTAAGAAGACATATTTTGTACCAAGCTCTTACTAAGTACGTCAATTCCTTAGTTATCCAATGTGCCTGTAGTTCTTCACCGAAGCCGATCCTCAGGAGACGTTGTCTGCCACGTGGCGCCTGTAGCAAGCGGTTATTTCGGTGGTCACTTGCGCTTCAGCCAATTTGTCAAATGTATTGTGGAGTCCAAGAATTAATGAATTCGCATTTGAAATAGTTTGTGGCAGTCGCCGAGCTGCTTTATACGCCAGCTTAATATTTTGTCGACCTTCCCTTTCTCTTCTTCATTCGTCTTGTGGCGGTATCGCGTATGTTAGTCTGCTGATGACTAAGCTCTTTACAAAAGAAAACGCGGCTTGCTCATTTAGTTTAGCATGACTCTTCGTTATTCGGACTATCACAGGAACAATTTGTTCAGCTGTTTATTTAATCATGTTCAGAGTGTGAAAGCATCGCTGACAGCACAGAATCCACATTTTTAGAATTCGAGCGGTCATTTTCCTGCCCTTTCTTTTTAAATGCGAAGCGTTTCTTAGCGAATTTCGGCAACTTGGAGCGTATCTATCTATCTATCTATCTATCTATCTATCTATCTATCTATCTATCTATCTATCTATCTATCTAGCCACCTACCTATCTTACCTCTCCTGGCCGTTCTGATGGTGATACCGATACCAAGACTGGTATGGCATAACACGGCTGTATGACGAGCATAAGAGACAAGTCAAAACATGAAAAATATGATATATATGCCATAAATGTCGTGATGTACTTTTGATGGTCTTGCTGCTCTTGCGGTCGTTTTGTTCACATGACATGTTACGAAACTGATATGTTATTATCGACTGCATGGCGAACACAAGCGACATACCCTAACATAAATATCATGACATGTGCGTCATGTAACATGACTACATGCCGCACTCAGGATACGCTCACGGCCGTTTCTCTAGCTTCGCATTTACCAAATTTGGTATTACAAGACGTCAAAGTATGACAAAGGTATGCGACTGGTGCAAACATAATATTGTCTTGCGCTAGGAGCTCAAAGAAACGTACAAGAAGACGCGACTGTCAAAATCTGAGTCACAAAGAAGGACGTCTCTCCTGGCACGGGTTGCTCGTCTTCGTCTTCGATCACTGGCACAGAACTGGCTCACTGTTCACTGGCACAAAACACCAGGTGGCATTACTCCTCCCCCCAGGAGAGCATTGAACCGATGCTCAAAAAAGTGTGCACAGTAGTAGGTCGAAGTGGGCAACATAAACAAACATTCAACAAACTAGCGCACGAGAGAAAATGCGCCCTTGACCCGGCAATTGGAAATAAACTGTATTCTTTGTTCACATAAAGAGTTCACTGGCATACGAAAGAATTCGCATCACCACGTAAAGCATGGTTTTAGATGGACGACGTGTACAGTCTCTGGGCATGGTAACCTGCGCTAGGATGATGGTGAGCCTCCATCTGGAACCACTTCGTAGTTGACGTCGCTGACACGTTTGAGTAATTTGTGAGGTCCAAAGTACTTCCTCAAGAGTTTCTCACTGAGACCTCGCCGGCCATTTGGTGTCCAAACCAAAACTTGGTCACCAGGTTCATAATTACCTTCTCGATGGCGGATGTTGTACTGCTGTGCATCTGCGCACTGTTGAGTTATGATGTGCACACGGTCCAGTTACGTGGTTCCTCAGCGTACTGAATGTACTCATTGATGTCGGGGGCTAATTGGTTGAGCTTGTGGATGTCCTCATAAGGAATCATGGCGTATAGCATTGTTCTGACATCTCGACCATAAGCGAGCCGAAATGGCGTGAAGCGTGTAGTTTCCTGATGCAGTGTTGTACGCAATAGTTACGTACCGCAGGCTAACTCCCCACGTTTTGTGCTGCACATCCACGTACATAAAGATCTTGTTGGCTAGCGTTTTGTTTAGCCTTTCTGTTAAACCATTACTCTGAGGGTGATACGCAGTGGTTTTTCGATGGGTTGTATAACTCAACCTGAAGATATCATCCAAGAGCTTCACTGTGAATGATGTATCTCGATCAGTGATGACATATGACGGGGAGCTTGCCGTAGCACGATTTGATGCATAAAAAAAACAGGCAACTTCAGCTGTGGTTCCTTGTAGCAATGCCTTCGTCTCAGCGTAACGCGTCAAGTAATCGGTTGCTACAATAATCTTTCAGTAGCCGGAAGTAGACAAAGGAAACAGGCCTAGAAAGTTCTTTTTCACTTGATCAAACGGTGTAGGGGGTGGGTCGATCGGTTGTGGATGGCCTGCATGCTTTAATGGTGGTGTCTTGCGACGCTAACATTCACGGCTTTCCTTCAGGTAGCGTTTGACACAGGCAGACATTTTAGGCCAGCAGTAGTGTGGTCGCACCCGATTCATTCTTCTCGAGTAGCCCAGATGGCCAGATGTGGGCTCGTCATGACAAGCTAATAAGACGTCATCGCGGAGGGCTTCAGACACGACGAGAAGATGATATCTGTCACGAGCAACGGTGTTCTTCTTGTATAAGACGTCAATTCGTAGGCAAAATGATGGCAACGTTCGCGACATCGGGCGAGGAATGGGTGCGGTACCACCTTCTAAGTGATCTACAATCATTTTTAGATCGACGTCATTTTGTTGATGAGACATCAGATCTGGCGCGCTCAGAGTTGCCACGACGACGCCGTCCTCTTCTACGCTTGTACTGGCGCGCTGAAGAGGTGCTTGTGATAGCGTGTCGGCATCTTTGTGCTTTTTTCCTGACTTGTACACGATGGTGACATCAAATTCCTGTAGGCGCAGATTCCATCGTGCTAATCATTCTGAAGGGTCTCGTAGATTGGTCAACCAGCACAAAGCATGATGATCAGTCGCCACTTTAAATGTTCTTCCATAGAGATCTGGCCTAAACTTTGTTATGTCCCAAATAACCGCGAGACATTCTTTCTCTGATGTAGAATAGCTGGATTTTGCGCCAGACAGTGCAGGACTTGCGTAGGCTAATAGCCGTTCAATGCCGTCTTTTGGTTCTACCAAAATAGCTCCAAGACCAATATTGCTGGCAACAGTGCGTACTTCTGTGTCAGCATCTTCATCGAAGTGGCCTAGCACGGGAGGGGGAGAGAGCCAGTGCTGTAGTTCCGCAAAGGCAGTCTGCTCTTCGTCAGCCGAGAGAAATGGTGTGTCATCACGCGTGAGGCGTAATTGTGGCTCCGCAATGTTGGAGAAATTTTCACTAAAGCGCCAGTAATACGCGCACAGACCCAGCAATTGTCGAAAACTTTTCTTGCCAGTTGGAGTTGGAAAAGCTGTGACGGCAGCAGTTTTGTCAGGATCAGGCCGAACACCAACGGCGCTCACGACATGACCAAGACACTTTAGTTCTTCGTAGCCGAATTGACATTTCTCAGGCTTGAGAGGGAGATTGGCTGATCTGATGGCTTCAAGCACATTCCGAAGGCGATGAAGATGCTCGTCAAACGTTTCTGAAAACAAAACGACATCATCGAGGTAGACGAGACAGCTTTTCTACTTGAGGTCTGCCAGGACGGTGTCCATCATTGACTGGAATGTTGCTGGAGCAGAACAGAGGCCGAAAGGGAGCGCTTTAAGTTCATCAAGGCCATCCGGCGTTACAAAAGCGGTCTTTTCCCTGTCACGTTCTTCGACCTCTATTTGGCATTGACCGCTCTTCAAGTCGACGGACGAAACATACTTCACGCGCCACAGCCTGTCCCGAAAATCTTCCTCTCTGGGCAACGGGTACATGTCTTTTTTGTCACATTGTTCAACTTCCTGTAGTCGACACAAAAGCGAAGCGTGCCATCTTTCTTTTTCACAAGAACGATTGGTGATGACCATAGGCTGCATGAAGGATGTATCACGCCATCCTGAAGCATTTCCTTAACCTGCGTTTGAATCGCGTGCCGTTCGGTTGGCGAAACACGATAAGGCTGCTGCCGTATGGGATGCGCGTCGTCATAGGTGATAATATGGTGTTTCATAATCGGTGTTTGACATATCTTCGAAGAACGTGCAAAGCATGTGTGTAATTCCAGCAACAGCTCGCTCAAACGCTGCTAGTTCACTTCAGAAAGCGTTGAATTGATGTCGACGCTGCGGAAAGGCACTTCAGCAGTGCCGATGGCCTCGGAAGCAAAACACTCGGTGACATTGGCGACTGTGTTGGCGTAGGCGATGACAGTTCCAGGAAAAAGGTGCCAGTGCTCGTAGCTGAAGTTTGTGATAAAAACGTCACAGTGATAATCCCAAAGGTCATCGAGGCTTCTGGCTACGCAGACTCCCTGACACAACAGAAGCGAGTGATTGCTTTCCACGACAGCTTCACCATGCATCACTCCGTCCCACGCCACCTGAACCACAACAGTTGCACGGGGAAGTAACGTGACAGCGTCGTCGATAACGCGAAGAGACACTCGGGAGTTGCTGGGGTCCGCGTAAGCTGCTGTGGCGTTGGTGGTCGCGAAAGTGACTAGACGTCGTCGAATGTCAATTGTAGCACCATGTTCCTTGAGAAAATCCATGCCATTGATCAGGTCTCGAGAACACTACCGGAGAATGCTCAAAATGACAACAAATGTGCAACCGCTGACTAGCAATCTTGCCTGGCACATACCGAGTGGCGTGACAATATGCCCGCCAGCTGTACTCATTGGCGTTTGGTTCCGAGAAGTCGTTACTTTCTTAAGGGTGGCCAGTTTTTCGCTAATTATGAATAGTCCGCACCAGTGTCCACTGAAGGGCTTATTTTGCGACCATTTAGCAGAACAGGAGTATCTAATGAAACTTTTCCGCAATAAGCCGGTGATGCCGTTGTTTATGTATCTTCGGTATCTTCAGTCCACGTCAATAGGGGGCCTTCAGCAAGACCAGTCTGAGCGGCCTTGCCCCCAAAGGTCGCTGTGGCTAGTTTTCCCGACGTAGGCTAGGTGACCGGCTCTTTACTACGCCCGATAAGTGCGATGATTCGGCGAGAACTGCCGCGGTCATGGAGAACGTGAGTGGTGCCGAGATGTTGATCCGCGCTGCTGGGCAACGTAGTCCGCCATTTCCGGAGGCCGCTGGCCGAACCTAAGAGGTGGGGAGTTGGCCGAAAAACCAGAGCTGTGCCGAAAGTCCCAGCTCTCGATGAGTGCCCTGTCAGTAGATCTGCCCAGTTTCGCCACAGTGAGAGCAAAGAGGACGTAAATCAGGGGCCCGCCCCACGTTTGATTTTGGCGGAATCGGTCGGCGGTCGCTGAGGTACGGGCCCGCTTAGACTGCCTGAAGCATGGCTGGCGCTGTGGTATGAGGCGGAGTAAAATGCGGTGCAGATAGACGCAGAGTTTGGTCTGCCGGAAGCTTGGCAGGGGCCACGATGGGAGGCGGAGCCAAAGATGGTGCTGGCGGGAGCAGACTTTGCGCATACGACATGCGAGGGAAGTCATTTAGGGGCCACGGCTCTGTCTGACAGGATGGTTCTCGTAGTGGGTGCTGAACTTCATCTTGGACGATGCCGGACAAAGAACTGACAGTGGGGGCCGAGCGTACTGATAACTTCTGCAGTTCTTTGCGGATTACAGAGCGTATGAGCTCTCGGAAGAAGTCGACGTGGCCCCCAAGACCGCTCATGTAGTCCGCAGCAGAGGCAAAGTTCACTTGTCGCTTGTACGTCTGGGTCCGTTGCTGAAGTGTGCTTTCAATTAGGACAGCTGCAGCAATAAACTCTGACATAGGCTTGGGGGGGTGCTGCGTACAAGACCACCAAATAACTGCTCCTTCACCCCACGTATCAGGTATCGCACCTTCTCTTCCGGCATGTCAGGGTCGGCTCGTCCAAAAAGACGCGTCATGTCCTCAACATACATTGCTATGCCTTCATTTGGCATTTGTATACGGCACTGGAGTTCACGATCAGCTCGCTCTTGGTGATCGGCACTTGCATACGTTTCGAGAAGCCAGCCTTTGAACTCCACCCATGACGTGAACAGACCTGCCCGGTTTTCGTACCAAACACGCACCCAGTCATTCAAACTGAAGTAGACTAGTCCGAGCTTGTCTGTGTCATTTCATATGTTATAAGCGGCAACGAAGTATAGTGGACAAGCCAATCCTCAACATTGTGCACCATGAAAGGGATTCGGCGTTCGCAGTTTGAACAGCGCATAGTGCATTGGTGTTCCGCCTTCCATACCGGCTGGGTTTGAGCCACTTGGGATGGCGCTGCCTGGGATAGTTGGCATCGTCATCCTTTCTTAGAGAAGTCCGAACTCGATGTCAAGTCCACAGATCCTTTGGCTAGCACGGTGAACAGGCGTAACCACCGGTATGGGGCTGGA
This sequence comes from Rhipicephalus annulatus, assembly GCA_013436015.1. Classification (NCBI taxonomy): domain Eukaryota; kingdom Metazoa; phylum Arthropoda; class Arachnida; order Ixodida; family Ixodidae; genus Rhipicephalus; species Rhipicephalus annulatus. Next base: position 1,057,816 of record WOVY01011207.1, on the reverse strand, counting down.
ACGTCTTGTACTGTGGGGGGGGGGGGTTCGGTGCATAGGGTACCCCGCACCTCCACTAGTTGTCACGCGCTAGGAGCTCGAAGAAACGTACAAGGAGGCGTGACTGTCAGAATCTGAGACACAAAGAAGGACGTCTCCGCTGGCACGGGTTGCTCGTCTTCATCTTCTTAGTTCACTCGCACAGAGCTTACTCACTGTTCACTGGCACAGAACACCATGTGGCAATATACATAATGTGCGCGTCATGTAACAACACGACTACATGCCCGCTCATGATGTGCTCGCCACTGTTTCGCTAGCTTCCCTAATACCAAGTTTGGTATAAGAGGGCGTGAATGGATGACGAAGGTATGTGACTGGTGCAAACTTGATAATCGTGATATGGGTGTCATGTAAAAAAATAACTACACGCTACGCTCATGATGCGCTCGCAGCCGTTTCGCTAGCTTCACATATGAAAAATTTGATATCACGTGACCTGAATAGACGACGAAGGTAAATGACTTGTCTAAACATGATAATTGTGGTAAGCGTTTCATGTAAAACTTGACTACATGCTACGCTGATGGCACGCTTGTTGCCACTTCGCTAGTTTCTCAATGCCAAGTTTAGTATCAGGTGTCACAATCTGATGAATATTGTAAATAACACGTCTAAACATGATAATCATGATATGGAAGTTATGTACGGCCTAATTTACCTACCCCTCGTAACACTATGCTGATTTTAATGTGGCACATCACCCTTCCTCCTTCGTGCTTCACATATCATCGATTCCCACTGTACGCGAGATTTGCCAAATTTTTTATTGCGCCTCACATTCGAGGCAAATGGTATTGAACAATAAGTCACCGATGCTGGTCTGTGTAGATTAGTTTATCATAAACAGCACTCTTTTCAATTATGACTAACGTGCGTGCGTTTTCTCTCCAATTCAGAGAGTGCGGGCGTGTCGTTCGTCGAGTCTCACCGGGGGTGTGGCTGCTTGCTACCACGATGGCTACTACTACTACTACTACTACTACTACATAAATTGCAGACCCACAACCCACGGCTTAAGAAGCTTCGCATCGATAATTGCAAACACGACGCAATTCTATGTTCGTTAGTGTGGTGCGAGGAGATGAAACTTTGAGGCGAAGTGCAGCTACTTTTTACGAATATACACCGCAACGAGAGAAATCATTGCGAGCAGCACGCGGCCAGCTGATGTACCACTTAATCGAAGGTAGCCGCAACAGTCAAAGATATAGGAACTACTTTAGGAAATACTGTAGTAAATAAAAGTAATTTTGCCGTCTCCCTAAGTCAGTGTATCCTTCCCCTGTAACGAGTTCCTTCGTTGAAACGGACGAGAACCCTAGTCTCTCCATGGCGCGTATGCCTTCCCTTGAAATCCAGTGATTCATCATCAATGTGCAGTAGTTATCCGGCGTATGCAGTACGTCCCATGATCATAATGAATTCTTCTTTAATTTAATTTATGATGTCCTCAATACTCGTTGGTTTTTTTACCCACTCTACTAATTAAATTTCTCTTCAGACTACACATATTCTTTTCTTTTTCATTGCTGGATACACGCTCCCAGTTAAAGTTGAACCCTTTTATCAGCTTTTAAGTTTGAGCTCTATAGGTGCGACTGTTGTATACCCCTTTTTTGAATGACGATGATTAACTACCATTCATCATTTCAGGATGCTTGCTAGGCATGTGCCACCCCAGTATTTAGTTTATAATCACAATGTTTGGCTCCAGGGTTCCAGCCAGTGATAAGTTAAAGTGTCACTTCAACACTTTCTATATTTCGCTGCCTTTCGCGAAGCGCTGTTCTCCCCTGAGACAGCTGTACAATACTTAAGTTCTATAGATAATATATTTCAGAGCTGCTGTCCTATTTTTTTCGGACGATTCATGAATGGTGAGTTGTAAATTGGGCTCAGAGGTACTAGTCAATGCGACGTGATCAGCGAATCACAGGTCACTCGGGTATTCTTCATAAACTGTTATCCCGAAATCTTCCTAAAACAGGGCCTTGAAAACGCCATGTAATCACTCAGTGAATATGTTTGGTGACCTAGCATCCATCAGCAAATACAGCTACCACAGCAATTAAATTTTGATCATGGGCGGTAGTTGTCGGTATAGAGATGCACCACTGCAGGCGTCGACGTGGTTGCATTCACGTTTAACGGTAATACGGCACTCAAACGCCAAAAATCTTGCACAATATATAAAAAATCAATGCACTAATAACGTTAAAATACATTTGTGAAAACAAATTACAATTTTATGTTATACGAATTCTTTTCACGATAGAATAAGTCGTGTTTTCTTTTCCATTTGTAAGATTCTCTTACAGAGAGCCTAAGGGTTGCCTATGACAACGGTGCTTTCTGGGCTATGGAAATGATATCCTTCCTCAGATAAGGCATTTTGTCGACAGACGTGTCCCTATCGATGATTAAGCATGGTCGCAAACTCTCTGAGACGACGCGGCTGCATACGATGGCCCTAAAAGTTTAAAAGGGAAAGGCCGTGTGCGAAAGCTCTCTTGACTCTCATCTCCCAAAAGCATGCTATTTTTGTATATCCTGCCCTGTCATGGAATACTAACCCCTATAAGGTTGTTCACCGAGGTGAATAAGCGTTCTCCTTTGTGTTCCACTTCAATTTTCGTTTTCTTAGTTCCAAATGTTCCCATTTCGATAATATATCTCGTTCCGGTTTGTATGATCGAGTAAACACAGATACATACGCAGACAAGATACAAAGAACGTTTCAATCAGAAAAACGATTCAATTGATCGGAGCGCGTGTTTCCAAAAGCACGCTTTACTTTTTTTTGCTCCTGCTCCTGAATCCCAGGGGTACAATGCCGATAAATGTGCCCTCATTTTCTTCTGAGCCAGAAGAACTGCGTTCTCTGGAACGGCGCCAAATGGAAACATCCTCAGGGATCGCAGTAAAAAAAAAGCGAAAGCAGCAATCCAATTCAGCAAAACAGGGGCTGAAAGCGCCGCCTGAAGTGAAAAAAAAATGGTGACGTGGCCAATTTATCAATCCTCTCAAATTTTCGGCTACTTTCAAATTTTCATGGTTAGTTTTTAGCTACCTGAACATAAGTTCTTCGTTGATGACATAATACGCGTTTGCAGCGAGAGATCAGGGTACCTGTAAAACCTCTTACGCACACAAGTCCAATATTCAAGAAAAATTGACAAGGTGGTAAAAGACAGGACACAAAATTACCAATACGATTATCACTTACACGGTGTTTTATACGCCGTTGTCTAGTGTTCTCAGTTTCAACTGCACTGCCTTGCGAACACAGGCACCACTAGCATGCATGTTATCCAGTGCCAAGGGGGATGTATTCTTTTAGGCATTGTTGAATCTCACCATGGTAAAAAATATTGCGCATAGTCTGCACTGTCTGTCCAATACCGCTGATACAGCCTCCAACAGTCGATGTTACAGCCTCTTCGATTTTGGAGGCTGAGATAAAAACTTCTTTTTTGGACTGCCTTGGCTTTCATTGTTTGCTCCTGCAGGGAATCTTGGGAATACCCAGGCTTTAAAACCTGAGAGCCGATACGCTAAAGAAGATTTTTTCGTTCATGTAGTATCACGCGACTTTATACATGTAATATACTGAAAGTAAACATTCCTCATATCAGCTCCGGCTTCTCTGCTCGTCTTTTCTCTGAACTTGGACGGTGTTATGTAGTGAAGCTCGGGGAGCAGACTTTGAGAGTCACGCGAGAGACACCGGTTATTACCACAAAAACATGACGCAATTACACAGCACACTAACTTACATTTACATACGCAAACAGGAAGGCTAACAAGACACATAATAAATTGCTTAGGCTGAAAGCCCGAAGCGTCTTCACAAAAGAGCTGAAATCATGAAATATTCACGGTTTATGACGGGTGAACCGATCGTTGCATTTTCTCTCACAGGCCCGCTCCACGCAGCACGACTGAGAAGTTCCTGCGCAGTTTTTTTCTGCATACAAACTGCGAGGTTCAAGGAACAGGAGACGTGTCGTCACAGAAGTCTTTTGGACGTTGGCACCCGATGAGGTTCTTCTGACAATTGTTGACCTCCCGGAAGTTCACCCTCGGCCAGGTCAGTGCGTCTTCACTGCTTGTGATTCTCACTTCGTCTCCCCGGCGAACGTGACCTGTTCCGTTTTTATTTTCGTCTCCGTGACACGTGCTGCACCGTGTGTAACATGCGAAGCCGATTCAGCTGCTGGTCGCGCGCTTTCGCGCCTCTATAACCACTTTGTCGTCCTCGTCATTGTCGCATCAATATATTTCAGAACAGATGACTCTATTTCGGACAATTTCCCTCGGTATGAGGCATTGCCCCAAGTCACACCGCTGCAGAGTAACTGGAAAACCAGAACCCAAGCTCATATTGGGGCATAGGTAACACCAAAAAGTCTGGCGCTAGTTTTGTTCGAGCTACGGGTTTGTCATATGTCATGGTGAGTTGTGTTTGGTCTGTTGCTCTGCCTATATGTTGCTTCATTTGCGAGTTCATTGGTGAATCATATTAGCATCAGCACATGTTGTGAACAGCACTGATAGCTCAAAAGCTACAAAAAAATTCACAGCATATGCATGGACAGAATGATCATGAGTGGGGCGAAGCGTCTGCAGTCCGCCTGCGCTTCCGTTTGTCCATACGTTCGTCTGTTCTTCCGTCCACGCGTCCATGCATCTGTCTGTCTGTCCATCCATTCCATCCATTCCACTATCAACTTGATTGTCTATCTGTCCGTCCACGCATCCGTTCATTCGACCGTCTATCTAGAAAACATTAATATATATATATATATATATATATATATATATATATATATATATATATATATATATATATATATATATAGTCCAGTAGATCCTCCGTGAGCGGTCACAACGTGGTTTATTTCGACGTTTCGGCCTAGAGTCTGACCTTACTCAGGATCCTGATGAAGGCCAGACTCTAGGCCGAAACGTCGAAATAAACCACTTTGTGACCACTCACGGAGGATCTACTGCAGTATATGCAACGCTACGGCCACTCAACCACCATGCCTGCCTATATATATATATATATATATATATATATATACGCCATTTAGAGGACACTCTAAGGACTAAAGTAGAGGGTATCTACTAGTAGGACTACTACTTCTACTAATACTACATACATGGCATAAGGAGCTTCGTCTCTAAAATTGAGGGTGATTGGATGCGATGGTGAGAGAACAGCGTCGTGTTGAAAAGATAGCCCTGTGAATGAAGAATGTCGCTTTGTTTACGTACCTATTTTGACGATCAAAATAGATACCTTGTATTGAGAAAGAGAAGAGAGAATAAAATGAGGGAAAGGCAGGGAGGTTAACCAGGAAATGGAGCATCCGGTTTGCTACCCTGCACTAGGGGAAGGGGGAATGGGGAAGAAAGATGGTAAAAAACTTTTTGAACTCATTATATTCTCCTTTGAGTAATGGACAGAAAAGAACAAATCACAGCATATCCACGGAGTGCATGATGATGCTTGGGGCGAAGCATCCATCCGTTCCTTAGTTCTTGCTTCCGTCCGTGCGTGCGTCCGTCTGTGTGACCGTTTGTGCACCTACCGTGCATCCATTCATGCGTCCGTCCGTCTGTGTGCTCCTCCGTTCATCTGTGCATCCGTCTGTGCGTTCGTGCGTCTGTGCTTTCATCCATGCGTCCTTCCTCGCGTCCGTCCATGCGTCCATCCCTGCGTTCGTCCGTTGCGTCCGTCCATCCATTCACGCATGCGTTCGTCCATACATCTGTCTGTCTGTCAATCCATCCATCCAGTGAACACTACAAGTACCAGCATCTCGCATCTTTTGATGATATATTTATTATATAAAATACCACCATCCAGCGGACATTCCAAGAAGTAAACCAGATGTGGCAATCGCGCACTTTCTTACGGCCTGCGCTTTGTGTCTACTTCCCCCGTCTCACCACCTCTTGTCCATGGCTATATACTAGTTCACTATAGTCGTGACACTGTGGCCAGCCCTCGCTGAAGGTTGATAAAATCAAGGAGGTTACGCTCAGTGGGTTTAACGTGGCAACGGGACAGACCAACGTGGCACTAATGGTCAGCTGCCAGCTCGTAATAAGTTCACGTTCTACGTGGCCTCAAACAGGCTAATAAACAGTATGCCATACTCGCCACCACAGCTACTAGTGGCGCTGGCTGACTCCCACATTGAAATTCACATATACCCAATAAAGTTGCTGGAGGGATAGTCGCCATGGTAGCTCAGTGGTAGAGCATCGAAGGCTTTATTAGAAGTTCTCAGGTTTGGTTGCTGCCCACTGCATGTTTTCTTTTCACCACCCACTTATCTTTCTACATTCACATTTTCATTACTATTCGGTCTCATGAGTTTCCCTATAGTTTCTTGGATTTACTGTCTATAAGATCCCATTATATATATATATATATATATATATATATATATATATATATATACAAACAGGGATGAAGTGTAAACTTAAGGGCTCGTTTTCCCGTGTTTTTCGACACAATATTAATGAGCGGTGAAGACGAGCCAAGAATGTTCATATATTCGCTATCGCAAAAAGAAGGTATACCTCCTGTAATCCGAAGACAAGTAAAATGTAGTGGCTGATTTCATTAGAGCGGTGAAATTGTTACAAAGACGTCGTAAAAACATGGGACTGACTCTATCCTGCAATACAAATCTTTTCTAGCAGACACCTGATAATGAAACGATTGCTGCAATTTTGTTGTTTTTGTAATAATAGTCGCCATTGTTGCCGGCATGATTGATCATATCTACAACCGTAGGTTTCATGAAATTCTGAGAATTTCGTGGGCCAGGCTGTCGTAAGCTGGCATCGTAGCTAGGCGTTACACTCCATGTGGAGCTTGGTAAGCACGACCTCCTTCACAAAAAGAAGGCTTGTTTCTCTTGTCAGTCGAGCACCAGGGTGATTACCACTTATCACTAGCAACAAAAGTGATAACCAGTTCACTAGGCGTAATGCGATCAAAACCACGAAAACATTGAAAAACAAACAGGAACATAGCAAGCACGCGTGAAATGTAAAGGAACAGAAAATGGTAATAGAAACGCAAATAGAAAGAAGAGCAAAGAAGATTAAGGAATAGACAACGAGAGAACAGTAAATTAATACAACAAAAGATAAACGGGAGAAATAAAGAAAAAGAAAAAACGAGAGACAGTGGGAAAGAAAGAGTAAACAGATGATCAACAAAGAAGGCCTCTAGGCTGCGCACTTCCTTCAGGCTTGGTGCCCCTAAAGAAGCAATATTAATTATTTTTTTTTGCATTCCTGATAGCCTGTGGCCTTTCGCAATATGTTTTAATAAAAAGAGTATAAGCCATCTCTAATAATTTTATGATTTTTGTGCAACAGCCCATCATCCCCCATCCTGTTATAAAATAATTCATATCTTCCATAAAGTTGCCTTTTGATGATTTCGAGCAGTTTAACATGGCGGGCTTGCGCAACATACCTAATATTCTGACACCTTATTGTGTGCATGGCTTGCCACCTTTAATGCTGGCTTAACTGAATTAATACTCTGAGGCAAGAGTGAGAAGCAGTGTCTTGAGTCTTGCAAACGTGATTTTCATGTATCAAAAGGCTATCCATGAGTAAAGTTGTGTTGTGGTTTGGGAATCCACCAACGGGAAGGATTATTTTTTGCCCGCTTTATTAGTTTTAAGTACTACTCAACAAATACATTCTGCTATGTTTTTTGGTCTATGGTTAGGTTCATGGGGCTGCTGCTGTAGCTGCTACATGCTTGAAGATTTTGTCAATTGGAGCACGCAGTAGTTAGCTACCTCACGGTATTTTATTCCCAGGAGAAGGAACTGAAAACAAACGAAGGAGAATACAAGGGTTAGAAGAAGAACTGGCTTAGGGGTACCAGAATCCTCCCCTCAGCTTGCCCTCTTTTATAGCTTGGTAACCGGCATTCTATACTTCTCTTGATATTTTGCTGGCTTTGGGTAGTGCCAAAAGAGAAGACATAAGTGATAATATTTGATGTGCTTCTACAACTGTGCAAGACTGGCATTTGTCAGTGTACAATCAGTTTAATTTCTGCCCATACCAATAAAATTCGTTTTGCTAAGCAGAGAAATAATTTTTCGCGTTGTAAAATGGATTTGTAGATTTTTGTATATAACGGCGCAAAAAAAAGACGTGCTCCCCGTGATTAATCATTAGGTGAAAGACACTATTAGTTCTTGTAGAATATAATATGAACAATTGGCCCCATATCTTCATGTTAATCTGCAAATGTTGTCAAAAGACCACAGTCTTACTTGTGGGGAGAGTGAACAAAACATTTATTTGATGCTCTGCGCATGACATCGGTAAATGGTGTTTTGGAAGCGCTGCGTTAGAGTGCCTCCAGCGTGCAGCGGAGGCGAACGAGCGCATCAAGTCACGTCACTCGTCAGACGTGAGCGCTATCTGGCAGTTTTCTTGGAAAACGAAGCGCGTGGCTCTGAGAGCGGGTGCGCACGCCCGTCTCGGAGGTGACAAGGTGTACAACGAAAGGTAACGGGTAGGGGCCACCACCGTGTCGTCTTAGCAAAGCGTTGGAAACACTCGCCTTTTCGTGCAAACGTTGCTTGGTCAGGGTAGCGAGATAAACGCCATGGTCCTCAGAATTACCTATGTATGCCTTCTCTACTAAAAGACGCACATGCAGAATATATGCGTGTTCTTATGGTGCCTCAGATATACGCAATATTTGCTTTTTAATTGACAATCACGCAAGTATGAAAGCTGAATATTCAGCAACATTGGTGCGCGCAGCGGATAGGTCGGCCATATGGGGTATCGGCTGGTCCATTCAAGTACCCGGTACCGTTAAGCGTAGACAATCAGACGAATGTGCAGACAGACAGACAGTCAGACAGACAGACAGACAGACAGACAGACAGACAGACAGGCAGACAGACAGACAGACAGGCAGACAGACAGACAGACAGACCGAATTTCTTGCGTCGAAGGTCTCCAATAAGGACTATCGTCTTTAGAAACACGCCACAGGTTCAATAAACTTTCATTCAAAGCTCGCTCAAGTGACGACAGCTGTAACCACAACACTACCTTATCACGCACCATTAGTCCAATTATGTTCTTTTTCTGTCGATAATAAATGCGAAGCAATTCTTGGAGAACTTCGGCGCCTTTGAGCGTATCTATCTATCTATCTATCTATCTATCTATCTATCTATCTATCTATCTATCTATCTATCTATCTATCTATCTATTTATCTATCTATCTATCTATCTATCTATCTATCTATCTATCTATCTATGACTTTTTGCTCTCCTGGCAGTTTCGGTAATGGTACCAATATCAAGATTGGTATGGTATAACATGAGTGTATGATGAGCCTATTTATATAGTCATACCATGATTCTCATGATATGTATGTCAATAATGTCATGATTTACATTTCAAGGTTTCGCTGCTCTTGCGGTGGTTTCGTTCAAATTACGGTGGTTTCGTTCAACGCGTCACGCTCATGATACGCTCGCAGTCGTTTTGCTGGCTTCACATATACCAAATTTGGTATTACCGGACGTGAATAGATGACGAAGGTATGCCACTGGTGCAAACATGATAATCATGGTAGCCGTGTCTTGTAACAACATGACTACCTGCCACACTCATGACAAGCTCACGGCTGTTTTGCTAGCTTCACAACCGCTAAACTTGGTATTACGTGACGGTAACGGTCGACGTATGTAAATGACACGTCCAAATAAGGTGATCATGACATGCGTGTTATGTAACAACATGACTTCATGCCACACTCATGATGCGCTCGTGGTCGTCTCGCTAGCTTCACTTATACCACATCCGGTATTACGTGACGTGAATGGATGACGAAGGTAGTTAACTGGTGGAAACATGATAATCATGAGATGTGTGTCATGTAACAACATGACTACATGCCACACTCATGATTCGCTGGCGCCCGTTTCGCTAGCTACACTTATACCAAATTTGGTATAATGGGACGTGAATGGATGACGAAGGTATGTAACCAGTGCAAACATGATAATTTTGTGACGCGTGTCATGTAACAACATGACTACATGCCACACTCATGATGCGCTCACGGCCGTTTCGGACGCTTCTCTTATGCCAAATTCGGTATCACGTGATGCGAACAGATGTTATATGTGAATGACACGTCCAAACACTATATTCATGACATGTGTGTCTTGTAACAACAGGAATATATGCCAAGCTCATGATGCGCTCGTGGCCATTTCACCAGCTTCACATGTACCAAATTCGTTAATACATCGAGTGAATTGGATGGCGAAGGTATGTTAGTCGTGCGAATATGGTAATCATGAGATGCGTGTCGTCTAAAAACATGGCTACGTGCCCCACTCAAGGCGGCAAAACACTTCGACGTGACTCGGTGCGCCTGCGCGCCGGCGTTCATTTTGTCGCGTCAAGCCGGCGATGTCATGCCAGGCGCCGATTTGCCTGGCTTATACTCGCAGGCACACGTCGCGCTGCGTTGCTCTGACGCATGCGTGTATGAGCGCGCCCGCATAATTTACTTCCGCCTAGTAATGTTGTGTGAATTTTGTGTGACATATCAACCTTCCTCGTACGTGCTTCGCATATCAGCTATTCCTGCTGTATGTGGGATCTCCAATTTGTTTTCTTTATTTTTACAATCTAGTAGGCGCCTACGTTTGTATTCACCTCATACATCCCACCCTTGAAGCACTTAAACGAGTAAGTGCATTAAAACGAGGAAGGAGGATGCATTTTCGTTGTAGGCGAAATTCTGTAGGGCCATGTGTTCAGATTTGGGTGCACGTTGAAGAACCCCAGGGGCTCAAAATTTCCGGAGCCCTCTACTACGGCGCCTCTCATAATCATGTGGTCGTTTTGAGACGTCAAGCTCTACCAATCATTATTGGAAATGTAACACTAGCTTTTCTTAGTAATTTACAGTGCGACAATTCATAAAAAGCTTTGACAAAGTTCAAGAAAATCATAACCACCTTTGCACAAGAGGTTATAGTCGAGCCTTGTCGATAAACATGTTGACAGCTGGATAATATTATCAAAATAGATGTGCAAGGAAGCTTTCTTGAAAAAGCTGCATGACAAATATTTCTCGTATGCTTTTTTCCGAATATCTTTAGCAAGAACGCAATTCAGAAATCTGTGTAACATGACGTAACCATCAATTTTTGTACCAGCAGCGTGCTAGTTGAGGCATAATTTGTGCTAAATTCTCAAAGTACGCGCACGTAATTTGCACTTCACGACAACACTTTGCCACCCAGAACGGGAACAGGGCTTAGAAAAAAAGAAGCAGCTAAAAATTCTAGTCAGGAATTGTCAGCAAAAGGTAACGTAAGCGGACTCTTTCATTCCAGGCGTATGACACAGCTGCTTCCGTTTGAAGCAATATTCTTTTTATAAATATACAAAAGTGGTAGTACACAGCAGCACTCTCGCGTTTCGCTGAGGCCTGAACCAAAGTGAAAGTGATGGTTTTTATGAAGGTTCCCGGGAAAAAAATCTTTAAACCAACAGCTTATATACTATAAACTACCAATTAGGCATAAACAAAAGGAGAATAAAGTAACCACTCATGTAAATATCGCTTCTGAGTAAGATAAAAAGCTTCTTCTCTTAAACTAAACAACCACAATTTAGTCAATTGAAAGTATGCAAAACACGCCTTGCAATTCTTCGAAACGCACACATCTTCGACATCCTCAAGCGCAGGTTTCAGCGTGCCTTATTCAAGCCACTCTGCATCGTGAAGAGGCTGTGCGGATAGTATTACAACAAAAAAAAATGCCACCTCTTTTTACAAATTTCTTTGGGGTCAGCAACACATTTACAATGTTCAGGATAGTAATCTGAACTTGTCTAGAGCTATCGTATTTGCGAGAAGTTTCATTATATAAGAAAAGACTGAAACAAGCGCAGCATCGTCTTCGAATTGGCACCATGCACTTTCGTACACATACAGGGTACCTCCGTCGTACCACGTCTTTAATATAGAGCTCAGCGAAGTTATCGTCCACATCAAACGAGTACGATAGTCAAACGTACAATAACGAAACGTTCACACTTGCGCTTTCTAAAAAAATAATGTTTCTTGTATATCTAATAATACGAAAGGCGCACTATGCTGACCATGACCGTAAAAACCATCGCGTTCTCCTGGAAAAAAAGTAATAATACAACCGTGTAAAAGTTTTAACTTCGCCCCCCCCCCCCCAGCAGCATCATTCTCTTAGTACTGATCTTGTTTGAAAGCTAAGACACATTCTTTACGAGTTCATGGAAGCTTTGTTTTCGTTCAGGAGAGCACACTTGATGACATGAAAGCAAAAAAAAAGCGAGGTGCCGTCCGTGCTATATGAGCTTCCACCCTGCGTCTTTCGCTTTAGTTGCTCCGCTTTTGCCTCAGACTACCGAGAATCTGCCATAACGACCTAATATAACGCATGGTTGAGCTGTCCCTTACAGGTTTCCAAGGTGACCCCTCCGAAGATACTACATCTGGGACAATCCCGTGGAACCTGGTGGCCGAGAAGACGGCGTAGAAGCTTGAGTCAATGGGCCGAAGGCAGTCCTTGCGCTCTTTTTTGGGTGTGTCTGTTTCTGTTAGCGGATAATAAAAAAGAGCTTGGTCAACAAAGTGACCAAACCAATATTATAGAGCCGGAGCTGAAGGAACATCATTAAAGTTCATGTGCTTTATTTTGGTGGTTTTTGCTCATTGTTTGGCGGAACAAGCAACCGCACTTTTGGTAGTATTATAGTACCCAAGCTCTTAAAGATAGAAGAGAGTATCCGCTTTTGCGACATCAATTTATGTATTACACAATAATAACAATTGTTAAGGATTTTGCGTTCATCCGCGATATGATAGAAATTGAGGTATGACGTAGTGGAGGGCTCCATATATTTCGAGCACCTGCGTCTTCATTTTCGACCTAAACATCGTTCTTTAAGTGCCGTAAAAGTTTAATATAATCACATTACTGGAATTCCTCAAAAAATTGTTGGGAACGTAAATATGGCGCACATTTCCTTGAATGGAGAACAGTTTTTTATTTCTCCAAATATTTGAAGGAAAAATGGACAAGATAGGGTGCAGCGCACAATTACAACCAACTTTATTGCACCTATGAGTGGTAGTTTGATCACAGCCTCGTAGAATGACTGCGTCATGTTCAGGTAACACAAATGCTTGCGTAATACGTCGCTCTCTCACACGGTTGATATACTCTTAAATGTAATGATGCTTAGAAGTCATTTGAAACTATGGAAACCTATGGCCCGAAAAAGCATGAGAGGTGGCCAAGCGCCTTAGTTCGTATTTTTTTCGTGCCATAAGCTTCGTTAACAATGAACCAACTCACCCAACAAGTCACTTTGTTGAACTCTTTTGAGCAGGCAGCTTAGCATGACAGTGCGAGATACAGCTTTGCGACCATGAATGCAGTATAAGCTATGTTGAATAAATTTCATCCTAGCAAGTCCTCGTGATGAATATCAGACTAAGATACTTGAATAATCGCAGTGTGTCCTGTCAGAATCAGCGATGGTAGCCAAGCAGCCAAGTAGTTTGCTACACACATACAAGACACCTAATAGCGTCACCAACGTGGTTAATCAAAAAGCATAGATTTGCAGCAGACTTTTCTGTTGGCACACTAGGTTTGTAAGTCCACCATGGTCATTCAGAGGCTGCGGTTGTTGGCTGCTGATGCGAAGGTCATGAGTGAGAATCTGGCAGCAATTGTTGCGTTTCAACACAGGCGATATGGTAGAGCCCAAGGTCTCGTGCGAATTCAATGCGTGTTAAAGAATACCAGATGGCGGAAACTTCTGCAGACCTCCACTTGACGTGCTTCGCAAACGTATTATGGTCTCTAGGCGCTAAATTACACCTAGTACTATTGCAAAATGTATGAGACAGCTTCACTTACCGGTTTTGTCGCAATCGTGGCTTTGGCGATGTTTATCGCAAACATGTTAAGCATGTACACAACTGATGAACATGCGCAGTTAAAATTTTGGAGCTTCTAAGGATTTCTCTTGTGTTTCGGCCAAGGCACTTGCATACGATCGCGTGACGGCCTGCTAAGCTATATGCATACCATGCGATCACACACAGCAGAAAATGATGACTAGATAGAGTTATAAGAACGCTTGATGTGTGCCATGTAAATGTAGAGAGTAGAGGGTCAAAGTATGTTTGTCTTTTTTTCGTTTGTTTGCCTGGTTGACTCCACCAGCCATACAAAGCCCGTTTTTTCAAATATATTGCACCCGGTACGTAAGCTTCCCCCTTTTTTTGTCCTTGTTGTATGACAGAAAGTAGGACAGGGGGTGCACTCAAAGCGGTGGCACTAACATCGCATTCACACCCGAGCCCTACTTAGCACAAAGTTTGTAAACGGTAAAATATATGCGACATTTTCGAGGCACAGGGGCTATCGATTCATTGACGCCATGCGCTTTTCTGTCAGTTTATTTCCTCATCCTATTGGACGAAAGCAATGATTGTCACGTTGATTCTATCGATTGGGTTAACGCGACATTTTTTTCTATTTTTTCTGGTTAACGGGCATAGAAATGTGTTGAAAATTACAGTGTAAAGCATGGGCAACGTTTTCGGGAACAAGTTAGAAGCATTATTGGAAATAAGCCAATTGAGATAAATAAAATGAGCGATAGTCTGTGAAAGTCAACAGAGAGTGCTTTATTAGTAAAGGGTTTCTGGTCTAATTCAGCTTAACGTTCTGTAAGAAATGATAGATAAGAAAAGGCAGGGAGGTTGACCAATGCATGACAGCCGGTTTGCTAACCTACACGTGGAAATTGAAAAAAATGACACCAAATTGCCACTTACTTTTACTAGTGGGTGGTAGGCCAAGGCGAATGCTTACACCACTAAAGATAGAAGTGTGCGCGTGTTCCCGCTCTGGCGAGAAAACCCAACTGATGCACTTGGTAAGAGCCCTGTTGCTCAGACATTAATAAACCTTCTCTAGACCCCTGAAACGGCGAGACAATTGGTGGAGGTGCTGGATATCCTCTCACGAAAATTTCAGACCCCTCCTGGAAGACGCACAAGCCCAGTGCAAGTCAACACTCCCGGTCACCCGACCAGCCGTAGGATCAGAGCACTACCACCCGAAGCTGACGTTACAGTTTGCACCACCAGACGAGCACGTCCGTCCAAACCACTTCAACAGGTACGAAAACCCAATGGCAACTCGGTGCACCCTCGAAAGTCCACAGCTTCAGACACCATTTCATGGCACCAAGCTAGAAGACGTTGAAGATTGGTTAGTGGTGTTTGAGCACATGGCAGTCTGAACGAATGGAACGACGAGGCCAAACTATGACGTGTGTACTTCTACTTGGAGGACGGAGCACCTACGTGATACCTGAACCAAGGGGAGCATATCACGTCGTGGCCCGAATTCCATTCTGCCGCCGGCTGCTCGATAGTGTTACACAAGTGCTGATCGCCACGAAAGAGCGGAACGAGCGATCCAGGCCCGCATTTAGATGTCCAACGAAACTGTCATGACCTATGTCGAAGATATGACGAGTCTGTTCTGACGGGCTGATCCGAAAATGACTGAGGAGAAGAAGTTGCATCACCTGATGTGGGTAGTTAAGGAGCAGCTTTTCACTGGCCTAGTACGGGGCCCTGCAAAAACGGTCAGCAATTTTTTGTCTGAGGTCGTCACGAGGGAAAAGGTGCTTCAGCATTGATCCACCTTCAGTAAGCGGCAAGTAAACAACAAGTCTGCTGATCAAGTTCTCACGGCTTTTGGAGGCAACACCGAGTGCCTGCGTGACCTTATCCGCTCTATAGTACGTGAGGAGCTGCAAAAGGCTGCCGCACCACCACTCCTTATGGTGTTTTTCATAGCAAACATCGTCAAGAACGAGCTGCAGCAGGCCTTTCGTGACCCTGTGAGTCTGGATAACACTACACCCACCCCGGCTAACTACCACCATGTGACCTATGTGGAAGTCTTGAACCGCCCAGCTTCCCCTTCCGCGCTGTTCGTTCAGGCACCTCCTACAGTTTCACTTTCGTCGGCGCGGCCACTTGGTACTACGAGAACACACGCATGCAGCCACCCTTTGTTTATGCTGGTACTGCTTATTTTGCCGAGCAACTAGCACATTACCTCGACAACGGAAGCGCATCGCCTTGGAAATGTGATGTTTGGCACACTCCTGATCGCCGACCTCTGTGCTTCCACTGTGGTGAAGCGGGCCATTAGCACCACCAGTACCTATACTGGCGCCTGTGGCTGTGGGGCTTTTCAATATATTTGATGCCTCTTCGGTATGACGAGTGCCCTGGGACGTCGCGCACTACTTGGCTCAGCAGCGCATGCCACCACCTTCTGAATGGCAGTCGCACTCACCGTCCCCGAAACGCTTTTCACCTCCGCCCCAGTGACATGCTAGCGCGCGGTCCCCTATTCCCCGCCAGAAGAACTAACGATAGCAACGTTTGGAGGTAAGGTCGCTGGCCCTAGACGTGCTGAAGACCTCCGATAGACGCTAACGGGGAAAGGTGTAGATTCGACTGAACGGTATGTGCAGCGTTCTTTCGATATACCGGTGCTGACCGACTGCTATGCAATGGTCTTTTAGTGCATACCGGGGCTGACTATTTGATACTAAGCGGGAAAATGACCACTCTGCTGAATAACGTAATCACTGCCTGGCATGTCTCCATGATTCAAACAGCTGGTGGCCACACCATTTCTTCGCTTGAAACCTGCACGAGAACTCGGGTTTGTGATTCTACTTTTGTAGTTAGTCTCCTTGTGCTCCCTGAATGTCCACGCGACGTTACTCTTTGTGTTGATTCGAGCAGCAGTATAGAGTGGTCATTTATCTTCAAGAGCAACGCATCAACTTCTCATCCGACCGAACAAAGGACAAGCAGGATGACCAACAGCGTGCCGACGTTTTTCGCATTTCTGCTGATAGTGTAACGCTCCCTCCAAGAGCCAGTGTTATAGTCGACGTCACATGATGTGGATTGCGAAATGGTGAAGCGATTGCAGAAAGTAGTTTTGAACACCTGCTTACTCAAGGTGTTTGTGTGGCTAGAAGTATCATACAGTTTTTGTTATGGAACGCTCTTGCGGACTCTTCCATTTTCGTACATAATTTTCAGGGCACAATTTTGCACATAATAAACTAGCTTTTAGTGTTTCTTCTCTTGGACCCATTACAATATATTTATAGATTTCGCGTAGGCTATCGCGTGCGACATGCTGTGTACCTGGAAGTTCTCAGTGCCTATTTTGGAAAAGCATTACATATTGAAAGTTACATATCTGGTTGAAGCCTTGAATAGGTCTTGCAAATAAAACAAACATTTGAGAATACATCTTAGAACTACAGAGCACACGTTTAGATGAGTCATTATTTGCAACACACTTATTACACGATGCTGGTTGCAATAAAGTGAATTTATGCGGTCTCTATATATAGTAGATGTTTTGTCTGTACATTAAGTGGATATACTCTAAATGCCACACGAACTAAGACAAAAAACATTGCCCGCGTATCTATGTGTTTCGATGCGAATGCCGCCGAAAGGCCAGTGTTCCGCCGGCCAAGCTGCCATTTATGTTTTGCCTCACTTCAAACAGCGCCTCTTCACTGTCGATTCAGCTGCATAATTGGGTAGCTTTAACAAAATAGAGAATTGCGCTGCATAAGATACAGACGCCATGTGTCAGTGCTGTCGGGAAACCCGAGCTTGTGCAAAACCCAAAGCCACTGCCAGGTGGCCACAATATATTATCAACAGAGCGTTTTTTTAGATGCGGAGCATCTAATACTCGAGCCTTGTAGTGCGGCGCCGTCCGCAAGCTTCCTCCTCCTTCTTCCACCATCTGTGCATCCCTTCCTCCTCTACACACCGCGCGCACTTCACTCCTCTACCATCTGTGCACCCTTCCTCCTCTACAGACCGCGTGCGCTTCTCCTCTTCACGAACATTCGCTAGCTGTATAATGTAGCGCGCATGCGCCGTCACGCTTCGAGAACATCGGCAGCTGACGCGCGCGCATGCGCCGTCGCGCTTCGAGAACATCGGCAGCTGACGCGCGCGCATGCGCCGTTGCGCTTCTCCCCCTTCTCGAACATTCGACAGATGACAGTGCATGCGCCGTCGCGCTGTATATATACTCAAGGTCGGCGCTCGCTCGCTCAGTTGCCGCTCGTCGGTTGGTTTGTACGGCGCGTCGACGTCCAAGGTCGCGGTGAAATGAATTCCAACGAATCCAGAAACACAATGATCGACGTCCCTTCGACCAGCGCCGCCCTTTCGCATACGTGTGTACGTGTTCACTCATTTAACACCCCCTCCTACAACCACGTTAACCAATTTAGCCATCGACTCAAGTATGTCGCAATTTAACACCCCATTTCACAACCACGTTAACCAATTTAGCCATCGACCCAAGTAGGTCACACTTAAACACCCGTTAACCAAATATATGCTCCGCATCCTCCTCAGTGTTCCCCCGAGGGAAGCTGCGGGCAATTTTTTTTCTGCGCAAAGCTCGCCATTTTCAGCGCAGTGCACGAAACATTGGGCTATCTGTAATATTGTCTCTACTTACTTTATAATAAAGGAGCATGCCATCAAATACTTAGGTATTGATGTTGAGCCTCAGGTACGCGGAACACATACTTCTATATTGAAAATATTCTAAAGATTGAACACAGTTACCAATTCAAGAAGGCTGGGCGTTCAGCATGTGCTTAAACTTACGCCGGGTGGTTGGATTGTGTGACAGACCGACAGACACAAATGTCTGCTTCAGATTAGCTGAGGAAAGACTATCTATCGCCTTACAAAAACTTCCAGGCCGGTGTGGAATGCGCAGCATTGTCGCAACAAAGCTTGAAAGGGCAGCCTTTCAGTGCCTTTGTTGAACACACTTTGGGTAACCGCTACAAGCACACTTGCAGGGAACCCATTACCTCAAAAATTATAATTTTTGTGTAGCGTGAAGGCATTTGCCAAGTCATCTTTCATCAATTTTCAGAGAGGCGTAGTACCCTCTACACACTTGCAATAGGTTTAGTGCAACTGTTTGATGGTGTGACTAAAGCAGTGAATAAATATGACTGAAGCTTTTGTATTGCGTTGAACCATTTTACGGCGCAGTCGTTAAGCAGTTATCCTTCTGTGACGCCTAGTTGTTTATTTCTCTTCTGAAACGCTCCATGACTAGTATTACAGCAAACCTTTTTCAGAATCATGTCTCCTTAAGGTGAGCTTGCAACGCAAATTCAAGCACCGGTGTGGCTTTGTGGTAAAATGCTAGGTTGGCACGCAGAGACCTGGGTTCTAATCCCGTTGTGTCCTTGGTGTGTTCTAGTTACTTAGTTTCTTATATTTTGCGCTTGAGAGGTCTCTGTAGGTACGCCAGCGTATTAGGTGAAGAAGACAACCTTGTCCGTGAGCGAAATCAGCGTACCTGTGTAGCCCCCGAGCGTTTCTCGCAGTAGACAAAAAAAAAATACAGCATATCCATAGAGTGAATGATGATGAGTGGAGCAAAGCATCCGTCCATCAGTCCGCGCTTCCGTCCACCCGTTCGTTCGTGCTTCTGTCCGTCCATGCGTCCGTCGGTTTGTCCGTTCGTAGGTGCGTCCATTAGTGTATCTGTGCGTGCGTCCACCCGTTCGTCCATCCGTGCGTTCGCCTGTCCGTCTGTCAAACAGAAATACAGACAGACGACGGGTGGACGCAGTCAGCGGATGATTCATGGTTTGCCGATAAAACCCTCCGAAGCTTTGCTCTATTCGTCATGATTTACTCCATGGATATGCTGTGAGGTTGTTACTACATACATGCATACATACAGGCGATGACCGACCCATGCCATAAGGAGCTTCGGCCCCAAAATTTTGACGTTTTTCATCGACTGGCGCAGGTCTCAAGCACTGGCGCTGCGAAAATGCGCCAGACGGCTCGACGGATAACTTGCGTTTGGCAAATTTTCAGTGCTGTGCTGAATGCACCGAGCATTTCAAGCCACTTGTTTGAGCAAGGCACACTTTTAAAGGCATTTATTTCTACATTCTAAGACATGCGTTTGTAGCGTACACAATAAAGCCTGGACGGTCGATGCAGAACACCCGCAGTAGAAGCTCCATAGGTGAAGGATTTTTTATGTCTGACTCACCAAGTGAACATCACTGCTACCGCCCTTATATTTCTTCTTAGTACTTTCCATTCATCTCCTAATGCTGTATGTATCCTAGGTGCCGCTTTCGGGTAGTCTCTGTGGAGGACGTTTATAAACTCACAGCCATGTTCTAAAGCCAGTGAAAGAAAGAAGGAAACCTCCCTACCAGATTCACTTTTTTTAGGCGAAATATCTATATGCCCCATAAAATGCAATAATTGACCGGTACCTAGCCTCGGGGTCATCAACACGAGCACTGCAAAATATCATCGCGTGATAGGGCTATCGTATGACGTAACAAATCACTCAAATAGTGATGTAATATAAAGGTCCCTGTGCCGTAACATGTTCCGTTAATGGCTATGATATCATTGGTTGACCAAAGTATAATGTCAGAGCCCCACAGTACAGGAAAATCTAGCGCTAGCGTCTGTGAAAGGTGCAACGCATTACGTGTCAGTCAGCATAGATATGAGGCGTGTAACGAATTTGTATAAGCCTAATTCAATTGTCTCCGTTTGGGTTCGCGTTGCCCGCTACTCCTATAACACAAGATGAAGTTTAGGAAAGGCTCAGAAGTTCTACTTGATCAACTTGACAATTTAGAGGATCAGCAGTTCAAATCAGCTCATGAAATTCACAATCATCTATCTATTCGGTCATCCAAACCAAAAAAAGTAACTCAACACAAACAAAGCCGCAAGTGCGTTCCAAGTCGCAAGCTTGTATATTATGTACGCGCATACACTGCCCATCACTTCTATAGCGGCTGAACGTTTGCAGCGTCAGTGTTCCCTCTGCAAATGTTGTGGTAAACTCCGTGTTAAATGTGCCCCAAAAACAAAGGCAGTGCGAAACTGCTAAAGTTGCAGAGACTTGCCAGAAAGCACCGGAATATGATCCGGAGCTGTTTTCGAACAAAGCTGTACTATGATAGGTGGAAGATGTTCGTCTTACAGACGCTAATATCAACTAGACGAATGAATTATTCTGTGCTATTTCATCACGTGGAATATCTGTAAATTTCAAAGGTTAGATGCCCTGATATTTTCAACCCATGCCTTTCCGAAGGAAAGCAGAAATATGAAGGCACTTCTTATTTTGGATAACTGCCGTTGTAAAACCTACTTTCAGACAAAGGAAAAGTGGCATTTATTATTAAAGAAAAAAGGCAACTGTCCTAGCTTTGAGGCATTCCCTTGAGTGCGACTTCACTTTAAAAATAAGAGGTAAAAAACGGTTTATTCAAATCTCACCAGCGCGGTGGGTGCCAACAAAAATTTGCAAAAAACGAAACGCTTCGGTTGTTTTTCACATTACCGTTAAAGCGGAAGCCCGCCTAGTTCAACAGAATGCCGGGACACCGAATGGTAAAAAAAGGAGTTGGAACTTCACGATGGTAGAATAGGTTTTCTGATATTTCTGCAAATGCTGACACCGAGGAAACATTCCTCTCACTGACAAACAAGGAACGCGCCAGCGTTACAGCTGGACGGCAAGATGTGATTGAAAGGGGACATCAAAGGATCTTTCAAAACCTGCCGCCTCGTATCCGAATTTTCCAGAAAGTCCTGCATCTCGCATTTTTTTCTCATACTGTGTGAGTTGGAGAACAAACAACTTTCCTCTCACGGTCAATTCACCTTGGCATTTTAGATGGAGGAGGGCGTTTTCGATCTATGTTCTCAGTTGTGGGATACCAATGCCCATTTTGTTTACATTTGTGTACGCTCGCTCAATCGAATTGAAAACTGTGTTCCTCTTTTGTTCTATATACTCGTGAGCTACGAGCAGTGCTCCGTCTGAGGTTCACTTTTTGTATACATAACGTCGGTCTCTCAAAGTTTGTAGCCTTCACTGATGTTGTCAAAAGGCTAAGCTAGCTTCCTCCTAGCTAGCGACAAAGTTTTCGAATTGTTCAAGATGTTCCTGAGACAATGTTTCTGTGTTTGCCTTGATCAATTTGCATACTGACACTTCACCTTCTTTGTATATATACCGATGGAAGGCGTTGTAGCTAACTACGGTATTTAAAAACGTCTTCAAAGCAATAGGTTCTACGTATGCGCTTTAGATTTTTTATATGTCGTCGTTGACAGGGCTGCTGTGAGTGCCAGTGTGGTGATTCATTATTTGAGAATATATCGAAGGTCTTTGCTGTCCATTCTTACTACTATATATTTATCTCCGAAAGAGGTAATACATATGAGGGGAAGGGGGTGGTGTAACAGTGTGTCTGCTGGAAAGACTTACGTTCACCAGATTATGAGGCCGGTCCAAACTGTTTTCGAATACATCTTGAAATTTTTGAAGCTAAATGAGTCGCACAATGTTTTCCAGCATTTATTATTCTTGAACAAGCCACTAATACCGCTTGGTGCCAACAACACTAAAGATGCTTCCCGCATATAAACCGTAGGGTTAATTTCAAAAACACATTTTTCAAAGGAAGGCCAGGCGAACTCTCAATAAAGCCCAGGGAGTTGAATGGCCTTTGTGCTGATCTTGCGATTCTTGCGTCATTGGCGCTGATGACTAGAGCACAAAATCTAGATACGAGTTCTCGACCATCCAGTGTTCTGAAAGGATCATTCTTTCTAAGTAGTAAATGTTGGTTGGTGTTCGCGTACGGCGCATAATACTGTATAATCATTACCTAACAACAAGCAACTTTGCGAACGATGAGTAAATGATAGATAACGTCGTGTATTAGTCTTATATAATAGGAAATCATGTAGCCATTAAAAATGATACACCACTATATATAAACAGGTAAATATAAAAGTAATGCTCAAGCAAGCAAGAAAGCAACCTTGGTCATTCCATCTTACGGCAATTTATTCAATGTTTTTAGTAAGCGCACACTATCCTTGTTTGTGAAAGGGAACACGCGAGTGCTTGGCCTGCGCTCTGTGGCGGCTGCATGGAGCATCGTAAACCAACCGATGAAAAAAGCATATCGACTTTTTTCATCATTTATTGGCAAACTAAAATAACCATTCATGGCCGCTAGACCAGCGCTCCTAGATAATACTCCCACTCCGTTCACCGCCCGGCACCTGTCTGAAGTAGTTGGTGCCGCCAAAAGCAGACTCGCATTGTTCAGCCATCAGCTTATGGTGCTGCAGGCTGCCGCTCTCACTGCGAGTTGTAGGAAAAGTATTTACGCACGCTAAGTGTGCTACTACTTCTATTATTATTATCATTATTATTAATATAATCATTATTATTATTATCTGGCATTTCACGTTTCAAAAGTATGGTTACAAGAAACGACACAATGGAGGCCTCCAGAAATTTCGCCTATCCGTGCTCTTCTTTACCCTGCACTTACATCGCACAGCCGGCGGTCCTCCACCATTTCGCTTGTATAAAAAAGTTACTGCCATGGTTGAGGTCAAACCCACGACCTTCGGGCTAGCAGGCGAGCACCGCAATCATTACACCACCACGGCAGACACACGCTAAGACCTGATCTCGTAGAGCAGCAAAGCTGACGCATTACAATCTTTAATGTATATTGAAGCGTCGGAACAACGTGCTTCAGTTCGCCGTCATTCATAGGAGTGGCCCCTAAGATCAAAAATACGAAAAATAAGAACAAAAAAGAAAACGTAATAAAACAATATTTTGGTATAAAACTATATTGAAAAGAAATTTACAACAAAAACTGACGGGTAGCTGCAAGGAAAATTCAACTTCAGTAGTACCTTTCAATGTACTATTCATTGTGCCTAATTTTTTCGCCTAATATGAATAGCTGCTGTAACGAGTAAGTCAATTGTTCTTTTAAGCCTGCACAGAATACGAAGACTAAGTAGGAGATAGAACCTTCTGCGGCACCTAGATCACCTTGTCTAATGAAACCGAGAAGTTGGCTAGACGGTACTGCTTTTTTAATGTTTCTGCGCAAGGAGACACTGAGTTTACAAAGTTTTTTTTTCTGCTAACACGCTCTAAAACGATCTGTTACGTGTAAACATTTGAGAAAGGGACTGTTGGCAGGAAACAGTTGCCTGCTTTCCAGAGGCTAAACTGAATGTTATAAGCATTGACGATCCTTTTACGATTAGCAGCTCTGACGATGTAATCGACTTTTTGAAAAAGCAACACTCATCTAAGCTTAACTGCCTCCATTCTAGACACCCAATATGTGTGTTCCACCCGTGCACCCATCCGTGCGTCCGTCTATGCATCTGTCTGTGTGTCCGTTAGTCCATCTATTCAACATTCCAAGTACCACCATCTCGCATCTTTTCATCATATATTCTCATATAGAAGCACCGCCATCCATAGGAATTTCAAGGACAAAACGAGAGGTGGCGCACGCACATTTTCTTACTGCTTGCGCTTCGTGTATACTTCACACCTTTAACAACCTCGAGTTCATGTTGTATACTAGTTCACTGTATTCATGGCGCTGCGGCCCAACGCTCGCTAAACTTTTCTGATACCAAGGAGGTTACGCCCAGCAAGTATAACGTAGCAACCTTTTCTTGTCAGATAGTGCTGAATTTAGATGCCAATGGCTGCTAATGGGAAATGAGAGACAGGAGATTTCGGCTTTTACTTTCTTACGGCTTGTGCTTCGTATCTACTTCACACCTACAACCGCCTCGAGTAAATGGTGTATACTATTTCATTGTATTCATGGCACTGCGGCTCAACGCTTACTAAACCTTTCTAAAACTAAGGAGGCTACCTACACTCAGCGAGTATAACGTAGCAACCCTTTCTTGTCAGATAGTGCTCAACGTACATGCCAATGGCTGATAATGGGGATCGCAACGTGCACGTTATCTAAAAGCCGAATTCTTCTGTCTCCCATTCCCCATTAGCAGCCATTGGGATGTACATTGAGCACTCTTTTTTATTGTTCAACAACGCACAGAAGAAGTCTGTCACCGGCACCACCTTGGAGGTCAAATGGTTATACTTGTTACACACTACAACGGCTACGAGGGATGAACGGGTGCCGTTGTAAGGAGCATCGCCCCTAAAATCGAGAACGATGCCATTGAAATCAATTAGCGATAAAAAATCCTCGAACAGAGCGAGTTGTTTCAGTCCATGTGCAGATCGAACGCGGGTCGTTTGCGTGATAAGTGAATGTTCTACCGCACGACCACGCATCTGCTTGTAAAAACAATGAACAGAACTTCCTTTGTTTGGTGATGCAGTGAAAGTAGCTTGCATGGTTCACAAACACACGTGCCCTGTATGCTTCACAGTGAAACGTGAAATATTGCAGCATTAATGCGTGGTACAAGCGTCCTTTGGCAAAGGGCGTCCGAATATGTGAATATTATAATGATTCCGTGGTTGAAAGCCGGTACCCCCACTTACAAACGCACACACGCTACTGTGCCTATTTCCGTAAGGCCAGCTTGTACCATGCGCACAATTAGTCGCATACTGTATCGCCTTGTTGTATGGAAAAAAGTACACTGGGGAAATGTGATTGCCAGATGTTCGAATAAGATGGTCATTCAGATTGATGAGGCATTAGAAATTAACAAAAACGAACGTTGTGTGAGCTGCCCATCTGTTTCGTGTCCTCAAAAAAGCGAGAATATAGTTGTCGCGGTAGTAGTGGCACTGTTACCATTACGGGGAGTGACGGTGCCAAGGATTATTTTGACACCCTTTCTTAATTCGTTGTGCATCCCTCTTTTTGCTGTTATGTTACCACGTGCTTGTTCGTAGCGCCGTGCCCTCATACCTTCGCTCTCGCCTTCGTGCTAACTTACGCTGAAACATAAGTAATCACATTGTCTTCTGATTGATCGTACAATCCTGGTCAACGATCACACGAAGTTTTGTCCAGGCTTAAGTAAAATTCACCCGGCAGCACGCATTGCCTGGTTGATGGCCGATGTGGTCTATTGTTATTTTAGCCTCTCCGTACTCCTGTAGATTCGAGATCACTCAAAGTGAAAAGCGTCTTTTCAAGCAAAACTTCCTTTGCTTCATCATGAGGTGTTCCGTTAGCTGCAACTGTCTCAGACGTGCGCCTCCGTAAATTAGCGTCAGATGTATCACTGGTCACAAGAGAAAAATTTCTTTTTCATACATTTGTGGAAATAAAAATGAATACCAGGTCCTATTCACAAGTCCCGATGTTACGAAACTAGCTAAAAGTGACCATATTTGACTTACAGCAACAGTTTCGAAAGTAGCTTTCTGAAAAAAACATATAACTTGAAATAAAATATGAATTGTAAGAAGAAAAACCACCTGCCACCAGTTTTTTCTCTTTAACGCGAAGTTGTGCCTCAGCTGTTCAGAACGTTGGAACTGAGCGTAAGAGAAGGGGCTTCCGGCCGCAGCCGAAGCGTCTGCAATGGTCGATTACTCAGCAAGAATAAATAATATATGTAGGAATAAAACGCACGTTACCTCAGAAAAGCCACTCTGGTCGAACGTTTTACGTAAGCTTAAGATTTGTGCATATCTGAACGTTTAAAAAGCGCATTGACCTGTAACCTAGCACAAAGTAAGAAAAATGCAGCATTTCAATCACTAGTTGACTGCATGAAACTGAATCTGAGGCGTCGCATCTCCCGAAGTGTTATAGTTAAAGTTCAAAGTTTCAACAGATTACAAACTACTTGGCTTTATTCAAGATAAGGAAGAGTTTTTGTTTAGATTGTAGAACGTTCGTGGCACTTTGGGCAACGATTTTGACGAAATTTGTCGTTTTAACGTCCACATACACAGACACAAGCGGTGACAATTTTTTTAGTTCATAATTTGTCGCGTGGTCGTAGAACACTGTTCGCTTTCACTTTGTTTTACACAAAGATGATCCCTGACAAGCAATAATCAGAAAACTAAGAGCATCTATCTATCTATCTATCTATCTATCAATCTATCTATCTATCTATCTATCTATCTGTATATCTATCTATCTATTTATCTATCCACATATTACTTATAGCTCTCCTGGCCGTTTCGATAATGGTAGCGACACCAAATTTGTTGTGGCCTAATGTGAGTGTATGACGAGCATGAGTGTCTAGTCATAACATTGAAATAATGAATTGTATGTGATGAATGTCATGATTTACAAATCATGGTCTCGATGCTTTGCGGCGTTTTCGTTACCATCTTATATTGCAAAACTGGGATGGTATGCATGACTGCATGGCGAACATATGTTACAGACCCTAACGTGGAAATGATGAGATGCGTTTCATGTAAGAACATATCTACATGCCACGCTCATGAAGCACTTCCGGCTGTTTCACTAGCTTCACACATACCGAATTTGGTATTGGCGCGAATGGATGACGAAGGTAAACGACACGTCCAGGCATGACGATCATGACAAGCGCGTCATGTTAAGACTACTTGCTACGCTCATAGTGCCTTCTCTGTCGTTTCGCTGGCTTCCCATATACCAAATTTGGTGTTGTGTGACGTCAATGGATGGCAAAAGTGTATGACTGGTGCGAACATGATATTGATGACATGTGGGTAATTTAAGAACATGACAATGTATTATGCTCGTACATACAATATACGGCACTGACGGCCGTTTCGCTAGCTTCACAAGTACAAATTTAAGTGTGACTTGACCTGAATGGACGACGAAGATAAATTACACGTTTAAAATGATAATCGTGAAATTGAAGTCATGTATGGCCTAATTTACGTTCGACTCGTAACGTTGTGTTGTTTTTAAAGCAGCATAGCAACCTTCCTCAATCAGGCTTCGCATATTATCGATTCCCACAGTTCGTGAGATCTGCCAATTTTGCCATTTGTAAGATTCATTTGTCAGGTGTCGAAGTGTCACACACGAGAATGAAGATCCCTGGGCAACTAGAAAAATGTCTTTCCTAAGTGAAACTTTTTCGTTTACATGCGCGTTGCCATGAACATATAGTATGGGGAGTAGTTTTCTGCAATGCCATTGCTGTTTGAATTATCCCAAGGGATAAAAAGAAAGTTATGTATCAAAACAAACTTACTCATTTGTATGTAAGTCTTACATATTCGGGTAGTTTATTCGGCAGAGCTGCGTATTCACTTATTATCCACCGAGATGATTAAGTGCTCCGATTTATGCAGAGCACAATCATTGGCCACTCTCAGACAGTTTCATTTTTATACTATTTCCTCCACGTATTTTTGTTTGATAGAGTGAACTTATGAACACAAACACTATGGTAGAAAAGAAGTAAAAGAAAATGTTATCAATTCTATCTATCCGTGTAGGAAAACAGCGCACAAATGTGCTTCTTGTATACGAAAAACATTTCGTTGCTTTCATGTGCAATATTTCTGGAACCATGATTTTTTGTGAATGGTACATATCCCCGGAAGCATCTCTTCGATAAGCGAGAGTGCGAGAAGTAAACCTTTATTTTGAAACAGCGCCCCGAGCAATGCCCGGTGTCACCCTGAGGTGGGATGGCTCCTTAGTCCAGGAACCTTCTGGCTTCTGCTGCCCTCTTGGCCCTGGCTACGAGTTGTTGCTCTTCCAGGTCCTCGAGGGTGAGCTTCGCCTCCCACATTTCGGTTAGGTCTTCGTTCGTCCGTCCTGCTTTGTTATCAGTCGTGTGTTGTTGCAGATTACATCTGGCAATACACTCTTCAATAAAGATTATTTTTCCCTTCCGATGACGAAGAATTAGGCTCCGTATGAAACGGCGTCAAACAAAACTCACCGGCCCAGAGCAACACAAGAACGAGTAGAAGCAGCAATGAAGTTTGACAACAAAACGGGTCTCTTAGCACGGCTTGAAGAAAAAAATTGTGACATAGGCATAATATCAGTTGTCTCAGTTTTCCAGGTACTGTAAACTTCCCATTGCTTCCATACTTTAATATTAGAAAAGAAGTTTCTAGTTGGTTGCTTCATGCGTTTTTTCTATAGGGGCTCTCTAATGCAAGCCTGTATCTAGCAACCTTCGACGCTTACCCCGCCATCGCCAGACTACCTGTACCGTACACAATACAACGTTTTCGAGGTAGTTTTTTTTCAAAACCTGATACGCTTATGTTGATGTAAACTAGCGCAATTCCACAAAAACAAATTTACATAGCAGTTCCAACAAGTTCAAAAGAAGTGCAACTACCATGATTATTTTTTGCGTCTTCATCTCTCATACTATGAATGCCCTGATGCGTGCGTTGCGACACGTCTTCTTAAGAAGCTCCTTGTTTTGTAATTGGGCTTGATGGTCAGGCAACCGGTGAATGTTTTATCCAAAGTAGTCGGCGATGGCTATCTTAACTAGACAGAAATAGGCGGCAGTGGTTGTCTTCAGCCATTTAGCAGCCATAATTAGGAAGCCGAATGAGCATTAGGTTACAGAAAGCGAAAATTCGAAGGAAAACTTCATTCAAAAAGTCATTAGGTGTGGTAAGCCGTTAGGCCAACACTGGAAGGGGTATGTGAAATAGAACTTTAAATTTTAAACTAGTAGTGAACTCAGCACCGGAAATGAATGAAAATAGTTTACCTTTTCTTTACTCGCAGAAGTTCGCTGTAAAATCATCGTTTTAATAAATGATCGATGCTGCCAGTAAGCGCTGGGGACTCAGACGCACCATGCACGCTATTCTTGATCGCCTAGTAAGTAGAACGAAGACAGCATTCCGCCTTTGGCTACCGGGTCAAGAAAATTAAGCCCACGTATATACTCATACTAGCACCATGAGCTAGATATCTCATGTACCTAAACTGAGCCGCACAATCTAGAAAACGAGCATGGTTAAATGCTTTTGGTTATTACTGACATATCACGTATTTGACTCTCTTTTAAGAAGCACGTTAGCTTTCTGGTGCGTAAAATGACTCTCAAAACAGAGTTGATTGGTCAATTCTCACTTAGGTGTGCAATACGTTGGCATAGAAACTGTTAAACACCGACACATTGGTTTGGTAACCAACATTCAAAAAGTATAAAGATGTCCATTGTTTTGACAGGGTAGAAGCTCCCGCTCAGAAGCGCACACACCAAGTGGAGCACCTACCGACCTCTAAACCACGTTGAAAGGGATGGGGGGTGGGGTGGATGGGAGTCTTTCCTTCGGGTTTGCTCACAGTACGCAAGATGGCCATCGTGAGGAGGATGCTGCTCAATGACACCTAGTTAGATTCTTGCTCATCAGCGAGGTTCGTGACAGCATCATGGCACTGCCCCCCCCCACCACTGAGATATTTTAAAGAGAAATCGCTGCATACTCTCCGAGAATTCAATGGTCATAAATGCGATTCTATATTGATTACTATAAGGCTTTAACATTGCATGGGTAAGAATATTCACGTTCTCATGACACGTACTCTCCCACATCCTGTGTTGTTGCAGTGAAATCTACATAAACTAAGTTTTTTGAAAATCAGTATAAGATAAAAAGCTTTTTGGGGCAATATGAGGCACTCCACGCTACCTTAGATCTATAGGCGAAACTTGGAGCCAGGAACAAGGGGTTCATTCTACTTACCTTCCAACCCATGCTCTTTCCCTCAAGCAGAAGTTATTATTCAATACATCTCTTTTTATGAATTGATTGCTTGAGCCATGTCGTTTATCTATGTTTATCAAAATTTTCTTCAATATAACTTGCCCTTTCATTGTTCTAATAAATATGTGAGGCTCAGTAAAACATTCGAAATGCGCTATGCGGGTAACATATACTTAGGTGACATTCGGTAGAATGAAAAGTTTCGTGTTATTAGTGAAATAATAAAAAGCTTCCAGTAAACTCATATGTGCAGGCTCCCCAACACAATAACGTCATTTTAACAGCGAAAGCAATGATTGCCGAGGATTTAATATGCCCGGCGCCCGTCGTTCGAAAAAGTAGCAAATACGCAAGAAAAAGTGAAAGCCTGATTACAGATATGTGGCACTCCTGCCACCAGTTCCCGACATTACGTACATCTCCCGCAACTTACCGTTATGCCCACTACTCTTGCCGGCACTTCGCCCATTTCATCCAACGCACTTCACTCAGTTTATATCCTGCACCCTACTCACATCGCCATTTTCTGTGTATCCCCAAAGCACAGCTGGCTGAAGTTTATTACTCCCTCCAGTACATTTCAATAGTTACATTTTAGTCTCAACGTGAGGTGCATGAAAATAGACTATTTTTTCATATAGTCTGCATGCTCACATGCGTTAATTTCCTGCGTTATCAAACACTCTAAGGCAAATTTAGCCGTAAAAGAGTAACGGAGCCCAATAGGCCCGCGCAATGATCGGATAGACCGTTGAGGAGCACCCACAGAGGGAAGCGTGCCGCGTGCAAACCGCTTAATCTCCAAACACGATCCAAAGGGATGATCCACCTGGGGAATGTGGGCACTTTGCAAAACGTTGCCAAGGTCACCAGCCGTCCTCCTCTTCTCCTGGCTCAGTATTTCCCCCTATTTAGCTGGCAACGGTTCACATTGCGTCGCACTCAGAGTGCTCGAACACGGCCGCCTGGATTCGACAGTCTACGAATTACGACGTGGTGCTTGTGTGTACGCTTAGATGAGCGTGGGCTGCTGCTTTTGCGTTTCGCCGCACCAATGAAGCCTGGAGAAAGTCTCGACACCTAACCGTGGCGCGCTGTATATCTCTGGCTTCGAGATAGTCATGACCAACACACGACAGCAACAGTTGGCAAGGCTAACATGGCGGCCGAGAAGACAGCAGGCCTATTGGATATATACTTCTGTCCAACTCAGGGCATAAATAGGAACGGGAGTTTTTCTCATGTAGCTTACCATTCTTTATTCTACTATACTTGTCGCATGTGCAATACGGATCGTGCTTGACGGACGGGCTCAGTCGTGTTGTGTATCGCGCGAACGAAATGCACCGCGAAGGTCAGCTTCGGCGTCTGAAGTTCGCCTCTGCTTTGCGACCGCCTGGAACTTGGCCGCCATTGCCATCGGCCTCCCGTAGCTCGCTCATCGAGGGCTCGCCTGTCTTCGCCGCCGCGATGAGCTCCGGGCTTACGATATTGGGCTGAGACCTTGTCGCTGTGTTCGGGGTCGTTGAAAACACGTTCCGGGTTCTCGTAACAAGCTTGGTTGTAGTAAGTCGCGCGCTGTAAGTGCAGCAGCACGGGCTGGCGGTGCTTTCGCTATAGCATCGAAACTCAGTGAAAACTGGCCGCCATTACAGTTGGCTTTCCCGTCAGTCGGTCACAACAGCTTGGTGCCGTCCGTTGGCCGCTGCGGCGGACTCTCAAACATTCACTCGAGTTGGTGGAAAAGGGCCGCAGTACCGTCTCTTTCTTTGGCGCTAGCGCCAGACCGGCTCGGCGCTGTTCGTGGTGGCGGCCAAGCGTACGCTCGCTCTTCTGTTCGAAGTTGGCTGGCGGCAGACAATCCGCGTGCAGCGCAATGTTTGGTGTCGCGTTCGCTTGCTCGAGCTGAACGACGTCGCTCGCTAATCACTCGCCGACTTGTTGGCCGCACGGTTGTTCGCGTAGTTGTGGCTTCAGGCATAACTCCTAAGCTGTTGTGCTACGGGGACCAAAATGATTCTTTGACGTTGTGTTACATCACGGTGAAATTATCAGCATGTCATATCTCACGTATGCTTTATTTCACGTTACGCGTATTTCTTATATGCATTCGTATTGATCCTCTGTCACGTCTGACTCACTATTTTACATACTTATTGTGCAGCCGTGGGCAAACACCGTGCTGAAAACTATGTGCGCTGGTGTCTGCGATGCCTGTAATTCATCTCTTTCGTCAGAGCAGTCCAGAAGAACTGTGCGAGATGTGAAGATAAAGTTCATTGGGTGTCATATTTTACACGCATGTTGTTATATTAACTTGCACGTACTTGTCATATGCGTGCATCTTCATCATCTGTCACATGTGTCTAACTTTATTTACTATCTTATTTACGTACAGCCGTGGAAACACAACAGGCCAAAGGCTGCGTGCTCTGGCGTCTGCAATACCTTTCATCTATCGGTACCTTCACAGGAGCTCCACAAGGAGTGAACAACATGTGACAACGATACTGGACTTGTACACTTCACCATGCATTCACTTAAAAGAATGAAGAAACTTCATGTGTGTGTACATAAATAAAAGATTTCGATGTCTAACTTTTGTCTTTCGTTGTCGCCGTGACTGCGAAAGCAGTTACACATAGGAGGCTAACTACTTTTCGCTTGTTCTTTTCTGCGCTATTTGTTGGTCACTGCGCAGAAAAACAGGCGAAAAAGGTATTAGGCCTGGCGGAAAATAAACAAAAAAAACAATGTTTGAACTAGGGACGAAAACTTCATCCGAGTGAAGTATTTTAATGAATCAACCGTTCGTCCGGCGAGGTGCAACTGTGAGGACTAACTGTTGCCCGGTATGGTGTAAATGTGGGGATTAAGAGTTGCTTTATAAGATGAAAATGATAAATGATACAACTAAATGTTAGTCATTCGAGGTGAATTGTGGGACTAATGGTGTAAATGTGAAGACTAAATGTCAATCTCTGGAGCTCGTCTGTGGGGACTAACTGTTAAACCTGGTACCATTATTTCCAAAGAAGTTAATGGTTTCGGCAGTCCCATTAGTCCCCAAAACGACGAACCGCACACACTTTTAAAATATCCGTTTGCTTTAGAGTGAACACAAAATCTCGTTTCAGCTATACACGCCGGAGTTCCTCAAATTGCCCGAGCTTTAGGACTTAGACAAGCACATAAGGCATATTACTTATTCCTGAACTGCTCTAGAAACAATGAGTTGCACCTATTTGTTTTTTGCATGAATTTTTTATCCAACTGGACGCTCAGTTATATGCTATCACATATCTGAAAAGGTTTGTAGGCTACCATGTTCAGACACAACCGGACAGCAAGGCACGTGAGCGTTCCATCTATGGTGAACTAGAATATGATTTCAATTCACAATAGTCTCGTCTTGCGGCCTTCGCAATGCGTATGTTTGCACATCCCACCGTGTTGTCGTTGCGACTCTGCCATTGCTCGCTGTTGTGTTCTGTGTTCGTGGCTGCAGGCCATACGAAAGTGCCCTTACAAAAAAACAGTAGCCGTTCTACAGAATTTCTACAGTTCACAAGTCACCCGGCATGCATAAAACACGAGAAAAAGTAACAGAATTTCCGTTACAGCCTCTCCCCTCCATGTGGCCATTTGGCACATCCGTTCTACAGAACAACCGCAGAGCCCAAGTCTGCAGTTTCTCTGCAGAAAGTCTGTTTCCAGGACGCAGCTTGTCTATTCTGAGGATGCAAACTGTTAGGTGAAAGTGTTTCTAGAATGCAGCTTGTCTGCAGAATGTCTGTGTCTAGGATGCAGATTACCTGCAGAAATTCTGTTTCCAGGGTGCAACTTGTCCGCAGAAAGCACCCCAGGTGGTGGTCACTTCCGGAGACCTCCACTACGGCGTCTCTCATAATTATATTGTGGTTTTGGGACGTGAAACCCCACAAATCTATCAATCAATCGATCAAATCAATCAACACCATGGGCGTGCATTATAGGACAAGTCTACTTGCCGTCTGCTCTGTGTCCGCAGAAAATATGCATACCAGGTCTATATGGAGGTGACTGGTAGGCGAGGGGTGAGTGACTGGCGGGTGATTGAATGGTTAAGCCCATTCATTATAGTTATTGAATGTGTGATGGCCTTAAATAATACATGTATATGTAGAAATGTTATGACAAAGACAAAGCACACATTAACAGTCAAGTGTTCCAGCAGTCTGCTCGGCGTCTGCGGGAAATCTGGAGACTACTTCTATATGGTAGTGACTGGTGGGTGACTAATGGGTCACTAAAGGTAAAGACCATTTATTTATTGTTATCACAGGTTTCACGGTGCCAAATATATATACATACGTATATTGATATATATACACAGGCTCGCACACTAGGACCCAATTTATAAAAATGGCAGCGTATCCACTGGGTGAATAATGGAGAGTGGGGCGAAGCATCCGTTCGTCCATTCGTTCTTGCTTCCGTCCGGCCATGCGTCCGTCTGTGTGATCATCCGTGCATCCATCCGCCGGTCCGTGCGTGTGTCTGTTCATGAATCCGCGCGTCCATCTGTACGTCCAGCTGCGTTCGTTCATGCATCTGCCGCTGCATCCGTTCATGCGTCCAGCCGTCCGTGCAGCCATTCGTGCGTCTGTTCTTGCATCTGTCCGTGTGTCCATTCGTCCATCTAGTCAACACTCCAAGTGCCACCATCTCGCATCTTTTTATCATATAATCCGCATATAGAAGCACCGCCATCCAGTGGACTTTCCAAGGAGTAAACGAAAGGTGGCACACACACACTTTTTTACGGCTTGCGCTTCGTGTTTACTTCACACCTTTAACCACCTCGAGTTCATGGCATATACTAGTTCACTGTATTCATGGCACTGTGGCCCAACGCTCGCTAAACTTTTCTAAAAACAAGGAGGTCACGCCCAGTGAGGATAACGTAGCAACCCTTTCTTCTCAGATAGTGTTCAATGTACATGCCAATGGCTGCAAATGAGGAATGAGAAACAGGAGAATTTGGCTTTTGTTACCATGCACGCTGCGAATTTTCTATTGTTCAACAATTCACAGGAGAAATCTCCCACCGGCACCACCTTGCTGGTCAAAGCGTAAGACATGTTAAATACTACGACAAGGGCCCAGCGGGTGCCGCTTTAGGGAGCTTCGCCCCTAGAAAGTATGCTTGCCATCTGCTAAACGTCTGCAGAAAGTATGCAGACTATGTCTACAGAAAGGTCGATTCTACAACAAGGTGACTGGGGTGAGTGGTAGGTGACTCGTGGTTGACAGAACGGCTAAACCCATTTTGTAAGGGTTGACGCGCAACGGAGAAACCAAACAAACAACGACCTTCAGACCCCAAGCAGTAGGCAAAAACGATTTTACCTATGGCAGGGTTCCTGAGCCCCTCGCGTTGAGCAGTGGCTCTAACCACAGAGAAACGCTGCCGTTGCGCTGAAGTCAATTGCTAAGGCCGTGAGACTGAACGCGCATTTCTAGTCCGGCCGTGGTTCAGAAAACAAATGCTGCGTGTGTCACTCTGGCTCTAGTAATATAGCTTAAAATTTTTGTGTTTAATGGTAGTAAACCGAGAAACCACGTGCGCCGAAATCAAAATTTCACTGCATGTATCAAACAATACTTACGGAACCTAGTACAGCAAAATAACACCTCTCCCTAAATTTTCATTTACCCTACCGTTAGATAGGAAATTGCACTTATAGGAATGAATCATTTTAGAAAGTTCGTGTACATTTTGGAGATTTAGGCATCTTGAAAAAAACATTTTATTATTCCATTCACCGCACAATAAACTGCGTATTTATGGACATAAAGGCCCCCTGCCGTGTGAAAACTTGGAGTCGTTCGATCAGAAAAAAAATCACAGCATATTCATGGAGTGCATGATAATGAGTGGGGCGAAGCGTCCATCCATGTGTCCATTCATGCGTCCATCTGTCCGTTCGTGCATAAGTCCATGTGTCCGTCGGTCTGTGCGTTCACTCTTGTGTCCCTCCCGGCGTTCATTCATGCATCTGTCTCTGCGTTCGTCCGTGCGTCTGTCTATCCATGCGGCCATCCGTCCGTTCATCCACCCATGCGTCCGTCTGTGCATCTGTCTGTCCGTGCGTCTGTCCATACGCCCGGTTATCTAGTGAACACTTCATGTACCACCACTTCGCATATTTTCATTCTATATTCTTCATATAGAAGTACCGCTATCCAGCGGACATCCCCAAGACTAAACTAGAGGTGGCACGTCCGGACAAGAGAAGTGGCACGCGTGCACGGTCTTACGGCCTGCGCTTCGTATATAGTTCCCACCTTTCCCAACCACTGGTTAATGGCACTGCGGCTTAACCCTCGCTAAACCTCGCTGAAACCAAGAAGTTTACGTGCAGCGAGTTTAACGTGGCAACATTCCCTGGTCATATTGTACTCAAACTGCGTCCTTCCGATACTTGTTTTTTAGTAAGCATCAAAATCAAGGCAACTAATATTGGAGATATGCTCACCAATACTCGTCTCTGTAAGTTATTTTACCAAAAACAACTATCAATTTATTCAAGATTAAAATGCGCGGGTTTCCTCCTCAATCGAAAAGAGTCCACGCGTGAAGCTTCTCTAGACCGGCCGTGGAGGTGGATACCTACTACTAGTACTTCGACTACGACTATGACTGCTACTACTACTACTACCACTACTACTACTACTACTGTTGATGCTGCTACTACTACTACTACATACATCGTGGACGCAGGACCCATGGCATAGGGAGCTTCGCCCCGACAAACACTAACGTTACTGGTCCTGTGCGCTTGTGCTAACACCCTAGCATTACTGCCAAGTGAACGGGAATCAAGTCGCATTAGCCATGCCCCTTTCACCTTAAAGTGTCAGGAATGCTTTTTTATGCTGTAGGAAGGGACATGTGTGGAAAGTGCCCTTACGAGTTGATGATACGGGTCCCTAATCTTAAGCATCAGCTTCACAGATGATTGACCGTTAAGAAAATTACCGGCTACAGAGTCTCTCTTTAGAGAACGTGAACTTGATGAAGCGTAAGCGCAAAGTTTATGAAGCAAACCTTCAATTTCGCATTTACCACATTAGTCACGTCAGCTGGAATGTTATCGGAAAAGTCTTCAAAGTTCTCCGGTTTCTGTAAATATCGTGAGTTGGCATTTAGGATAGCATAAATGCTCTCTAGCATGCGATACACGAGACCTCACAGGATCGCTTATGTATCCATCAGAAGGCAAAAACGCTCCACTTTTACATGTAGTGTTCTCTGTCACGAAAAGGATTTTTTTTCCTTCATGTTTATTGGGGTTGCAGTTATATGAACATTCCAGTCACATTTCGCCAAATAATGTTGCCGTATCTGTAATGTTTCGTTTAAGTGCAAATTTCTCACACCACCGTTGAGTCGTATGATTATAGTGCAAGATTGTGGTCTCGGGCGCTGCTGATGAGTGCAGCTGAAGAGAACAGAGAAGGAAACGATCGTTTCGGTCACCGGGAAAAAGCATGCTGATGAACCGGTGCGAAAAAAGGACGGCACGGATCCAGCAGCGAATGCGTACATTCATCCACCTTCCACCCTAGATCAAAAACATCTATCTCAATTTTTATTCGAAATGTGTTCACAGCCCAAAAATAAAGGACATAAGAGATGATAAAGAATTGACATTTGCAATCAGCAATGCCAATTTTTCCTTTCTTATGTCCTCATTTCTATTGCGCATTGCAAACTCTTAAATTCTTAATAACCAACGAAGCAAAGGACGCATTTTAATATAGTTTAAAGGTAATTAGGTGATAAATTTCAACGGGGCGTACTCTCATCAAAAGTATTCGGACGCATAATAGTACACACCTCCTACTCTTGTACGTGTGATCCTATCACAAGTTATTTCGCAATGAAACAAGAAATGGATTGGTTCTTAAGAGAAAAGAAGAGAAAAGTGAGCCCCGTTATTGTCTGCTTCAGTGAGCGACACCACCACAGAGCTCACAAGGGATGGGGGTGAGGAGGGATAAAAGGGTAGAAGTAAAGGTATAGAAAAGAGGAAGAAGAAGCAACAACAAACTGAGGGGATAGGAGAGACAGGAAAGATGGAAGAACGGTCATTGGAGTCCGAGGACGGGGTACACTTGCGAGAGATGTTGTCGGCGTCTGTAGATGGCGTAGAGCAGGTCCAGTAAATCAGAGCTGCACTGTCGTCGAAGGTCGTCGGCGACAGGAGATGACGTAGGGCGAGCCCAGTCGGCCAGAGCTACGATGACGCCGAAGGTCGCGAGCGCGCGGAGCACGCGGGCGCACAACCGGTCGGCACGAAATCCAGGGAGCGCCTCCGCAATGAAACAAGAGAAAGCGCAAAAAGTCCTTCGTAGTTACTTAGGTGAGCGTTTGGTAGACTTCACCGTGATTGGTTTAAAGAACGACTCAATCTTTCAGTTTACACAGTTAAACACTTGCGGTCCCGTTCACTTCTTCGCCTACGAAGACAAACTTCTTCACTCCCGGACAACAAAATTTTCGCGCATTCAATTCTGTCATAATATTAGCGCTATAAAGATCAGCGTGTTTTCTATTTGAATTGTCACTTTGTTTTAAACATCATGTTGTGTTTCGCAGTGTATGTTCATGAAATCTGTTATTTATTCTTGCCGTGTGCTTTTGAGTACTTAGGTCTAAGATTTGGGTACGTAGACATAAAATTGTAACACAAATACGTCCTGCAAGTAACGCCTATTCAAAGACAAAAATCGATCGAATGTCGCATTATTTCCTCTCTACAGTTTGAACAAATCCCTAGTTCTATTCCACTGGTGGAAACAAGTTTTCTAGTAGAAAACCTAACAGCTGACTTTGATGTTCCAAGTGCCACCATTGACGAACTTCGATATTAGAGTGCTCACCTGGTATTGAAAAGTTCGCCCCACCGCGGTGGTCTAGTGGCTAAGGTACTCGGCTGCTGACCGGTTCAAATCCCGGCTGCGGCGGCTGCACTTTCGATGGAGGTGGAAATGTTGTAGGCCTGTGTGATCAGATTTGGGTGCGCCTTAAAGAGCCCCAGGTGGTCGAAATTCCCGGAGCCCTCCACTACGGCGTCTGTCATCATCATATGGTGGTTTCGGGACGTTAAACCCCACATATCTATCTATCTATTGAAAAGTCCACTAATTATTCATTTTATAGCGTTGCGCTTTTCGACCACATAACACGTTACAAAAGATATAAGAAGCGGCCACGGTGAATTAGTGGCTAAGCCTCTCGGTTGCTGAAACGAAGGTCGCGATAAGCAATCTCGAACGTGGCGGCCACAATTTTGATGAAGGCAAAAGGGCTTGAGGCCCATGTGCTTAGACTTAGGAGAGCATTAATGAACCCCGGGTGCCCAAATTTCCGGGCCTCCTCTAAGGCGTCTCTCACAATCATATGGTGATTTCGGGACAATCAAGCACAACACTATCAATATATAATACTAATTTTTGGGTTAGTAAGGCATAGCCCGGTACCGACATCTGGAGCAGCACCGGAATGAACGAATAGCCGCAGGGAGTCAGCGAAATTCCCGTTTAGCCGAAATTTTCTACCAGCTACATCGTCACTATGAAAAATAAGAATATATCAGCAAGTTACTGTTTATTTGTTTCTTTTTGTAATAAACTGCCAGGCAGCCTCTCTCTTCAGCTGGACCATAGAGCAGACGAGAAAAGGGTCAGATAGTGCAACGTTTATTCCATCTTCACATCCACTATGGCTGTTAACCGGACCACCACTCATTGTGTTTTACGTTTCAGTGAAATACCGACTGCGCAGTCGTTCTTTTCACATTCTAATTTTTGAAAATGTAATGTACAGTTTCACTGTGTGTGTCTTTCTTTCTCTCCTTCTTTCATTCTTTCTTTTGTTCTTTTTTGTTTTTTCTTCCTTTCTTTTCTTTTTTGCATCTTGCTAAGCCTGTTTGTGTTGATAATAAAAGTGCTTTCGGGATCCAAATTTTTTTATAGTGCTTCGGGGTATTTAGGCAACACGTTCATTTAAAGGACACTGTTCTCGACGTTTATTGAGGGGCCAATTTCAAGCCATAGTTCGCCTTGAAAAACTTACCAAAGCTCATCTGAAGATGAGCTCTTTTTTAGACTTGAAGGATAATAATTTTTGCTACACGTAATGACGGCGTAGAGGCTACGCTGTTGCACAACAAGGCCCGAGAAAATGGGTTCCATTCCCACCCTCAGCGGTTTCTTTCCGGCAGCATAAAAAACTAGAGAAACTAAAGCTATTTTCACAAAGAACTATCCGAGGAATTGGTGGAGCTGGTGAGATTCATTTCAATTTTCGATTAGGAATTTCTTATCATCTTGCCAACAATTCATTATTATTATTAACTGTGTTTCTTCTCTAGCTAATGTTACATCCGGAGCACCTCAAGGTTGCGTTCTAGGCTCTTTACCCTTTCTTATTTACATAAGGACCTGCCCAATAATATTTCCTCAAGTATTGGATCATTTACTAAAGGCTGTATAATTTATAGAAAAATAATATCTCATAACGATCACGATATCCTGAAAAATGACATTAACCTTTTAAAAACTTGGTGTCAAAAATAGCTCATGATATTGAACTCTGGAAAATGTAAACTCATTTAATTCCCCCACAAACAATCAAACTCTGATTTCTCCTACATCACTAACAACTCTGTCACATCTCGCGTTCAGTAATTCAAGTATCTAGGGATAAACATGAATCACAATCTTTTATGGCAAACCACGTTTCTGCTATCGGTGCTAAAGCATCGCAAACGCTTGGGTGAACTCGTCGTTTTCTCCGTACATTGCCACCGAACATTCGCAAGTTAGCGTACCTTTGCTTCATTCGCCAGTAGTTTGGATGAGCGTCATCTATTTCGTTCCTTATCGAGACAACTAATTACTAAGTTAAAGCTTGTTCAAAACCGTGCAGTCCTTATTACCGGAAGCTACGAGCGCAAATCCAGTATTACTAAAACAAAATTTGAACTTTTGCTTCACCCTCTTCAGGTTCGCCGGTGTGTTTACCTGTTATGTCTTAATCATTGATATGTTTTAAACCGCTAGCCACATTTTCTCCCTTTCAAACCCCACTGAGCATGTCTAGGCGGCTCCATAATCAAGGCAGTTTCGAGCGCATCTTTGGCAATACAAGGGCGTTTAGTTGTTCAGCGCTGCCACACGCCATCAAGCTTTGGAACAATATCACTAGCGATATCACTTCGATCACAAATCGCAAAACCTTTCACTACTGCCTACACGAACATTTCATGCTTAAGTAGTTGTATCTTATTTAGTGCTTTCTAGATGTGTTATCTCGTATGTTTAAACTGTGTAACATTGTATTTTGTCACATTGTAGTATTGTAAACGCTTCAATTATTTGCTTCATTTTTCAACCACTGACTGTTCATGTTAATTGGGTTCGAGTTTCAGGCACGCTTTTCATTTGTGTAGTTTTGCACTGGGGTGTTGCTCTTTTTTTTTCTTGCAGTTGTTTAATTTTCACTGCACTTTCGACTGGTATTGTTTATATCTCATCTTTTTCTGTATTTATCACATGTCACAATTTACCATGTTTTGGGTGCAGGTTAAAGAACTCCAGGTGGTCGAAATTTCCGGAACCCTCCATTACGGCGTCTCTCATAATCATATGGTGGTTTTGGCACGTTAAACCCGACACATTCATCAATCAATCAATTTACCAAGTATTATTCCGCTTACACAACGCTACGATAAGGAGCCTGTAAGATATTTTGAATAGACAAAAAAGCGTTGACAGTGTGCACAATGACTAAGAAAGGACGATACAACAACAAAAAAATGGCAGAATATCCACGAAGTGATTTATGGAGAGTCGGGCGAAGCATTCGTCCGTTCATTCGTTCTTGCTTCTGTCCGTCCATGCATCCGTCTGTGGGACTGTCCATGTGTCGATCCACGCGTCCCTGCGTGCGTCTGTTCATGCGTCCGTTCCTGCGTTCGTCCATGCATCCGCCCCTGCAGCCGTTAATGCGTCCATCCATGCATCTGTCTGTGTGTCCGTTTGTCCATCTAGTCAACACTCCAAGTGCCACCATCTCGCATCTTTTCATCATATATTCCACATGTTGAAGCACCGCCATCCAGCGGACGTTCCAAGGACTAAACGAGAGGCGGCACACGCAGACGTTCTCACGGCTTGCGCTTCGTATCTCCTTCCCACCATTAACCACCTCGAGTTCAGTCATGGTATATACTAGTTCACTGTATTCATGGTACTGCGGCTCAAGACTCGCTAAATCTTTCTGAAACTAAGGAGGTTACACCCAGCGGTCATAACGTAGCAATCTTTGGAGAATGTGGTACAAAAAAGCACGAAGAAGAATCACGCCATTACATGGTCCAACATATGCTGATGCTGCGCGTGAGGCAGCAACGTCAAACCAGCCCTCGCTACTTCTCCAGCCTGCAAAAATGAGCCGTCGGCTAAGGCATCAAGCCATCACGCCGGCTAAGGCATCAAGCCCCCAAAGCGGCAGTAATTACTCTAATCCATCTATTCAGAAAGATAGATCACAGACCCCTTGCTTCTTAGTTGTCAAGGCCTCCCCTTAAAGAGCGAGTCCTAAAGTTTGGACAACCAGCTCGCACGTGCGATCATCCAGTGCCTCCGAGGAGGCAATGGACATGGCGGCACCCCTGGTTCCGAAAAATTTGCCGTAGCTCTTTGGAGCCAAAAAAAGCAGATAACAGGGCCCAACGACGACCCTGTTATTTGAATTTCAACTGCCTGCCTTAAAAGCCACTTGTGATTAGTACACACAGCTCTACTTTACTTTTGTCAGGAACATACAAGATATATACAATGGAACGCCAGGGGTCTTCTCAGGAACCTTGACGATGTCCAAGAAATTTCCCACAAGCACTCACCAAAAGTGCTGTGTGTACACGCACACCTAAAACCAAAACACGCTAACTTTCTACGTAGCTACGTTATTTTCCGACAGGATTGTGATGATGCCGGAGGTGTCACCATTACAATTAATCAAGCTATCGCATGCACAAACAACTCCAAACGTCCCTTGAGGCAGTGGCGGTTTGATCTGTTCTTTTTAAGAAACTGATAACAATTTGCACTTTTTATATCCTCTCGAGCTATCAGCTGAAAAGAAATTATGACTTCCAATCTTTAATGAATCAATTGATGAACCTTTCGTTATTCTTAGAGACTTCAATGCACATAGCAGGCTATGGGGTGACTGTCGTTGAGACGCGTCTGGTCGACTTATTGATGAACAGATTCTTGAATGGAAAAGAACCAACCTATTACAGCCTCGCAAACAATATATATTTCTTCATAGACCAAAGCATAAAATCTCAATTTCTTATGCCTCTGCTCTAGTGGAAAGTCGTCAGTGATCTTTAGAAGAGCAACCACTTTCCTGTATTTTGACCACATCTACATGAAATGAATGTCAGCTACAGGTTCCCAAACGGCTCGTAAACAAAGCCGACTAAGAATAATTTTATACCACTACTACTTTAAGTTCTACTGACATTTGTACCTTAAGCATAGACGCTGCTGTCGACTACTTGACAACTTTTTTCAACGACGCTGGAACAAAATGCATCCCACAAACAAATGGACAATCAAGAAAACGACGTTTG
Source organism: Rhipicephalus annulatus (assembly GCA_013436015.1). Classification (NCBI taxonomy): domain Eukaryota; kingdom Metazoa; phylum Arthropoda; class Arachnida; order Ixodida; family Ixodidae; genus Rhipicephalus; species Rhipicephalus annulatus. The sequence goes on along the minus strand of WOVY01011207.1, from coordinate 1,013,315 downwards.
CCATGGAGGAGCTCTGAGTTCTGGAATGCGCGCAAACAGCAAAACAAAGCATGGAAGCTGCTTCGGAAGTCACCGACCGCTGAGAATCTCGGAAGCTTCAAGAAAATGAAGTCCTAAAGCAGAAGGACGCGCCGGCAAGGCAGGAGAGAAAGCTGGCGGTAGTTTTTATCAGGCATTGTTTTATATATACATGAGAGCAAACCCTGGAATATAGTTAGTAGGGTAGCAGCAAAACTACTAAATTCACTTCCTCTGGTAAACACACAAGGTGACAGCTTGGAAAACTAGGTGAACTTTTTAGGCGCCTCTTTAAAATAGGTTTTCAGATCATCGCGATATTCTGAAGTCTTCCAATAATACAAAACAAAATTAGAAAAACTGAAAATAGAGGGCAAATCTCAAAACATGAGGCGTACTTTGAACCCTTTCATTTAGCGGAACATCACGCCTGGCTAAGTTGCTGCAATAAGTCCTCTCCCGGCTCCAATACAGTCATGAACAAAATGCGAAAAGATCTGCCCTCTGAAACTCGTAATGCCATCTTTTCATTTTAGAACAATGTTTGTTTTTCCGGCAATATCCACAATGCTCAAAGACAATATTCCTCCCATTCTAAAATAGAACAAGGCCCCATCGATTGTGTTTTAATTCTAGCCAATCGCCCTTGCCAGCTGTCTGTGCAAGGTCTTCCAAACGACGATAAATAGAAGACTGATACATTTTTTTGAAACAGTCTACTTGACCCACACCAGCGCGGGTTTATAGAAAGCAAATTCACCATGGACCACCTCATCCGTATCGTGGCACAAACCCGTGACGTTTTCGTCCATGACTATTTTTTTCTTCCTGTGTTCCTCGAAATAAAAAAGGCCTACGACTTTACGAGGCGCTTAGGCATGTTGCGAGGCATTTCACATTCAGGAGTGTGTGGGAGAATGTATTTCCTAATTGAAAGTTATCTGACCAATAGGACATTCCATATTCGGCTGGTCACTGTACTGTTCCAAATATTTACCAAAGAGAGAGGACTACCGCAAGAGGTATTTTGAGTTGTACATCCTTCATAATCAAAATGACTTGCTCCTGCATGTCCACCTCATATAATATGTTTTATTGCACATACGTAGATTACGTACATGTCTGCTTGAAATTGTACAACCTCACAGTCTGTGAATGGCAAGTTCAGATGCTTTTGAACAAGGTTTAAAATGGGCAGACAAAAATTGGTCTAACCTAAACCCACAAAAATGCAGTTGTCACTTATTTCCCGCAAAAAGAGGAATTCATTCTGAACCGGACGTTCACAAGCATGCTCAACGTCTATCTGTAAAAAGTGATCATAAATTTCTGGGCCTAATCTCAGACACAAAGCTAAGTATCACACCACATATAAAATACATAAAGACATGTGCCTAAAATCATCAATATTCTAAACGTATTGTCACGCACTTCTGGGGTAGTTATAAGAAGTGTCTCATGAAGCTATACAAAAGCCTTATACGTGTTTGGCTAAATTACGGGCCAATAGTATACCATACTGCAACACCAACTGCCTTGAAATGCTCGACCCTGTTCACCATCATGAAATCTGTCTTTCTAGGGTTTTTTTTTTCGCACTAGCCCAACAAAATCTTGTATGTTGGCTCTCACGAATGGTCAGTATACCTCCAGAGGTCCTTTCTATCTTTTTTACACATTGTTAAGATTAACGCGAAGAAAGAGCACTCTGTATATCCCACCATAAATGACATTCGTGTGAGAAGTCCAGCAGAAGAAATGTGTGTGTCACTTAGTTAAGGCCGTTTGGCTGTTCTCGCTGTATATGCCCCGCCATGACAGTAGCAGCTCATACATGGCGATATTTCCTTAGTTAAAGTTACTAAAAGCGCGCCTAATGCACATATTCATACAAAGATTCTTCAAATGCAACATAAATATTCTTGTTTTATTGTTTTTAAAGATGCTTCAAAGACTTGTGCTTCTGTGTCCTGCACAAGGATCAGTCTAGCCTTCTCGAATGCGGGTGTTCTGAAGCCCAATACGAGCATTCTTTTTGCTGAAACATACGCAAGATCATCAGCCTAAAATATACCAGAGCAATAAAACTCTCAAAATCTGTCATATATGTTGATTTGTTGAGCGCGGTAACATCCGCGAAAACATTTCAAAACACAACCCTGTCCTTGTCTCTGTGTACTTACTATCACGCATTATCTACGTACAGTATTAATATCTCGTTGTCTATTAGGTTCCGGGACGCCACGAGATTCAAGAAAACGTGTTCGAAGATATATTCGATAAGTGCGGTGAACCACTCACTGTGCTTCCTGTTTTAATACAGTGCAAGGAATTATATACAACTAGAAAAAAAAACTTTTTCATGTCCCCTTCCAACGTAAAATGGCCTTGCACCCATCGATGTTTAGAGGTAAGAAACTGCTTTTTAGTTATGAGTCATTGTGCGTGTTTTTTAAATAAATAGTGTAACGTCATTTTTCTAGGCATCCTCGTAGCCCGACCTCTCTGAGTAGAGATTGCTGCTGTGTTGGAACAATAAAATAGCACCTGCCTCGCGACTCTTGGGCACAAAGGCTATCACTGAGGCATTCGTATGTATGTACCCCATCATTAGCTTAACGACCTTTGCTATTCATTCATGTTATTCAGATTTCATTACAACTTCAAGGTTTTAAATACCTATGTGTTTTGCGCACCTTAAGGCATGGAGTTTCAGGCCCATATACAGCCACGTAAAAGCAACATAGTTCGCATGTTCAACGTGTCACCGCCAACCTCACATCATTGTTTTTTTAATGTAAACACTCCTGGCACTTTTCAGCCAAGTATGGCCCTCGTGGCAATGAAAACCCCATATCGTCATAATAACATCTGATGATTGTGACGCTTGGTACATCATCACTGAAGGCGACAACTGAATTAAAGTGTAGGCTGGTGAAGTTGTCCTCAGGAGGATTTTCTATTTGCAGCACTTGATATTGTCAAACTTTATGTGCATTTATTCCTTCTCCCTCCCAGACACATACACATAAAAACGAACGATCACATTTGCTGCTTCACAACATTAATCAATATAGAAGACCCAAAAAAAACGGGAATGGCGAGAGCACTTTCATAATATTTTGGCAGATGTTCATTTACATATGTTTGCATTCATAAAAGCGTGTGTTTATTTTTCAGTTTTGTTTGCGCAGCTGTCAGTACCAGTCTGCAGTACAGCGATTTCGGCATTCCAGCAAAGTTTTCTTTCGCTAAGCTGTCGCAACTGCTGAGCATGCAATAAACCAGCTATAAAAAGCACCTACCGGCTAAACCATCTTCGTTCTATAAGCCTGATTTTCGGAAGCCAACTCATACACATGCCAACTACACACATCTCAGGTGTTTTGGTGGTCAATGGTGGTTGGCACTTTTTACAGACAATGGGTATTTTTTTTCGTGGATAGAAAGTTCCATGGTAGAGTCCAATAAATATATTTCATCACAACCAGAAGGGGGGGGGGGCGGTACTGTCCCCATAGGCTTCGCAATCGTCAAGACGATTTCTTGCGCCTTTCGATCAACGCAGGAAATGCCATCAAAAAAAGTGCATATGCTAGGCAGCTTTCCAGAGCAGTTAGGCTTGGCCCGTATGTATACAGTACGTTTACTTATCATCTGATTTTTTGTTGTAATGAATATACTCTCTAGCGTCCCTGTCGTACACTTTACAAAAGCTGAGAATTCTACCACAAATACAGTGACTGCTTTACGACATGCGCCGTTTATGACTTGCGCCAACGCCTCATATTTTTCTACATTGCGATAAAAAGGGCGAAGAGAATGGCATGGAACCTGGCATGAAGTGTGAAAGAATGAACGAGAGGTCGAGAATGCGAGTAGATGCTCCGTGTCATGAATGGAACAACTCTGCCCCCACGTGTTACGTAACAGCAATAGAAGGCCCGGCCATCGCACCTCGTAAATAACCGGGTGAAATTACGACTCCCAGAAAGTTATCATCACCACAGGAATTTGGTCTTCACGGCTTTGAGTGGCCTTTCGGGTCTCGTTATTCCGCCAGATTACGCGGCCGACGACCAGTGTGATGCACCACTGTATGTCTTTATCTGTTCCTGTTTCATCATAATTGATTGCTGCTCTAAGCTTTGCACTCTGCCTTTTTATCTATGAGGTAGTGGTCTGTGAGAAGCAGAGGCCATGAGCGTGGGTGAAATCCGAGAAAATGTGACGCAATGAGCCCGAACCCTGCCACACGCTCAAGTAGGCGAGCTTATATTTCCTTTGCTCAATCCGGAGAAAGACTTACTGCCGATGGCAGAGCAAGATTCAGAATGTAGCGACGTCATCTCGAGTCTCTGTTTCTAATTTTTTATCTCTCGCTTTCTTTCTAATTTAGGATTCTGCGTGTTTCGAAACGAGTGCTCTTATCAATGCCGTCGCACTGCATTCACTCCCATGACGGATAACAGCGCGATTTCAAGTACAGTAGGCTCCATTTGTTGAGCAGCTGTGCGCCGCCGTGCGCCTCGTATCACTTTGGAATGTGGTGGCTGCACACAATCAGCATTGCATATACTTATACAGAAGCCACTTAGCATTTGAGGTGCGCGTGAATGACGGAGCTTTCTCACGCCTTCAAAGACATAAAATGACGCCGTATAACTATTGCAGCACCTACAACCTTTACAGCGCATTCGTATAACAGCTGGCCCAAGCACTGCCAGAACACGTGGGCGCACTAGCTTGTTTCTGCATATGTAATGCCAGGTAAGAAGCTGTGCTTGTCTCCCTTACCTCAGCAAACATGTGATGACTTCAGGGAACGACATTCTGCACAGACGTGATGAGCCAACACCTCTTATGCCATCTTTGAGTGGTCGCTTTGGAGCTTTCTGAGCATTCTCTTGAGAGGGATAGAAAGAGGTGGATGAAAAAAAAATGGCCTCGTATCTGCATGTTTCGCTGCAAATGTCGCCGAAAAACGATAGTATTGTGTCTGGAGAGAGTGAACAAAACGTTTATTTGATGTTCTGTGTGAGAGAATCGGTGAGTTGTATTCTGGAGGCGCTGCATTAGAGAGTCTCAATCCGTGCAGCGAAGGTGAACGAGTGTATCGAGGCACGTTAGACACGAGTGCTATCTAGCAATTATATTCAAAAACGAAAGGAGGCGTGCACGCCTGTCTAGAAGATGAGAATGTGTAGAACGCAAAGCGACAGACAGATGCCACCACCGTGTTGTCTTAGCAAAGCGTTTGAAACACTTGCCTTCTTGAGCATCTCGTTTAATTGTCAGCGCATCGTGATAAACGCTACGGGCCTTACAAGTACTTATGTATGCCTCTCTAGTTTATTGACACGCATACAAATATTGACGTGTTATGATGCCTCAAATATGCGCAATAATTGCTTTTAGAGCGAAAGCTGTCCTGAAATCACAGCTCGGGTCACGCACAGTTCTTCGCCGCTGCAATAGACACCGCTGCGCGTGTCCGTAACCACATCAAGCAATATTAGAAAAAAAAACCTAGCACTGAGGACACAATGGGGCTCGAACCCTAGTGTCAGCCCAGTATTCTACCATGTAGTTACACCGGTGCTTCTAAGTTGTTGGAAAACTGGCCTTAGGTAGGCTTGATGTTGGAAAAGTAATCGCGTTACTATAACCTATAAAGCACAATAAAACAGCGAAAGAACAACCAGTCATCGAACAATGCGAATGGCGTAACGAGTGGGCCATCTAATGCCCCAACCCAATACAAAAGCTTGTTCTTGTTTCCCTATTAGTTGTGGCAAATACCCACTCCAACCATAATTCCTCATTGTCGTCAGCCACTGCATGAACAAGGGAAACAAAATTCACTGCAAGTGTTTAGTGGATACCACGCTTCTCAGATGACGACAAATAGCAAAGTGAATGCCGGCCTACTACTCAAATAAGTTTATTAATGATGACCAAGTTGGCATCACGAAAGTGTGCTTGCAGTAGTTACCCAATGAGCGTTTCGAAAAGGCTCTGAAAGGCCGCTCTTCTAGCTTTCGCTGTGACTGTGCTGCGCCTTCTGCGTAGGCCTGGCATTTTTTTTATTTGACAATCGCACAAGTATAAACGCTGAAGCTTGAGCATTATTGGTGTACGCTGCGGCTGGGCTTGGCCGTTTAGGGTATGGTTTGGTGCCGTTTTGAGTATACTGTTGCGGCGGACAAACAGACAAATGACAGACAGAGAAAAAAAGCAGACGGGCAGATCAAACTTTTTGCGTAGTACCCCAAAAAAGACTATCGCCTTTAAAAACACAGCTCTCTCTCTGTCTCACGAGAGCGCCACGATAAGACCGTCAACTCTATCGCAACAGCCAGTGGCACTGGCGCGGCGCCATACCTGATTACTGGACCAGTGTGGCGCTGACACTGGGACACTGTCACGCTGCATGAGGCACGCTTGCACTGCACACAGAGACACTCATTATCGGCTGAAATGTGGCTTTTAAACTGTTTTCAAGGATTCTGGTCACACGCACATCGTAACTAAGGCTTGAATACGTGCGCAGCAAAAAAAAAAAGAAGAAATGAAGAAATGGGCGAGCGAGAGTCGAACTAACTACCTGAAAACTTCACACATCTGGAGCCTGCCACTACACCACACCAGAAAGATGAGAGCGAATCTACTTCTCTTCATTTAAAAATTATTTCAGGTCTCCCATATTTTGATTTTGTCGCTTGCATACGGATTGTTTCGTATCTTCGTGCTCACGCCAAACTAACAGGTTATTCTTATAATATTTTTTTGTGGGTTGCCTTGGATCACATCCATCTGGCATGTTTTGCCGCAAAGCTTGTTAGCGTAGCTGCAGATGTGTTACTGCAATCATAGTGACACGCGAAGCATACTTATCCAGAAAACAGCGTTCATCTTAACTGCTCACTGAACAATGTAGATTTTGTTCCTCGATAATTTGGAAGCATTTTCTCTCCTTGTTTACGATCCACGTATGACAGCCGCAGCAGTTCGCTCTAGCTAAAACGACTATTAGGCTTAGGGCCGTACTTCGTGTACCCCGGTTGCTGTAAACATCGTAGATACTTAGTTAGAAAGAGTGTAATAAACATTAAATTGTAGTTTTGATCATAACTGACTCATGAGTGGTCATACTTTCACCTTCGACTACACAAATCAGAAGCTAAAAACACCGAGATTGGGCATGGCCACGGATAACTGCTGCCGGGCACGTGCAGCTTTCTGTGGTACGATCCGGAACGACTCACAGCTAGAGTAGGTTGGTCTTGATTATCAGACTGATACTACAGTCATGCTGTGTTGCAAATTATCAGTTCTATCGATGGCGTTTATGAAATACATTGACAAAACTTGACCAAACTTCAAAGCAAGCGCACATGCGCTAAGGGGGGGGGGGAGGATCAGTGGGTGAGCTGGCGCTTTCTTTCCCTAAAGTCTAGCGTGCCCCCCACCCCCAAGAGTAAGCATAGTCGAAACACGACGCATAAGTTCTATGCCTCCCTGCCCCCCTAGCAAAAACATAATTGTCGTTTGTCCCTCCACAGCAACATCCTGGTGGCGCCTCTGACGCGAGCGCTCGACATAAGATTGCTCAGCGTACTCACACATACAACGATTGCCTAACTAAAACTAAAGGTATTTATGTGTAGCACATAGATGAAAATACCATTATGTTCGGTAAATTTTACGCGTTTCAGCACACTGGGTGACACTAGCCACGCTATACAGTGTGTCCCAGTACCTCCCAGTGCGCTGTAGTACACTGGGACACATTTTAGAGCGTTTGCAGTGTCATCCAACACGCTGAAACGCACTGGGGGACACTGGAAACGCTGCTTTTAGATGCGGAAGCATCTTATACTCGCGCCTTGTAGTGCGCCGTCCGCGCCGTCCGCGCCGTCCGCACCGCCTTAGTTGAGCTAATTCATTACGTCTGATACAATAATCACTCGTTCTCTGCTACTGCAATATTCACGCGTTCATCAAGTATAAGGTTATTTGTTGCACTTCAAAAGCATACATGTGTCCGAGTTAAAACGGTCAAAGTTTCACATTAAATGCACCAGGAAGGTAAAGTATTGGTACGGAAACCAGTAACACAAACATGAGCTTGTACGGTAAAGTTAGCTATTTAAAACCTACGCGAGCGTCGGTGCACACTGAACCATGCCTGTGTATTCAGGCATGTGTCTAACTCTGTTACCAGCCACTAAACTGTTTTAGCGGGACGGCTCAGTGCTCTCCCATAGTTGAGTACGAAGTACTCAAAATCCTTCAACATATTAGATGCGGAAGCATCTTATACTCGCGCCTTGTAGTGCGCCGTCCGCGCCGTCCGCACCGCTTCTCAAACATTCGACAGCTGACGCGCGCGCATGCGCCATCGCGCCGTCGCCCACCATCTGTGCCGCGCGCGCTTCTCCTTCGAGAACATTCAACAGCTGACAGCGCATGCGCCGTCGCGCCGTCGCCATCTGTGCCGCGCGCGCGCTTCTCCTTCGAGAACATTCGACAGCTGACAGCGCATGCACCGTCGCGCTGTATATATACTCAAGGTCGGCGCTCGCTCGCTCAGTTGCCGCTCGTCCGTTGGTTCGTCGCAATAAATAAAACACCGCCCTTTCGCATACGTGCCGTACGTGTTCACTCATTTAACACCCCATTTCACAACCACGTTAACCAATTTAGCCATCGACCCAAGTAAGTCGCAATTTAACACCCGTTAACCAATTACATGCTTCCGCATCCTCCTCAGTGTTCCCCCGAGGGAAGCTGCGGGCAATTTTTTTTGATAGGGAAAGATGGCATTACACTTGTCGACAACTTTCTGTGGCAGCACAACAAAGGCTACGACGCCTAAGCGCGTCCTTTTTTACTACGCTTCTGCATCTAGTCCAAGAGCGCTATTTTTTGTATACTGCGTAGCATTTTCGAAAATATGAAAGAAATGTTGCGAATATGTTCCAGAATGTGCGCATTTTTGTTAGAGCGGATCACGCGTTTAGGTTTTGGTTCTTTGCTGTTTCTAGCTTTTTTTGTTTTCTGGTGCCATTTCATCATTTCCCTGCCCGGTAAACAACGATGGCGTCGCTCAGTTGCAGCAAGTTCACATGAAAGCTTGTGAGTGAGAATCAGTGCGTGTTCATCAGGTGACCTGTATTCATAAAGTCGGAAGAAACGAAGACAGCAGTGTGTCGTAAAATATTTTTGTTTTCCGCATATGCAAGTGCCGAAAATTTGTGTGTGAGTAATATCATCAGCGATTGTGGGACTATAATCGCAATAGCCACCATTAAAGTGACAACGGCGACCTGCCAGTTATGAGCAACACCAGCTGCTTGCAAAAAAAAAACTTCGATGGGAAAGTGTACGTATCAAAATGAGCCTTTTCTCAAACTGCGTTGCATAGGTGCTCGGTGTTTCGGCCACCTAATGTCGTTGATACGATAACGCTGAAGATCGCGTATTGCAAAACCACTCCCGTCGACCTCTAAAAAAAGGAGTCATTTCTTGCGCGTTGCCTGGGTAACAGACGCGTTCATGTATATTATTTTTTGTACTGCGCAAAACCAGCATTCTTGGCAGATTAAAGATTGCATTTCGCCGACTTGGATTTACGAACGTCAGATGCCCGCTCATAACCGATCGGTGCCAAACTTTATGCCTCCCATAGTTGCCTTCACATCCCCTAAAAGAATAATGTGAGAGTCTGCAGATAGATCGTTCCTCTTTAAAAAAATAATAATGCTGATAAAGTATCCAATGAAGTTTAGGAAAAGATTTCATGGCTTTGAATTGTTCCAATGAACCGGTACCTTCTCCTCTATACTTTTTTTTATTCTGAAATAAATATAAACGCTTCAGAGAAGCTTGGTGTTCTTTCCTATCAAAAATGAACATTTTATTTGTTTTCTCCCAAATAAATGTAAGATGTAGAGGCACCCGGCAATGCAGTTTACAGAATCTGTTGGTAGTGCCAGAACACACAACCTAGCGAGTAGGTGCAGCAAACCGAGTCTTCTAATGCGTAGCCTAGCGAGTAGACGCAGCAAAACCACATTTGCCCGTGCATATTCTTTTCTTTTTTAACTGTGAGCAGGGGGGGGGGCACGGCTGATTATGTAAGCGCCCAGCTCGCCTTCTTTCAAAACGCACCAAAAAGGACATTGACACTTCAGAGTGTCAATGTGTTCGGCAAAAGATTCATTTTCATGGTATCCCAGGTGGTCTGTACCAACATTGCTTAGGTGGCCCAAAAAGCTTTCTCAGGCCCTCCGGTCCACTGTTGGGTGCCTATTGCATGGTGGTCGTGTGAGAAAGTACATGTTGGATGCGCTTGTCAAACCGAAACCAAAACCGCACAAAAACAGACTACTTGGCGTACTAACACATGTGGAGAATCTCCGTCTCCGCAACTTTGGCTGTGCTACCACAGAAAGTTGCCGCCGAGTATAGTTAGAACGCGCTACAAGGCACTAGTGCGTTCAGGCTTGCATAAGTGGCTGTGTAAAAAGCTTTGGCCTACCTCTACACTCTCTCAGCAATATATAAAAAGGATGCAATTTCTGCCTCCCGTCATGGTGGCACGGCTCAGCTTATTTAGAAATGGGGGAAGTGGGACGTAAAGATCATATGTAGAAGAGCAAAAATAAAAAGTGAAAGGCATGGCGAGAGAGAGTCTTGTCCGTGCAGTGAGTAGCACGAAGCGAAGTTTCTTTAATTCGGCGAAGTCCTCAGAAGCACAGAGCTCGACGAACGCTCGAAGGGCTTGCGTCTTCATACCCGCGAGAAAAAAGATGCCTTCCACCGTTGCCGCAGGCAGACCAAGCAGGTGACAGCTGCTCACCATCACGCTACGCTCTGTGGCTATGTTAAGAAATGGGCATATAATATGCGCAACGTTTTGTCAACGCCCCACCTCCAGCACGCAGGCGATGAATGCCCGCGGAATACATTCGTACCACAAGCCAAACCTGGCCGGCATGCTAGCAAAACAGAAATGCCGCTGGCATCTGTTCAGGCCAGTCTTCGGAAGGAGTGGTGGAGGCTTGCCGCTTTCCACCCGCGTGTCAGGGCCATTGGTAAGAGCAGCCATAATCGTTGCCGGGCAAATAATCTGGGTGTCGCACTGGTGAGCTGTCTTGGTGGCGGCGTCAGCTTCCTCGTTACCAGTTATCCAAACTTGCGAGCGAGGTCAGTGAAGGGACGGGCACACACCACTATCTCCGATCGCGGTCAGTTTGGCGTTCAGCAAAACCAGGGTCATGCCTGCTTGGTGTGGTTGAAGCAGGGCTTGCAGGGCTGGTCGGCAGCCGTGTCGCGAAAGCGATCATTTATTTCTCAATCTGGCTCACCGTGAGAGCGCTACCGCCTTGCGGGCGACTGCCCAGCAAAAGGTGTGGTGAATAAAGGTTTACATGGTTCGACGAAAAAGACGCGTTTCAAGGAGAACGGCTTAGTCCGCGTCTGGGCAGACTCTTTTCGTTAACTTCCCTTTTCGTCGGGTGCCGTATACCAACTGGCCATTTCTCGCGTGCCCCAAACATAACTCTATCTATCTGGCCGCCTACGACTTTTAGCTCTCCTAGCCGTTGCTATAATAAAATCGATACCAAACTTGATGCGACATAACACGACTGTATTAAGAACATATTTAACGAGTCATAACATGAAAATCATGATATTTGTGTCATGAATGTCCTGATTTACATTTCGTGGTGCTGCTGCTATTGGGTGGTTTCGTTCACATGGAATGTCGGAAAACTGATATGGTATAGAGTGATTGCATGGCGAACACAAGCGACAGACCCTATCATGAAAATCATGACATGCATGTCATGTAAAACATGACTGCATACCACGCTAAAGATATGCTTGCGGCTGTTTCGCTAGCGTCAAATTTACCAAATTTGGTATTACAGTACATTGATGGATGATGAAAGTATGGTAGTGGTGCAAACACGATCAACATGAGACACGTGTCATGCAACAGCATGAATGCCACCCTCATGATGGGCTCGTGGCCGTTTCCACCATGTGCATGACCACGATCTACCTGCTCGCGCTTCAAGCTGTGGCATGAGCTGCACGAGAGGCGCAGCGTGGTGGCTAGAGAAATTGACAACGATGATGAAAGGTGATGATGATGACGGTACAAATATGACAAACTCCCGTGACAGGACTTTTGCAGAATAGGCGTTTTAGATGCGGAGCATCTAATACTCGAGGCTTGTAGTGCGGCGCCGTCCGCAAGCTTCCTCCTCCTTCTTCCTCCTCTACACACCGCGCGCGCTTCACTCCTCCACCATCTGTGCACCCTTCCTCCTCTACACACCGCGTGCGCTTCTCCTCTTCACGAACATTCGCTAGCTGTATAATGTAGCGCGCATGCGCCGTCACGCTTCGAGAACATCGGCAGCTGACGTGCGCGCATGCGCCGTTGCGCTTCTCCTCCTTCTCGAAGATTCGACAGCTGACAGTGCACGCGCCGTCGCGCTGTATATATACTCAAGGTCGGCGCTCGCTCGCTCAGTTGCCGCTCGTCGGTTGGTTTTTACGGCGCGTCGACGTCCAAGGTCACGGTGAAATGAATTCCAACGAATCCACAAACACAATGATCGACGTCCCTTCGACCAGCGCCGCCCTTTCGCATACGTGTGTACGTGTTCACTCAGTTAACACCCCCCCCCCTACAACCACGTTAACCAATTTAGCCATCGACCCAAGTAAGTCGCAATTTAACACCCCATTTCACAACCACGTTAGCCAATTTAGCCATCGACCCAAGTAAGTCGCACTTTAACACCCCGTTAACCAATTATATGCTCCGCATCCTCCTCAGTGTTCCCCCGAGGGAAGCTGCGGGCAATTTTTTTTCCTACAGAGTGGGTAAGCATTTTAATATTGGCGATTATCACCAGGGACTTCTAGTATCAACCCCGTTGACATAATAAAAAAAAATTAATGTTGTTTTATTGCTTAGTCTATTGGTTTTGTGCATAGAATTTTCTTACTGGTGGTCGAAGCACTTTTAGCGGTTTTATAATTGTGCGCCTGTCTCGCCAGCACTTTAGCCTAATATGTTTGTTTGAAATTTAGATACTTTTATATATTTACGGTAAAGCGCTTCCCTTATTGGTTTTGAGGCGTGAGCTCTACTTCAAGGTAAAAGTTTTAAAACCAACACCAGATATACCGATCCAAGAACCGGCAGTCCAGTGAAAGCACCCACGAGGAATACACGTCTTATTCAAGACTCAGTACTAACATTTTTCTGAGTTTTATCAGTGACTACCCACAAGCGCGAGAAGGGCCCGAGCAAAAGAAAAAACTGCTCCTTAGGTCGGTCACAAGATATTTTTCTAAAACGAAAGATTTTGTTTCCTCTTGCAATTGTCATCACTCCTTTATTCTGCTGAATAACATATTTGTTGCAGCAGCACACACTCTGCTCAGTAGCTACGTGTCTTTGAAGACAGATGTTCGAAAGAATGCAAAAACAACTGCAGGAAATTTGCAAATTATCGAGTAGAACTGTTTCTTTGAATGTTCTGGATAGTTTGTGTTTGCCTGCATGTTTGTGTCTAAATGAAGATTCATTAAAATTTGTTCCATTAATTTTGTCGCTTTGTTGGTCCTTCAAATTTTGATCCTAAAGATCGACCACACATTTGACAACTCATATTAACTTTTTCGTGGAAGAAATGACGCACAGCTCAATCTTCAAACACCTTAAATCGTAATAAATTACCAAAAGGCAAAAAAAACTTTTTAGCATGTGAAACTCACTGCGAACGCTTTATCTTCTATTGAGAAATGATGCTGGTGGTGAATTCACAGCCTCCTGTACGGGCGCTCGCTCAGGCAAACCGAGTGACGTGACAGCGGCAGTGAGCAGACCTCAAGCGATTCTTCTATGTAGCAATAGATCGGTACCATCTTAAGGCAGCAGACAGACCGACTTGAAAGGATCATCAGGTATTCGAGCTGGTCGCTATCTAAGGCGGAAATAAACTATTTCACATCAGAAAACGATAGCCTGCCATCAGCTGGGGTACCTACAAGTTTCGTCTCAATCTCTTCGGTAGGCATTCAAAACTTGCGAGCGACTACAATGCCCTCTGCTGGCTAGTTGACATGAAATGCACCTCAGGCCACCTCAGTCGGAGGAGTGTGCAACTTTAGCCATCCGACATCACCGTCAATTACAAGCCGAGGTGAAGGCACTCTGACGCCAACTGCCTGTCCCGCTCTCCCGTTGACCCATCGCTGAAGGACAATGAGAACGACGACTGCTTCTTGGAAACCTTAAGCGCCGATGACTTTGTAGAGCTACAGCGAGCCGACCGTGAGACCAAGAGCCAATTGAAATACTTCGAGGGCAAGGCTGCCGTTGCTCGAAAGGTATTCAATCGAGGAATGGTGTCGTTTTTCTTGCGTGGCGACATCCTTGTAAAAAAAAATTATCGCCACATCGGGCCAGCTACCTCAGTAGTACCTTCGGCATTACGTTTAGAATTTCTGTATGCTCTGCATTTAGATCGGACAGCTGGAGACCTTGAATTTACCCATAAACTCACGAGAATACAGAAAAAATACTACTGGTCCTGCCTCTCCACTGACGTCCCCCACTTTGGTGAAACTTGCCGAGACTTTCAGCGACGAAGGACACTGCCAACTAGGCCAGCTGAACTTCTGTAGCCATTAGAGCCATCTTGCTGGCAGTTCCATAAAAACCACATGCACTCCTATGGTTGTTCTAGACGCCAAATTCCGGAAACAGTGCATCGTCGTAGCTACTGAATAACTCATGACAGAGACAAAGACGCTAAATGCCGAGACAGAGACGCTAATCAAAGGTAGTGCCGCTGAGGTAGCAAAGGTACTTGTCGAGAGCATCGTCCTGCGTCATGTTGCCCTGAAGGTCCTCATTGTGGACAGAAAGAAGGCCTTCACTGCGGAGTTAACTCAAGCGATCTTGATACACAGCCACACAAGCCACCACCAAACGACAGCGTACCACCCGCAGACCAACAAGAGAATCGAACAAGAGGATCACTTATATGCCGGCCATGCACATCGATGTCGAACACGAGACGTGGGATGCCGTCCTCTTGAGTGTAACCTTCGCATACAGCACGGAGGTGCAGGGGACAACACAGATGTTGCCGCACAAGTTGGTTTATGGAAGGAACCTTTTCACGAGGCTCGACGCCATGCTGCCCAACGTCGCTGACGAAGAAAATCTCGACGTGCCATGGTACCATCAGTGCGCCGAAGTAGCAAGAGAACTCGCCCGCCTCTGAATCAAGGACCGACAGACGATGGACTGCTTCCGTTACAATCTTCGACGACGCTTTGCGGAACAACAACCGGGTGACCATGTTTGGGTGTGAAAGCAGATACGCCAATGTGGACTGAGTGAAAGTCTTCTGCGACAGTAATTGACGCATCACAGGATAGTTCCACGTCTCGGCCTACTCTACTACCAGGTTGTTCCCGACGTTATAACGAACTCTCAACGGCGTCATGCATGACCTGTAGTCATTCATGTTGTGTGCATCAAGCCGTCTCCTGCGCGTTAACAAACCTACGTACTGTATCGTTTCTTGTTGTTCCTCAGTCCTTGTGCTTTATTGCTTGTACGTATTTTTATTGTACTTTCTGACAATATAGTTGTTGTTCAATTCATGTATTTTGTCCCATTTTCTGTTTAAAGCATCAGTACGATGCTTTTTCAGAGGGTGGCACTGCCCCACGTGTTTCTTTTTTTAACTTTTGCTTATCATGAATGCTCAGCACAAACTGCGCCTCAATGTTCGAGATTGTTCGCGATCATTGTACATATTTCTGTTAAGATTCTCGCAAGACACGAACGCTGTAGATTTTTTCAAAGCTTGTACAATGACAAGTGATTAGACTGGAATATTCGATGGCACATGTATAATGTCGACGTGCATCACCGATTGTCAGTTAATCGATGGCCGATGCTCTGTTCGCCACTATAAGTGCCCCTGTTCTGCTGTAATCTGACCTTCCAACTCTTGGTACCAAAATCCGCCAAATGGACAGTTTCATCTAAACATCGAATCTGCTTTGTTTGTCCAGGTCAGGACCTCGTGGCAATATTAGTGATGAGTCTTCTCGTAAGAAATATTAGTAAATCTTTTGAATGGTGTGCGTACCTATACCTTTAGCTTTGACTAAACAAGATGGTCCTCGATTTGAATACTCAGATGACTTACTTCAACTTAAATTGGTGAGCTGTGTTTTATGTACTCCAGGTAAGAACGTAAAGCAGTCTACCGCCACTCAAAGCACGAAAGCAATTCCCGACATATGCCCACAAGAAACGCCAGAGAATACAACCCATTTTGAAGAAACTTACATAGCACCGGCCCTGGCACTGACTGGCGCTATTATTACTTAGAATACAATACCAAGGTCACGTAATCTATCTTACACTCCACATTGCGAATAACTCTCATCAATCATCGGAGAATGTCCACCAAGTTCTGCCTGCCTTGTTCACGGCCCGGTGCTTTCACATCGCCATGATGCCACAAAGCACAGAGAAAGACCTACCGGAGGTAGTACTGCCGCTGGAGTCAGTAATTCCGTGTGTTCCCGCTTATTGAAACTTGCTGCATTGTGGCTGCGACAAAGTAGTAACGTATTTCCTGTACATCCAAAGTGGTTTTTATCAAGCAACAAAACTGTGCTTGTCTCAAAATTTGTGGATGTTTTTTTTTGTTCTGAAGCTAATCAGATACCATGATTTAAATTACACATTTCTCCTGTACTCCAAGGGATGCCTCTTTCATATTTTGGAAACGGAAGTCAAGCTTGCGAAGGCATTGCGCAGTAAGTTCGGATAACTTAGGTAGCCAGATTCTCGCTTACCTGCTGGAACCACACAATTTACTGGTGCATGGCTATTTAACGCCAGGAGCACTCTCTCTCCGCTCCGCACTGATTGCTGTGACGTCGCGGATAATCAGCACAACCTCTGGTCGTGCATGTGCTTTTACTGCGAAAGAGAGAAATAAATGACCTCCAGACACACATCACTACCACCACCTTCTCTGCTTAGGTATTTGGCAAAGATTTTTTATGCGAATTTCTGGTGTTTATAGCTTCGTTTTTGTTGCGTGAGAACAAAAACCGGTCTACGGAATAGAAAAAAGTAGGCCTTGATTACGTAAATACACAGTTAAAATGAGCATTGGTAGACTGACACTCATAAAATAATAATGTTCAAATAAAATTAAGTTACAATGGCAGGTACTAAGGCATGATTCCAATACCCAAAACACTATAATAATAAAGTTCTGTCACATTTCATATTTAGGTCTTATATATAGGTCTTATGCATTCTTGTGAGTTGACCTGAAGTTTGAAGTTTATTTTGCTTTTATTACAGAAAGATGAGGAGAAAAACGTTACAGAGGCCTGACAAAGGGATTCCGCTCCTGTTGGCACTCAGCATTACCGGTACAAATGGCAATGAAATATTGATCACGCAAATTCATATCCAATAAATGTCACATGAGCAGTATACAGATCACATGATGAATAATAGGTATAAAAAGTAACATGTAGCTTAAATCTGTTTAAACCGGATAAGTAGCCCGCAATACAAAATTGCATAAGCCAACCTCTTTTTTTCACCGTTGACGTATTGATCGGCCCCCGGCTTCCTCGGTAAGGTTTCTGCATTGAAATGAGTTTTCTCTTTGCTCATGTGTGAAGGAATCGCTAGCATTCTTTTGCACCTCACCGGGCCTTGCACTGTCTTCATGGTGGGCCCACCTTTGAATAAGCGACACTGTGACGTGGTGACTTCAGCAGGTGACATTATTGAGACGTCCCAAATGCCCCTTTTGTAACGATGAAATGACTTCACATGGTGACATCACATGACTTAAAAATTGCATCACTGATTTGCGGAACACACCTTGCTTGGCTTTGTGCTTTTGTGGATTTTTCACTGTCGTTATAGGGTCTATCACCCCATTCATCGTGGTGATGGATGTTCTAATTCATAAGGCACCGTCCGAGTCTGCTTCGACCAAGGGCACTGCTTAGATGAAGCGAGGAAATACGTCTAGTGAGAGTGAGGACACTGAGCTGTACTCCGCATTAGGTGACGAGTCCTCGAACGACGGCTTCAAACCCATACTGTACCGCGAAGCTCAACGAAGGTTCGTCAATGCATCTTTGGCATATTGCACGGTCACTGACCAAACTGCCCCACAGCGATGGCCTAACTCGATTCTGTTTGTGCCATCCTTTACCGCGAGGCTAAACAACGGATCTTCAATGCATCTTTGGCGCAATGCACGGCCACTGACAAAACTGCCCCACAACGATGGCCTAACTCAATCCTGTTAGTGCCACTGAACGCTATCGACAGTCTACGTGGGCGGAACAGGCAAGCGCTTTCTGTGTATCTTAAGAATATTGCCCCAATTGAGGTCAAAGAAGTACCATTAAACGCAAGAAGGAGCATCTTGGCAATTGATGTGCTGAACCTATGTGCGCTGAACGCGCTTCAGGAAGTAACGCAGCTGAGTAACATCAGAATCAAGTTTATATTACCAGCTGATAGCACCACTTCAACAGCAGTCATTTACGACATCGACACTGAAATTCTAAACGCGGGTCTTCCAGTGCTCATAAAACAGACAAATGAAGGTATGTCGTTGTGAATGTCGACCGCCTTCGTAACACACGTTGTGCCAGAATTACGGTCAAAATGGACTTTCTCTCCTCCAATGTGAAGTTTGGCCACTTTCTTCACCAGGTCCAACAATTTATTTTAAGGCCAATGCCTTGCAATACCTGCCAGAAGATTTGCCATGTGCAGTGTGCGTGCAGAAACTCCGCAGTGTGCCCCCGATGCTCAGAACCACACTCCGAGGATAAAAGAAGCGCGATCATACTGAAGTGCCCTTATTGTCAAGGTGCTCACAGTGGACCTTCCAAAGATGGCCCACGCATAAAAAAAGAGCTTACCATTCTTGGGCAAATGGTGCAAAACAGCTCTGCTCATAAAGAGGCCATTGAAAAAATCCGATGAATATGACGACATCACCGTCGAAGGTCTTCGCGAAAAACACAGCCAACTACAAATAGTAAGTCAACGCGTCTTGGAATGGCGCCCACTGCAGTGTACACCGCGGCAAACGCAGATGATGGAAGAGAGAAAATTAGCGAATCTCTTTCTGCTAGAGAGTGGCCACCACGCACGCAAACACGTCCTGTGGAAGTACTACATCAGAAGCCGCCTCCGTCAGAGCCAGATGCAATAACAGAGGAGCATGGAAACTTGGATATGCAAATGATTGCTCTTCTATGACCCTTAATTATTGCCATACGCAAGGTGTTGAACAACAAGCACACTACATCAGCCAGAAGTGCACACCAAGTACTGGACGCTCTAAGTCCAGTACTAGCAGCTTTTAACAGATTATGGCTCACCAGCCATTGTCCTTCAGAGAGGGTCAGAAAAGCAACATTGTTTCAGTGGAATGCACAGGAACTGACAAGCGCATTGCAGAATCCGTCGGTTTGTTTCCACCAATATGTTTCCCATCATCGTAATCTGCCAGCCAAATTTATCGAGCGCTATCAGACTGTCCGAATACGAATAATTTGTGCCGGCTTCTTTTAGTGGAAACAGCAAGATTCTGCTGTTTAATCCCGGTGACCTGAATTACATTTTTCAGTCTGTACCACCTTACAATAATGACCAACATGTACGCTTAACAGTGAAGAGAAAGGGTCTTACTGTCACTGTTGACGGTGCCTACTTGTCGCTAACAAGTATATTTGACCACAGAAAAGTAGAATCCATCACAGCATCGCCTTCCGGCCCATGGATCATCATCGGGGACTTTAACGCCCACCATACGCTATGGGGGAGCCCCAAGATCAGCGCAAAGGCCGGAAGTCTGATAACATATGCCCCAGATATTGAGTTCTGCTCGTTAAATGACGACAGTTTCTCATTTTTACGTGACCCTGAATACAGCAGCTGACTCAACTTGGCTTTTGTCTCCCAAATTCTTCTGAGATGTGCCGGATTAATAGCGGACATAGAAAAACATGGGAGCGACAACATTCCTACATGGTATGCACCCTCACATGCTCCACGAGAGTAACAAAATTTTATGTAGAATTAGAACGACTTTGGGCTCTTTGATGACGTGCGGAACGAAAGTACCGACGCACGAAAGCAATCGACGATTTACGATCCGCTAGACGTCTTCCAAAGGCGATACAACGCCGCATAGACAAGCTACAGTCAAAAAGTTGGGCTGCCTTCTGCGCGTCGTTAGATCTCCGCAAGCCTATATCACTATTGTAGAGGATAGTAAGAGGGCTCCGGACAGATTCCATTCAGTGGTCTTCATTCAAGGCTGAAGCCCTTTCTCAACAGAGATCGAAGGTGGATGTGGCAGAAGAGTTCTGTCCCAAATTATCTGGTCAGCACGCATATCCTAACATCTTCCCGCACACACGTGGTGGCACGACATCACGCGATCACCGCATGGACCAACTTTTTTTCAATTCAAGAGCTTAAAGCAGCACTGCCTTTGTGAAGGCGGGCATCAGCACTTGGGCCTGATGGAATATCCTGCAGAGCGCTGTGACACCTTGGTGAGTGTGCGAGAAATGCCCTTCTCGAGCTATACAGTGATTCGTGTTGAGAGGGCACACTCTCAGTTAAATGGAAGACCAGCCAATTGGTTGCATTATTGAAGCCTAGAAAGTCAGCATTGGTGCTCACATCGTACCGGGCGATTGCGCTGACTAGTTTTTGGGCAAAGTGATGGAAAAGTTGTTACTAGGATGACTGAAGTGGTACCATGACCATCACAACATCTACCCAAACGCTAGGACCTGTTTTCGCCATGGCCGATAATCAACTGGTGGCGTCATAGACCTGGTCAGTTACTTGCGACATGAAAAAGGCCGTAAGCATCTCTGCGCTTCTTATTTCTTGATGGTAAAGGGGCGTATGATATTATCACTCATGAAGCCATCCTCACCGCTCTCAAAGATGTAGGAGTGGGTGGTTGGATGTTGCAGTGGCTACGCGGCTATCTCTCTGAGCAATCCTTTTTCGCGAGAACAGAGGATGGTGACATTTCGCTACATTACAGCCACTGGGGTGTTTCCCAGCGCTGCGTAATTGCTTCTGTACTACTATACCTATCAGTGATCGCTCTTCATGAGCATCTGCCAAGTACTGTCGGATCGTCAATCTATGCGGACGACATCTGCGTTTGAACGTCTGCAGTAACACGCTTACAGTTGCAAGTGCAAATTTCGAGACCTGCCTCTCAAGCTGCTATTTACCTCCGTAAACGAGGTCTGAAAAGTTCCTTTAAGAAATGTTCACTTGTGGCGTTTACGTGATAACCAATGCATAACTACAGCGCTCTGATAAACAGCGAGAGGATACTTTACCTCCGATTGTATAAGTTCTTAGGCGTTATATTTGACCGAGAACTCTCATGTAGCCCACATGTATCATACATAAAACGGTAGTTGACAGGCATATGCCATTTGTTCAAGGTCTTCGCTGAAAAGAACTAGCGAATGTATATGGATGCTAAGTTGCGACAATAACGGGTTATTTTTCTTGGATTCATTCGGTGCAGCCTGTCTGCGTTAACCAACGCAAGTAAAACAAGTATACGAATGCTTCAGAGTGTCCAGGCTCATGCACTCCCGATTTGTCTAGGCTTTCCCTAAAGTGCATCGACAGCGGCAATTATCGCCATTACAAGGAACCACCTCATACAGACCCACGTTTGTGTTGAAGTGCTGATGACACATATACGGTACCTTGCTCGAACTCCTCGCCACCGCCTTGCCTCTCTTCCAGTGGAACGACCACGCACATCTTACTGCAAAACAGTGACCGCTCATGGTGAGCCCATCTCAACTTCGTTCTTTCCTACCGCTAGTCCTGTGACTGCTCCATGGCCCCTCGTTCAACCAACCATAACATTGTCATGCTTGGCGTCCAGAAAAAAGCTGATTTGTCGTCACCAGTTCTTAAACAGCTCCACTACTTCTCTTGAATGAAAAATACCAAGAGTCCATACGTATACACTGACGGATCGGTTCGGCCAAACAGCTCAACTGGAGCAGTCGTGATACCAAGGTTGGTCACAACGAATAATTTCAAGACATCCCACGCACCAACATCAACGGCAGCAAAATTGACAGCCCTTCATATTGCGTTAAAATTTGTGATTGCCAACCTAGACGCAACTTGACTGTTTTCTGCGACTTGAAGGCGGCACTGCAGTCTTTACTATCAGCCTCACGCCGCAGACAACACGAGCAGCTCGTACTAGAGATAGCAGAGGTTATACACCACCTGAGTGAGAAAGGGCACCAAATTACATATCAGTGGTTACCCAGCCACTGGGAAATCATCGGCAAGGAACGGGCCGATCAAGCTGCCCGCTCAGCTCAAGCTGAAGACCATGAACATCAACTACCACCTTCTAGGACAGATGCTGCACAAACGCTCCGCTGGCTTGCTTGCCAGCAAACCACCTCGCATTGGAATCAGCCGCACTTCAAGCATGCCGGACTGTACTCGCTTGACCCTACGTTAAGTCTTCAATTTCCGTCGAGGCTTCGCCGAACGCACCAGGCTCTTTTCGGTAGGCTGCGGTTGGGCGTTGCGTGTACCACCCCCTATTGATTGATATGTGGATTTTAACGTTTCAAAACCACCATATGATTATGAGAGACGCCGTGGTGGAGGGCTTCGGAAATTTCGACCACCTGAGGTTCTTTAACGTGCACCCAAATCGGAGCACACGGGCCTACAACATTTCCGCCTCCATCGGAAATGCAGCCGCCGCAGCCGGGATTCGATCCCGCGACCTGCGGGTCAGCAGTCGAGTACCTTAGCCACTAGACCACCACGGCAGGGCTTACCGCCCCCTATGCTTTTCGCATTGGGATGACCGACACCCCAGCCTGTGGCTGCCGTAACAAAGAATAAATCATCTGACATATCCTTTGTGACTGCCTAAAGCATAGTAGACAACGACTATGTCTTTGCAAGGAACTCAGCAAATTTAATCATCAACCTCTGTTGGAGGCTAAAATTATACAATATCGACAAGATACAACTTCACAGTAAAAGGCCCTCAAAACGATACTGCACTTTTTGCGCTCGACTGGCCTTTCTGTAGAGTTCTAGCCCGAACACCCTTCCTGTGTGTATTTTCGTTTTCTCATGAATGCACGTGCGTTTTTCATTTCCTTTCTATATACCCCCTCTTTCTTCCCCCGATTTACCACCCCCAGTGCTGGGTAGCAAACCAGATGCCAATATCTCGTTAACCTCTCGGTCTTCCTTCTCGCTGTCTCTCTCTCTCGTTTGATGATGACTCCAAAACTTTGGCCTTGAAAATAATGCACAAAAATACACTTCAGTGTTATTGAGACAGCTTCGAATCACACTCTATGTTAAGGTTTGGTTGCTTGGTTGATCACGCCCGTTTTAAATGTATCCGCTAGCTCAAATACTGAAAAAAACTCCTCCAAACAGCTTCGGGCACATTGTTCTGAAGCCAGTGTGTGGTCTACCGTTTACCAGGCACGCCGTAATTCTGGCGGATGCAGTAGCTGCAGGAAACCAACTCTCAAAATCTGTATAGGGCATCAATACATGCGGTATAATAGGAAATTTTGGCAGACTCCCAAATGCTAGAAGAAACAGACCGAGACAAGCGTAAGACTGGCTCCGTATGTACACATAGTGCCAGTGGTCCTTCTCTTTTCTTTTTTATTGTCATGCTTTAAATTGTGTCCTCACAAACGAAGAAAAATTCTCCGTCACCTGATAAACGCCATGTCATAGCTTCACAAGTTGTGCAGTACAGAAACAATAAAGCTGCCGGAAGAAAAATCCCGCAAAACAACTTTGAATGGCAAATTTAGTTGAAATGTGCTGGTCACTCCTGTTCTTTCGAGCCCCGTGTGCCTTTTGTAATAAATGGTAGAAGACACTTTGCTGATATTACCAAGCTGACATGTGGGAACGTACGTTCGCCTATAACATGACGCAAGGGAAACGTCGCCAAAATTTAAAATTACGTCGTATAATGAAGGACGTGCCCTGTATACGTACGACAGTGGAAAAAGCACAGGCACATCGGAGGCTGTTTTTAATATCTCCTCGTCTGACGATACTTCTCGCGATTGCCAGTGCAGTGTGGGTGTGGATATAGGAATTCTAACCGAAGTGTAGATTTTATCTAGTTCACGTTTTTTTGTAGACATCCTATATGTGATTTTATTTATTTCATCATTCTGCACACAAACGCCTCATAATCCAACCTAATTTTTTTTTTCAGCACACAAGCTCCTAACCCACGTCTTTGGTTCTGTCGAAATGCGTGCGTATTAGAACAAGTATGGGAAGGTAATGCACTTTTTGCTGTTTATTAGGTTGCATTGTTTAGAATATAAGAAAAGGTCGTAGCTTCTGAAAGAGTCACATATTTGCAGGTGCTTGCTTGCTGCCACGCATAACATGGCTCGATTCTTACTGCCATTTTAGCGTCCACTTGATACGCTCCAATGGTTAGAGTGCTTCGTATTACACGTGTCCGATGTATATACCAAGCTTCAGGTACTGTTTTACAGCAAAATATGTTACGAGATCACGATGGGCGCTTTTGACGCCATAGTTATCGGCCACTACCGCCACCGCTTTTGATAACTGTTATCCCGCAAAAATAGGAAGAAAACAGAAATCAATGAAAAACAATTAGGATAGCATGGTATTACAACTCAGGCCCTGCACGTAGCAGCCAAGTAATCTACAACAGAATAATTCTTGTTTTCGAGACTGCATTGCAAACTGACCCTATACAAGCTTCATTTTAGGAGATGAACCATGTTTGCACATGTATTAGAGCGCTTAAAAACTGTATAATACATTCTGGCGCCACGCTATGCGAATTCATGAACGAGTGTAGCATTGAATGCTTGCAAACTAAAGGCTGTGACATAATTGTTCCACGTCATCGGCCGCAGCATCAGCAAAGGGCACATAATGCCGTACGGGTGCATAACGGATACCACGTTTTGCCAAAGAATGACTGAGACTAATAAAGGACTGGAAGCTGTTTTAATTCACAAAAATTATGATCAATTATATTTTAGTGGGTACTATTCAAGCGTATTCGTTGTAGTTTTGGTAAATCTCTAAAAGCCGCTCTTCAAGTTTTCGCTGTGACTTTGTTGCTCGTTAGGTCCGGAGGGCGCCTAATGCGAGTGGAGCCCTGGACATAAGTCCGAAGCAGCCGAAGCTGCAAGATATCCCTTATATTTTCCATGAAAAGAAGTTAGACACTTACCGCGGAGGCCTGGTGCTGCTATTTTATCTTAATTTACCTTTTATCTTTCTCTTCACTTAGATACAAATTTCTCTGTATACGGAGACAAAAAAAAAGCAGTAGAGCCAAATAAGCACGGATGACGCTACAAAATGTCTCCATAAGGCAATATTAGCAGCTCACTTGGCAGCACAGTAGAAAACACTAAAAAAGTTTCAAAGAGCCGTCAACGCACCAATGTCGTCCAAAACCTTGTTGGCCTTGTCATCACGAAGAAAGTTGTTCACAACTGCTTGTGCTAAAGGCAATAGACTCAAATGAAAAATTGCGAGTGAGAAATTGTGTATTAATATACACTGCCGTTTTCTAAGGTACTTACTTGACATTTTTTTTTCTCTCATCTCGTGCCTGCTGATGAAAGCTGTCTTCAATAATCAACAGCACTCGCAACTTTATGTGGAAGACATCGCAACATCCACACACACACACAGATATATATATATATATATATATATATATATATATATATATATATATATATATATATATAATAAATGTCAAGGAATGTATAGGGGAAGTCATTAGACTCAATTGTTATGTAAATGTGAAGAGAGAAAATAGAAAATATTGTGTCATTTGAGTCAGTAATTTTGTGTCAAAACACGGAAAAACGAGCCCTTAAGTATACACTTCTTTCTCTCTCTCCCTCTCTCTCCATCTCTCTCTGTATATATATATATATATATATATATATATATATATATATATATATATAGTCAAAAACAAAAACAAGACCAACAGCCAGGCGTTCACTGAAACCAGAGCAACAAAACGTTCTTGTTTTCCTCACACACAAAACGAGTATGAGCCACAGCGCTCGTTCTTCAAAAGTGGCATGCGTCGTTACCCTTTCTCCCAAAAAGCATCATCTTGATGCTATACAAAAAGGCAAAAAAAGAAACCGAGGTGAAGGTTACTGTTGAAGCAAAATGAATGACGTAACGCACAATGATGCAGTCGGTTGTGAGTCAGGAGTCAATCAGAAAATAGGAAAGAATGTAAGACAAGAAGGTAAAAAAACGACGCAAAGTCACCAATAACGTCAATCACTCCACTGGTAAGCCAAAGCGCGAAAAGTATGGTTTGAGCCTTGAACCGTAAATCAACACTTAGGCTTCCTCACCAGGTTTGAGAATAAATTCACGGTGACGAAGATTGTAGCAGGATGCGTCTGCGGTTTGGTGACACTGAATATGGTGACGAGCAAGTTGAGGAGCTTCCTGTGTGCACTGCGCAAACTTGGCGGCATCCAAGGAATACATTCCCAAGTTGCCGAGCAGGAGCATGACGTCAAGAATTGTCGTCCCCTTGCAACCATGCACTAAGCGAAAATGTCTGAAACCGGTACTTTCTTGTACAGCAGCATACGTAAAAGTTATGTAAGGAAAGATATCATCTGAGTTCTTGGGCTCAATGACCCCATACATTAACAGCATGGCGGCAATTGTCTTGTTAAGTCATTCAGTGAGCCCGTTTTCTAGCAGGTGGTAAGCTGTTGTTTTACGATGTTCAGTGCCACTTCATTGCAAGACTTCCTGCATCATCTCTCCTGTGAAAGCTGTTTCACGATCAGTTACGATGATGGCTGGAGCACCGGGATGTAATACGATGCTGTTAACAAAAAAGAAGAGTGCCGTCTGCTGCAGTAGCTCTTGGAAGCGCCTTTGTTTTGCAGTAGCGTGTTAAGTAGTTAGTAGCGACCACAGTCCACTGGCTTTCAGATGAGAACGTTGGTAATGGTTTCAGCAAGTACACGCCAATCTGATAAAAAGGCGCCTTCCGTGGATCTCTTGGTTGCACTAGTCCAGCTGGTCATAGAGGTGAAATCTTACGTCACTGACAGTCGCGACATGTGCGAACGTAGTGCTTCACTGTCTACGCGAGATGAAGCCAGTATTAGGAGTGGTGAATTGATTGCAGCGTGCGCTTATAACCGAAGTGTCCAGACGATGGCTTTTCGTGACACGCACGTAAAATGTTCTAACGAAGCGTGGTTGGTGCGACAAGCAGATACGTACCATGTGTAGAATCAAAGTTTTTTTTATAAAGTACTCAATCACACAAGCAAAAGGAGAAAAGTGAGCATGAAAAACTTTGAGGAGGGTGAGAGATGCGTCATTCCAGGTAGTCAATGAGTGGGACGAATTCCGAGTCGTCACGCTGTTGCTGAGTAAAGCTGGTTGCTGATATGACAGAATAAAAGTTTCATCGTCTTCAAGGTCAGTGTTCGTATTTTCGAGTGGTGCCGGTAAAAGCCAGTCAGCATCAACATGTTTCCGCCCAGATTTATGGACGACGGGAACGTCAAATTTTTGTAGTCGAAGGCTCCTCCGTGCTAGACAAACTGAAGGATCTAGATTTGAGAGCCAACAAAGAGAATGGTGGTCACTAACTACCCTGAATGGGCAGCCCTACAAGCATGGGCGAAACTTAGTTAAATCCCTGACCACAGCTAGGCATATGTTTTTGGTCGCAGAATAGTTCTTTTCCACTGGAGTTGACGTTCTGCTTGTATAAGTGATAACAGGCTTTACGCCATTATGCCACTAATATATTATCGCTTCCAGTCCAACGGTGCTGGCGTCTGAGTGTGACTCCGTGTCAGCGAATTCGTCAAAATGACGCAATACAGGCCGAGCGTGCAGAAGATTTTCTAGGGTGTTTAACTCATGGCGCTGGTCTGAACCCCAAGCCAACGAAACAAAATTTTTTGTAAGCTTGTTGAGGGGTTCAGCGATTTTCGAAAAGTTGCTCGCAAAGCGCCTGTATTACGCACAAAGCCTCTGAATTCGGCGTAAGTCGCGCTTATTTTTGAGCACGGGAATGGCGGAAACGGCACGGGTTTTCCTCGGATCTTGGCAGATGCCGACATGGCTCACGCCATGACCAAGAAACCTCAGCTCTTTGTATCCAAATTAGCGTTTTACAAGTTTTAGAAAAAGACCCGCTGTTCCAATTGCCTGAAGATTTGCCTGAAGGTGCTGTACATGCTGTTTGAACGTGTCTGCAAAGACCATAACCTCATCAAGATAAGCCAGGCATAATGTGCATTAGAGCCCCATGAGAACCGTAATTATCTTTCTTTGGAAAGTAGCTGGCGCTGAGCATAGACCGAAAGGCAAGACTTTACACTCATACAGGCCGTCGGGAGTATTGAAAGCCGTCTTTTCTTGGTCATCCTCGTCTACTGCGTTCACTGCCAGTAGCCGCTACGCAAATTCATTGAGGAAAAGTACTAAGCCTTCGCATATAGCCCAGTGAGTCATCTATCCGACGAATTAAAAAACGCTGTTTTGGTGACCTTGTTTAATTTACGGTAATCAATGCAAAAACTCAACGTACCATCCATCTTCTTTACTAGCATAACTGCCGAAACCCAGTGACTGGTCGATGGCTGGATGACGTCGTCCTTAAGAATCTGTCGGACTTGGTCACGTATAGCACTTTGTTCATTTTGAGACACCCCATAGGCATGTTGTCGGATAACTCTTTCGGTGGGTTGCGTAATGATATGATGCTGGGCAAGTGGCATCAGGTTAACCCTCAACGTAGTAGCAAAGCAGTCTAGAAAGTAGCCGAGTATACACAAAAATCTTCCTCGTTGTGCCGAAAGTAGACCCTCGATCACGTCGAGGGTTCGAGTGTGGTTATTCGACAAAAGTGAAGCTAGTGTGGGGGAACCTTGGGTATCGGCAAACTTTTCAAAGTATGCAATGGCAGTGTGTCTCGTAAGGTGACATTATTAGTCGCAGAAGCTCGTGCTTAAGAGATCAGCATGTCTCTTGCTAGACCGAACGATTGCTTGGGCAACTCAGATTCGTCGTGAAATAAGGAGATCAAATCGTCCTCCGCAGATATTACGTCAGACACGTCCTGTCCCAATTTTACTTTGAAAAAGAGGCTGCTTCGAGACGGGAGGGTCAGAGAATCGTCACTAACACGGTGCGATCTCTTTGAGAATTCCGAACCGTCAGTTGCAGCACTAAAGTATCCTCAAGCGACACAATGAAATCACGGAGGTCAATGACTACGCAGTATTTACAAAGAAAATTCATTCCCAGGATGATTCGCCGAGAGCAAATGCGCAATACGAGGAAAAACCCCATAAGTCTCGATGTACGGATTCAAATGCGTGCCGTGTACATACCAGTAGGCATCATAAGATGGTTACCTGCCATGCGCGAGTATGGTTTTCGCTATGATGTGGTAACCTTCCTTAGTTCAAATGCCAGTGCAGTCCTCATTACGAAAAAATTGGTGCAGGTATCGACGAGGACGTTGGCAGCATGATTGTCGACGAGGACGGTGAATTCGGCAAAAAAGGTCTTTTTGCTGTCGGAGAACACTGAAAAACCACGTCATCGGGTTGTTGCATCGAAGGAGGGTCTTTACCAGATCATTTGATCACAACTTCACCCACATAAGTCGCCGTTCCTTGTTTCCTCGACGGAGAGTTGGTGACCGGCTCCTGAAGAAAGCGGAAGATGACGAAGGCAAACTAGGCGACGTAGACCGGCGAGGCAATGGTGATCTAGATTGGTGGTGCAGAAGAGCCGAAAAATTTCGCTGGCCCTTAAGGTAAGCTTTGATATCACGGGGGCGCTCACCACAGCGTGGGCATTGAGCATCATGATGGGAACCGCGGAGACCTAGTTGGCAGTACCGACAGCTCTGGGTACACCTGACTCGCTTCGCCACAGTGAAAGCAGAGTGGATGGTTATTCGATGTGCGCCACGTACTTGCCTTCCTAGCATTTTGTCTTGAGGCTGGAAGATAGGAGGGTGCACTTGGAAACTTTGAGATGAGAGGTGGACTCGAAGCCGTGTCCTGGACGGTGGCGCATAGCCGTCTACATTGTCCGCATAGCGGGACCTGTAGCCGTTGGCTCAGAGATTCGTAATGCAGCCACATATGTCAGGACCGAAGCCTTAGTTATTGGTGGTGCAATTTGCGCCAAAGGTGCGACTGCCAGCCAAACTTCTTGTCTGATTACATCCGCGATGTCTGGGACATTTGGACGGGATTCCACTGCCTGAAGATGTCGCGGTTCATCCCGCACGACTCTTCGATTGACTTCATTCGAAGACCTGTTTCTTGTTGCCAGATTAGATAAAGCATGCGGTGGCCGGGATGTGGCATTCGTATTAGGACGAACGTTGCTGCAGAGTACGCTCCATTAAAGTTGCCGCACAGACGAACTGAGCGACGATCTTCGGTGGATTGCGCATGAGTTCAGCGAAAAGCTGTTCTTCTACACCCCGCATCAAATGTCGTACCTTCTTCTCTTCCGACATTGCAGGGTCGGTGCGCCTGAAGAGCCGAAGCATGTCCTCGGCAAACATACAAACGCGTTTGTTCGGTAGCTACTTTCTGCAGGATATGGCTTGTTTAGCCCTCTCTTTTCTTTCGTATTTGCGATAGGCGTCACGGAGCTGTCGGCTGATCTGTTGGCATGCCCATGTCCCAAAGAAGCCCTTGTGGTTCTCGTACAACGTCTTCGCAGAAACTTCCAAGAAGAAGTAAATCCTGCGCAGCTTGCGAACATCGTCACATTAGTTTAAACTGGCAACTCGATCAGAGTGGTCGAGCCAGTCATCCACACCATCGAAGATATCTCCGTGGAACGGTTTTGGTGTCTGTGGCACATGAAAAACTTGCGCGACAGCAGAACCATGGAGATCACTCCTTTGGACCACCTTGCATGTCGTCGGAGCTGTTTTCTTTCTGAGTGTGAATGCCAAGGGAACAAATTCACGGGGTAACCCACGCAGGCAGTGGCTGCCTCTTGCTCTGAGAGAAGTAGCTGTCTCCAAAATGGTTGACACCGCCGCAGTACACGTACCCAGCATCTCCACCAGTAATGTCGTGAACAAAAACAAGACCTACAGCCAGGAGTTGACTTGAACCAGAAAATCGTTCTATTCTTCTTCGCACCCAAAACGAGTACGAGCCACAGGGCTCGTTCTTAAAGGGTTGCATGCGTCAATATATATATATATATATATATATATATATATATATATATATATATATATATATATATCGAAGAATTTTTTCCGAAGAGCCAAACGTACTTGACAAGAGCAGAAACACGACTTTGGGGTTGTCTGATATTTATTTTCAACAGTTTCGACTGGTGTACAGGCTTCGTTGGCTGTGCTAGCAGTTGTTCGCAAATCCTGACGCAGATATTGTTATTTATATTATAATAATTATTCAGCACCTGCTGCTTGCTCAAATCTGTGGTGCAAGGCAACGATGACAGTGGAGTTGCTAGAGGAAAAGACATGTGCGATGGTGGCACTAATTATGGCCAGCACTATGTATCGTTTATGCACCATATACCACATCGCCGCAGTGAGGCCAGTCGTTATTCAGACAACCAACTCATTTTGGAACGTCGTCTAAGGCCATTTGCGTTTCTCCTGCGTGCAGCTAGACAGTGGTTAGCGAGAACTACGACTTGGAAGGCACATTTGATGGCGCCAGAAAGAGTCGCCATAGGCAGATTTCCATGTCGACTGCCAGCATGGCTGAGAAATTCGACCCCAATGATAAAGTGAATTTTGCCCACCGGAGTAGGCTGACACCTTTAAGCCGAGCAGTAGTAACCTGGTCGGGAACGACCATGGTAATGGAGTCAGTTTAACCAGCCAGAAACAATCTGGCAGCATGGTCGAGACTGACATATAAAATGCAGTCAGCACTCCTCAGCAGAAGCGTTGTCGACAGGTTCGCGCGCTCACTGCCATGGCCGAGTGTGATGACGAAGAACGACACTGGACTTCGGGGGCGCGAAGAGCTTGTGGTACGTTGAGAAAAACGAGATAGAATACAACATACAGCAACTTGCTCGATGAACAGCTGTTGAGACGGTCTCGCTCTCTCCTCTCAAAGGATTGTTTTTTGAATAAATGTTGCTGCTTACCTACCTTTGGCCTGCCTACTTCGTGCCCTACATTATATATATATATATATATATATATATATATATATATATATATATATATATATATATATATATCCTGTTCGCGATGGCTGCCTTACACTGAGCTTCGGCAGTTTCCTGTGGCATTATCTCCCCTCTCAAGTAGCATCGTCCCTATGCGTGCAATGCGGTTGTAGCGTAGCAAGCGGTTGGTTGGCTAGTCTTCGTATCGGCTGAAGTAGGGCTTAATGCGTGCAATGTTTACGCGCTCCGTAGGATTCTCGAATGCACGTGGCCTGTAGCCTTAACTTTATAAACGAGGTCACTGAGTCGGTGTACTATCTCATATGGACTGAAATATCGGCAGATGAGTTTTTCAGACAGGCCTTGTCGGCGTACTGGGGTCAGTATCTACTCTTTTTAGCCAACATCATACAGCGTTTCACGTCTTCTTCGGTTGTACCGGTCTTCGTCGAGTCGTTGTTGGTGACATAATTGCTACCTTGCTAACTGGTGGGCCTCTTCCTCTTTTTGTAGAAAGTCGTCCAGATTAAGGGGATAGTCGTCTTAGTCTATCGGTAATATGGCGTCCAGTGTTGTGGTAGCTGCACGACCGTAAACAAGTTGAAACGGTATAACCTTGGTGTCTTGTACGGTCGTGTTTTAGCCAAAGGTCACATACGGTAAAATTTTGTCCCAGTTTTTGTGCTCGCCATCCACATACAAAGATATCATGTCAGCAAGAGATCTGTTAAGACATTCCATCAGGCCATTGCTTTGAGGTTCGGTTGTTTTTGCGGTTGTTTTTCTGTGAATAGTTGGAGTCATATTGAGGAGACACTTCATAAGTTCTACTATGAAAGCCGTTCTGTGATCGGTGATTACAACTGTACAGTGTCATGGCGGAGAACTACGTTTTGTACAAAAAAGACTTGACCATTTCAGCTGCCGTTCCCCAATCCAAAGAGTCTGTTTCAGCGTATTTCGTTAAAAAATCGGTCGCGACCACTATCTATTTTCTGCCGAATGAAGACATCGAAAAGGGTCCAAGGAGGTCCATTCCATCTTGTTGGAAAGGCGCTTTCAGTGGGTGTATAGGTTGTAGAAGGCCCGACGGTCTAGCAATAGCTGTTTTCAGTCTTAGGCGTTCGCGGCATGTTTTAACATAGCGCTGTGCTGAAGCGAAGAGCTTGGACCAATAGTTGTGCAGACTGATTCTCGCAAGCGTTCTAGTCACGTCCAAATGTCCAGACAAGGGCTCATCGTGGCGCGCTCGTGTTATTTCTTGTCGCATATTTGTAGGAACGACAAGCAGGAACTTTTCGCAGTCTGGCTTGAACTTTCTCTTGTAGAGAACATTTTTTCGGAGGCAGAACAATTCGAGGCCTCGGGAAAATATACGCGGCACTCTTCCGTCGACTCCTTCCAAGTGTTTGAAGAGGAAGGAGCAATTCGTCGTCAGCGCGTTGAAATTTGGCTATTTGAGTAGTTTCGACAATACCTACGAACAGAAAGTCTTCGTCTTCTGATAGTGCTGTGTCTACAAGCACTCGTGACAAACAGTCAACATTGGTATGCTTCCTCCCAGATCGGTATACTACAATTATATCATATTCTTGCAGTCTGAGGCTTGACTCTGCTAGTCGTGCGGATAGATCCTTGATGTTCGCCAGGCAACAAAGGGCATTATGATCGCTGACTGCCTTGAATGGCCTACCATATAAGTAAAGCCGAAATTTACTGATGGCACAAATAACGTCAAGACATTTTTCTCTGTCGCGAATAGTTGGTTTCTGCTTTTGTTAGAGTCCGGCTGGCGTAAGCTATGACCTTTTCTTCGCCATTCTGCCGCTGTAGTAGAACGCATCCAAGGCCGATGTTACTCACATCTGTGTGTATTTCCGTGTCAGCTGTCTCGTCAAAATTAGAAAGAATTGGGGGCTTTCCAACCATTTTGCTTATTTGTTGAAGGCGCTTTGCTGTTCATTTTGCCACTGAAAAGGCTAATCTTCTTTCGTGAGTTTCGTTAAATGTTTTGCGATTTTCACTGAATATCGCACGCAGTACGCACACAGACATAAAAATTTCCGTAATGAATTTTTGTCTTTTGGTACCAGAAGCCTTTCAACGGTGGCTGTCTTTTAGAGATCAGGTCGAACACTTTGGGCACTGACGATGTGCCCCAGAAATCGAAGTTTTTCATAGCCGAACTGGCGCTTCCCTGGCTTGATAGTCAAGTCTACCGAACAGACAGTTGCTAACACCGACCGAAGGCGCTTCATGTGCTCCTCAAATGTTGCGACAAAGATGACCACGTCGTCGAGGTACACTAAGCAACATTGCCACTTCAATCCGGATAGTACAGAGTCCAAAAGGGAGAGCCTTAAATTCAAACAGTCTGTCCGCTGTAATTGACACAGTCTTCTCACGATCACGTTAATCAACTTTTATTTGCCAGTATCAACTCTTGAGATCTAATGTAAGAAGAACTTTGCTCACCGAAGTCGATCTAACGTGTCGCCGATGTGCACAAGAGGGCATACATCCCGTTTAGTCACAGCTTTCAGTTTTTGGTAGTCGACATAAAACCGTAGCGTTTTACCCTTTTTCTTGACAAGAACCACGGGAGATGTTCACGGACTGTTAGAAGGCTGGATAACATCATCTTGGAGCATCTCCCGTACCTGATTCTTTATTACTTCCCTTTTCTTCGGTGAAACACGATACGGGTGCTCGCATACTGGCCTGTTTGTCACGTCCGTTATAATCCTGTGTTTCGTAATCCTCGTGCACCGTACCTTAAAACTATTGGAGAAACAGCTGCGGAATTCCCGTACTAGGTCATATAGCTGTCGTCGTTGAATCACTGAAAGATTAGGATTGAAAGATAAGACGTCGCAGATGTCAGATGTTAGTTTCATATCTGTTGGTGTAGCTTCGAGACTGCTTATTTCTGTCACTTCACGGAACTCGTAAAGAAAGGCTATGGCTGTTCCATTTGCAATGTTTTGGAGTTCGTCCCAAAGATTGTGAGGAGAGTGTCTGCACAACCGTTCCGCAGCTTGATGATTCCTCGTGCTGCACAGACACATCTCTTCAAGAAAATATCCATGTTGCAGTCTGCCACACCCTCATAATTGCGAAATGTACCTATTCTACAAGAACCACTACACTGCTTCGTACTGGTACTGTTACATCAAGATCGATGACCTGTAGTGGAGTGTTGTACCGCTCTTCTGCTCGTGCTGCTCTTATAGCGTGTCCTGTCGAAAATGAAACACTTGGCCTCTGCGAAATTAATAATGGCACCATTAGCTTTTAGAAAATCTATTCCGAGTATGACTTTACTCGAACACACGGGCAGGACTACAATGTCACCGACCTAAATGAAGCCCCGTATCACGACCCTTGTGATACATCAGCTGAAAGGGGTGATGAAGTGACCGCCTTCAGTACGTACTTGTGGTCCATTCCATTCGGTCAGATCTTCCCCGAGTCACTTTGCTAATTCGTCACTTGACACAGAAGAATCCGCACCAGTGTAAATCAAAGCTCGTATTGGAGTGGAGGATCTTTATATCCCAGGTCACAAGTGGCCTCACCTCCATAGGTCGCCCTCTTCAGTTTCCCGGATTTGGGCTAGCGAATGATGACTAGACCTGTTCGGGAAGGGACGTGGACTGGGCGAGTGGTAGCGCATCGGAGATGGCGAGCATGGTTGATGATGACGAGGCAGGTCGAAGTTCCGACGTGAGCATAGGTAGTCTTCAATCTCTGAAGGTCTTTCGCCGTTTCGCGGACACGGTGCGTTGATGGCGAATCTCCTTAGACCAGCTTGACGATATCGGCAGAATCGGTACAGGTGGCCAGCTTTTCTGCAGTGGAAGCACAAGGGCCTACGTGTGGCATCTCGCCATACATCGCTCTTCCGTGGCATTGGCTCTGCCGCACGAGGTGGAGTGTGTGCTACTTCTACGATTTCAGGTGGGCTACCAATGTCTGCACATAGGCACTTGTTGTCTCAATCAGCGCATAGTTCAGAGCAGGTGGCCTGAGCACCTCAGAGTACGTTGCCACCCGCGGTGTCGCTGGCACACCACTCTGCGGCTCCCGCATGG
Organism: Rhipicephalus annulatus; assembly: GCA_013436015.1. Classification (NCBI taxonomy): domain Eukaryota; kingdom Metazoa; phylum Arthropoda; class Arachnida; order Ixodida; family Ixodidae; genus Rhipicephalus; species Rhipicephalus annulatus. The sequence continues at coordinate 976,784 of WOVY01011207.1, read as the reverse complement.
CCTGCTGGATTTTTTCTCGGACAACTTCAGCAAGAGACTGCAGTGGCATCACGTGAGTGCAATTTCCTTGATTCCTCCCTGACAACAGACCGGAAGAGCTCCCGCAATGTGTCAAGATTACCATCGATGCCTGCTGATTAGACGTTTGCTGATGCACCGGCTACGTCGCGGTTGTACCATTGGGCTCTCTGCTGCAGCGTCGTTTCGATGGTTGTTGCTTCCGACCGAAACTCAGCTATAGTGCGGGGCGGATCGCGGACGAGTCTCGCGAACAGCTCTTGCTTTACCCATGCATGAGGTAGTGCACCTTCTTCTCTTCCGCCATGCCGGAACAACTTGCTTGAAAAGATGGGACATATTTTTGATGTACATCGCAACCATTTCATATTTTCGTTGACTTCGTGTACGAAGAGCTGCTTCCGCCTTTTCCCGGAAATCACCGTTGTCGGACGTACTCACAAGCTGCCGCCGAAGCTCTTGCCACGACGTCACAGATGCCTCAAATTTTTCGTACCACAATCGCACAGAGTTTTGCACCGCAATGTAGACGTTGCGCAGCTTTCCTCTTCCTTCCACTGATTTAGATTTCCCACTCTTTCGAAGTGCTCTAACCAGTCTTCGGCGTCCTCGTATGGGTCACCGTAAAACACCTTTGGAATGACAGGTTCGCTTACGATGAGTCGTCACGGAGCAGCTGGGCTCGTCATAGTGGTGGTGTCACTTGTCTCCATCAACGATGTTCTTGAGACAGAAGGAAGTGGTCTGAATTCTGGCGATCCTCCTCGGATATGGTGGCTGACTCGTTGGTGTACCGGTGTAAACTCCACAGGATGCGGATGGTCAGTGCTTGGATTTCGCTATCGTGTGGAGCCCGGAATCATTGACCCAGCATCTCCACCAGAAAATGTAGCAGATATAACAACCTCACAACAAGAATGTCCTATTTGCAAGTTTTAATAAAGGCGAACTTGTGCTCAAGCCAAAGGAATGACACAGCAGCTGGGAACCAAACGTCTATAGTTTTCGCGAACCACTGCTTCGAGAATCGTCGTTTTTGTCTTCACGCGCGCTGGCCACTTGGTCGAAGCTCGTGCGCATGCAGGACCCACTTGCTCATTGCGGCTGGCTTCGTCCCGTGTAGCGGTGCCGTCAGCGCTTCTCTTGTTCGCGCATTGGCAGTTTCCCGAGGCAATGGCAGTATATATATATATATATATATATATATGTGTGTGTGTGTCTGTGTGTGTGTGTGTGTGTGTGTGTGTGTGTGTGTGTGTGTGTGGGTGACGCTTCAAAGGTGAATGTGGGAAAGGAAGATGAGGAAGACGAAGGTTCATAATAAACTGGTGGTCTGACTGACGCCATGTCTCATCCGTTACACTAAGTCGAAAGGATCTACCGCAGCAACATCATGAGCCCACCAAAGAAGATGATCAGCCTGCCAAAATACACTAGAACTGAAGACGACGTCCCTGTTGGCAAGTGGTTGCACCTCTTCGAAACGAAGGCGAGCAACGTCAGCTGGTCCGAACGAGATCGCATCGAATGCATCAGCGAGTACCTAGAAGGTGAGGCGTTCCGCTCGTACATCAAGGAGATTTTTCGACGCAGAAGATACGTGGGAAGGCATCAAAACAAGCATGATATAACAATTTTCTGCAGCTTTTAGTGACCATTTCCGCCAATTCATACACTGCAGGCTCAAACGAGAGCAGCGCATCAGGCACTACTACGAAGAGAAGACACACCTTGGTCGCCTCGCAGAATTAAAAGACGTTCACACAGTATCAGGATTGACCGATGGTGTACCTGAAGAGATCGAAAGGCGCCTCGCTGGATTGACGCTCACCACCCCGGCCAAGTGGCTTGCTGCTGCGCTTTAAGTGGAAGACTGTCTACAGAGGTGCTTCCCGACACTCGTCAAAACGGCAGCTCATGCGTCGAGAGCCTCATTCTTCGTGACCATGGCATCCTTGCAGGATCGATGCGCACCCCTCACAGTGAGTGCCGACATTGTGCATCCGCTAGTTTGCCGAATCAGATTCACTGGCACAATGAGTGCCCTTGTGAATTGGTGTCTGCTCTAGCTGACAACCAGGGAAACGAAGAGGGCGGCCCAAAGCTCGTTAATACGTTTTGGTGCACTTGTTAACGGACACATGGTGAACGCAACTCTGGATACAAGAGCGACTATAACCTGTAATAATGAATAAGTGTTCAAAAACCTCAAGCTGCAGTTGCACAAGGATCCATGCATTAGTGTCCAACGAGTCACCTCAACCACAAAAACTATGGGCCGCGTACACATACAGTTGGAAATAGGGAAGATGAAGCGGGCAGTCCAAGCACATGTTCTACAAGGCCTGAAGACTGAATTCTTGCTAGGCCTGGACAACGCCTCCTTTTTCAGCCTGTCACTGAATTTAAACACGAAGACTTTGCTTCAAGACAGCAAAACTTTGGAAAATTCCTTTCAAACACAAAACTGTGTCTTCAGCGCCGATACAACCCCCCTCTTCAAGCCGTTGATGTCACGCACCTTCCACCATCGCAACAAGCTGCTTTGAGAGAGTTGCGACATGGCGTCAGGCAGAACACCAGTTTATTCTGAACCTTCGTCTTCCTCATTATTTTCCCCACATTCACATGTGTAGCGTCATATATATATATATGAGTGAGAAGTGTGTACCTAAGGGCTCGTTTTTTATGTTTTGACACAATAATAATGAGGTCTAACAGACAATAATGCCAAGGAATGTATAGGGGAAGTAATTAGAGCAATAGGAATGTAAATAGGAAGACAGAAAAGAGCGTGAAAAAAATAACCAGCCGTGAGCAGTAATCGAACCTTCGACCTTCGAATAACGCGTTCGATGCTTTAACCACTGAGCTATCACAACAGCCTTTTCTCCACAGACTTTTTGGGTTTATATGGAAATTTAGAAGTGGGAGTGTCTGTCAGCGCCCTCTGTAGCCTAGCGGCGAGTGTGAAACACACCCTTTATGGGCATGTGTGGCGTCACGTAGCACGTGAACTTATTACGAGCGGGCAGCTGACCAATAGTCTCTCGTATACAGCCTAATGACACCAAGTCTGCCAGTACGAGACCCTCGTTAATGAACAAGAGTAACAAGTGTGTACCTAAGGGCTCGTTTTTCCGTGTTTTGACACAATATTAATGAGATCTAACAGACAAGTATCTCAAGGAATGTATAGGGGAAGTTACTAGAACAAATAGAATGTAAATAAAAATAAAGAAAATAGGGTGAAAAAATAACCAGCCGTATGCAGGAATCGAACATATGACCTTCGAATAACGCGTTTGATGCTATATATATATATACATATATATATATATATATATATATATATATATATATATATATATATTTATTGTAACGCGGAATGAAAGAGCGAGAAAGAAGAGGTAGGACGCTCTCGAGCAATGGTGATCCGGCAGTGACAAATGCTCGAAAAATTAAGAAAGAAAGAAGATTAGAAAAAGAGAAGAAAGAAGCTTTTCTTTCTTTTTTTGTTTGTTGTTGTTTGTTTGTTTCTTTAGTCCTTTCTCACTCTCGCAAACATCCTTCAAGGCGAGAGGGATGCGGCAGCAACGAAGTTTGAACATCTAGGTTAGAATAACTCTTCCCTGACGAAGGGAGGACCCCTCCCGAAACTGTTGGCAAAATAAATATAATTAACCTTGTTGACAATGCTCACGTTGTGCCATATCCCATACCTTCACGAAGACTAACTCGCTCATTGAATAATTACTCCCAGTGTGTATATATGTTATCACGCATTGTAATATCGCCAATAACTATGACAATATATCGGTTGTTATGTCTCAAGACCTCTATATTACCACCATAGTGTTCTATACCATGCTCTGGCTTGCACCATAGACGGGCCTCTAGCATTTCAAACCCATCGAAATGCGACCGCCGCAGCTGGGATGGACACCGAAACTTGTGAGTCGGCAGTCAAGTACCATTACCACTGCAGCACCGTGGCGGAGCATTTGTGTATATATCTGTGCAGATAAATGAGGAAAGACAAAACCTTAGCTTTAGGCTCAAGAAGCCGTATGTTTTGTAAAGCCGTTAGCATAGCTTCTGTTTTTTTTGTCCGATCGCATTTTAGTTTTTTCGGTGTTTTCTACACTTGAGATTTCACATCCGACCCCTCACAATATATGCATTTAATGATGCAGTTACGAAAACACGTCCCCGGCAAGCTGCGCTTATGATGAAACAATGCGAGTGGTTCAGAAGTAAGCATGACTAAGGAAAAAAGCTTGAAGTGGCTATACTTGTTGCATCAACAAAATAATATTAGAGGCGCATGTTTGTTATGCAGATCTATATTGTCTTAACTACTGAACGAAGAAGTCCTTGGCACGTGTCATGAAGTTGATAAATGACAGCAGCAACAACTAGCCCAGTATATAAATTTATGCAGCTTCCCGCGCTGGAAGCGTAATCATAATCTGGAGAACCGAAGGAGCTTGCGCAGGTTCTGTCACTGATGACAGAGACACATGTCTTTCACTTTTATGTTTTCCGTTATTTTTATTTTCGGTAAGCATTCATCGACATTTCTATTATTTAGTAGTTTCTCTCATGGAATCACTTATAGATCGAATGCGAAGGAAGTTACGAAAGCTAGTTCTTGGAGGCCCACGTCATCGCTGACTCAGAAACTCTGCACACAGTATATTGCTTGCCCGAAAAAAGGATTTCAAGATCACCGAGGGCGTTGGTATGGGGGGAAGTGTGGACACTGATCAATCTTAGCCTCCTTGCTTCCAAATCGCATGGCTGCGATGAGATATTAGTCTTTGTTCGTGTTCTACTACAAGTGTGACGCAGCTGTAGTACCACCTTGATGCGCTCACTTCTTTACTGGGTGTTCCCCCTTCTCCCATTCTCCTTTCTATTGCCTCAAAGGGGGCCCATAAAGTATGATTGGATTTTGTATTTCTTCTCAATGTTCTCTCCTAGCGGGGCTCTGCCAGCGGCAACGCAGCGAGCACGTCTTTCGCATTCGTAAAAAAAACATGAAGCATTTATTTGTTTTAGCGAAAGGACAGCGCTATATTGTTTATTGTTACTATCACCAGAGTTCTTCAATACTTTTACTTATTAAGAAGCTTTGGCAAAAGTTTGATATAGGGACGGGAGCAGGCGCTAGGAACAACCTCGCCCACTCGGGGGCATTGCAATGGCCCCGACGCTGCAATGATATGGCACGCGTCGGAACTGTGAAACGAAAGGAAATGTACCCGTGAAGATTGATTACATTTTTAGTGATGTTACCTTCAAGAAACTTCGGGAAAGATCTATTACAACAAAATTGAGTGTCGAATGAGGCCTTGAACCTGTAAACTTGGCAGCAACCAACGCATGCAGCTTTCACTGTTCAATAAGCTACCACTGTAAAATCATGCTTCTCTTTTTCCTGAAGCATCTAGTGAAAACTTGTAGAAAATGCAGTGTTCTTCAGCGAGCCTTTTGGTTATTAACATGTCGAGGAAGCACACTAGTTTGACTTATGACAGGGCATAGCCAATCTTTCAAGCTATATGTATACCTTCGGTGTTTTTATACGAAGATAGGTCTTAAAAAGCCTGGTATTTATCGAACCAACAGCCAGTTTGAATTAATTCTTTTATTTCAGTAATGTATGGGGATCAGCAATGGTTCATGCAGATTTTGTTTATTTTTGCGTTTTGTTTTGCATGGATTTAAGACCACGGTGCCATAGCGCTTTCAAAGTTCGGCTCGTCATGCAACGTAGTTGCCCAGTCCTCTACTCTGCTTACTCATGCTGTGTTTTCCCTGTAGTTTTTTGGGTTAGTGCTAGGTGTTAAGGCGAAACCCTTACATGCCTCCTCAAACGTGAGAAATCACCAACTGCGTCACAATTTCGTGGTGCCAACACGTGACGTAAATGTATTCTTCTCGTGTTAACGCTCATGTCACAGGGATATCAGACATTAGCCTTTCCCGCTATTACAGCTTGGACAAGCTTTGTGCAGTTTTAAGGGGCATCCTCCATTACGGCGTCACCCTCGGAAACCTAAATTGGTTGCACCGAAGTCTGTTTTCTAAGCAAAGGATGTGTGCTTTGAATTTTTGAAGCTGTGCGGAACTGCATCTAGCTCCGTCTGATTGCTATGTCATGTCTACACTTTTGGTTATCTCAATGCCTATATAAAAGTGTGTTCATCCATCCTACGAAAACTGTGCATGCATCTATTCCAAAAATGACAACATATCTAGGGAGTGATTGATGATAACTGGGGTGTAGCACCTATCTATCCGTCCGCTGTCTGTCTGTCTGTCTGTCTGTACGTCCGTCTGTCCGTCAACTGTGTCTCTGCCTGCTTGCCTGTCTGTCTGTCTGTCTGTCTGACTGCGGCTGACACGCGGACGTTTCGCCAACTCCTCGTCATTGACTCCATGAATATGCTGCTAATTTTTATAAGAAAACCACTAATGCCATCTACGGATATTAGTTTGAAGGACATATACACACAATGCCATCTAGTGAGCAATTTTAAAAGTAACAAAAAGTGGACACATCTGCAACCTACTTCTACGGGGGAACAACCCTTACTCTAAAGGGCGTCACCCCTAAATTAAGCTGCAACGTGTTGAGCAACGCGCCTGCTTCGCCTGAATCATGGGACTCAAGTGGCGTATGATTGTATCTTTTACAATGGATTGGGCGTAACTCCACGTTCAATGGTTAGGCTGCCCACGCAAAAACTTGTCACCAGTCAACAAAATAGACACAACAGTCGTTGCATTCCTCTGTAATTGAGCAGTGGTGTTATTGGCGTTCAATATCTAGATGAACGGACGGAGCGACGGACGGGTGAACGGACAGATGCACAGATGGACGCATAGATCCCTGGACGGACGCACGGGCGGACGCATGGACGAACGCATGGACGAACGCACGAGTAAACGCACGAGTAAAGGTTTTTAAGGTTAATGCACAGCTACCCCTGCGAGAGTACACTGCGTGATATAATTCGGAGTGTTGTAAAGTTGCCCGTAAATTTATTGATGCATTAGCAAGTTATGTTTGCTATTTACCGTTTGGCTCAAGATGGAAAAATACGCACTATTTTATGACATGGCTGTGGTGAAACATGCTGACGGAAGGCGTTTGACGCGGAAAACATCAGGCAGAAACTCAGTTTAACGAAGTGAGGGTCACGTTCAATTTATTTCGTTAGGTTGCGAAGTTCGCAATTGAGGGAAAGCGATTTTTAAGCTCTCATCCTACAACTTAGCGGCACCAAGACGATACTGAAGCATAGCCATCGCCACTGATTTACGACATCGCGGAGCCCGGACATGCAGTATACAATAGCCAGAGCGTAGAGACAAGACAGACTAAGCTGTCAGGCTATAGTAGGCTGCTGACGCATGAAGACTAGAAGAAAACAAGCAGTGATTGTGTGAGGAGTCTAAAGAGCTTCAACGTAAGGAGGTGGCAATCAAGGCTAGCTTTCGCTGAAACAAATAAATAACAAAAACAGCAACCATGACATTCCTGCGAGAGAAAATACAAGGACAGTAGTACAATATCATCTCTATAAATGAACGAAGCGCAATAGCGCTAACCATAGTTTTGCGCTACTTGTTTTTTTCAGCGAAAGATTTTATGAGCTCTTAACAGCAGCCATTTTTTGTGCCGTACTCGTCCCCACCCTCGTTGCAAGCACCTACGTTCCGTGGTCGCTGTCGCGCAAGATGAGAGAAAAACGATGTGAACTGAGAAGCAAATATCGCGGATAGGACGGGATGTGAAGGCGCGCCCTCAGGGTGCCATTCAACCTTATGCGGAGAGTACGAGGGGGCCTCGGTGGATCGTGCATCTTCCGGCTTCAATCACGGGAGGCATTGCACCTCCCCTCCCCTGGCGCTGGCCAGAACGATTTGCTTCGGCTCTCTTCATCACCAACAAAGAGTTGGCCATCTGTCGTGTAGATATTTTACCGGGGTCTGTTCGTGCTCATTTCATTTCTTTCGGGCTTTGAAACATCGCATCATGAGGCAGTGAAAAGTAAGTAGTCTGGCACCATGGTCACATTGAGAACGAAGTCAGAGTGACAAAAAGTGCGGCATTCGGACCACTATTGTGCAAACTAAGTATGGGTGGTATGTTTACGCATTACGCGAATGAGTTTTTTCAAATGTGACAGACATTTGTTTACTATTTTTAATACTTTGGTAAGAGTTTGTGTCGCTATTCACACACACACACATACACACACGCACGCGCGCGTTTATGTGTGTGAGTGTACGTGGAAGAAATGTGTGTGCTGTGGAATAAATGTTTGGCACTTTAGTTATATTATTTCGGATGCAACAATGTATAAGCGCGACCGCTTTACGTACACGTATGTCAATTACTACTGGGAATAATCGTGGCAGGCGAGTATTTTGTAAAAATGGCAATGGCTTTCCACGTATAAGTTACAGAAATTGGTTGTCTGAGAGATTCATACAAATACTTTGAGATTTTACCAAGTAGTTTTGCCAAAGATATATTCAACTACCATCTTAACAGCCATGTTGCTACACTTGAATATCATCTATAAGTTTTCATTTTATTGCGTTGCCAGAGGATCTAAACTTAAACTTGAGCGAAGCTGTATCAATGAACATTCTGTTCAAAATATTTCTGATTAAATATGTTGTTCATGAATTCAACCTGATATTACCAGTCGTTAAAAAGTTATTGTCAAAAGAGCAGGCACTATACTATATTTTCTAGGCCCACAACACTATATGAATAAAAAAATAAAGGGCCCCTAAAGCTTCACCTTTACGAGTTGAACGCAATAGCGACATGCTGTTCCACGTGCGTACACAAAACACTTAGTGCATGAAACCTTTTCGAACTTACTATGCATTCACTACGTGGCCTGAACTGACTAGGTGCTGTAGCATGTGTCTTTTGTAGTGGGATACCGGTTTTTAACTACACAGTCATTATTGTAATTGCATATTCTGATGGCCATTGGCAATGGGCGCGTGTACCACGCTATATTACTGCAAATGTTCATGTTGCATTCTGAAGTATGTATACAGGACGCATGTGTTTGCGAAACATCAACCTACTTTCACTGTATTTTCAAGCAGAGAAAGTTCTTGTAACTGTTTTTACAAGCCGATGCCTGGCCGTGCTGTAGAACAACCGCTGGCCACACAAACGACCCAGGTTCCAATCCCCACTTGGACCTAATTAACCCTGAATAGGTCCCCACCCTGCGCCAGGATATTTCATCATTTATTTATTTTATTTACATTGTTATTATTGTTTCAGTTACGCATAAGATGATGAATTTTGCTCACAGCCAACGATATCGGCACCGGCGCCGATATTTCTGCCAAACGAGCTCTTTAACGCTATGGCGTTAATGAAGGTACGCTGCATTCCGCGCAAAATGTCGCAGGATTTAGGTATCACGTAAAACAAAATTCAACGCAGCTTTCTTTCGTCTCAATCCTATTAGAGTGTGCTAGACCCGGGGTGTGAGCTGAAATTTTGAGAATGAATTTTTTTGTCAACCCCGAGAGCCAAGTGTGTTAGGATATTCGTAGTACTTATTTCTTTAGGCAAATGATTTTGGTTAGAAGGCGCGATTGTCTGTTGTCCAACTGTACCAAAGCATCTATACAACTACTCAAAAAATGAATTAGTGATACAGCACAGTTTCTTGGTTTTCTGGGGAATTCCCTGCACAGTTCTCATATAAAAATTCGTTTGGTGCCTGTATGTCACATCACTCGCTCTGCGCTAGATCTAAACCAATTGTTCGTGTTCTTATGTATATACCTTCCTTTAAGAAGATAAACAGATAAGAGTAAGCACTCGTTTGTTCCTTCTAACATGAATTCATACCAACTCGTCCTGCTATGAGTGTTTCTTCAAATTTCATGTTTTCAGTGCAAGTTCTTATATTTCAGTCACGTTTCCGTCTCATCCACTTACTCGCGATTTGCCGATAGAATTGAGCACAGAGCCTGGATAAAACGGGACCACTCGCGCATATAACGTTATGACGTTTCTAATGCAGTTTTTCAAAACAGTCGTGGAAGCTTGCCTTTCTGCAGTTTTGACAAAAAGTTGAGGATGAATTTCTGTTTAAAGACTACATGTCCTGAAATGTCACGCAAACTTTCTAAAATTCATTCTTCTCGGTAAGTCCATCACTCAATTGACGATACACTAAAAAATTAAGCAAAGAAATATAACCTGTATATTTTCGAATCAAAAGACATGCAGGCATGCGGACGATATTTCGTTTTCTTATAACATCCAAATAACAGGAGTTTAATAATCGAAGGGGCCTGGTTTCTTTTTCAGGGAAGAATTACGATGGTGATCAACTTTTTTTTTTGAAGTTTGGTACTTGAGTCATCACTGTGGTCCAAACAGGAACGTCGGCTATTCGGGGTTTTAAATCGTAACCTATGGTCTGACGTAACACCTGCACTCACGTTAGACCACATACGCTATGGCCTAGCAATAATTTCATATAGCTTGTGGAATAATACAAAATCAGATGTAATGTTTACTGAACTGCTGTAAATGCGAAGCGAACACTGGAAACACACCCTGGAATATACTAGTATCACAGGAATACGTATATAACACTTACAACAACGCTGTAAATTCATACACCATCAGTGAAAAAAAAATGACGTTTCTCTGATCTTACACACGCATAAAGACTTTTCCTGCGGTAGTTTCAAGCACTTGCATGTCTCTGTGGTGGGATACACGACAGGCACGCTGAATTCTTTAGTTCGATCTCATGTCTGAAACAAGACCTTTTACTTGGCAGCATTGCAGCAATAGACAGACAACATGATAAAGAAACGATGTCAAACAGCGTGGCAGTTGCTTGCCGAAAAATTTAATCAGCCAAAGGTGGAAGTGCAGTAAAAACTTAACCACCACGTAATGAGCATTTGATATATGCCAAGTAAAAAGCCTTGCGTTTGAAGCAATAGATCAATTGCCAGTTTAGCGCTGTGTGTGAGTTTCTTATGAGGTGTTTATACTTTTTCTGCCAGGTAAATGTGATTTATTCTTGAGGCAACTTGCCCAACTAGCAGTTTTAAGCACCAGAGCCTTACAGGATTGCATACCATGCAGCGACACTCACGCAATTTTTCCAATGTCAGCAAACCTAACGACCTTTAACGAAAGGGGGCGACCTCCGTAGGATGAAATCTACCAACCGGCGTCCACTTTGTGAAGAATTTTCTTGCTGGAGTGTATCGTTCGTATGGTGTCTCTATCTGTTGGGTCAGTGGCACTTCGTTTATCAATTTCCTCCAGTTTGAGCATAAAACCGTTGCTGAAAGGTATGCTGCGATATGGTTACTTTTTGTGCCTGTTTCTTTCGTCTTGACAACTTGTCGCTAAGCCTAACGGTCCGCTTGATTACGTGGGATCTACTCCCCTAAAGCTCTCTTTCAACGTTGTCATAATTTGATGGTTCACTGGAGGGCTATAATAAGTCACTGACTCTTCCCGAATTCAGAGCACCTGAACGAAAAATAACAGTACCAGAGCAGAGACCTACAGGAAGCGAGATGCTCAGTAGCTGGGTAAAGACTTCGAATGATACACTTCTTCTCCAAGAGGGGGACTAACAACGTTGTAATCAGTTGTGCCTTAAAGCACTTTTTAAATATCCGTCATCGAGTAAAACATATATCTTGGTTAAACAGCACACACAAGACGACGAAGTAAAGGAACACCGACAAGCGTCTTGTGTACGCTGTTCAAATAGGATGAACGCATACCAACTCGCTCAAGCTTCCATTCTTATGAAGTAAAACCTAATTTGCTTCTTCTGCCACACAGATTTCTCGAACTCAAGCAGAATATTTTACATGACGCCAATTTTTTCATGATAAAAGAAAATACCTGCACCGATGTTTAGCCTCCATAGAAAACCAGCACCGAAAAAACTTCGCAGATCCCACGTACGTACAGTGGGTATCGATGAAATGCGAAGCACGAATGAGCAAGGGTGATAGGTCACTTTAAAATCAGCACAACGTTCAGAGGCGGAGGTAAATTATGCTGTACATGACTTCCATGTCAAGATTTAAATGTTTGGACGTTGCATTTACCTTTGTCATCTATTACGTCACCTGATACCAACTTTGGTACATATAGAGCTAGAGAAACAGCCGCGAGCCTGCTATGAACGTAGCATGTAGTCATTTTTGTGCATGAAACTAATATTTTGATTATCATATTTGGATGTGTCATTTAAATTCATCGTCCATACAAGTCACCTATTACCAAATTTAGTATATGTGGAACTAATGGACTGGCCGCGAGAACGCTATGAGCGTAGCATGTAGTCATGTTTTACATGAAACGCATATTAGAATTATCAGGTTTGGACGTGTCATTTACCTTCGTCGTCTATTACCTTCCCGTGATACCAAATTCGGTTCATGTGGAGCTAGCGCAACGGCGGTGAGCGCGTCGACGCAACGCCGACGCAATATGCTCCTACCCAACGTTGACGCACACTCAGGCTGTGTGCAGCGACGCCACACTACCGAAACGCGAGCCCCAGGTGTGACCGGCGCGACCAGCGTCCGCCGGCGCGGCCCAGTTGCAACCGGCACGAAATGCGAAATGCTGCGTTTTACGTCGACGATGTTACTTAGAGAAGACCGCGTCTGCCCCTTTTCGCGACGGAGGGACGCCGTGTGTACTCAAACGCGCATGCTTGAAAGCAAAGCAACGCGGCGCACGCCTGCGAAAATATGGCATGTAGATCCACAATGAAGGTCAGTGGGCAGATCCACTGATTTTTAATAGGGGCATATAAGCGCAAGATTATCATGTTTGCACCAGTCACATACCTTCGCAATTCATTCACGTCTCGTGATACCGAATTTGGTTCGTGAGAAGCTAGCGAAATGACCAGGAGCGCATCTAGAGCGCGGCATGTAGTTATCTTGTTATGTGACACGCATGTCACGATTTTATTGTTAGGGCCTGTCACTTGTGTTCGCCATGCAGTCAAGTCACACCATTCCAGTTTGCATCATATTATGTCAATAGAACCACCGCAAAATCAACAAGACGAAGACGTGTAAATCATGATATTTATGACACACATGTCATAGTTTTCATGCTATGTCTAGTCAGTTATGTGTGTCATACCATCATGTTATATGATGCCAAGTTTGGTATTGATACCATTATCGAAACGGCTAGGAGAGCTAAAAGTCGTAGGTGGCTAGATATATACATAGGTAGATAGATAGATAGATACGCCCAAATTTGCCGAAGGTCGCCAAGAAATGCTTCACATTTAAAAAGCAAGTATTTAAGGACACCATATGCGAACCCTTTTACTCCAAGACGACTGACGATCATCGGCGTATTACATCAAATCCTGAGACAACCCCCCCCCCCAAAAAAAAAGGATACGAAGCCAAGTGACGCCATCACCAGTCAAACCTGCGAAAAAAATGTAGTCTTTCTCACATGCTTCACAGAATAACTCGAATAATTTGAAGTTTTGGCAATTCAGGAACGAGCCAGCGAAAGCGCGTGGAGACAAAAGGGCAGAGAGAGATTGGTGGATGAAGAAGTTATGCGGTTCACGGAAGCGTGCGCTTCGGCCGGCCACAGAGAGCTTTTCTAGAATAAGGTAATGCGATGAGTTGGTCTTTGATGTATCGGGAGAGGGTGTGAACGTGGCGCGAACGGAAAATTTTTTTCGTTCATGCCACGTTCAGCAACCTTGCGATGTACGGCGTGTTGAGTTGTACTACAGCTTCCGGGAGATCACTAGCTGACTCCTATAGAGCAATGAGAAAGCTTTTTATTTCTCTCTTGAACAGACATCGGAAACAGTATACCGTCAGTGTTTCGTCGTATTGCATTTGGCATAGCGTAACACTCGAACCCCTTTTTCTTGCAGCACACCTTCGACCACTGGTATGTCATCGACTAGTAAACCTACTACATCCTGCAAGTTCTCGTCATCTTGGTGATTTGAACATACAAGGTTACCTATTGGATAGTTGGATATTTTCGGGAGCGAGCCCTGGCTTGTTTGAATTCGGTAGTTCCGGAGAGAGAACACCATTTCTTGTCCTTACACCGGTATGCGCAAATTTATTCCACATGTCCTATTTTGACACACAATTTGCAGTTTAGACAATACTTAGGTGAAGCGCTGCAGTCAGAAGAGAAGTGTCGAAATGTAGATACAAGATACACTCAAGTTGCAGATTTCGTGACGCTTGGCTAGACTTTCCATCTAAGTATAGGGCGCTTTCCAGGACTTCTGCGCTATAAGGCCGATTACATGCTGTGACGGTTCTGTCAAACTAGTAAACTGACATAACGATTTTCGCTTTAACTCTTTGAAAAAAGAACCCCCTTTTGGTTGCATGAACGAGAAATTTCTCAGAGATCACATGATTTTGTACGCATATGTAGGTGTAGGCACATTGGCCATGCGAGTGATATGATCGAAATGGCTGAAGATTCTTGCGACTAACTGCCTTCAAGTTTCACGACTTGCTGCTCGTGCTCTCATGCACTAACCTTGGCATCTATGAACGTCAACTGAAATTGTTCCCTGCAGATTTCTTTATCTTATAATAGTCAAGCAAGTTGGTGGCTGTCCCGTGGCTGATTGCGGGTGACGGAAGTACCGTTAGGCACATACTGAAAGCAAGACACCTATACATTTTTGTAGGGGGGGTCTATCCTGTCCTGTCATGCGCTCGTACCACTGCGCGGAGCATCGCGTTTGTCGTCGAATACAGGCGAGATGTTCAGCTGACTGAAAAGTCAGCAAGTTTTTGGCGCAGGCAACGCGTCAGTCGCTGCAACTATCATATTCAGAGCAACTTTCCGAATTTCTACCTTCAGGTACTGAGCCTCATGCTACCTCTGTTCAGTTTTAGTATGCCTCGCGTTTTGAAGCATTCCCATCTATTTGCTTAGCCTGTTGAGTGTTAATTCACAAGTTCAGTTATGCGCCTGAGAATGCTGGGTGGAGCAGTATAGCGGATTCTTTTTTTTTCATAGTGCACGGTGAGCGTATGCCTGTACTCTAGCTAATTACCTTTTTTCACAGGTTTAATTTGTGAATTCTGGCAGGCTCACCAGTGTGTGGTGTTGTTTGGATAGAAGCAGTTCACAAAAAATCAGACAACACGCCAGTGCACCAACACACGTCATAATTTCATTGTATAATTGACGCAAGCACAGGTACGGGCTATTTGACATTCCAAATGTAATGGCCGCGAGCGAAGCTGCATGAATAAATGAAACGTTTTGCCTTGACTTCAGGTAGTCGGGGTAGTCACATGTGCTATCACGTTGGAGCTTTTAAGGGGTGTAGGCGATGTGGCTAGAGTGTTATTATCTGTGATGATGTAGACAGAAGTCGCAGGGCAGCCGCGTCGTTCAGGCGGCTCTGCGCCATTATCAATAAACTGGAGCCGATGACACACCAGTTACGTGCGGCAGTGAGTTGTGCCTCCTGCACTATCTCCCCATGCCACCCCTCCTGGACCAGCAATGAAAGGACAGGTGCAAGGACTCGGCGCCAGTTCTTCTTGACCAGTTGGTCAGTGATAGAGCGAGCCCCAACGCGGCGTCAGCCATTCTAGATGTCTAGCGGAGGACGTAACTGTCCACTCAGCTCATGGAAGTGCTGCGACCCGGCTGAGGTTGAACCTATGGGCTCAGGACGCAATGATCATTATCCAGTAAGGTATCCCTGCTTCTAACGACGAACGTCGCGTACTGCCTCCGGCAGTGCGCGAGGTTTCTCACTGGTAAGTTAATCATGTATATGCGTGATCAGCCGTTTTACAGGTGATGTTCTAATGAAGCGACAGAAAGCTGGTAGGTCGTATCACTCGGAGCGGCCGTCGTCTTTCCCTATGACGCGCTACTCTTTAGTGACGTCTGGCTAGATACTTCATATGATAATTGCTAGCCTTATTTTGTATACTATTTCTACTTGTTTCTGTCGCATTCATTGCTTTTCATTTGCTGCGAAACTAGATTGCAGCTTGAAATGGAAAACTTATTCATTTCGCAAGGTTGACACAGCTGTGTTGAATTACGCTATCTTGCTTGTCTTCACAAATATCGCTAAATTCGGTGGTACGATTCGCTTCGTTAGCCGACTAGGTGGTACGCTAGATGCCACGTCGCTGGATTTTACAAAAGAGAAACACCAATGCAGCCAGCACTTTCAACGAAGTTGGATTGTGAATGACGCCACTTTAAAGCAACGTTAGATATAGGCACACTATATGTGGTCATCGCTCCCTGCAATGCTTATATCATACCATGTAACACCTTGTTGAATATTGTGTAGAAGACGACTAGTGACATTATTATCAATAGGATGAGAGCAGTGCATTTGAAATAAAGAAGAGGTCAACGGGTGGGCTTCGCCATGTGGACAGCGGCTCATCCTTTTCTCCACATCATTTTGGTGCTGTAAACCTCGAGAGAAAGGGCATATATAGGTGAGATAGAGTGGACTTCTCGACCACATCTGTAGCCTGCTGGACTTTTGTTGAAGTCACTGGTGGGTGAATCACATGTGCGAGGCTTAACCCTGCTCTTGACCTAGACCGTGCAGCATGACAAGTCGCCACGACGCGCAGACATTCATTGTACGATGCTTTCTGATGGATAGCACAGTGACACCTTTTTCACCTTGTGGGGCAGCCGGCTAGTGATTTTCTATGTTTCCCGACACAAGACCGGAATATGGAGGCTCTAATCGAAAGGCGTAGCCACGTACGAAAGACTGGCAGGAGAACCATCGCCGGTGTCGAAAGTCTCCTGCAAATGAATAGCCCACCAATAGATGAGTTGACGCATTTTTACTGAAGTTTGAATAACCAGTCTACGAATCTCAAAATATTTACAAGAAGGTGGAAGATGCAGTTCCGATAGAACGTTTAGAAGTGGAGATGGAGGAAGCAGATGATTATGTTACCAGATTATTTGAGGGAAAGTTAGAGCACAGTACGAAATTGAAGGCGCATGAAAAGCTCCGCATGCTGATCTGAAATCAATAAACGAGCGGATTAGAACAGAAGCGAAAAGAAAAGTGGTTTTGTCGTCTAGGGTACTAACACCTAGGCAACGCTTCCTCAGTCATGATCTTGACACACAGATGTGTGATGAGTCGACTTTATGGCAAATAGACAAGCCGACTGAAAACCAACAGACAAGCTTTCCCGACGCATGGAGCACAGTATCAGAGATTAGCAGAAAGAAAACTTCAGATGCTAGAGACCCCTTCCATGGCTTTAGAAGTCCCGTCCACCGGCTGCATCTGTGATGTGAACGACAAGATAGCAACAGCTACTCAGGTGTGCCTGGTGGGAGAGACATGTATGAAGAAAAATATGAATGCATTTAAATTCTAACAGACGATCCACCAGTTATTGAAGATTAGTGCCCGCCTTAGACGACAGGTCGCCATGTTAATGAGTCTTCACAACAATGCGTATAATTGGTCGGCAGATAGAAAACAAAGCCAGCTAGTCACTCGAAATGAAACGGAAAGAAGACCACCAGAACGCCTAAAGAAGCCTGTTGTACTAATCGTAGCCTTCACTCTTCGAGAAATCTGCAAAAGTCAGGGTTGAAGTAAATGTTGATTGTACGTCTTATTTTATCTAAAAGAAAACATACCAAGAAAGCGTCAAAGTCAAAAGCGAGAAAGCCCACATCAAGGAAAAGGAAGAAGGCCAATGATTCCAAGGTGAGTGCAGACAAGACGAAGAACTCGAGAAAACTTCTCAAAAACGGCTACTGCAGAGCCTCGTGGAAAAGTAGGCATCATGAATCTCCATACAAACTAAATGTGCTCATCGACCACAAAACCTCATCACGGGGAAAACATTTAAGTGCACGAGAGTGGAACAAACGTTTGAAACACCGCTAGAAGACCAAGCACCGGTGAAGAGTACGACTGACTTGTATGAATTGACTCGGACCTAACACAAGAACTTATGAACAAAAAGTGTGTACTTACTTCGAAACTGTGTGTGTTAGTGTTCACCGTCGTCACTCGCCACTGTTGGGGCGCGGAGGATGTTGAATAGTGTGTAGATGACGATGAGTGACACTACTATCTTTAGGAGGAGAGCAGTGCATTCAAAATAAAGAGGTCAACGGGTGGGCTTCGCCATGGACACGGCAGCTCGTTCTTTTCACCACACACCTTCTCAAGCGTTATCCAAAATTTTCCAGCTGTTTTTTTTTTCTAAGATGTATTGGTTTAGCAGTGGCCCCTTGTAGGCAAGCCCGCATGGAGTCAGTAACAAAAAACTTTTATTCGTACAGGTGGAGCATTAGAGCCATGCATAGCGATGGCAGAAATGATGAGATAGTTGTTGTTATGCTAATATAAACTTGTTCTTCTTCGGGATCCGATCGAAGCACATGGTTTGTCAAATCGAATCGTTGCTCGCTCTCGTTGTTTGGTTACCATTTGTCAGCTAGTATTATTTGGTGCCATTTCAGGCAGAGCGAAATTTATAGGGTCAAATAGAGTATTTGGTTCAGACCAAAAGAAGCAACAAAACAAACGCTTTCCAAGATTTCACAGACAGAGAGTGAAAGGTTGGTCTGTTTCTTAAGTGCTTGTTTGTCGTTTTATTCCGTGAATATTAGGAACGACTACATTTTGTTTTGCTTGGTGGGCGTTTGTTCTTGTGTTCATCTGTTTGTCGATTAAAACAAACCGTGTTCAGAGCCTATAGTCCGAATGAAGATGCCATATAACGAAAAATATTCGACAAGACACATATCGGGCTGTTTTTTACTTCCGTAGCTGGTGTAATATGAAATATTATGCATTGTTGCAGTAGAAACAAGAATAAAACACGACTATGCTTTTTAATCGGTTTATCAAAACAGGTTTGTATACGTAGTTCTCTTTATCTAGAATTTGAGTGGTCTTGCGCAACAATGCAGTCACAGCAAATCCGTAACCACGCTTTAGGTTGATGGCAAGATGTCAGCAGATAAAATATCTTCGCCGGAAAAAATACTTCTTTTCTGGCGTGGAGAATGGCAGTGCATCGGGGGACACACAACCGCTTTACTGGTGATTCTTTAAAAAAAGAAAATACAGCACCTCAAAAGTACGCGAAAAGAATATTGT
Source organism: Rhipicephalus annulatus (assembly GCA_013436015.1). NCBI lineage: Eukaryota > Metazoa > Arthropoda > Arachnida > Ixodida > Ixodidae > Rhipicephalus > Rhipicephalus annulatus. Next base: position 957,546 of record WOVY01011207.1, on the reverse strand, counting down.
TTTTTTTTTCGGCCGTGTAAAACTTAAGTTTCGCACGTTCCCACTGAGCTACATCTTACATGGTTGCTAACCCAGAAGTCACAGGTTTGATCATGGCAGCAGTTGCCACATGCGAAGGAGGCGAAAAGCGAAATGTTCCTTTATTGTTCCATGTGTCTGCATTCTAAAAAAATACCAATGAAAATTGCCCAAATTTCTGGAACCCTCAACTATGGAATCACTGACAATTGAGTTGTAGATTTCGCACACTAAACTCCACGTATTCTTTTCATATTACGGGATAGTTTTCAGTAACACACTTTATTAGACGCCTATTTAAAACTATTTAAATGGTGAAGCCTGTAGCTTTGTGCAACAAGTTTTAGAAAAAAAAATTTTTTGTGTTTTTCAACCAAAAACTGGCCGGTGGCCATAGGCCCTTTCAGTAGCCTTTGTTCAAACAGCACAGTTCTGCTAAACTTTTCTGAATTGTTCAAGTGATATATTATGCTTGGCAACGAGCGTCAGTGGTAGGTGCAAAAGCACTAAGGTTACTAAATCTATACATACCTAAGAGAACTTGGGAACATTCATATGTTACAGGCTGTTATTACAGAATTAGCAGTAATATGAAAGAATCTTTTGTCTCTTTGGGCTCATGCAAATCATCTTGGATTTGACATTCTTATTTATAGTAGGAGTGTTCTACATTTGTTTCCTATCATTAGCCCTTGTGATTGTGAAATAAAGGGACAAAGCTGGCATGCTTAGAAGAACTAAACCAATTCTGAGCATTAGAAACAAAAGAGCAAATCGCTTAACAACCACGCAGGCCTAATTCCATCTTGTCGTTATAGTCAGACCAAGGCAGATATTACAACTAAAATTGTACTCATAGGTAAAAATCGCAAAAGAAGTAAGAAAAACACCCAGCAAATCAGAATATAGAAAAGTAAGGCGCTCCCACGATGCATCTGTGTGCACGAAAAAGTGTATATTCTTTAGATTTTCAGGCACCTAGCTGCTCTTTGAGTTCTGGTACAACAAACAAATCTGATGCACTTAATTTCACATGTGCTCTTGTGTAAGTGTTTATCCACGTTAATTATTGTATTGTCGCAAAAAAAATGTACGTCGCACATCAGCGTTTCGCAAAAGATGCCGTGATTCTACGTAATGAAGATAAGGCATTACTGTTTCGCCTCTTTTACAAGATCACTTAAAAGGTTGGCTGAATAACCTTCCTTCTATGCCTGTGAAAGGGTGTACTTTAGTATGCTTGATATTATTAACAAGTGTTCGGGCTTTAGGTTAGAAAACCATGTTACGATTATAACTGATGCCATGGTGAGGGGCTCACAAAATTTGTACCAGGTGGTATGATTTGACTTGCATTAATTGGCATAGACTGCGTACAATCGTGTTGATTTATACATAGCCCCATCAGCAGAAATTCCACAATTTATGACCTTGGAGTGCGCATTTAGGAACCAGTACCAGTGAGAAAGAACTACCAGTGAACAAGTGAAGTGCTGTAGGTGATTAAAACGACATGTCTGTCTTTTATTTATTTTTTGTAAAAATACTGCTTCACACGCGTCACCGCATGTCGCAAACTCCGAAATCTAGAAACTTTGTGGCTGTTTTCGTCTTTCGTATTAAGATTGCGAAGTGAGCACAAGCTACCGACTTTATGCTGGAGCTAACTCGAGCACAATAAAAAAGCTGGAACATTCAAAATGGTGTACCTATGAGAGCTGCCGTGTTTAATGGACGAGGCTGTCACTGGCGATTGACGATTGCGCTTGCCTTTATAAGCTTGCATGGAACATTGTTTGTGCTAGCACTATTAACTTCCTGGGCACAAGTTCGCCTTTAACAGCCCGGTTGTTGCCGTCGCCGTCCCTACAACGCCAAAGTATGGTTACGGTATAAAAAATATAAAGGGAGCACCTTGCCATAAAATATGGTAAATGCAGACGTATGTACTGGTTTAATGAAAATATGTAAAATTCAACTAAACGCAAATATATAGTAGTGAACAACCTGGGAGCCAAAACAAAAGATTGAGGGCATACAATTTCATACAGTAATAGCTAGAGCGAAATCTGGCCCTGCGATCGTGTACACCATGGAAATTATGAGAAGTACAGGTTTCAGATCGAATGAAGTTAGCTAGCTAACTATCAACAGGCATTTTTCTGCAGTTTTAGTTTCGTTCTTTCCGAAGCGTGGGTAGTACAATGCTGTACAAAGCACAAAAGCAGCGTTCTTGTTGTTTATGGAGGCTGAAGATCATTACCTCAGAGGTTTGCTGTGGCTTCAGAGCTTTACGAGTCGTATTCGATAGTTTAAGCGAAGCGTCATTAACTCACCACTGCGTATAGAAGTAGCTACTTATAGTAATTTAGAAGATTACATCGAGTTCACGTTTGTTTTTTAAGCGCGTCTTGCCAAAACTTGTTTAAATTAACTTCATAATGACAGTGAAGCAAAGTAGACGCATCTTCACGCTCCTCTGATTCGGCTCTCTCCAATCCTTTTTAACCTGGCTATGCAACCGATACCCAACGCTCTTCAACGTATCCTTGACTTGAACTTTTCCATCTATGCCGATGATATCACCTTATGGGTGAAAGGAGGCTCAGATGGACACATTCAAGACACCCTACAAACAGCTGTAGATATAATAACAGCACTAACATCTCAGATGAATCTCTTTTGTACCCCTAGTAAATCAGAGTTACTCCTTCTACCAGCTCATCGTCGGAACAAACACGTTCCAATGATCAAAGTTCACATAAATGGGTGCCTCATTCCTAGAGTATCATGCACTTGTGTGCTAGGTTTATTTATCCAAAACAACCGACTTATTACGCACACACTCGAAGCTTTACGCAATACCGTCTAAAACACCCTAAATATGATAGGAAGAATCTCAGGGAAAAATGGGGGGCTCCGAGAGTCAGAGCTACTTCGTATATTACAAGCTTTTGTGATTAGTAAAATCACTTATACCCTCCCTTACCTTCACCTTAAATTAGCAAAGGAGGAATCGGTCAACACCCTCCTCCGCAGAGTTTACAAATACGCGCTAGGCATTGCAATCAATACCTCTAATGCGCTACTCCACCAGACAGGAGTCATAAATAGCCTATGTGAAATCCATGAAGACCATTTAACAACTCAATACGCAAGGCTCGCGACCACTGGCGCAGGTCGCCACATTTTATCGTCTACCCGAATTAACTTCACCTCACTCACCAATGCTAAATACAACATTCCCCAAAACATACACAAACAATTACTCATACCGCCACTTCCTGAAAGCATGCATCCAACATATCACACTAAGCGTAAATCCAAAGAGCAAAAGCTCTTCAGAAAAAATTGCATGGAGCCAATGACGTGCTCTATGTCGATGCGGCAGAATACCCAACCTCCTCATCTTATGCCCTCTCTGCTGTCGACAATAACGGCAAGGCGCTCACAACATCATTCGTCACTGCCAACTCTTCGGAGGAGGCAGAGGACGCTGCAATCCCTTTAGGTCTATCCATCCCCAATATCACTATGATTGTAAGTGACTCCGAAACTGCCATACGCCACTTCAGTGCAGGTCGCATCTCATCAATTGCCCTTTCAATTCTTAAGAAACATCCTCCCACGCAAGACGTTGCTGTCATATGGACGCCCGCGCATGCGGGGTTGAGTGGCGATGAGGCGGCTCATACCTGTGCTCGAGAGAGAGAGAAACAACATTTTTCGCGCATCCGGCGTGCGGGAAGTCACCCGCCGCGCAGGGCGCGGGTATTCCCTATCTTAAGACTACGGCTAATAGTCCTAAAGTCCCAGGCCCTAGATCTTGAGGACATTGTGCTCTGGCTAGGCGTTGGATACTCGGGGTCCTCCACTCCCGTTGTCCGGAAGTCGGTTCCCTTTCACGTCTGCTTTGCCAGGGCCTCCTCAAGCCGCTGGATAGCCCTTCGTTGTGTGGTTGGGTCTTGGAAGCATATCCATGCTCCCACCTCTTCGGTATACGTGGCGTCCTGGCACTGCCCATTCCCATTGTTCACACCACTGTTACACCCGCCCCACATGATGCGGCGGAGGGTGGCTAGTTCACGTTCGCTCACGCTACACTTAGAGTCCACAAACATGTCGGGGCATACGTGCCGGGCCAATGCTGGCGTTAGCACGCATTCCGTTTGCAGTTGTCGGAGATTCACCGCTTACGCACGTGACAGTTCAGGATGCGAGGGCGGAAAGGCTCTCCTGGCCTCTCTGTAGGCCGCCAGGATCCCTCCGTAGTCAGTGAGGGGATCGAGGTTTTCTCGTTCTTCACTGCTGGTTTCAGGGAGACGGGCTGCCGCGGTCCTGCACGTGATGAGATCACGGGCCGCAGCGTCCGCCTCCTCGTTGCGGTTCTCAATGTCGGGAGCCAGTTGTCCCATGTGGGTTGGGAACCATTTGAGGGCGATGGTTGGCCCTGTAGCGGCGCCACGAGCAGCCCGCGAAGCCGCGATGGACGTCACTAGCCGCTCCGTGCCCCGCCAGACCATGCCTCGAGAAATTTGCTCGAGGAATGACCTGTGCTCGAGGAATGACCGGCCGAGCGCAGGCGTCTGATGGTGTCTTAGACCACGCGACCTTTTTCAGCGCGAAAGATCGTATTTTGACCTTCCACGATATAACAAATCATTACCGCCTACAGCGCACTATATACCCCCACCCCTTACATCATGGAGCTTCTCGCTACCATGAAATACTATGGCGCCAGTTACAGACGCGTACGCTTCCTACCCCATCTTTTCGCCATCTTATACATCCTGCAGTATACCCCTCCCCTTTGTGCATTTTCTGTCAACAAAGAGCTAACCTAGACCATATCATGTGGGGGTGTACTCGAAACCCACCACCCAATTCTCTACACATTAATAGTAAGGAGCAGTGGGAGGCTGCTACACTTTTAAAAAAATGAAGTGACGTTCTCTTCATATAGGGAGGAACGGCGATGTCCCTAATTTTTGTCTTTAACTAGAGAAACGTTGCTCCCTCATCCACAGAGAAACACGTTACTCCTTATGAAAATCAACATGGCTGCCCCCTGGCGAAGCGAGTAGGCTTAGCAATTGCAACGATTATCGAGTGATAAGGAGTACACGGCACTGAAAGTTACAAAAAATGGTCCCGATGAGCTTGATAATGAACGATATGATTATAAAAACAAGCAGACGAACCTGTGGCGGTGAACACATCGCGAAAGAGAACGACGGAGCAAGTACGTTTCGTTCGGTCAGCGAAGCCACGTTCACTCCGATAGACACGGATACTGCAGAGCCCTCACCTGAAGAGTGCATGCTAGGCTTGCTTTATTTATTTCTCGCAGATTTACATAGTGTAGCGACGTTATCCATGCGTTTACGGGCCCGTAGGTCACGAGATGTGCCTCAAACCGTAGACTCGATCGCAGCGAAACCATTCCGACTCAGTAGTGCAGCTTTGATAGACAGATGTTCAACGTTATATAAGTAGCTGGAGGGGTGAGAGCGTCATAGCCGTGAAGTAGGTGGTAGCTGGCGCTATCTAGAGGGTCTAAACGAAACTAAAAAACGTTGCCTGCCGCGAAGTACGTTGTTATATCCACATTCACGGCTGCCTTGCGGATTGTTTACGCCTCAGCCCACTCAGGATTGCTTACATAACAGCCCATTGAAGATTACTCTCACTGACACCAGAAGCCTAAATATGTGCTGATGCAATGCATATAACTACAAATGCACACATGAACATTTACTACACATATAGTACGCTAACAAGTACGCTAACAAGTACGCAACAAGAGCACATTCAACCATTCACAGCAACGGCCCACACTTCGACGTGTTTACTCACACCCTACAATGGAAGCGCACCAGCTTATATAGCGATGAATTTCGACTGACCATAGTGGCACAGGTTACAAGTAGGTTTTCTTTCACTTTTTTACGTTTTGTATCAATACCACAACATGCGCACACGTGAATATATTGTATCTGATGCTTAGACAAACGTAAGTTTATCAATGGTTGCACAATAATAAACGGAAAAATTACTAGAGCTTATCAGGTTTTCACGAAGGCGGATACCCCCAAGCCATGTATAGAATGCCCACGGCAATCCGAACGCTGCGCCATCTGTCAACCACTGCCACAGTTACTTTTTTTTCTTGAAACCTTCGAGAGTGCAAACGCTTGGCGCGCGTTAGCCATTTCGGAGGTCACATTTTTTTTTTACTTGGCGAGGGCGCAGCATGCAGACCAAACTTTGTCTCCGTCGTGGTAGGTGTTCTGTGGTCACGTTGACCTCGTTTAGTTGCTTCGTCTTAACGTTTGCTTATATTCTTTTTACGTGTGGGCCACAAGTGTTACCGTTAGCCATGGATACTGTACACCACTAGCCCTTCAATAACAATGTTTTTGATGCGGTAACGACCGTCCTAGCAGTGTATACGTACGTTACAACGCTTTCCGATGGAGGCGGAAATGTTGTAGGCCCGTGTACTCAGATTTGGGTGCACGTCAAAGAACCCCAGGTGGTCAAAATTTCCGAAGCCCTCCACTACGGCGTCTCTCATAATCAAATAGTGGTTTTGGGACGTTAAACCCCACAAATCAATCAATCAATCGTACGTTACAACGCGGGTCTTGCGAGAAATATAAGCGATGACCTCGCATCTGACGGTATTATTTCGTGAGCTATGACAGTGGCTATTGGTGACGCGGCAGCTCTAATACTTGAGTGGAGGAACTATCGCTGCAGTGCGCAAGTTTACTATAACTTTATAGAATGTTGTGTCTGCATACTTTTCTGCTTCAGATGCCTCTCGCGATTCGCCTCGCGAGTCAACTGGCAATCATAGTGGGTTCCACAATTTTCTTGTTAGCGCTGTGGCTGTGGTGGTTATTACTCTGGATTCGGAATACTCTTTTCACAAAGGTGAGTGAGCGTTAGTACTTACTTGCTGTGCACAGTTGTTACTAGAAGTGCATTTGTGGTGAGTTTCTCGCGACGAAGGAGAATCATGGATGAGAAAGGCATACTGCAAGCGTGCATAATTTCTTCCTACTTCTCAGTGCTGGCATGGGCAATTCTAAACGAATGCGATTCAGAATTTGGTTTAACCTAAAGAAGTCATTGGTTCACTTTTCACAAAAGTTTAGTTATGATGATGTTTAAAACGTTTCTGGTGGTTGTAACCTAGCCTGGCGAATAAACACTCGGTGAAACTTCGCAGCCTGTTTCCCTTTGTGCTTTCACCTGCCATGGCAGCGTAGCCTTATTGGGTGTCGTGTGACTATGCTGGAGGACGCAGGGTCGACTTCTGGCCACGGCGGCCGTACTCGAATGGGGGTAAACTACAAAGAACATCCATATGGCGGTAGTGGCACGTATAGCTCTATCAATGATTGTGCTTTCACGCATGGACTGTAGAGTGGTATCAGGTTTCCCAGAATGTTGTAAAATTACGCATGATGCTTTTTTACGCGCCTCGTTGAATTCATGAGTGCTGTTGGTGCCGTGTGAATCTAAAAATGCGTGGGCTTACCAAGTACGTCGACACCGAAAAAATTCTATATTTTTTTAAACTCTAAAGTAATCGATCAAGCAAGACTGCTTGGGAAGCAGAGCTCCTTGTATTCGTGACAATTTGGTAGTATGAAACAACACGAGACACACATGGAAGTGTGCGGAGCATCGTGCGAGTGCCTGACGATAAAAAAGAGAGGCTTTTACTCTACACTAATAAAACAAAATAAAACGTCACTCCTGTATTGCTTACAACACTCTTAGGTAAAAGCAATCGCTCGCGACTGGCCGCGGCCGGCTATAGGCTTGGCGTACTGCGCATGCGTGCGAGACGCCTGTGATTAAGGGGAAACTTGAACGCTGAAAGAGCAACGTTGCTCCTTTGGTCCTTGCCGCGAGAGGGCGCGACGGGTAAAGAGCCCGAAAGGGAGGAAGTCACTGTGCCGAAGGAGGAACGGAGCCCGTTTCTCCATTCTAGCTCCCCTTTTTTTATAGTGTATGTGCAGCTCGGCGCCCGAGATCCAGGACCAGATCTTGAATTGGGCCAAGAGGGTAGTGGAGACCTTCGCTGGGTAGACTCCTCTGACACTCTACCACCGCACCTTTCCCTCTTTGTATAAAGTTTTTCTCCTCCTCCTCCTCTGCTTCGTGACCTACCTTCTTAATGTGAGAGACGCGCCGTAACGTGGCACCGGAAGCGGCCGCGTTTCGCAAGCACTCCGGCAAAATTCCTGTTTTTGACTGCTTATGTCATTCAATGACCCCTTGAACAAATGCGGAGCTTTCTACGGAATTGACTACATCACATGAAGTGATTTCCACTGAGTGCTTCACATTTCGCGAAGACCACAAAAGGATAGCCCCCGCTTTGATTCCCTAATCATCTGAGCTATATCCTCGCAGGCAAACACACCCTCCTCGCAAGGAAAATTTCAGCGCCTGCTACCCAGCGTAAGTGTTCACCACATCTACACCGAAATGAAGAGCCCTCTGGTTCCATATTCAGGCAAATTGTTTTACATGGCACAACGACCTGGAGGAGCCTACCCGTTTCGGAAATAGTGTGAACAAAAATACGTCCCCCGATCTTACCCTCAATCACAATGCTCCCACAATGGTTCGGACTAACACCCAGACTTATCTTGGCAGTGATAATTACAATATTAGCATTACCTTACAAGTAAAACACAGACCAATTGCACCCAAACCACTGATGCTCCTCTCACAATGGCAAAAGATTAGAGAGACCCGCAACAGCACTGCCCCCTCATGTATTGCAGACCTTACTGAGTGGACTCAACTGATCAAAAATATATGAAAATCCACACGAAAACTATACCCCGACACCCCAATAACTACTCTAGACTCAAAGTTTCTCCATATGTGGGAAGCAAAACAGTCCCTTCTGCGACGGTTGAAACACAAGCGCCGCAACAGAAAACTGCATTGGTATAGCGAAGCCAGACCAACAATTCTAGCAATACGTGACTCAGTTGGCGGCGCAACAATCGGGTAGGCTTTGTTGAGGAATGCATCACCACTTCAGTAATAAACGAACGTGGTAACTTCCTAAACATCTGCTAGACCCCAGCACTTCTCGTGCACGACATTGCCACGCTATCGCAAAACAGTTACACAAACACAGTGACCATTTAGGACCGCTCTTTGATAACTTAGAAATGCTGCATTTGCCTCATTTACGTAAGGATACTATACCAACTTACACAGGGAAACCTAATGAGTCATTAGATGCTTCGAGAATGGAGGCAGAAGTTATGCACGCCCTCGCATCAATCCGTACTACGTCTGCTTCAGGTCCCGACCACAATAAAATACAATTACTTAAAAATTTTGATCCTATATATTTCTAATAAAGCTTTGACTGAGTACTTTAGCGACTATTTGGCATGGTAACACATCCACTTTTGGGGAAAGATGCCAGAGTCATATTTATACCTAAACCGAATAAAACTCTCTTAATCTGAGATCCATTTTCGTAACAACGTGTCTCCGAAAGACTATGAAGCACGTTGTGCTTGCGCGCCTCCAGAGACACGTGGAGGATAATGGACTACTGACTATAGAAAAGATTGACTATAGATCCTCTCTTTTGGCGCAAGATGTGATGCTTCACCTTCAACACAACATCATAACTCCTAAGCAGAGCGTTGATACTAAGGTTATCCTTGGTCTTGATATACATGGAGCATTCAATAACGTTGCCCACTCACCTGTATATGCTGGCCTCAACCACATTCATTGTGGCCCTAAAATGTACTCTTACATTCAAGGCTTCCTCACAGACCACACAGCTACATTAACATTAGGATCAGAACATTCTTCACGCTATACAATAGGCAGCTTCGGAACGCCTCAAGGATCAGTGCCCTCTCGAATCCTTTTTAACCTGGCTATGCTACCTATACTGAACGCTCTTCAACGTATCCCTCACTTGAACTTCTCCACCTATGCAGATTATATAACCTTATGAGTGAAAGGGGGCTCACATGGACACAATAAACACACATTACAAACAGCTGTAGACATATTAGCTGCGCTACCATCACATATTATTCTCTACTGTACCCCGAGCAAATCAGAGTAACTCTTTCCGCCAAGTCATCAGCGGAACAAACACGTTTTAACGAATGAAGTTCACATAAATGGGTGTCTCATTTCTAGATTATCTTGCATTCGTGTGCTAGGTTTAGTTATCCAAAACAACCTACTTAATACACACGCAGTCGAAGCTTTGCGCAATGTCATTGGAAACACCGCAAGATTGATAAAAAGAACCTCAGCGAAAAATGAAGGGCTCTGTGAGTCAAAGCTACTTCATGTAATAAAGACTTTTCTGATTATTGTAATCACATATGCGCTCGTTTACCTTCACCAAAAATTAGCAGAGGAGGAATTCGTCACAACCTCCTCCGCAGAGTTTACAAATACGTGTTAGGCATAGCAATCAATACCTCTAACGTACGACTCCATCAGACAGGAGTCATAAATATCCGATATGAAATCTGGGAAGCCCATTTACCAGCTCAATATGCAAAGCTCGCGACCACTAGCGCAGGTCACCACATATTATCGCCTGTGCGACTTAACTTCACCTCACTCACTATTGCTAAATACAACATTCTCCATCGCATACACAAACAATTACCTATACCTCCCCTTCCTAAAAACATGCACCCAACATATCATACTAAGCATCGAATGCAAAAAACAAAAGCTCTTCGGAAAAATCGCACGGAGCTAATGACGTGCTCTATGTAGACACAGCAGAATACCCATCCTCTTCATCCTATGCGCTCTCTGCTGTCGGTTATAACAACAAGGCGCTCACAACGGTATTTATCTCTGTCATCTCCTCGGAGGAGGCTGAGGGGGCTGCCATCGCTTTAGGTCTGTCTATCCCCAAAATCACAATGATTGTTAGTGACTCCTAAACTGACATGCATAACTTCAGTGCTGATCGCACCTCACCAACTGCGCTATCGATTCCTAATAAATATCGCCCCACGCAAGGCGTTGCTCTCATATGGACACCCGCGCATGCTGGGTTGAGTGGCAATGAGGCGGCTCACACCTCTGCTCGAGGAATGAGCGGCTGAGTACAGGCCTCTGATGGCGCCTTACGCTACGCGGCCTTTTTTCAGCGCGAAAAATGGTCTTTTCACCGTCCATGATAGAACAAATCACTACCGCCTACAGCGCACTATGACGTTTCCCCCCCCCATAACACCACGAAGCTTCGCGCTACCATTAAATACTATGGCGCCAGTTACAGACCCGTACGTTTCCTACCCCACATTTTCGTCATCTTATACACCCTGCGAAATACCCCTCCCCTCTGTGCATTTTCTGCCAACCAAGAGCTAACCTAGACCATATCTTGTGGTGGTTTGCCCGGAACCCACCACCTAATTCTCTACACAATAATAGTAAGGATCAGTGGGAGGCTGCTAGGTGTACCTCGGCGCTCGAGGTCCAGGAACAAATCCTGAATTGGGTCAAGAGAGTAGCGGAGATCTACGCTGGGTAGGCTCCTCTGATAATCCACCACCGCGCTTTAGCCTCTTGCGATAAATAAAGTTTTTCTCCTCCTCCTCATTCTGTGGCTCGACTTCACAACCAAACCACTAGGACCTGACATCGCATCAGGCGAAAAGTCATGTTTCTTCCTTAGTACTGTACTGTTATTTCTGTAAATAGATAATGCGTACTTACGAGGGCAAAGCAAAATATTTGTTTTCAAATGCTGCAAAAATAATTAATTATACCTTGATGCCAAACCTGGTACGCACTGACACAGCAATAAGACGGCAAGCTGGGCCACTTGGTTAGGATCCATCGTAAACCTATTTACAGCGCAACACCAGAAAACACAGACAGGTAAGGGCCGTCTTTTCTTTCTCTTTTGCTCCTTCCCTGTCTGTGTTTTCTGGTGTTGCGCTGTAAATAAGTTCACAATGAACTGACACAACAATGCATACCCTGGTCGTTATATTTGTGCAGCTTTCACTTCTACCGCTTAGCCACAAAAATGCTGTGAAATAAAACTTTCGTACAAAAGAAAGAAGCAAGTTACTTGTAAATATAACTTCATAGCGGTTTTTTTATACTCCACAAGCAAGAGTCGCGAATCTCAAGAACACGATCCATCCGAAGCAGATCCAAAGCCTGTACTTCCAATATGGCCTAGGGGGGTACAAGCGCATCTTAAAAAGCCCGCTGAGACACTAGCGCCAGATTCCACTCTAGCAATGGTTGCATGAACCTTTATGTTTGAGAGCATCTTATTCCCAGCAGAAAAACGTTTTAGCGACTGTGGATGGCCTACATGTGAGAAAAGTGTACGTGATCCGTATACTGTAAGTGCAGTCACCTTCGCAAGATACAAAAATAGAGTTTTTCGCACGTGAGCACTAACGTTGCACAAGTGGACGCAATGTGTGACAAAAATTGTACGAGATAAACATTTCAGGAAGGGTTGTTGTGACTTAAAATGCCATGTTGGCGTTGTGTACCGTTACGTTGGGAATGGTCTAAAGCAGTAAGGTTAATAGATCAGCACACAACGGCGAACACTGGTGTCAACATACGATCATAGAAAATACAATATTTTAATATAAAAAGAAACGCGCAAGCAAGTGCAGGTGTTTTGCTTTCTTAAGACATGTAGGCTACCGCTGAGAGCAAAAAAATGTTGTTTATCCTTGCCCTGTTTACCCGCTCCTCCAATATAGCTATCGGTTCTCTCTCCGCAGATTCTTGATGCTGCGTATTTGTGCACTGAAGCCAAATTAGGTTGGCTTGCTCCAACACGGTGTTTTCTGTTTATCTGTTGCCTACAGGCTCTGCATTCACATGCAGGCTTTCTTCTCACTCATTTGTTTATTGCATATTGTCGTTCTTCAGCAAGAAGGACCTTAGGAGCGCAGGCGTGAAAGAGGGCAAATGCTGTAGGAAGCAAGACACGCATTACCGCATTGTGAAAGAGGCTGGCGTAAATAATATATTGTGTACTTTTCGCACACGCACATCAGTTGTGCTCTGCTTGCATCACATACAAAGCTATGTTATCGCACGTAAGGCGGACTTGCGATTAAAAAAGCGGACAGTTCCACAGCAAACGGTGCACCACGTCCTTGAATACATCCCTGCTCTCTCACGTAAATTGTAACGCCACAATGATCGGTGCAAAGAACAAAGGTGGTATTCCGTTACAGAAAAAAGAACTGTTTTCATGACACAACACCGAATGTTACAATTACACTACCTCTATGTATGAACGCCATGTTAAGTGTGATATCGCTGACTTGGGCAAGTAAATTCGCAGTGAACGAAGTCTCGGCAAATCGATCAAAAAAGAAGGAAGGGCATGGCTGCGTAAACAGAAAAAATATAGAAGCCAGAGACATTGCAAAAAAGGGACGTGTTCATGAATACATAATCATCTATCCGTCTGAGATTTGAGAGACTGCCACCTTATATGAGGTTGTCAATACTGCGGGGTTATCTTTTTTTCTGTAGATGCATAACGTTCTGCTGAAACACTCGTATCAAGAAAAAGGTTTGCAACTCAGGATGGTTGTGAAATGAAATATTTTCATGAGTACCTAAAAAATCTGATGACTCGGTGGTTATTCACAAGAAATGGCAGCTGAAGCTTTAAACTGGTTGATTGAACGTGATATGCGAAGAAAATAACATAAATGAAGCGTTGAATTACTCTCAAGGCATCATTTTCCGTGCGCTAAACTGCCAATGCACAGTCGGTGCATAAGCTATTCACTTTGTGTATTCGAAACAACAGTCCTGTTTCTTTTATCTCTGGACACGCTATCGAGCCGGGCAAGCTGCGGCAGCCACTGGCGTCCTGTTATGTGGAAACCATCCTTGCAATATTACTGCCCTTTTTTTCATAAGTAAAATGTTGCATTGCTCTTTCTGAGAAAAACAGGGCTATGGGTCTTCATAGCGACGTAGCGTTCTGCCTGGAGTCGGTTGCTCTGCTATGTTACGTGCGACCGAAACTGCCGATTCTACAAGAGGTTCCATTTACCGGGCTTACGGAAGCTTACTGGTGGTTCAAGCGGCTAGATATACGTGTTGGCGCATATAAAACCTGAATCGTTAACAATCAAAGTATTCAAGCTAGCTGTAATTTGCCTGCTGGAATGAGAAACGGTGACCATAATAAATCAGCGCGCTTTCTCTACATCATAGTTTTCCTCATCTGTCTGGCTGCGATAACGCTTGCGCCTATTTTTGTGGAGTGACGCAACGAAGACAAGTTTTTTACACACAAAATTTTTAGCGCGGTGGGAGTTGAACAGGCGCACTTTGAATTCAAAGGCCAAGTGTCCTAACCACTATGCTATACGGGCCGGTAGGCAAGTCATATAAACCATATCCCTGTATGGTATATTGTAGCGAGGTGGTCGCAAGGAGAGGCGTGATGGCGAGGAACAAGAAAAGGAGGATAAGAGACCGAAATATAGCATAGAACAAACGAGTATATCGAAAGAGAAAGAAGCAATAGAGTGAATTATAAAGAGAAAAAATACGTAACAACACAGGAAACAGAGGAGAAATAATCGGTGAGAAAGAAAAGGATGAGAAAGAAAATCAGAAGAACAAGTAAGAGTACAAATAGAGAAACAAATAAACAACTATGACAAAGAAATGTAGAAGAAGATTGGGAATCAAAAAATTGGCAGATCCAACATAGAGTCGCTGATATGCGAAACACACATGAAAAATTTTGATATGTCACTTTAAAAATTGGCAGATCCTACGTACAGTCGGAAGCGATGATATGCGAAGCACGAATGACAAAAGGTTGATATGTCACTTTAAAATCAGCACAACGTTACGAGGTGGAGGCAAATGATGCCGTACATGACTTCCGTGTCACGATTATCATGTTTTGATGAGTCGTTCTCCTTGGTCATCTGTTCTCGTCACTTGATACCAAAGTTAAGGCTCGTTTTCACAGCCGTCAAACGACCCATCCGGTCACCATGACGTCACCATTTTTTGTCAGGGGTGAGGATTTCCAGCCTGTTTTCTCTTCAAAAACGGGGTGACGGTGACATAGAGCAATGTTGTAAGTTTCCGTCGCCGTCACGGGAACGGAGCCCTACTCCTCGTTTTATCAGGGCCGGTTCCCCCTCAGTGAACCTGACGAACAGAATAAATTCCGGAGAACACAAAAAAAAGCGCCGGGACAGAACAACTTGGTGTTTGCATGGTCATGGATAAAGGGATTATCGTGTACAAAAATGGCCTTGCAACCACCGTCGTCTGTCCGTAAATAGCTCCGTCACGTAATCTCCACGTTTTTTTTTTCATGTCAAATACCATGATGGGTCGCTTGACGGCTGTAAGAACGAGGCCTTAGTATATGTTGAGCTAGTGAAATTTCCGCAAGCATGATATGAGCGTGGTATGTTGTCATGTTCTTACATGACATGCGTGTCAGGATTATCATGTTTGCACCTGTCAAATATTTTGTCATTTATTGACGTCACGTAACAGCAAATTTGGTGTATGTGGAGTTAGAAAATCGGCCACGAGCGTCTAATGAAGGGCCCAGTTTACTTAAATGTAGCATTGACGCACATGCACGCCGTTGCAGCGACGCTACGTTAGAAAAACACGAGCATTCTATAGTGTGAGGCAAGGAGCGACCAGCGTCCGTCGGCTCAGCCCGACGGCACCTGGCACGAAATGCGACATGCTGCATATCGCCCTGATGCGTTACCCAGACAACACTGCGTCTCTCTCTTTTCGTGAAGGAGGGGCGCCGGATGCGCTGCACCACGCATGCTTCAAAGCAACGCATCGCGGTTGTGCGCCTGCGAGTATATAGCAGAACCGGCGCCTGGCGTGCCAATGTCGGCGTGACGCGACGAAATGAACGCCAGCGAGCACGCGCACCGCATGACGTCGAAATGTATTGGCACCTTGACTGTGCACGCAGTAAAGTTGTCGCATGACACGCATCTCATGATTATCTTGTTTGCACCAGTTACATACCTTCGTCATCTATTGGCGTCTCGTAATACCAAATTTGACATATGTGAAGCTAGCGAAACGGCCGCGAGCGCATCATCAGTGTCGCATGTAGTCATGTTGTTACATTAAACGCGTGTCATGATTATCATGTTTGAAGGTGTCAATAACCCATTTCGTCCATTCGCGTCACGTAATATTGAGTTTGGTACATGTGAAGCTAGCGAAACGGCCACGAGCGCAACATGGGCGTAGCATGTAGTCATGAGGTTACATGGCACACATCTCATGTTTATCATGTGTGCACCAGTAATATACCCTCGTCATCCGTTGCCTTCCCATAATACCAAATTTGGTATAAATGAAGCTAGCGAAACGGCAGCCAGTGCATCATGAGCGCGGCTTCTAGTCATGTTGATTCATGACACATCTCATGATTATCATGTTCACACCAATCACATACCTCCGTCATCTATTCACGTACTGTACTACGAAATTTGGTATATGTGACGCTAGGGAAACGGCCTCGAGTTCATCATGAGTGTGGCATATAGTCATGTTCTACATGACACGCATATCATGATTTTCAAGTTAGCGTCAGTCGCTTGTGTTCACCGTTCAATCATGCCATACCACACCAGTTTTGCAACATGCCATGTGAACGAAACCACCGCAAGAGCGGCAGTACTATGAAATGTATATCATGACATGCATGACATACATATGAGGATTTTCATGTTATGACCAGCAAAATATGTTCTTCATACAGACATCTTATGGTGTACCAAGTTTGGCAGCTGAAAGTCGCAGGCTGCTAGATAGATAGATAGATAGATAGATAGATAGATAGATAGATAGATAGATAGATAGATAGATAGATAGATAGATAGATACCCTCAAGGTCGCCGATGTTCGAGAAAAAGTCCTTGGCATTTAGCGGAAAGCAACAACATGCAAAAGCCGGTACGAGGTACTTGCCCATGAGCTACACTGTGCCTTCATAATTGCTCTACAAGGCACTTCAAAAATTTAGCGGTGAAGATGCTTAGGGTGTGCGTGGTGTCCCTCGTAGCAGTATGTTGTAGTAGTGGCTACTTGTAGTTATTCTTAATAATCGCTCACTATATCACAATGTGCCTGTATGTCCATGGATTGATTGATTGATTGATTGATTGGTTGATTGGTTGATTGATATGTGGAGTTTACCGTCTCAAAACCAGCATATGATTATGAGAGACACTGTAGTGGAGGGCTGCGGAAATTTCGAACACCTGGGGTTCCCTAACGTGCACCCAAATGTGTCAAAACGGGCCTGCACCACTTCCGCCTACATTGGATATGCAGCCACCGCAGCCGGGATTCCATCCCATGGTCTGCGAGTCAGCAGCCGAGTACCTCAGCCACTACAACACCACGGAGGTAGGGGGGGGGCTGTGTCTCCTTGGCAATAATTTGACGTTAGTGATTTACGTATAGTGGACGTTTTCGTATAATTGACAGACAGACGGACAGACAGAGACAGACAAACGGAGATGCAGACAGTCAAAGGAATCGACAGAAAGACGGACAAACTTACAGACGAACAACCAGACAGTCTGACCGCCAGGCATTCCGAAGAAGAAGTGGCAGCATATCTACGGAGTGAATGATGGAGAGGGGGGCGAAGCATCCGTCCATCCATTCGTTCTTGCTTCCGTCCGTCCATGCGTCCGTCCGTGTGACTGTCAGTGCGTCCATTCGCCCGCCCGTGCGTGCGTCTGTTCGTGCATCCGCACGTTCATCTGTGCGTCTGTCACACCAGTCCCGTTTATTAGAGAGGCGATCGCCAGGCTAATTCCGAGAGCTGAAGTATCGGCCCCCGAACCGCACCACGAAAGCGTGGACAATTTAGAAGTGGTCCTTTTTGGTGCGCCAGCGGACGCCGGCTGTGGCCCAAAGAACAAGTCAGAGCCGAGAGTTGATAAACAAACAAATTATATTCTCAATAATGGCAGATCGAAAACAATACACAAAAATGCACACTCCACAATAGTTGCATACAATATGTCACCAATCAACCCAATCAATCAACGTACTACACAATACAATCAGCCACACTTAATACAACGGACCTTGACAACAATACGCACTACAATGCAGTCGCATGCATTGAACAACCAAGACACTTAAAGACTAAAGAGATAGAAAACCTATTCAGTCCAAAGTTCTTGGAACCAAAGTCTATATGATACTCTTCCGAGAATCACTCACTCAAAGTCCAGCGTTGTTGTCGTTCCGCAGCTCTCGAAGTTTCTCTTCCAGGAAACCTCGCCGGAGTTTCTCTTCCAGTAAAACTCCCGTCTTCAATTGGCCACTCTTCAAACTTCAACTTCTTCGCCGGAACACGTCGGCTTCACACACGCAGCTGTTGCCACGTCTTTGCTCGATAGCGGTAAACACACGCTCTTGCCTGTAGCTCGAGCCTTCACCCACTGGTGGAAATCCTCTTCATCTCCGGCTTCGTCTCTACGGACCAAAAACTTCGCCGACTACACGGCGGAATCCCTACGCGCTCTGGCGCTCACTTCCGTCTCCTCCTGCTTTCTCGTCTCGGCCGCTCGATTAAATACCTTCCGCGCCACCTTCCAGAACGTTCTCCTCATTTCGTCGGCGCGATGCGCAGCGAAGGCTGGGGAGAGGCACGAGACGGTTCGACTGCCCTCCCCGGAGGATTATTCAACTCGGTCTGACCCCGCCCCGTTCGTTCTAGAAAAATCGCGGGCTTGCTCAACCGCCGCTGTGGGGTGAGGAGGTTCATCGCTTCGCCGCTTCCGAGAGGAGAGGCGTTGCGCGCCCGGGAGCCCTGGATGCTTGTTTTCTTTTTTTCTTTTTTTTTTCTTTTGACCTCGCGGCGTTTCTCCCGCCCGTTGTCACAAGAATTTGGCGGCGCGCTCATTTTTAGCGCTCGTTCTGTGACACTGCCCCCCACTTTAAGAATATTATCTCATAATATTCAAAACCACACAAACGAGCGCGAACAGTCACCACACACTCTCACAGACTGTAACACCATCAGTCGCTCATGACACTTCACATTCACAATAGATCACTTAATACAATTGTACATTGTAATTCAATTACACAACACGTGAAAACACAACCACAAGCGCATGAGTACAACACTCCACCACACATTCCCAACAATACAAATGTACAAAGTTCTCTTATTACAACAATGGTACAATATTATACATCACATCACAGCACAACACTTCGACACTTGTGACACAGGATAACACAACATTAACACAACGTATGGCACTCAGCACTGCCCAACACATTCTGATTCGACCTCCGCACCTATCCTGTGTGTTTCGAGCTGCGCTTGCGTCCTTTCTTGCGGTGCTCGCTCGATCCCTTCTTGTTTTTCCTTGTTCTTTTTCGGCGAGCCTTTTCCAACGACGATTTCTGAGGCGTCGACTCAGCCATCGTTGTCTCTTCCGACACCGTTAACGTGTCATTCATTCGACGGGTCCTGTCTGTTTATTTACCCGCTTGATCATGCCTCTACATTTTGCCCGGCTGGCCAACTCCGTCTCCCTTACACTGTCGGCCGGTTGAGGTCGTGCCGACGTAAGTCCGGTTGCTCGGCCCGTGAACTTTTTCAACACGATCATCTCATCATTCCCTGTCTCTTGGGCCGCGGCTTCACCTTGGGCTCTAGTGAGATCCGTCACGGGATGCTCCTCCACTGTATCTCGCGGCCGCTGTGTTGGCGAGGGCTCTATCTTCGGGTCTTCTCCCAAACATTCTGGATCACTTGGCCCTCGCGCCCCGGCGATGTTTCCGATGACAAGGTCGTACAGGGAGGTCGTCATGCATAGAGCAGTAACCTTCCCGCTGAAGTACGGGGTTTCAACCTCAATTTCTGCTTCGGGAAGCATCCGAACTGTACGGTCAATTAAGCAAACCGGTTTCGTTTTGCCTGTTAACTCCCTTTCCCGTACCAAATCTCTCCGCACGATAACAGTGGAGCAACCGGTATCTCTTAACGCCGTAATCTTTTTGTCCGCAACTTTTCCAGGCAGCGTTGGCATTCCTTTCGTAACACCGGTTGGCTGTTTTGACATTACAGCACCCACAATAGGAATTTTCTCCCCATTCTTCAACTCTACGAATCCATCGGTGACGGCATTGTTATCAGATTTCGGTGCCGCTTGCACACAGGATACCTGGTGAGTTTGACTCGCTCCGTTTCGACATGCATCTGCTTTGTGCCCAGTCTGACCACACTTAAAACATTTTACTGCCGTAGGGCTCGTAAAGATCGTTCGACAGTTTTTCGCGCGATGACCCACTCGGTTGCACAGAAAATATCGCGGAATGCTCTCTGGTGCACGCTTCTTTTCTTCGGGAGCCAATCTCTTCGAATCATCGGGACAATCCTTCTTGACCTTGGCCAAATTAGTGCCACCTTGCGCTTCCAAGAATTGATCAGCCAATTCAAGCATGTCTTCAAGTGAGTCAGCCTTCCTCTCTTTTAAGTACAGTGACAGGCTTGGGTGGCAACTAGTAAGAAATTGTTCTCTAATTAGGAGCTCTCTAAGCTCATCGTACTCCTGCGCTGTCCCTGAAAGTTCAATCCATCTGTCGAAATAATGGCAAAGTCGGGCGGCATACTGTGTAGCCGTCTCACCATCAGCTGGCTTTCTTGTCCGAAATCTGTCCCGGAACCCTTCCACGGTAAATCTAAATCGCTTCAGCAGAGCAGCTTTCACCTTTGCGTAGTTGGCTGCATCGGTCGGCGTCAGCCTACCGTACACACTGAGCACTTCACCACTCAAGCAAGTACTCAAAGCAGTTGCCCATTGATGTTCCGGCCAATTCTGGCTCCTCGCAATCGTCTCAAATCTGTGGAGGTACGCGTCTAGGTCGTCCTTTCTTTCATCAAACGCTACGAGCAGCTTGCTTGGGTTCAAGCGGAAGCCGTGATCTTCCCGTTCGCTGCTTTCAACTGTAGCTTGGACGGGAGTTTCACTTCGCTGTTGCAAACGGAGCCGCTCGAGTTCCATCTTGTGCCGCCGCTGCCGCTCCCTTTCCTCTCTTTCTTCTTTCAGCTGTCGCTCCTTTGCCTGTCTTTCTTCCTTCAGCTGTCGCTCCTTTGCTTCTCTTTCTTCTCTCGCCCTTTCAGCGGCCAGCCTTTCTCTCTCCAACTCAGCTGCCTTTTCTTCCCTGGCCCTCTCTGCCGCCAACCTCTCTCTCTCCACCTCAGCTTCTTTTTCCGCTTTGGCTCTTTCGACCGCCAACCTCTCTTTTTCCAGCTCGGCTGCTTTTTTTTCTTTGGCTCTCTCTTTTTCTTCTTTTTCCTTCTGGGTGACCCACTTCCGTAGTTCGGCGCCAGAAAGACCCATCTTCTCACCCAGAGCAACTAACTTTTCGAGATCCATGGTGTCTCGCAACTCTCAAATAAAACCTTGCCGCGTGCAAAAAGTATCTGCCTAAATCAGTCTATCGGAACACTCCCCTACACTCGTTAACGAGAACACTGAACAACACACAAAATCGTTCCGATAGCACTATCAACAACTCGAGGCTCTTTCTCACTACTTTGGACACACTGTGCACCAAAAGGTCCTGTATCGCGGACGCCAGATTAATTGTCACACAGGTCCCGTTAATTAGGGAGGCGATCGCCGGGCTAAT
The DNA here is from genome assembly GCA_013436015.1 of Rhipicephalus annulatus. NCBI lineage: Eukaryota > Metazoa > Arthropoda > Arachnida > Ixodida > Ixodidae > Rhipicephalus > Rhipicephalus annulatus. Next base: position 935,790 of record WOVY01011207.1, on the reverse strand, counting down.
TCCGAGAGCCGAAGTATCGGCCCCCCGAACCGCACCACGAAAGCGTGGACAATTTAGAAGTGGTCCTTTTTGCTGCGCCAGCGGACGCCGGCTGTGGCTCAAAGAACAAGTCAGAGCCGAGAGTTGATAAACAAACAAATTATATTCTCAATAATGGCAGATCGAAAACAATACACAAAAATGCACACTCCACAATAGTTGCACACAATATGTCACCAATCAACCCAATCAATCAACGTACTACACAATACAATCAGCCACACTTAATACAACGGACCCGGACAACAATACGCACTACAATGCAGTCGCATGCATTGAACAACCAAGACACTTAAAGACTAAAGAGATAGAAAACCTATTCAGTCCAAAGTTCTTGGAACCAAAGTCTATATGATACTCTTCCGAGAATCACTCACTCAAAGTCCAGCGTTGTTGTCGTTCCGCAGCTCTCGAAGTTTCTCTTCCAGGAAACCTCGCCGGAGTTTCTCTTCCAGGAAAACTCCCGTCTTCAATTGGCCACTCTTCAAACTTCAACTTCTTCGCCGGAACACGTCGGCTTCACACACGCAGCTGTTGCCACGTCTTCGCTCGATAGCGGTAAACACACGCTCTTGCCTGTAGCTCGAGCCTTCACCCACTGGTGGAAATCCTCTTCATCTCCGGCTTCGTCCCTACGGACCAAAAACTTCGCCGACTATACGGCGGAATCCCTACGCGCTCTGGCGCTCACTTCCGTCTCCTCCTGCTTTCTCGTCTCGGCCGCTCGATTAAATACCTTCCGCACCACCTTCCAGAACGTTCTCCTCATTTCGTCGGCGAGATGCGCAGCGAAGGCTGGGAAGAGGCACGAGACGGTTCGACTGCCCTCCCCGGAGGATGATTCAACTCGGTCGGACCCCGCACCGTTCGTTCTAGAAAAATCGCGGGCTTGCTCGGCCGCCGCTGTGGGGTGAGGAGGTTCATCGCTTCGCCGCTTCCGAGAGGAGAGGCGTTGCGCGCCCGGGAGCCCTGGATGCTTGTTTTCTTTTTTTCTTTTTTTTCTTTTGACCTCGCGGCGTTTCTCCCGCCCGTTGTCGCAAGAATTTGGCGGCGCGCTCATTTTTAGCGCTCGTTCTGTGACAGCGTCTGTCCTTGTGTTCGTCTATGCATCCACCCCTGCGTACGTCCTTGCGTCCATCCGTCTGTGCAGCCATCCGTGAGTCCGTCCAAGCATCTGTCTGTGGGTCCGTTCGTCCATCTATTCAACACTCCAAGTACCACCACCTCGCATCTTTTCTTCCTATATTCTCCATATAGAAGCACCACCATTCAGCGGACATTCAAAGGACTAAACGAGAGGTGGCACACGCACACTTTCTTACGGCTTGTGCTTCGGGTCTACTTCCCACCTTTAACCACCTCGAGTTCATGGTATATACTAGTTCACTGTGTTCACGGCACTGTGGCCCAACGCTCGCTAAACCTTTCTAAAACCAAGGAGGTTACGCCCAGCGAGTATAACGTAGCAACCTTTTCCTGTCAGATAGTGCTCAATGTGCATGCCAATGGCTGCTAATGGGAAATAAGAGACAGGAAAATTCGTCTTTTACTTTCGTACGGCTTGAGCTTCACTTCCCACCTTTTGCCACCTCGAGTTCATTCATGGTATGTACTAGTTCATTGTATTCATGGCACTGCGGCTCAACGCTCGCTAAACCTTTCTAAAACTAAGGAGGTTATACCCAAGGAGGATTAAAGAAAAACTTGCTTGGTTATACCTAGCGAGTATAGCGTAGCAACCCTTTCTTGTCAGATGGTGCTCAATGTATATGCGAATGGCTGCTAATGGGGTCGCAGCATGCGCGTTAACTAAAAGCCGAATGCTGCTGTCTCTCACTCCCCATCAGCAGCTATTGGCATCTACATTGAGCACCATTTTTTATTGTTCAACAAGACACAGAAGAAATCTCTCACCGGCACCTCCTTGGAGGTCAAAATTTTATACTTGTTACATGCTACAATGGCTACGAGGGAAGAACAGGTGCCGCTATAAAAAGCTTCACCCCTAAAAAAGGTAGACGTAGTGTTGTCTGGGTAACGCATTGGCGGGAAACACAGCATGTCACATTTCGCACCAGTTGCTGTCGGGCCACGCCGACCGACGCTGGTCGCACCGGTCGAGCCTGGCGTCAGACTATAGAGTGCTTGCGTTTTGTTAACGTTGCGACACTGTTCCCATTGGGCACGCGCGTCAAAACTACAGTGGAGAGATATTGGGATCTTCATGATGCGCTCGCAGGCGTTTTGCTAGCTCCAGATATACCAAATTAGGTGTTAAGTGACGTCAACAAATAACGAAGGTAACGAAGATAACTTCAACAGATAACGAAGGTAGATAAAGGGGGCAAACATGATAATCCTGACACGCCTGTCATGTAAGAACATGACAAGTTTCCATGCTCATAGCGTGCTCGCAGTCATTTTGCTAGGTCCACTTATACTAAATTTGTTATCACGTGGCGTGAATAGATGACGAAATAAACGACACATCTAAATATGATAATTATGACACGGAAGTCATGTATGGCATCATTTACACCCACCTCGTCACAATGTGCTCATTTTAAAATGACATACCAACCTATCTCATTCGTGCTTCGCATATCATCGATTCCCACTTTACGTGGGATTCGCTTTTTTAAATTGATAATCGCACAAGTATGAATGCTGAAAGTTCAGTAATATTGGTAGGCGCTGCGGATGGTTTGGGCCGTTTGAGCTACCGTTAGGTGTTTTAGGGAGATCGTTACCGCGTACAAGCAGATAAAAGTACAGACAGACAGACCAAAATTTTTAGGTTGAAGGTACTCAAGAAATATTATCGTCTTTAAAAACTGCTGCTCACGCTGGAAAGCTGTTCACTGACCGACCCCTTATATGTAGGCACTGAATCGCGCGTTCAGAATTAAGTCAAAAGCTTCTTCACTTCCGATTGACGTTGATTGATTGATTGATATCTGGGGTTTAACGTCCCAAAACCACTATATGATTATGAGAGACGCCGTAGTGGAGGGCTCCGGAAATTTAGACCACCTGGGATTCTTTAACGTGCACCCAAATCTGAGCACACGGGCCTACAACATTTCCGCCTCCATCGGAAATGCAGCCGCCGCAGCCGGGATTAGAACCCGCGCCCTGCGGGTCAGCAGCCGAGTACCTTAGCCACTAGACCACCGCGGCGGGGCCCGATTGACGTTGACGGCAACGCTTATCCTTCATTCATTAAATAAGTGTAAGAAATATGAAATGAAATTTGAGCACGGCTAAATCTTACCCAATTACACAACATTCACGCGATACCCCCCAACACTCTGCGAGGCATTTACTCTAGTTTTCTCCGTGGGGAGATGCAGGTGGCAACTTTTTTCTTGGTCCGTGTAAGGCTCAACAACATGTATGCCTTCAGAAAATTGCGAGAAAATGCAGTGTTCTTAGTCTTTTTGGGCAGTTCATTTTAAGGAAAATACACCTGATATTTTGCTTGAAGCATAACCTAATTATAATATTGAAAATGATTATTAATTTTGTATATCAAGTAAGTCACTGTACATTCTTCTTGATTTGTCAAGTCTAAAATGGCTGCTTAATACGACACCTATAGGGGCGTTTGGTACCATTGTTGTGGTAATATAATAAATGCATCATATATGATACAGTGGGAATTACAGGGTTGAACTGGACATGAAAAATGCCCCTCTTTGTCTCATGCCATGCTTCGTGGTCTGACGCCAAATGTGTCCTGCAGTCATTGTTTTTGGCAAAACATGAGAGGTACATAAGAGAGGCCCTTTTTTGCGCGTCTCAAGGGCAGTTTTCAATTTTAAAGAAAACGTAAAAGCACTGTAGATGAGAAATACGCTCAAGTCGTTCTGAGACCCTTGTATCGTGAGCAGTAAATGCTGCATATGAATAGCTTCCCGATATATTGCTAGCGCAAGCATGGCGGGTGACTCGTGGCTAGTTCAGCCAGCTGTGGAGCAATGGGTCGTTTGTTCAAATCCCGGTTATGGTGTTTTGAAACATTTACTTCAAAATAATTTTTTAAGATGTCTTACGTATATAAGTACACATACATATGTACGACATGACGGTAACACGTGACGGTAAGCTCCGCTGAGAATCTTCATATAAAAGCTATCGCCATAAAAGATTGCCATAAACTGTAACTTCAATAATAAACGGAATGATATGTGCTTGCTTCTGTGTGCATGCGCACGTGCGTGTGTAGGAAAGATGTCAATAAATTCCAGTATGGTATACTCACCAGCACATTAAACGGATCTACGTTGCACGTGCGCATACATTCGCTCTTTATTATACCGCCTCAAAGTATGCTTTGCAATGTACCTCTCCAGCATAAGAGCGGTAAGATGCCATTCACGGCAACGGTGGTCACTTCTCGACATGCAGAAACACCCGAGTACATTGATTTGAGGCAAATTCTAAACTAGCAGTCGGAACGACATATTAAACATTATTGAGGTCCGAAATAGTCGTCATCCCGTTTATACAGGAGCACATCTGCGGACCCCTCCCAAACAGAGAAACCTATGACAAGCTTCTTCCCCACTTCGTGCGTTTGTTAGACAGCCCAGAGATTATCGACGCAGCTGGGGCTTACGAGCAGTAAGTAAAACGCCTAGTATATGAGTCTTTGTTAAATGTTGTATTATAAATAGGGGCACTTCCAGAGCACGTGCTTAACATTGTTCACAGGATCAGCTGCAGGTAAGTAGAGGTCTCCTCTCTGTGTCCTGACTGTGTGTTTGGGAGGAGTAGCAAAGTCAACAGAAAAAACCACCTACTCATCTATATGAAGGGACCCAAGGCTGAACTTCAACATTCGTAGAACGTGCATCTCGAAATCCTCATGTATTTTAGTTTCAACTGGCTTCACACAAACAAGCATTTGCAGAAAGCAAAGAAAGGTGATTACCGTGTGCTGATTCAATATAAAGATGTTCCTCTGCGTAGAGGTCTGCAGTAAGTACATGAAGCAAACACTGTCAATGTTTCGTTATTTGACCGCTTGCCTGCTCCTACATAGCCTTTCCTCCATAGGCACTGCCCCAGCGCGGCGGTCTAGTGGCTAAGGTACTCGGCTGCTGACCCGCAGTTTGCGAGATTGAATCGCGGCTGCGGCGAGTGCATTTTCGATGGAGGCGGAAATACAGTAGGCCCGCGTGCTCAGATTTGGGTGCACGGTAAAGAAACCCAGGTGATCAAAATTTCTGAAGCCCTACACTTAGGCGTCTCATAATATAATGGTGGTCTTGGGACGTTAAACGCCTCATATAAATCAATGTTCACTGGCATACGTACATATCTTGTCCACGTGTGTGTGTCAAGCTTGCATGAGACCTGCCTTTCTTTTCTTGCATACAAAGAAAATAAGTGCATAAATATAAATGTAGATCGGAGAGGTGAGACGCGACTAAGCATTAACGTGCAGGGATGTTACTTCCAAACACTTCCTGCTGTTTGCTTCACAGAGCGCGAATCCCTTGGTAAAGATACGCCCGTTAAATGATCCCTGAAAACGAACCAAGGCCGACCTGTTTACAAGCAAGAAGAGCGCTATTGCCTCAGGAAAGTTCGGGAACGGAAGAAGCGGAAAGCGTTCTCTTGCCTGCCGTAATTGTGCGCTGAACCAGCGACGTGACGGCTTGCTCTGGCGTTCTCTCTTTGTCTTGTCTGCTGAGGCTGTATTCACAGAACAGCTGAAAGTGCTCGGTTTGAGGCTGCTGTCCGCGCGGCTTACGCTTCTTTCAGCAAGTCCTGTCCACGTTCGAGGGTAGTTCCTTTTTTTTGTTGAGATTTGCATCTTTGTATGGGCGGCCCCACGTTAAAAAGAATAATTTTTTCTTCCAGTACTTCGGGAAATAAGATTTGTACCTTTGATTTTATCTGTGCGATGCTCAGGATTGTAATACGTAATTTTTCCATGCCAATGTACCTGAACAACTCATATCGTTTGAACTATATATGCCATTTTTCCAGGAAGAGATTTCGCCTATTTGATCAATAAAACTCTGTTTTCAACCAAAATTAAACTTCTGTGCATGAAAGTTTGACAGTGCATGAAAGTTAGACATCTCTGTGCATGAAGGTTGAAGTACATTGACATCGAACAAAACGCTACCCATTTCGCTTTCGTCGAAATACAACCACCGCGACCGCAATCGAACCCATGATCATCGGGTCTGCAGCAGAGGCCTCTCAACATTATACAACCGTGGCGCAGAGTTATTATAGTCACTTCATCATTCATTCAGAAAGCAGCTCAAGAAGAGTCATTGCGAAGGCAATAATATTTGGGATTTCACGTCCTGAAACCACGAGATGATTATGAGAGACGCCATAGTGGAGGTCTCCGGAAATTTCTACCACCTGGCACTCTTGAGCGTGCACTGACACCGCACAGTACATGAGCCTCTGTCCAGTTTGCCTCTGTAGATATTTATTTCTCCTCTAATCTTCGTCAGATAACTTTAATTGGAGAGCGAAATCTTTGCTGAATGGTAACTATGGCAGGGCAGCTGGGCAGCACGCGCATGAGCCTTGAAAAGAAGCGACTGGACTTGTTGGCGACAGTTTCAAGATTCGTTTATGTTTATTGAAGATGACTAGAAAGTTGAAAAGGAAAGAAATGAGTAGAATAAAAAGGAGGAAGGATAGAAGCCGGTCCCACGAAGGCTATCATGAGAATAGTGCGGGCGAAACCTCCTTCACTTCCGTCTGTTTTGTGTTGGTAGGCCTCCTCGTTACCCACGAAATCGGGTGGCGAAGACAAACTGCTTCGACGGCATTTGTACGGCGCGAAGGCAGGACGAGGCCTCCGAAATTCTTAACAGCATACATTGAAATGCCAGTGCCATAGCCGTGATCAAGCCCGTGACCTTGGGGTTATCAGCCGAGTACTCTACCCACTCTACAATCGAGGCGAACAACGCGAAGACAAGTTCTTGTCATGCGTCCACATTGGTTTGCTTACTAACAGGGTCAATTTCTATTTATGGCTTGGGTGTGCTCCTTCGCAATACCTATAGCGAACTTATTTTTCTGATTTATTCGCTAATACCGTACTTGGTTCTATATGGTACTGGCTCACTTTTCTCGTACGTGTGTTTTTTTAGTTGCCACCTTCATTTTAATAACATCTTCTTATCATGTTGGAACTTTCACATACTATGACAAAGAAAAAAGAAGACCAAATTGGTTCCTTTATATCACTGTGTTACTCAGGCTAATGCGAAGCTTGACAGGGGCTTGCGGCTTGTATCTTGAGAACGCAGGAAGTAGACTCAGATAAAATTGTGGAGACATAAAAAAAACCACCGTTCCGCTGGCTGTACTCACATACAACCTACCAGAAGGGAAGCTGCAAAAAAAAACTTCATTCAACGTATCATGGTGTCATGCTCTCTTGGATTTCAAAATTTCTTTGTAAAGTAAGGTTGCTGTTTGAGTTTTAGCATTGAAAAAGTTCTAGTTTTATAACGCGATGAAGAAGGATTGTATTGTGACGGAAGCTATAGGGTCCCCTTTTCCGCAGTTCACCATGTGATATATTTTTGAAGCAATGATGGCCGTTATGAAAAATGCCCGAAAAGAAAATAAACACCAAGACAGGCATATGATTTCAATATTTTGTTATTAGAACGCTCAAACATAAATACGCTTTATCTTTTCTTTTAAAAATACAATACAGGACTATTGTCGTCTTCCTGTACGGCTCTGTCAGATCTGCTTGTCAATTTTTTTCGCAGGGTTTAAGTACCTTAGTTTCACTGCTCGTATGCTGTGCTTTGTGTGCTGTCTAGCGCGTTTCCCATTATCTGGTACCCATGGGTATACGGGAGCAGTGTTGGAACAGGAAATAAGAAGAGGAGGGGGACTACGGCCCACAGAACGCTGGATAGGTGGCACTGACTTTCCTCGGGCGGGCGTAGAAGCTACCGCAACATAATAAAGTGGGTTTCGAACAGGCTACTGAGCAATCATCCACATGCATACTGTCAATCAGGTAATAGAGAAATGCTCAGAGCATAACCAACCACTATGCATAGCCTTCGTAGATTACGAGAAGGCGTTTGATTCAGTAGAAATATCAGCCGTCATGCAGGCACTGCGGAATCAGGGCGTCGATGAAGTATATATAAACATCCTGCAAGAAATCTACAGGAGATCAACTTCTACAATAATGCTTCATAAAGAAAGCAACAGAATACCAATCAAGAAGGGTGTAAGGCAGGGGGACAAAATCTCCCCAATTCTGTTTGCCGCGTTCTTACAGGAGGTTTTCAGAAGCCTAGAATGGGAACAGTTAGGGATAAGAGTTAATAGGGAGTACCTTGGTAACCTGCGCTTCGCCGACGACATTGCATTGCTGAGTAACTCAGGGGACGAATTGCCACTCATGATTACGGAGGTAGACAAGAACAGCAGAAAGATGGGTCTTAATTAATCTGCAAAAAACGAAAGTACTGTACAACAACATCGGAAGAGAGCAGCGCTTCGATATAGGTAATAGTACACTTCTAGTTGTAAAATGCTATGTCTACTTAGGGCAGGTAATAACCGCGGAGCCGAACCTTGAGATCGAAGTAAGTAGAAGAATAAGAATGGGGTGGAGCACATTTGGCAAGCACTCTCACATCATGACAGTTAGATTGCCACTATCCCTCAAGAGGAACGTATATAACAGCTGTATCTTGCCGGTACTTAGCTACGGAGCAGAAACCTGGAGACTTACAAAGAGCGTTCAGCTTAAATTAAGGACGACGCAGTGAGCAATGGAAAGAAAAATGGTAGGTGTAACCTTAAGGGACAAGAAAAGAGCAGAGTGGATTAGGTAACAGACGGGGGTTAAGGATATCAAAGGTTACACGGGCCGGGCATGTAGCGCGTAGACAGGATAACCGCTGGTCATTAAGGGTAACTAACTTGATTACCAGAGAAGGCAAGCGGGTTAGGGGGAGACGGAAGCTTAGGTGGGCAGATGAAATTAAGAAGTTTGCGAGTTCAAATGGGCAGCAGCGAGCACAGGGCCGGGCTAACTGGCGGAACATGGGAGATGCCTTTGTCCTGCAGTGTACGTAGCCAGCCTGATGATGATGATGATGATCATGATGATGTTGATGATGATGATGAAAGTGGGGAAGCTACTTGATGTTTATTAAGGGCAGCAGGCAGCACCTCAGCGACCTCTCTTTGGATGACGCCATGAAGGAGTACGGCAGAGTTGAGGCCTGCTCTTGAGTAAAGGGCACCAGGGAGAGCTGCTTTGCAACTTCTTCGCGGATGAAGGCCGTTATTTCCGTCCAAAGTGGTACACGTTCAGGTCCTTTGGTGAGACTGGAGAGTGGCGCCGCATTGGGGGGTTGAACCCACCTTGTCAGAGCTCTGTGCTTGCGCAATTCGTCGAAGCTCTGGCACAAGCTAATAAAGTCAGCGATTATGGTCGGCTTCTTGCTTTATTTGTCGTGCTTTATTTTGTCGGTTTACGTCATGTCAGCGTTGATGCGTTTGCATAGATTGACAAGGTTTTCAATATGACTTGTGAACGTCTCACCTGTGTCCAGTGCACGCGAGCGCAAATGCTTCTCGTCACGGAGTTTTCTGATGGTGGGTCGATGAAATACTACCGTGACTGCAGTCTTGATGAGTGACCACGTTCGGACGTCATCCTTATGGTTACTGAGCCACAAACTGGACACACCCGAAAGGTAGAATGACGCCCTCGTTAACTTCTCTACGTCGTCCTAATTGTTGAGAGCACTCACCCGTTCGTAAGTCTTGTCTTGTCGCCTAGAAGATCTTGGCTGATACCCACAAGGGGTATCAGCCAAGATCAGGAATGATAGATAGATAGATATATATATATATAGATATATAGATAGATGGATAACGCTGAATTTCCCGAAGAAATGCTTCGCATTTAAATATAAAAAATGGTGAAAAGGACAGGAGACTTTGATAAACCAGAATATCGCGAAACCAGAACGAAAGCAGAACGAAATAGCAAAAAAGAAGAAGGGGGAAAAAGAATTTGTTTATGTGGTGGTCCCACTAGAAGCGTGTGCTTCCGCTTCCCCTAATTAATTTATGTAGCGCTGACAGAATAACACTGTGGCCCGCACCCAACTGGCTGGCTCCAAACAATAAAAGGGTGAATGTATGCTCTGCCAATCCGAGCATACAAATCGGTCTCTCAAGAATTATTCGGAGCAGTGAGGTGAAGTAGCGGCATGTGAGAAGAAAGTGATTTATTGTTGCTGGTCCATTGAAAACTGGACATAGGTTAGGTAATGAAAATCCTGATTTGTGGAGATAATAATTTAACCAAGGAACTCTACAGCGAAAGCGAAGGCTTCAACGTCATTTTCATCGGTTCGGCTGAAGGTCGGAGGCTCTCGCAGCACTTTTCCAGCGCAGTTGACGCGCGGCGAAAGTAGCGTCTGTTGTTCCACATTCGGAATGGCAGATGATAGTTTCCGAAATCGCAGTTCCAGGATGGCACAGAGAAACGGTACCTAGCACGACTCCACTGAATATAGAGGTGAGAATATTATACTGAAGCTGTTGGCTCATCGCACACAATTTCGAGCCCAGTCCGCTAGCCCGGTCCTTTGCTGCTGCAGAAACGATGCTGCTGCTTGTCCTTGCGTTCATCTACTTCTTTTTCGTTAATGTATATATATATATATATATATATATATATATATATATATATATATATATATATATATATATATATATATATATATATATCAGGCAAGAACGCACTATGGCACTGCAATTCATCATTCAGCTGTTAAGCAAGGTAACCGCTACACCGTCAAAATCAAGAGTTTCATTTACCAGAATGTTCGTTACTTGAACAGTCACTGTGAAGGATAGAATATGCTGTTTCTTTCTGAACTTTCCTGCTTGCTTCTAACGTCTTTGGAACGTCACTATTCAAGAGATCAACATAAGGATTAATTTTTGATGACATTGGGGTATTTTGCCGAGAATGCAATAGAATTGCATTGTTCCAGTGCCACTTATTCATGAACAAAAGTTAAAAGTAAACATAAACTAACGCTCAGTTGGACCACTTCAATAGTATGGCTCTAACCACTGATTGTCTGTTTTTTTCCTAATCGTAGAAGTTTTGTAGCAGAAAGTGCATTGGTTAACGACAATCTAACCACTTCCCTTTTGAAAGTCATAATTTTTTTTTCTACTTCATGAAGGATCAATAGTCACGAGGCATGCTACTGTCTTAGAAGTTGTGAGTGCCAGCCATGCGGTGCTGATCGCATTTCTATTGACGTGAATTGGTAGATTGCCAGATACCATGCGATATAAGTGCACGTTAAAGAACGCCGTATGGGCGAAGTTTCTACAGCCCTCCGCTCCAGCATTCCTGCCGATTATATCGCGCTTTTTTGACGTAACGCACCACGTGTTATACTTATTTGATGATGATGCGTTTCCCTTGAGAGAAACACCCCTTTTTCTGCGCTACTGTAGAGCTTTGCTTTTGCTCAAGCACATGTTGCACAAAATAAATTATTCTCATTTAGTTAGTATGGCTGAAAAATTGCCGCTGCACTACAATGTTCTAATGGCTACGGTGGAGATTAAACGAGAAAGCTGACAAGAAGATTTCGGCGGTTTTTTTTTAAGATAAACTGCCACGTAGCTCCTCATCTACCATTCAACTCGCCTAGGGTCGGCTAAAAATAATCGTAGACTGACGCGTTTGCTCCACCTTGCCTTCACTTTGGCTACGAACCGGGTCACTGATTCAATGAAACTACGCGGCAGTAGTCATTTTGTAAATGAAGATGAATCTGTCATAATGTAGCGCGTGTCTTCAAAAAAGAAATGCGTAGTTTCAACTTAGCTTTTCTTTACTTCTTGCGTGCTCCACGCGCCGTATTTCGCTGTCTTTTTTTCTTTATAATAATGGTATTGTTGTGTAGGGTGGCAACAAAAACACATTTATGATACCAAATTTTCTAGATGTCCTGGTTTTTCAACAAAAAATTTCCTGTCACAACCATTTTCACAATGTATAAGAACAAATTATTCAACTGTACAGCTATTTGTAGCAGAAAAATTCTTACAGCTTGTTTTGTTTTATTATAATCAATTATAGCTAATAAAAATAAAGCGAGGAAAAGTATTGGGGAAGATATTTTCACTATATTATTATGTAAACATGAAGAAAGTAAAGTGGACAGAAAGATAACTTCCCCCTAGCAGCGACCGCACCCGCGACCTTAGAATAACGTGTTTGATGCTCTGCTAACCAAGCTGCAACAACAGACATCTCCCCATTGCCTTTAGAGGGTATGTACATATATGAGTTATTTAAACTTGTAGAGTCACTCAGTGCTGCTGGTAGACATGAGGGCGTGTGTGGTACTCCCATTTTTTACCTGGTTCCGTCACGAAGCCCTTGATCTGTTTACGAGCTGGCTTCTGACCAGGAACCTCATGCATACCACATGAATGTCCCAACGAGACAGCTATGAATAAATGAATACCAAAATTTAAGGAGGGTGTGGCAGCCCCAATAAGCAGGATTCAAGCTGCCATTCATAGAATTCTTGTTTCATGATGAGGCCTTAAGTGAACCTGAGGGCACCGATCTGGACTTGAGCTGCGTTGGTCCTAAAAGACTGAGCTTCAAGGCACTATTATACACTCACAAAGTTTTCTGAATGAATGAATGAATGACATTTCGCGATCTGTAATGTGCAGCTTCGACAATTCTGAATTATAAAAACTAAATGTGGCTTTTGTAATATAACCAACTGCCCTATTCGTAAAAGAAATATTGTCGCATAGGAAGTGGGTGACAAAGCGTTTCAAAATGTTTCTACCTGAGACGAAGCAGTAAACAACTCTTTGTTGGGTGGGTTGCTGTTCGTTCATAAAAATAAACACGATTACATAAAGAAACACGAGGCAGTTTTTTAGAAAAAAAGACACGTACACATCATTGCTTTTCAAAGCATGCGGAAAAAGCACGTATGCGTCCGTTGTGGTCACACAATGCATGCTCAATAAACGTTTTCTAAGGACTATTTTGTACAACGGAAGTTTCAATCCCGCACATGGCGCTTTGTTTCAGTGACACTTGCGTGGTACAGTGTATATCCATGACAAAATACTGAGCATGTGCTTTATACTACCCTTGCTGTGAAATTGAGAAGTTACCAGTGAATCAGTTGGGAAGCATGTATATTTACGTGAATGTCTGGAAATGAATCAGTTAGGGACGCTCAGTCACGTGTTTTCTTGTGCAAATGTGTTTTTTGCACCTTAAGATCAATTACGGGACAAGTGATTTAGACCCCTAAAACTACATCATCTCCCGCTAAAAGGGTTTGTGGGGATCCGTGTGAGACCGTGTGAATATGCGAAACAGTAGGGAAATGGTTTGCTTTAGTGGTAGACGGTATCCGTGGTGGTTATCGTGGCGTCCCACAGGAGAGAAACCTGGGGAGATGCAAAACATGTAGTGACTGACTGGTGTTTCCTACTAGAACATGCAAATCGCTGCTCACGGACGATGGCCGACTGAGAAAACTGATTGGACACAGATTCCTGCAGTTCACTTTTAGCTAGCGCGTACTGCTGCGAATTTTTATTGTTCAACCACGTGCATGAGAAGTCACTAACCAGCACTACCTTGGAGGTTATAACTCAATGCTTATATATACGAGATGGCTAGTGGACGGCTGTGCAGCGTGAGCAGTCGTTTCTTCAATTAGAAAACTCACCAGCAGAAGCTGCTTGCGTCGGCGTTGCTAAACGAGAGAGGAAAGAGCATAGGAAAGGTGCTGGAGGGGACGCGCATGCACAATTGAAATATTAAACTACTGTGAGGGGTCCTTAGAGGAAAGTTTTTCAGTTGTTTCTTTTTTTCATTCATAAAACTCTTTAGCAAGCTCTGCCTGCATCGACATTGCGTGGGGAACGAAGAAGGGAGCGCAGGAGATGAGAGAGGTGGAAGGCACATGCATGCGTAGAAGGAGGGGTGGGTAGAAGCCGCAGGACTGTGGGACACAGCCGCTGGGATACAATGTTTCGTATTTAAAAGCAAAGCAGAATATGAAGCACGGGTTTGCAATTATTCCACAGTAAACTTGGGTACACTCTATAGGTAATTTGCATGCTAATTTTAGGGTACAGTAGACACAGTCATTTAGCTTAGTGGAAGACACAAAATTAGTATGAGTTAATAACTACATGCAGCACGATTGTATTGTTTGACAATTATAGCCTGTTCGGATAAGTGAGTCTGTCTGAGATAAGTTAAAAAATATCAGTAAAGTTTGACGACTCGCACGCACGCGATAGATCTCTCATCTTGCAGTTGCCAACCAAAGCGCTTCTATGTCTTTAGGTTCACTATTCATGAAGACGCCCTAAGTGAACGCTTTAGCACATACGTGGACACGAGATAGATGCGTAAGACGAAACCAGCTCAGCGTGCTAATAGTGTTAGGAGAAAATTATAGAAAAGCTTAAAGTTGTTCATTACATTTGACGAATACAACTGCGCCATATCAAAGACATAACTTATAACGAATTGGGTATTGCTCTCACATAAAGCTATGCTGATTTCGCATTAGGCAGTATTTCAAACGTCCTTAAATTCTTTCATAATGCCAGACACATCCGCAACAATGCATAGAGCAGCAACTTAAATAAGGTTCAGAATGAGGCGTGGACTTCCGCGTGACAAAAATGATTTCCGAGGCTCGACATCACAATTGTGCAAAAAAGAGCACATCCATTGTTCAACTTTGCACTCCGCCTCTCATTATTTCTTTGTTTAAAGAATAAACAATGTAGCAAAAGCAACAGTAGACGCTCCATATTCGGTATGGTAATTAACAGCTGGAAAAACATGCCCCGAACCCTTGGTATTTCGGTGAAACCCAGGCTCGCTAAATGAACCTGCTTTCACAATCCAGGGTTTAGTTTCAATGAAAGCCGATAAAATTAAACATCTTCTTCTTCACGCTATTAGGTCAAAAAAAGTTTTAAGGAGTCAGTTCGGCACATATAGTTATATGGAGCTTTTTGCCTATTTTAAGCGTGACCACTGCGACAAGTGCACAATTTACTTTCTACAATGTCCGTGACGATACTGAACTCAATTATTAATATAATAATAATTAATATTAAAACTTGAACTACGGGCACACCGTAGTTTAAGGCTCCAGGTTTTTTCACCACTTATTGTTGGTCAACTTCTAATGTAGCACAGTACGGACCGCTACCGGTATGTCTGCAACAAAATGTAATTCATTTATTCTAGTTCAGGAGGAGGAGGAGGAGGAATAATCGTTTATTTTCGAAACGGTGTAGCGGTGTAGGTTTCACGTTTACCTTAGGTGGGAGGTCTCCTCATTCGAGGATTCCTCTGGCCTTCGCTGCCTCCTTGGCCCTGGCGGCAAGACTTCGTTGTTGGTCCAGGTTCTCCAAGGCGAGCTTGAAATCCCACATTTCGAGAAGGTGTTCGTTTTCTTTACCAGCATCAATGGTGTTCAGCGGAGGTGTTACCTAAGCCTTACTCTGCAATACTGCAACACCATAGGCTAGCGCACAGAGAGTATCCGCCACCAGACTCGAAGCTCAACAAAGACAAAAGCACCATACTGAGAAGACTGCAGAGTAACACGTACACACACGGCATACTAAGGGACCAATTGTACCCAACATTACACGAATATGTTTTTTCCAATTTGCGCCGTATCTGACACGTTGGCCCACCTGATCCACGAGTGTCCTTGGCCCCGCCGCGGTGGTCTAGTGGCTAAGGATACTCGGCTGCTGACCCGCAGGGCGCGGGTTCGAATCCCGGCTGCGGCGGCTGCATTTCCGATGGAGGCGGAAATGTTGTAGGCCCGTGTGCTCAGATTTGGGTGCACGTTAAAGAACCCCAGGTGGTCTAAATTTCCGGAGCCCTCCACTACGGCGTCTCTCATAATCATATAGTGGTTTTGGGACGTTAAACCCCACATATCAATCAATCAATCAATCGAGTGTCCGTGCAATAAACATACAGATCTAGTTCAGTGTAAAATAATTGGAAGTGAAAAAGTCTGCAATATATATTGAGTGATGGCACAACTTTGAAAAAGCTTATTGTTTTTCATTTGTGGTTTCGAGTAACCATTTTAATGAACTTGTCTTCATCGTATCATTTAGCTGTATATGTCACAATATACGTCGACTACAAATTGACCATTTATGCTCAATAAAACTTGACTTCTCAATGAGTCATATTTACCACCTATGTATGCAATCAAAAACACGACTCCTTGTGCCAATTAGTAATCAAATTAACAAATTGAGATACCTGAAAAAATGGCCAAATCCCACGTACAGTGGGAGTCGCTCTTAGGATAAGTGCGAATGAGAAAGGTTGATATGCCTATTTACAATTGGCACAACGTCACGAGGTGCACGTAAATAATGCCTATATTGACTTCCATGTCGCGATTATCATGTTTTCACCAGCCATATCTTTTCGTCATCCATTCATGCCTCATAACACAAAATTCGGTATATGTGGAGGTAGAAAAATGCCCGCAAGCACGCTATGAGCGTAACATGTAATCATGTTTTAAATGAAATGCATATCATGATTATCATGTTTTGACATGTCCTTTATTGTTGTCGTCTGTTCGATTCACGTGACGCCAAATTTTGTATCTGTGGAGCAAGCCCAACGGCCCCAAGCACGCTTTGAGCGTAGCATGTAGTCAAGATTCACATTAGCCGCATGTCGTCCTTAACATGCTTGCGAGTGTCATTTACCTTCGTCGTCCATGCTTGTCACGTAACACCACATTCGGTATATGTCAACCCAGCGAAACAGCCGTGGGCGCATCATAAGCGCGGTATCTTGTCATGTCCTTGCATAACACGCATGTTATTACTGTGTTTGGACGCGTCATTTACCTTCGTCGTTCGTTCGCATCATGTAATACCAAATTCGGTATATGTGAAGAAAGCAACACGGCCACTAATGCATCAAAAGCGTGGCCTCTGGTCACGTTCTTACATGACATACATCTCATGATTATCATGTTTGCCCCAGGATACCTCCGTCATCCATTCGCATCCCGTAATACCAAATTATGCATATGTGAAACTACCGAAATGACCCCCAGCACATCACGAACGTGGCGTGTAGTCATGAACTATATCACATGCATGTGATCATTTCTAGGTAAGGGTCTGTCACTTATGTTCACCATGCAGTCATGCCACACCATAATAGTTTTTAAATATGTCATGTGAACGAAACCACCACACGAGCAGCAAGATCATGAAAATAAAGCTTGACATTCTTAACATACATGTCCTTGATTGATTGATTGATTGGTATGTGGAGTTTAACGTCCCAATACCACCATATGATTATGAGAGACGCCGTAGTGGAGGGCTCCGGAAATTTCGACCACCTAGGGTTCTTTAACGTGCACCCAAATCTGAGCACACGGGCCTACAACATTTCCGCCTCCATCGGAAATGCAGCCGCCGCAGCCGGGGTTTGAACCCGCGACCTGCGGGTCAGCAGCCGAGTACCTTAGCCACTAGTCCACTGTGGCAGGGTGACATACATGTCATGAATTTTATGCTATGACTAGTCGTTATGCTTGCCGTACAGTCATGGTATGCCATACCAGTATTGAAACGACCAGGAGAGCTGAAAGTCGCCGGTGGATAGATAGATAGATTGATAGATAGATAGATTAGATAGATAGATAGAAGATAGATAGATAGATAGATAGATAGATGGATAGATAGATAAATAGATAGATAGATAGATAGATAGATAGATAGATAGATAGATAGATAGATAGATAGATAGATAGATAGATAGATAGATAGATAGATAGATAGATAGATACGCTGAAAGCCACCGATGTTCGCTCAGAGATGCTTCGCATTCAAAACAACCTTGAAAACAAGTATTAGATTTTTGCAAGAAATACAGAGTACACAAAACGAAAGTTTCTCGTTTTTTTTTAAGTGTGGCATTTTTTTCCGAGTGTAGGAATTTGAATAAGAAAGAAATATTCTAAAAAGGCTTCAATAAACTCAATGAAATTGAACTAAATGAAGAATAATTACGTTGTATTGTTCAATTAAAAATTCGGCTAGCTGGGGCATTATACACAATTGTTGGAAATTCTAGAGATTCTGTGCATATTAGGTACATACTGATTCTACTTGACAAAAAATTGGTGTTTGAAAAATGTGCCCAAATGTTTCAGAAATTACTGAAAAGCAATATTCCTTTGATACCTTGAAAATGTTGGTTCTGTAGCAGCAGACATTTCTACCTTTCGGAAAAAAAGGTGTTCGAATAGGTGAAATTTGTTCTAAGAGACACATTCGGGCCAGTAATTTGTGAAGCTGAAAAAATTAGGATTGTAAACAGGTGAATTTTGAAGATTATGGTAATGAAAAAATTGCACTTTTCATGCGAACGACGCACTGCAGCTTTGTGATTTCGAACTAGCGGCCCCTTGTAGAAAATGCAACATAACGAAATTTTACAAAATTTAGGAGCGAAACAGAGCGAAACCAATGACGAAACGCGAGACTATATAATCGCCATATGTTTATGAGACGTCTAGCGTGAGTGAGTATCCTGATACCAGCAGGCAACAGTCTGCATCATTTTTGCACGCTTGTCGTGCATACGTTAACGAAAGCGCAAGAACATCCTCTCTCAGACCAATGTTTGTGCAGTGACGTCATTCTGGTTGTCTGATTATTGCGCTCATAGGTGCCTCACTTTTGGTTTAGCTTCTGAGCTTTGTGGAGTTTGATTACATCAGTATGATCAGTAAAGACCACTTTTTCCTCTGTGAAAACAATGATAGTTTTCACGAACAAACTTCAATCCTCCGCCTTTATATATCGGTGTACTCCTAATAAATGAAAGGGTGATTATAGTTATGGTTGTTTAAAAATCATCTCATACAGTGTCTTTAATCATGTTAAATTTTTTACCACTGCAGAAAAAAAGAAAATACTGCGAAGGCAGTCATCAATTATTACATTACAGTGTTTTTTGAGGATCAAGCACACCTTTCTAGAAACACTTACCATCGTTGAAAGCCACACTCAATGCTCCATTATCTTAACTGCTCTTGCGGTGTATACCCCGTTCTTTTCACGGGGTATATATGAGCATTTAAACATGGGAGCTTTACGCAACGCTGTTAGTAGCCATAACGTGGAGTGTGGCACATTCCCTTCATGAATGTTTACGCCATGAGGCACATAATGTTTTGCCCATCGAATGATGCTACATTTTCCACGACAAGACATCAGGTCTGCCAGAGGAAGATTCACAATTTACATGAACGAAAGATACCGATTGCTAATGATCTGTTTTCTTTGCTAGGCGCTGCACTAAATTGTTACTAAGAAAGAAGAAAAGCCAAGGAAAGCATATGATTTGTTATTTACAGTAAATTTATTTTAAATTTAGATAGTAAACTGAACGGAACGATGACCTGTTGCTGACAGAAAGGAAACCTTAAGGAACACAGTGTGTACATTTGCTACAGTTTAGTGGCAGTTCAACACAAATCGTTAAACGCACATCTTGAAATTGTAAGTTTGAATGAAATATAACGAAAATATTTAGGTCATCGAACACGCGAACTATTGGTTCCTCTTACATTGGTATCTTCGTTCATGGAGGCTGCCGTCTGGAGGCAGACGGTGCCTTGCAATAAATTCTATACTTCCATCCACATACTTTGAATCGGTGGCTACAATTTTATATGGCTTAACATAGGCAGGAGAGCCGCTGATGACTTCGATATCTAATCCATTCATTTTTATGCGTTCTCGTTGACTGTGGAGCTCACGGCTTATAACGAAACCTAATTGTTCGCGGGGAGTGTCTATCAGCGTCCTGCTTCGAAAAAATATAAACGGTGCCAAGATTTGATTGATATGTGGGGTTTAACGTCCCAAAACCACTATATGATTATGAGAGACGCCGTAGAGGAGGGCTCCGGAAATTTAGACCACCTGGGGTTCTTTAACGTGCACCCAAATCTGAGCACACGGGCCTACAACATTTCCGCCTCCATCGGAAATAACGGTGCCAAGAAAACCCACCAGAAAGGCGGCACAAAAATATTTTACTAGAAGTGTTACAACGATACCAAACATATCTATGCCAACTGTTTTTCCATTTTTGTTTATCAGTACAGTATTTTGACCGCAGAAGTGTATGACTGAGGTTAATGAATTGTTTTATTTAGCGTGTACTTTGAGGAAAAATACTTATTCAGTTAAATAAAAATGATCATTATTAGCCAGGTAAACCGGATGAATGACGTAACAGCGTGAAAAGAAGAATGTGTTTCAGCCTGCTCCAAACAAGTTAGAAGTAGGCAGCAAACAACTCTGGAAGACTGTAATGAATAGCTCATCGAAAAGTGTATAACGCTTGCAGCGCTCCTGTATCGATCTCAGCTGTGCGCTCGGAAGCATTACCTATATCGGCGAGGGAAGAAACTCCAGCAGTGCAGACGCCCAGGAAGCAGCGTCAACCGGGTCATCTATCACAATCTGCTTTCGCCTTCCTGTACGGACAAGGCCACCACTTCGTTCCGCCGGGCAGGGCCCTGCTACCGTGTATTCTATTTGTCTAGAGACCAACAGAGCCTGTATTTGTTTTTCGACAATTCCTTTATAAAAAATGGAAACTTGTTAAGAGTAGCCCATGCATTATGTAATACGGTATTTCCCTATTGTGTTCGTTTATTATGACTCTCATTTAAAAGTAAAACAAGGCACTATTGTGTTATACGTTACATTCTCTTCGGCTTCGGGCTTTGAAGGAACGCCTGCTACCTCTAAAAAGTTTGCTGGAAGGATTGGTTTTGAAAGCTCGAGTTTTCAAGACATACACAATTATTTTCCAAAGCGCATCAATTATTGCTCATTCATGTCTCACCAGCACATGAATGCACAACGCATCGTGCATATTACACATGCGCTGTCAAGGCTGTGGTACTTACACAAGCCATAAAAGAGTATCCGCATTGTTTTGAGCACCTTTTTTGTAACAATCAGCCGCTTGCGTCATCTGTATATTACAAATACTTACACGAACTTTTAAAAGCCCTTCTCCTTAAAAACACTCTCTAATGTAGTTGAATGAAATTGGGGATATTGCAATTTCAAAAGTAAATAATGATAGAGAGTTCTTTCTTATCATACGTACTTTTAGTTATTATTTTTCAGCACAACAAGGTCTATACTTGTCTAACCTATGTAATGCGATAACTTGTTTTGACCACGTTACATACCATCATTTTCAATGCGTTCACTATAATTCATTCTGAAATAACTTATATGTTCTGAATTGTAGCTTAATTAACTTGATAATTTACATCAGATCAATCAAGAGTGTTACATCGATTGTTTGCAAAATTGTCGAAAGTGAAAAAGCCTAGGAAAGGGCTCCACAGATTCGTTATAACGAGCACAAAGAATGAGTTTAACATAAGTGGCATGAAGTAGCGGTTACGAAGAAAGAACACAACTTTCTATTTCTTCATGCCGCAATCATTGCCTGCTATGCATGTTCTTAGAACATTAAAGTTACAGCCGAAATGGTCATGGAGAAAACAATAGATTTTCTGTCGTGAAAACCAATCACGCGGGAACTCAGACACAATTCCCCTCGAACTTGTTTACGAAAGGAGCATATTACTACGATAAACAGGGGAAATTTATATGAAGCGTTCCGTAGGTAAATGGGAAGCATTTCTTTAAAAAGCGCAGGCACCTTGAGCGCATCTATCTATCTATCTATCTATCTATCTATCTATCTATTTATCTATCTATCTATCTAACGTGTGCGCGCCCTCGTAGTCGTCTTTTTAACTTGTACATCAAAATTGGTATGGGAGAGTAAGACAGTTATAGGAATATGGCTCCCCCGTCTTGACATGAATAATTGCAAAATGCTGTCGGGTACGGCGTCCAACCATGTATTATCGACACATGGCACGTACCGGCATACCACGGGCCGTAGTGTGTTGGTACGCGCCACAGATGAGTGACAGTTTATATATTCCTGAGCGAGGTACCTATCTACATCAGGTGATTTTTACACGTTGTCTGCAGCAAGTGAGCTCATTTAAGATGCGCTGGAGTTAAAATTTGTAGGAGGAAAACAATGCGCACCTTTGACACTAATCCATTCTCACTGTGCCATCCTCCAGATGCTGAATGCACAATTGTGAGGATCTAAATGTTGAAGACTGCGTGTGGCAATTTCAATAAACGGCAGCGACATTGCGCAAGTCGCCATTTACTTGTGTCAAGAAGCATCATAGTATTCCATGAGATGGTTCTGACTTTCGTTCCTTGGAAATCGGAGTCACTTCTTGCACTTGTTTGCCTAGAAGAGCAAACCCGTCCTCATTGCTGGTAACTTGCTGGTAACCCGAAAGCCAACAACACCTTGTTCACATAGTAAATGAAAGACGTTTTCAATGTAGACAGACCCACTCAAGACCTCGTGCCAACGGTGAAAAACAGTGGTGCCATTGTTCAGATCTTTATAACACACATCAATTTTCAACATTTCAACTATACGTATACTTTAGTGTACTTTCTACCCCACGTCGAACCTATACATCCTACGCGACTACCCGCAGTGCACGTCACACCTTTTTGCACACGTTCCCGCGTGTGTTGGCGCGTCTATCCGGTACGCGAGAAGCCACACGACTTTGAGGTATGTGTTGCGTCGACCCCGACGTCAAAACTCGCACTACCGACCTTCTGCCAACGTTAGCGGCATAACCTTTTGACACACGGTCCACTCTCGATCTGTCCAACCAGGTCATCGTGGGACCCGCTTGTCTTCAACCTCAACGACCCGGCATTTGTTTCTTTGTCGGCTGTGCAACTCCCGATGCCGCCCACCAGGAACCCACTACTTCCCGATGGCCCATCCACGTTGACAACCTAGACGTCTCAAACGAAAAATTTAAAGATTTTTCATGTATATAGTCTCTTTTCATCTCATTCTTTTGTTTAAAGGTTTGAAATTGCGAAAGGCGCTGAGAGGGAGGGAGCCCTGCAGTGCGTCATTGTCTTGTCATTATCATCATTGTCTTGACCACCGCGCCGCGCCTTTCACGCATCTATAGTGAACTATACCCGAGGGAAATAAAGTGGCAAGATTAGGCACAGCCCCGTAGGCTGACGTAGTCTCACGTCTCTCTTCTCTCACCCGCAAGAAGTGTTTAATGATGTCGTTGTACGCAATGGGTGCAACCCGATTGGTCTCTAAGTTAGATGGGGTTGCCCTGTGGCGGCGCGGTCGGTAAGTGCGTGCGCTGCATTATGGGCAATTTCCTTGAGGTTGCATGGGCACCCGGCACCCGGCTGAGATGGGCAAAGAACCAGGTGATTGGTGGTTAAGGGCACTCGGGTGTCCTTAAGCACCAATCTGTCATCTGGTTCTCCGCAGGCTGCGCAGGATCCTCAGGCTGCGCAGGATACGCAACGCCTGGCCCGAAATGACGCCACGTTCGAAGGCTCTAATTGCTGGTCTGGAGCCGCTGTAGATGAGTTCGAGTTTGCCGTCGTGAATACCGATAGCTATAGCTACTCGCTCCGCGACGTCGGGGTTTCTCGTGAGGATTGTGGCAGGGATTAGAATCTGCTGCGTGGATAATAACACCTCTGATCTCGACTAAGGGGCTGGCTGGCGCATCGAGCGCGCACGGTTGAAGCCAACGGAAGCCGCCGATGGTGTCCCGGACGCCTCCGCAATGAACAGTCGCCTGCTGTGTGCGCGAGGGCTTTTCTTTTTGATAGACTGCTGGCCCATAGAGCCGTAAACATTTCGCATCGACTGGTAATGTCGTCGCGACGACACTTTACGCATCATTATCTCAAGAATATATTAGTTTTTACGCATTCTGTTAATCACGTGTGGTTGTTTAGCGCCTTTAGTGAGGTTTGTGAAAGTGTTTGGTTTTATTCTATTCACTTTCCCACGCCGCAGGTCTCAAGTATAGGGGAAGTTGGTCAGTAACCTAAAAGGTACTACTGAACGGCGTCCTCAGAAAGCTTACTTTGCAGTGACGATTTTGCAGGGTCATGTTATGACCGCTCAGTTCGAGAAACCCATCCTGAAAACGATGCCAATCCAACGTTGTTTCCTTACCCCGATCACTAACAAAAGACAAACGTTTGCAATCCGGGCTACCATTGCATACCTTCCGTAATTTTTTTGTAAAAACATGCCATGCCATTTATTTTCACTTTCACTTGAGAATATAATAATTGTAACGTTGTACGCAACAGCTCTGCACTGTAATCGACTGGTATTGCTAAGACGTCTATCATATTTTGTGCAACGTATGTCGGCGTTCCAAGAAAGGGTTAGTCGTAGGGGAAGCCATGGAGAAAGCAAAAAACAAAGGAGGAAGCATGACGTCACGCCCCTAGCCTTGGCAAGCCAACTCGTGATGATGTCATCAAAGTCAGCCCCTTTGCCGTGAGATCAAGCAATAAACGAAACTTGTCGAAATAATTTTGTTTGGTTCTCGATAGTTTTTATTGGGAGTGCGGTAGTATGGCCGCTTCATGGAGCGCCCAGCTGATCCGTACGCTGCTCGGCGTCCCCACCTGCACTTCTGATCGTGGTATCGTTACGTTTTCCTCAGAGCATGTTCTGCTTTGTTCGTTTCGTGCAAGCGAGAAATTCGGGCGAGCCGTGAAAGGATGCAAAACCAACGTTAGACGTGCACTACAGTCGAATTAGCGAGAGCATTGTGAGCCCTTGACGCATGTATTCCTCACAATTTTGTGACGAATATTAAATGCGAAGCATTTCTTAGCAAACTTCGACGAATTTTAACGTATCTATCTATCTATCTCTCTCTCTCTCTCTCTATCTATCTATCTATCTATCTATCTATCTATCTATCTATCTATCTAGACGCCTACAACGTTTAGCTCTCCTGGCCGTTTCGATAATGGTATCGACACCAAACTTGGCATGGCATAACATGACTATATGAAAAACATAGTTGACTAGTCATAACATGAAAATTATGATATGTATGTCATAAATATTATGATTTACATTTCATGGTTCGTGAGCTCTTGCGGCGGTTTCGTTCACATGGCATGTTGCAAAACTGGTATGGTATGACATGATTGCATGGCGACACAAGCGACAGTGCCTAACCTGAAAATAATGACGTGCGTGTCATGCAACAACAACACTACATGCCACGCTCATGGTGCGCTCGCGGCCGTTTCTCTAGCGTCACATTGGTATTACATCCCGCGAATGGATGACGAAGGTATGTGACTGGTGCAAACATGATAATCACGAGATGCGTGTCATGTAACAACATGACTACATGCCCCACTCATGATGCACTGGGGGCCGTTTCGCTAGCTTTACTTATACGAAATTTAGTTATTATGGCACATGAATAGATGATGAAGGTATATGATACTGGTGCAAATATGATAAGCATAAGGAGCGTGTCATGTAGCAACTTGACTACTTGCTATGCTCATGATGTGCTCGCAGCCGTTTCGCTAGCTAGCTTCACTTATACGAAACTCAATATTACGCGACGCGAACGGACGGCATTGGTAAATGACAAATCCAAACATGATAATTATGACATTGGTGTCATGTAACAACATGACCACATGTCGCAATGATAATGCGCTCGTGGCTGTTTCTCTAGCTTCACCTAAGTCAAATGCGGTATTACATGATTCGCACGTCGCGGGTTCAAATCCCGGCTGTGGCGGCTGCATTTCCGATAGAGGCGGAAATGTTGTAGGCCCGTGTGCTCAGATTTGGGCGCACGTTAAAGAACCCCAGGTGGTCAAAATTTCCGGAGCCCTCCACTACGGCGTCTCTCATAATCAAAAGGTGGTTTTGGGATGTTAAACCCCACAAATCAATCAATGCGGTATTACATGATGCCAATGGATGACGAAGGTTTGTGTCTGGCGCAAGCTTGATAATCATGTATTGCTTCTCATGTGAGAACATCACTACATGCCACAGTGAAGGCACCAATACATTTTGACGTGACGTGGTACGCGTGCTCGCCAGCGGACATTTCGTCGCTTCACGCTGGCGTTGCCACGCCAGGCACTGGTCCTGCCATATACTCGCAGACACGCGCCGCGCTGCGTTGCTTTGACGCATGCGCTTTTCAGCGCGTTCGGTGTCCCTCCGTCAGGAAAAGTGGGAGACACAGCGTTGTCTGGATAACGCAGCGGTGCGAAATGCAGCATATCGCATTTCACGCCAGTTGCCGTCGGGCCGCACCGACGGATGCTAGGCACGCCTGGCGTCAGACTATAGAGTGCTCACGCATTGCTAACACTTCGTCGCCGTGCCCAGCGTGCGCGCGCGTCAACACTATATTGGAGTATTTTGGGTCCTTCATGATGCACTCGCGGCCGTTTTTTTAGCTCGACATTACCAAATTTTGTGTTACGTGATGTCGATGGATGATGAATTATATGACTGGTGCAAACATGATAATCCTGATCTGCGTATCATTTAAGAGAACGACAGCATACCAAGCTCATAGCGTGCTCGCAGCCGTTACGCTAGCTTCACATGTACTAAATTTGGTATCACGTGACGTGAATATATGACGAAGGCAAATGACACATCCAAACATGAGCATCATGACACGGAGGTCATGTACGGTATCATTTACCTTCACGTTGTATTGTTGGGCTGATTTTATGTGACATATCAACATTTCTCATTCGTGTTTGGCATATTATCGATTCCCATTGTAAGCGTGGTCTTCCAATTTTTATAATTGGGCACGCTTCCCGGGAATTTGTGATCACCAGTTAGTCAGCGAAACTGTGCGTGTGGAATTTAGCCGGCAGTGTTTTGCCAATATCCAGCTGCAATCACATGGCCAATGCCGACTTCATATAGCAAAACGAACTTTGCCGACAAAGCCATTTGTTGGAGTTTTTTTTCGTGAGTGGCCGCCAAGTGAAGAGTGTCAGAATTTTTCACCGGTACAGCTATTGGCCGGTAGTTCGATTTATTTGCGGCATAACTAGTACACTGTAGCATAACCGTTACCGAAAACATGTTGCCTTGACGACACAAGGTGATCGTACCGGCTGTTTGGTTCCGTGAGCAACCGGTCGCACTTTCCGCGCAGGGACACTTGCCGTGTAGAGTAGGCTCCGAACTCTGAAATGGGTCGAACTCTCGAGCCCTTTCTAGTGGGTCTTCCCAAAAAGGACACACTCGCCCTGTCAGTCCGTGTTAGGCCGTGACATGTCTTGCCATAGCGTATGATCACTGGTTGCCGTTTGCTAGCTAATAAGCACTTTTACAGCCGGTCTAGTTTGAGTTAATCATGCCACAGCCTGCTTTGGAAAGATCGTGTGACTACTAGGAACCTGTAGTGGTTTGACCGGCAGTTGGCTTTTGTGGGCGAATGGCTCTCATGGGAACATCGGCATTTTGCGCGGGGACAATTATAATAGTCACAAGCATGCTTCCAGAGCAGGGTATGGCGTGATTAACTCAAACAGTGCCGGCTAACAACTCTCCTCACGCAAAATGCCTACGCAATCTTCGCTTTTTGATGGCTGGCCGCGCGCAAAACCAAATTGCCGGTTAAGCTGCTACTGACGGGCAAATACTGGTTTACTTGTTTGCACTTCGTAGCCGCTCGCGTAAAGAAGTGCCGGGAAAGCGTGTTTTGCTACACCACGCCGCTGAAACAACCCTACCTGCCACAGGGCACTGCCACGTAATACGACTTTCGCTCTTCAACTTCTCGCAATAATCTTGAGCCGTATTCCTTGAAACGCGTTTACATAAGGTGATTGACAATGAAAACTCTTTTAGCTTCGAAGAAACACTGTGATAGGACGCCAAAGTTCAGAAACGTGAACACGGCGTTCAAGATAGTGCTTCTGCGCTACGAGTGGTGAAGCACTTTTCAAAACAAAACGAAACCAAGAAAACTAAAACATACCGCGCGCGCTGCTGTTTTGGTAATGTGTTGGGCCAATTTAGTTAGCTTCAATCACGTTTCGTTACTTTTGTTAGAAACTTCGCATGTTACGCTTTCATGGCACAGCATACATTGCTAATAAAAGA
This sequence comes from Rhipicephalus annulatus, assembly GCA_013436015.1. Taxonomy (NCBI): domain Eukaryota; kingdom Metazoa; phylum Arthropoda; class Arachnida; order Ixodida; family Ixodidae; genus Rhipicephalus; species Rhipicephalus annulatus. Next base: position 907,535 of record WOVY01011207.1, on the reverse strand, counting down.
ACTTATACTGATCGTTGGACGTATGCAAGGTTTTACGGCACTCTGTCTCTGAAGGACAGCGCTGCTCAGCCCAACCAATCCGATCTTGCGCAAGTTCCCTACGCAAATTAAACTGGTTAACACTATACATTTATTTTCTTTTAGTTGAACTTTTATTCTCTATACGCCTGCAATTTCATGTTTACTTTTTCATGTAGTTCTCATGAACCTTCTTATTACATCTTGCTTGAAGCGTAGATTGGCGTGGGACCCTTTTCAGAAGGAATTGTCACACTAACATTTTCCTATTTTATCTGCATGTTTATACACTTGAGTTTGGAAATAAAATTATAATAACCATAATGCGCACAGTTGCGTTCATGAGCAAGACATCTTTGCGAGGTAAAGAGCTAACAAACAGAGAAGAAAGCAAGAGCCAATAAGACGCTGCTTATTGCAAGAGCACCAAAATATCAAGCACACTCACTTAACTCGAAAGTGGGCCCTCTATCGCGACCAGTGGTAATGAAGTTCTTATATATTCTGCCCATCCTGATGAACCTTGGAGAAAATATATCTCCAGGCCGGGAGCGCTGGGAGAAAGCTAGTTTTTGTCGACGAAAGGCACCACCGTCGCTGGGTACGATAAGCGCAGGACGCGAAAAAAAAAAGAAACAGCCCTCCAAGCCTAGACACTCATTGCAAGCCAACGGTGGCGTAGTTTGCTAGTTTTCTAGGCATAGAAATCGGCAGGCCCCAGAGTTTATAGCAGACCTTACTTCCCGGAGCAGTGGTGAATCGCCACTGTCTAGTGCTGGTGACTGGGGAGAATGACGGTGAGCGCGGAAGGTGGGCGCGATATAGTGACAGCATGCTATCACGACTTAGTGCTGACATAGTGAGGAAGAGAAGGGATGCACTTACACTGCTATCCTACTCTGCGTATTTCCGTGCTAGCTGTATGTACCACCACTATCAGTGCATAGCGTGTTGTTACTTTGGCTGTTTATTTTGTAGTTTTGTTGTTGGTGTCCTTAGATTTTTTTTCTTGTGAAATTGCCAGTCGAGATGAATGAAGCACTTTTTTACTGGAATTTATACTTCGTTCCCGCTCTCTACTTTCTTTTTTTCCTGTTGTTGGGCAACGGCACAATGTCATCATTCCTCTTACAGCTCGTGCTCTCTTCGCAGATTGCTAGTCGTTGTGCGTTAACTACCAATAAAGTAGGTTCCTTGAGATCTGCATTGTGAAAAAAACGTAACTAACTTCGCAAATTCAACTTATTTGTAATTAAAGCAGTGCTTAACAAGGGCACCGACAGTTTAGCAAGGCACTTACACCGAAACTACCTAACATTTCAAAATTGCATAGTTATGGTAAATGTCTTATACATATGGGTATATAACAAATGGGAAAAATGATGCGTTTCGGCAGTGTTTTCGCACATGCCACGGAACATTTTCACACATTAGCTCTTTCGACTTTAATTAAAAAGTATAGATTTATTAGTCTTATTCGATAATTTTAAAACAATTCAGCCTGTTTTCGCTTGAAAACAGCGAGTTCTATCATTCGGCTTTTAATAAATCCTAATTCTGAGCATGTTAACATATTTTCTCCAGTGTTACCGGAGAAGTTTCACGACGAAAGCTCTTATAATAATACAACTCGGGTCTCGTGCAGCGCCGTAGTTATCTGCCGTCGCCGCCGCGCAAATTAAAAAGAAAAACCTAGTACCAATGACACAGTGGGGCTCGAACCGGGTCCGCTGGATGCTAGCCTAGTATTCTTGCACGTGTTTCATTGCAAGTGTTTCGTTGCAAAGGCAAAATTCCTTAGAAGTGCTTAGTGAATACCACTCTTCTCACAATACTGATGAAAACTATCACAGCGATGCTGGTCTACTACCTAAAAAATTTCATTTTAATGTCTTAGTCGGTATTAAGCAAGTGTGCTTAAAGCAGTTACCCTATGAGTTTTTAGAAGAGGCTTCAAAATGCCGCTCTTCTAGCTTTCTTTGTGACTGTGCTGCACCGTCCGCGTAGGCGTGTCGTTTTTATTTCAGTCTCACATACCAAATACGTACTTCTGGAGTGTCATCAACATTGAGAAAGTAATCATCATTTTGCATAGTCAAGTAATCAACACAGTTATAGTACACAGTATCCCTAAATTTTAGTGCTTCATAGCATTCTGTAATAATAACGAATGTGATGTCATTTTGTGCTGTCTAAATGGCCTGGGCTTGTCTGTGTCACGCTGTATTATGGAAGACAAAAAATAAGCCTATCACATAACTCGAAAGATTTCATGCCTCATGAGCTCTTTCACAAGAATATCTATGGTCAAACGTGCAAAGTAGGAGTCCAAAGGAGTACATGTTCGGTGTGGTTGGTATGTCTTTCAATGTATTTTTTTTGAGATGTGAATATATTCCTTCACACTAAGATAGACTTTTCATTACTTTTGTTCTCTGTGATGCTCACTGTTGAAGTCTTCCTTCACTGGGATCTCTGTGGCAAGAGAATTCCCTTCAGTTCATGTGGCTGTGAATAATGAATCTGGGCGGACGCAAACGATGAGGATGGTGTGTCAGGATCAGAGCCGCAATTTGATTGCACTCTTCCGAGGGAAAACGAGGATGATGGGTCCGTCGTTCGGGTGGACCATTCATTCGTGGTAATCAACTGAGCCATCTATCTTGACATGCTGGAGGAATGCATGGAAAGGGACATACCATTGTATGTAGGTTTTATTATTGTTTTTCGTGGTGGCTGATGCTAAATGAAAAAAAAGTTTGGAAATGCTAAGATTAAGCAGACGATGTGGTAGAGACCTAAATTATTGCTGAAAATTTCAGACGCGGCACATAAAGCTCTAAAATGACTCCTTCCCTAATTATTCTTCACGTGGTAATGCTAGAAAGCCTAATAAATTGTAAGCAAACTTGGATGATGTGAGAGGTTTGCTCTCAAGATCGAAACAAATTAGCGCAATAGGGCTCCCTGTCGGACCTCCCTCTCAGTCCCTCTTCTTGCTTTGATCCTCAGTAAGCACTTCAATCAAGCTGTAAACGAAGGAGTGTTTGGGGGAGTGGCAGTGACCGTTGTGAATTCTTCAACGGCACCTATATTAAGGTCAATATGGAGTACCCACTGCACCATAATTCATCATATTGCGCAATAATAATGTAGCAGCGGTGTGCTATGAAATATTACGCCCAAATAAGTATCTGTAGGCCATATTTTGGCAATAAGTACTTTAAAATTGATCCAGATTATCAGGCAATATGGCCCACACTTTTGTAGTTGGTGATTAGCTTGCTATTTTCGTATTTTATAGGGTGGCTCCAAGTGTGTTACTGCGTGTCTGCCACGCAATATGACTTTTAAATTGGGTCTTTTGAATAAGATTCACACAAATCAGCGGCTCTGTGATATGCTGCTCCACTGTAACGCAGAATGCCTGGTTACGACAGGATCTTGAAGACAGATTTTTAAATGTGTAAGATTTTTTCAGCTTACCCATCAAGAAAATCGCCCACCCATCCGATAACCTGTCGCATAAAAGACTCATTGATATAATTAAACAAGTGAATGAAACAAGGTATATTTTTGGTGATGATGGCTTTCAATCCCGACACCGAGGTCGGTACTTTAGTTTCTTACGCACCGGGCTTCGCAATTGCAGAATGAGATTATATCAAAACCAAGTGAATGGTTTGTGCTTGCTATACAAAAAAGTATAAAAAACAGTCAGTGAATGCGTTTTTTACTTGTTTCATGGTAGTTCAAAAGGAGGCCCCTCTAGGACAAAATGTGAAGGTAAAAAAGCAGATCAAATTCAACAGAAATATTTTTATGTCGCGCAAATTGGAGGTGAAATAGATGTTTGGTGGCTGTCGGATGCATCTTTTGTAGTACAGTTCTAGATACTGACTGTGGTAGGAGACAGAGAGTGAGCACGGTGCGACGTTGCGTAGTGGTAGCGTACTCACCTGGTCATGAGACCAAAAGCCCGCACCGAAACAAAAAGTCGAGGAGCCTAAGACGACGAAAGTGCGCGTGTGAGCTAGATACGGTGGCCTATCTACGCGGTCGCGAGACAGCCGGCATCTTCCTACGAATTGTTTTCCTAGGCCCTGTGCTGACGTGCCACTCTCGAGCCATGCGCCTCGACGTGTTCGGTGCCTTCCACGACTTTAAGCTCGCCCGTGCGAGACCTGACGGGATGTTCTTGGCTGAGAATTGAGTGCTTTTAGCCTTGCAGTCTTGGTATTCGAGTCTCTGGTTTACCTGTTTCTGAGTCTAACCCTATCTCTAGTGCTCATATCGACTACTTTTCCTGGCCAGGTGCGATCCGCCTGGTCAGCGTCCCTGTGGTCTTATGAATTGCCGCTCTGCTCCAGTTTCCGCAGTGGTATTGACAGCATTCCCGTGGCACTGGTACCTAAAAATGAAGGCTTCATCAGACTTACGATCCCTCAGGTGGTCCGAAAGAAAGTTAACGCTACTTCAAACGCTTTCCAGACATCACAAATGTGCGCCCATTTGGGCGAGGAGATATCGTGTGTAGGTCGCCAGATCAGACCTGCGTGCAGAATCTACTCTAATCCACCTCGTTTGCCGCTATCTTGGTGAGTTCTTTCATTCAGCCTCCCCTTGCATGTACCAAAGGCCTTGTACAAGGAGTCGACTTCAAGTCAAGTCTAGCTCAGACCCTAGAGAGGCTCTCTAGAGCAGGCGTAATTTCGATATACCAATGTAATCGCCTAGTCAACAAAGAAAGAGAAGCAACCAAATCTGTAATCGCGACGTTTGTGGCCACAATATGCCCGTCAGAAATAAAATTGTGGTCATTGATCTTTCGAGTAGAGCCCCTCGCTTCTCGTCCGAATCAGTGTAAATACTGCTGGAGATTCGGCCACAATGTGGGAGGATGTAAATTAAAGTTCGTTGTAGCACCTGCGGAGAGAGCCATTCTTCAAGAGAGTGTATTGCAACAGCGGAAAAGTGTTGTCTCTGTGGGGGGAGTCACTGCGCCGACAACTCTGACCGTTTCACTCGTTCTCAGGGCGTTCAAATTCTAGAAGTTATTGACCACCACCGCTGATCTCGAAGGCAAGCCATTGATATATTTAGAGACAGGGATTTTATACACTCTGGCATCACAGCGCGCTACACTTCCTCATCATCATCATCAGCCTGTCTACGTCCACTGCAGGACAAAGGCCTCTCCCATGTTCCGCCAGTTAACCCGGTCCTGTGCTTGCTGTTGCCAATTTATACCCGCAAACTTCTTAATCTCATCTGCCCACCTAACCTTCTGTCTCCCCCTACCCCGCTTCCCTTCTCTGGGAATCCAGTTGGTGACCCTTAATGACCAGCGATTATCCTGTCTACGTGCTACATGCCCGGCCCAGGTCCATTTCCTCTTCTTTATTGCAGCTATGATATCCTTAACTCCCGTTTGTCCCCTAATCCACTCTGCTCTCTTCTTGTCTCTTAAGGTTACGCCTACCATTTTTCTTTCCATTGCTCGCTGCGTCGTCCTCAATTTAAGTTGAACCCTCTTTGTGAGTCTCCAGGTTTCTGCTCCGTAGCTAAGTACCGGCAAAATACAGCTGTTATATACCTTCCTCTTGAGGGACAGTGGCAATCTACTTGTCATAATTTGAGAGTGCCTGCCGAATGTGCTCCACCCCATTCTTATTCTTCTGGTTACTTCAATCTCGTGGTTAGGCTCTGCGGTTATTACCTGCCCTAAGTAGACATAGTCTTTTACAACTTCAAGTGCACTATTACCTATCGCAAAGCGCTGCTCCTTTCCGAGATTGTTGTACATTACTTTCGTTTTCTGCAGATTAATTTTAAGACCAACCTTTCTGCTCTCCTTGTCTAACTCCGTAATCATGAGTTGCAATTCGTCCCCTGAGTTACTCAGCGATGCAATGTCATCGGCGAAGCGCAGGTTACTGAGGTACTCTCCATTAACTCTTATCCCTAACTGTTCCCATTCTAGGCTTCTGAAAACGTCCTGTAAGCACGCAGTGAATAGCATTGGGGAGATTGTGTCCCCCTGCCTTACACCCTTCTTTATTGGTATTCTGTTGCTTTTTTTGTGAAGTACTATGGTAGCAGTTGATCCCCTGTAGATTTCTTCCAGAATGTTTATATATATTTCATCTACGCCCTGATTCCGCAGTGTCTGCATGACGGCTGATATTTCTACTGAATCAAACGCCTTCTCGTAATCTATGAAGGCTATGTATAGTGGTTGGTTATACTCTGAGCATTTCTCTATTACCTGATTGATAGTATGAATGTGGTCAATTGTTGAGTAGCCTGTTCTAAATCCTGCTTGTTCCTTTGGTTGATTGAATTCTAATGTTTTCTTTACTCTGTTAGCAATTACCTTTGTAAATAGCTTGTATACTACAGAGAGCAAGCTGATCGGCCTGTAATTCTTCAAGTCCTTGTCATCTCCTTTCTTATGTATTAAGATGATGTTAGCGTTCTTCCAGGACTCTGGTACTTTTCCCGTCAGGAGACACCTCGTAAATAGAGTGGCTAGTTTTTCTAACACAATCTGTCCTCCATCTTTCAGCAGATCTGATGTTACTTGATCCTCACCAGCATCTTTGCCTCTGTGCATGCTCTCCAAAGCTTTTCTGACTTCTTCTATCATTACCGGTGGGGTGTCGTCTGGGTTACTGCTAGTTCTTATAGTATTAAGGTCGTGGTTGTCTCGGCTACTGTACAGATCTCTGTAAAACTCCTCCGCTATTTTAACTATCCTATCCATATTGGTAGTTAATTTGCCTTCTTTGTCCCTTAAGGCATACATCCGCTTTTTGCCTATCCCAAGTTTTCTCTTCACTGCTTTGACGCTTCCTCCGTTTTTCAGAGCGTGCTCAATTCTCTCCATGTTATACCTTCTTACATCGCATACTTTACGTCTATTAATCAACTTCGAAAGCTCTGCCAGTTCTATTTTGTCTGTTGTACTTGACACTTTCATGATTTGACGCTTCTTAATTAGGTTCTTCGTTTCCTGGGAAAGCTTGCCGGTATCCTCTCTAGCTACCCTGCTTCCAACTTCCACTGCACACTCCATGATGATACTCGTCAGATTATCATTCATTGTATCTACGCTAAGGTTGGTTTCCTCGCTAAGAGCAGAGTACCTGTTCTGCAGTGACACTCTGAATTCCTGTACTTTCCCTCTCAGTGCTAGCTCATTGATTGGTTTCTTGCGTACCAGTTTCTGTCGTTCCTTCTTCAAGTCTAGGCGGATTCGAGCCCGTACCATTCTATGGTCACTGCATCTTACCTTGCCAACCACTTCCACATCCTGCACGACTCCTGGGTGTGCAGTCATTATAAAGTCTATTTCGTTCTTATTTACGCCATTAGGGCTCCTCCATGTCCACTTGCGGTTTTCTCGTTTTCGGTAGAAGGTATTCAAAATACGCAGATTATTGCGTTCTGCGAATTCTACTAGTAGCTCTCCTCTGGCGTTTCTAGTGCCGATGCCATAATCTCCTACTGCCTGGTCTCCAGCCTGCTTCTTCCCTACCTTTGCATTAAAGTCGCCCATTACTATAGTATACTGTGTTTTCACCTTACTCATTGCCGATTCCACGTCTTCATAGAAGCTTTCAACTGAAGCGTCATCATGGCTGGATGTAGGCGCGTAAGCCTGTACTACCTTCATTTTGTATCTTTTATTCAGTTTAATTACGATGCCTACCACCCTTTCATTAATGCTATAGTAATCCTCTATGTTGCCAGCTATGTTTCTGTGAATTAGGAACCCTACTCCCAGTTCTCTTCTGTCTGCCAAGCCCCGATAGCAAATGACGTGCCCATTCTGTAGCACAGTATAGGCCTCATCTGTCCTCCTAACCTCACTCAGCCCTATTATATCCCATTTAATGCCTTCTAGCTCCTCGAATAATACAGCTAGACTTCCCTCACTAGATAACGTTCTAACGTTAAACGTTGCTAAGTTCAAGTTCCAATGGTGGCCTGTCCTTATCCAGAGATTCCTAGCACCCTCTGCTGCTTTGCAGATCTGACCGCCGCCGTGGTCAGTTGCTCCGCAGCTGGTGGGGACTGAGGGCCGTGAGTTAATTGACGAATGCCTACGGGAGGGGGTGGCCGAATACTGCACCAGGGTGGCCAATCCTTCTCTGGTGAGATCATCGGTGCGTACCGGCTTTAAGCCGGTACGATCATACAGTAGTGGGAATGCTCCATGCATGTCTTCCTTATTGTTGTTCAGCAGCGTTGGCGGCCACCCACCACGGAGCCCAACGAGGGGACGCTACAAGGTTACAAATGCTGAAACCTGCAGACGCCAGCCGTACAACGCCACTATAACCCAATGCGCCTAGACCAAGGTAGGCTATTCGCACAGGGTTAACCCTAGCCGCCAGGAAGTTTGGAAGTAAACGGAAGAGAGTAGAAGACAGGACAGATAAATAGTAAGAGATAAAGACGAAGATTTAGGGAGAGAGAGATAGGAAAAGGCGACTGCCGATTCCCCTGGGTGGGTCAGCTCAGGGGTGCCGTCTACGTGAAGCCAGGGCCAAAGGGGTGTGTTGCCTCTGCCGGGGGGCCTTAACGGTCCAATCACCCAGCGTCGGCTCAACGCCCAGGATCCCCTTTTCCTCGGACACGGCAATGCCACGCACGGCTAGGCGTGGGAGGGAGTCGAAACTCCCCCGTTAGCTCGGGTTCGTGGTGTCGCTACACACCAAACGCCTACTTGCGCAGGCGCCCCTGCGGTATGCAGGAAAATATGCAGGAAAATATTTTTTTTATTAAAGCTGGTAAAGTATTAGGGGTGCCAATCATGGGTGTAAATACGGTAGTTTCCTTTGGAGAAAATTATTTTCACGAAATGCACTCATGCTTTTTTATTTTTGCCAAGCGATTTCAGGGGTGTCGACCTACCTTCGAGTCGACTTACAATATTGTAAATACGGTAGGTTGCTCTAGGCAAGTGCATCATTGGCGCTATCCTTGACAGTCAGATTTGCGCCAAAAGAGCACAATTTTCAGTAAATTTCGGGTACAAAGAAGGGATATGCTCAACTAAGCACATGTGTGTTCCCGTCCCCCCACTTTTAGTTTCGAATGATATTTTACAAGATGCTGCTCTGCTTACCTCGTGAATGGCACCGCGTAGCTTACTTCGCCCTCATCTGAAACGCGATATGGCAACAAAAACGATGCTTCAGTTTAACATGCAAAATGAGCTCGTCAGCGCAAACGAAATGCACACTTCAAGTACACAACAAAAAATGAAAGAGAAGTATGGGTAGCCAATTGTTTGCAGTCATCAAGTGCACCGCTTCATACAGACTTTCAGAGCTGATAGACACTATTTGCAATATAGCCTCTGAATTTGAAAAATAGGCTATGCACGCACAATTTTTGCAAAAACATTTCCATAGCTTACATTTACAAATTGAAGGCCTTTATTCTAACCTACGGGAACACAAACTTAAAGAAAACAAGCAGCACAGAAGTGAGAAATGCATCAAACCTCACAAGACGGAATAAAAGAAGAGCTGTTAGTAAGAGAGCCGACACCACGATGAGAGCCATGCATGCATTGCTTCAGGGACCACACTAATACCATATTAACTTGAAGTATAATAATCTGGAAAAATCGAGGATAACTGGACTTTGATGAGGAGGAGCAAAGCTGAGGAAATTGCTACGAAAAGTAGACCCTCCCACCCCCCTTTTATCTCAGCAAGCAGTATTGACAAACTCTTCAGCAATAGCAGATCCTAAGGCTTCCAGGATTTGAGCAACGCGAAAAAAAAGGGGGGGAGGGCACTATTGTCAGACCGTGTGGTGCCGCGCACGCGCAATATTCGTGTTGTTTTGAACGCTTTTTTTTCACTTTAGTTTGCTATCTTAGAAAATGGTGTAGGCGGCATGGTTGAGACGCTATTGGCGTTCCCGCGAGGCAATGTGAACCGCAGATTGGCTAGAGCAGCGCATTCATATCTCACTGGAGAAAGTGTGTCTGGCCATTCGCTACTGTGCAGCGAGGGGGCAGTCACTCCTTTCAACGGTGCGCGCTCGCCCAGTGTTTGCTCTCTGCTCCGTTCGCATCGACCGATGTCTGCTGCTGAGCCACTCCTTGCCTTGTGCTACATTCTCTATCAATTTCTATTTATTCCCTTTTGCACTTCTGTGCTCTTCCTCTTTGTCGTTCCGCGCAAAGCCGGTAACGGAGCCAAAGACAGTGCGGAAGTCCTGTGCGCGGACACACACTACGCGGTTTCTGCGTGCATTGAGGTTCCGCCATTATGCTACAAGTGCAGACTTTGTAGACACTTGCAGAGGTTGAACAGTGTTGTCGGCTGAGAGATGATAAGTTTTGAAGAAACCAGGCGTTTCGGAATCAACTTGGTTCCTTCCTCAGGGGCGACAACGGAGGCTGTGCAGCGGCCGCGTATTCAAAGCACTCGCGGTGTGGCTAATGACCCCCCCCCTCTCTCTGGGGGTCGCCAGTTGAGAATTTGACACATTGAGTGTGGCTGGAGTTAATAAATGCACCGATTGTCTCAGATTGTTGAACTTGGACGTTCTCCAAATCGCATGATGTCGAGTGTTTCCGAGATCGCCGGGCCCGCACTTGGATGCTGTATGGCTGAATGTAAACAATAAACGACAACAAAAAAAGATGTAGAGGAGGCGAAGGAAGATATAAGTGCGTTAAGACGCTTCTAGCTATTCTGATGAAGCTTTCTGGAGAAAACGGAAGTGCTGAATTTGCTAAGCCCATTTTCTCGGAATGGACGTTTTCTCTAGTTGTGCTGAAGAAAGCTAAAACTCGAGGACCCCTCATCAGCTTTGCATAGTTTTCTTTAATTATGTTTCCGAGTGACATTACCAGGGTGCAACAAGCTCCTTTCTTTTTTTAAATTGGTGTTGTTAATTTATAATAAACAATTCAGTTTTGATAAATCTGGTAATTACTAGCTACACCAAATTCGATGTTGCGTGAAAATTTTTTGGGGGAAGAGATTAAAAAGAAAGCTACTCTATACTACCGTGGGATATCTATTAGAAAACCACAATGAACTTCAGCTTTCTATGTCCTGGTATTTCTCATGAGTGACTTCCTCAGGCACCCATGTCAACCACAACTCTGGAACTGAGAAACACAGCTACATGAAACTTTGCAGTTGCTCTAGCTTTAGTGTCGGAAACATGCACTGAAACTTTCATCCAGATATCTTGAGAGAAAAAACATGTTAGGTCTTGAGAGTGTCGTTCAACAGTCGAGCTATACCCATCAGGCAAAGATATGGACTGTTCCTACACTTCCTGTGTAGACTCAATCTGTTGCAGGCTATTGAGACTGCTGTGAAAGAGGCAGTGAAAAGGCAATAAATAAACTCATATCCGACCTTTCTGAGTGTTTGGTGCAAAGTCTTTCAAATCAGATTGTGCAAGGAGTACATACTAGCACAGAAACTGCAGTATCAGACATTACCAGCGACGCAACTCAGCTATAGCGTTGGACGAATGTGCGTTCGATGAACTTTCTGCATCTGCAGACAAGGCTAAGCAGTCACAAACACAGGTGCACTTGGATCGACATACGCCTCACTGGAGCACAAGTGCCACAATGGCAATGCAACTCGATATGCGAACTGATAAACGTAAGATCCCCTATTTTCACCGATCTCAAGTTCAAAAGTAAACAGAACGAATCAGTTATTTCGGGAAAAGATGCTAACAAGGGCGCGACATGCGCCTGTTTGGTGCTTTCCGCACCATTGGTCAGTTAAGAGTACTACAGTAGAAGTGCCAGTTTACATTCTCAGCCTCAACTGACTTATATTACTTTTGCCATCATTTTATCCCTGATATTAGATAATTCCCCAAGAAACTTGGCTTACGCCAGATAAAAATTCCCGTCTTGCAGGTTTTCCTTGTTTTCGATGAGATCACCCAACACGTGGTGGTGGTTTAATGAACCTTGTAGCAAGAAAATCATGCCATAGGGCGAAAATGTCTTTCAGATTGTTATACTTGGATTGTGAAATTGTGGCATTAGACTTGTGTCTCCCCGGATAACATCCTTTTTTACTTATAAATTGTTACTTCCCCTTCGGTGTGCAAAGTACGCGTTATCTTGACAGTGTTTTCGTGGCACGTAGAAAGGAAGTTGTGCTCACAGGAGACTTTATTTCACACCATTTGTCTTTGGGCTTAAGTACAGATTCTTTTGGTAGTTTACTGTGGGAATGGACTATTAACCACAAGCTTTCGTGTCTGAATATTTCCACGTAACATTTTTCCAAGGTCACACTTGCTCAGTATTAGATTCAACATTTTCCTCCAACGCAATTAGGTATCCCGGCTGCGGCGGCTGCATTTCCGCTGGAGGCGGAAATGTTGTAGGCCCGTGTGCTCAATTTGGGTGCACGTTAAAGAACCCCAGGCGGTCAAAATTTCCGGAGCCCTCCACTATGGCGCCTTTCATAATCATATGGTGGTTTTCGGACGTTACACCTCACAAATCAATCAATCCAATGCAATGAAGGTTTTGTCATGGACTGTTCTGGATTCGCCAACTAACAGGAAATATCGTCTTGTGGTTTTGGATATTACTTGCCCAACAGTAACTTTAGATCAGCCCAAACGCATTGCGCATACTCTATGGCACATATATTAATCATAGCAAACTTCCAGCCTACCTCCGTTCTGTCATTTCTAAACTTGAAGATTCTAGTACTAAAAAGATTGCATCTACAACTGGGTAAATGCTGGAGGTATCTAGCTGAAATTCCGAATTCACTATTCCATCGAATAAACGATCCTTCTCTCGTTGTCAGAACGAGTGTACGCGCAAATATAGAAGACGAAAAGCCGCAAGGAAAAAACTCCTTCATAATCAATGCCCAACAAACTGGAAGAGCTATCATTTTCTTGGTGGCGCATTTAGGCATACAGCGAACCACGCGAAAAAAGAATATGACAGTAGACATTTTGATTATCTTTCTAAATAAAAAAATAGGCGTGCTTTGTTCGCTTATCTTCAAACAAGCAAAAGTGCTGCCAACGCATTTAACGTTGCAATTATGTGCCTTGACGCCACAAGAAATGAACACCTGTTTAGTAGACATACCTGAAACTTTAGAACGCTGCTTCACTTCTAATCTTTCGGGTATTCGGCCCGTGCTGGTAAACTTGCATGAACTTCCAGAAGTTTGTTTACCTCAATTGAGTCGGACAGTATTATGCTTACCTAGGACAGCACCCGCACCAGATGGAATTACGAACTCTGTGTTAATGTTTTACTCCAGTAATCACCTATTCTTCTGCTAGAACTAATGAATTATTTGTTAGGGAACGCATAAACAGCTCCAGATTGGAAACTTTCCAAAATTATACTGTCGCTCAAAAATGAAAATGGCGCATACATACTGGATAACATAAGGCAAATCGTACTGATATCAAACTTAGTGAATTTGGTCAAGAGAATCATCGATATACGACCTAATGAACTTATTACCAAAGAGGTAAACTCTAACCCCCTGTCCAATTGTGTTTAGAGCTGGCTGTTCAATTTGGGTAGCCCACGTTGATTTTCAAAGTCGGCTTTAATTAGCTCGGCTATATCAGGAATATGGAGCTTTAGTTACCTCAGACATTGCTAAAGCATATAATACCGTGGAGCACTGTATTTTGATAAATGAATTAGAATACCTTGGTTTTCCGTCATACTTGGTAGCGTGGGCTCATAATTTTCTTGCCGACAGGAAATATTATTGTTGTAAAAAAGAGCTTTCTTCATATACCTAAACACAAACGAGGGGAGTACCGCGAGGCTCAGGGCTTTTCCCGGTGCGATATGATTTACTAATGAGCACCATTTCACGTAAACAGGACATAACAACTAATGCTCATGCAGACGATATTGCGTTTTTTTCAACAGCAGATAACATTCAGACCTTATATGAACGGCTGCAGACTTACCCTAATAAAATAATACCGAGGTATACCGATGGCAACTGCTTTATACTTAATCTGAGTAAATGTTTCCTCCTGGTTTACCCACTGCAATAACCGGTGCACATCTTCCTGTCTTACCATCTTGAGGATATAGCACAGGTGGAATCTGTTAAATACCTTAGAGTAATTAATCACACATCGCCTCACTGGTGACCTCGTATCGAATACATCGCCGCGAAAGGTGTGGAAGCCATTAACATATTACGTAGGCTGAGCAACTACCACATAGGTATGAGAGTATACACACTGGTAAAGATATATAGCATGTACGTTCGTCCTATTTTTAAATTTGGTTGTGTAGTTTTCTCTGGAGTTCCAGCTTACAAGTTACGGCCTCTAGTTTTTCTGGAAAGAGAATCTTTGGGATTATGCCTTGGCCTGCCTGAAACAGTTGCTAACAACGTGTCCTGTCTGAAATCGAGTTCCCTCCGCTTTCCTGTAGAATTCGCTTTCTGACTGTTCAGACATTCTTGAAAATTTATAAATCACCATTACGACATTCAGATACAGCCTTTATTTTCAACAGGGAATCGTTTTTTTGGTGCTACATTCTCGCGATTTCACACCCCACAAAAATAATTTGTGCAAAATTTACTGGAGACTCTTAACGTACGTATATGCGACATGATTGTGAGTCGTGAAATTTAGTACCTTGTGGAAATTCAATTTGACATTTTCCTAATACCGCCAAATTACTTCCCTATATTATTTTGGACGGTTTACTACAAGATCATCTGCGCAGTATTATAACAAACATTATTTTTGCTACAGACGCATCGCAGTGTGACGAAAAGTCAGGGGTTGGTATTTTAAGCCCAATTTTAGATTGATTTTATTCTCCTCGACTACTCAATTCACACCCGTTTTTGTTTCTGAATTTCTGGTAGTAGTGCTTGCAAGTTGCAAGTTCCTTATGCAAGTTGCATACAGGAATTATATCAGCTGTCATTACAACAGATTCTCTATCTCTCTGTGTGCCTTTGTCTGTTGGTGCTCATAATCAAGTAACAAAGGCGTTCCGCGCAGTGGTGGCTGCACATTTGAGAAAAGTCCAATTAGTTTTAGTGGCTGCTTACAAGGGCTTATTTTTAAATGAAATAGCCGGTTTTTAACTAAGCCATCAATTAGCGAATCGACTCTACCACACCATTCATTATCCGCTCATGTGACTACTGCTCGACTCCACAGACGTACATTTATAGAAGTCTTTAGGGGTACAGCACTAACAAGCTATACCGAATATCGTCATTTATTATATATCTGTCGAAGAGACTTTTGCCGCACTCGTGAACAAGAAGTAGCTATCACAAGACCACCGATTTCACGTCGAGATTTCGGAGGGACTTGTTGCTTACGCCATCAGGACCAGGCACTGACGTTGTGCGAAGTTTGAGCATAGCGGTGTAAATTTCCGTCTCCGTAATATCTTGGTCCAGTCGGGGGTTTAGTTTGCCGCTGTTTAGAAAAGCGTTCCGGTGGCGCGTTCGGCTGGCCGAGGTTCACGTAACGAAGAGCAAACTCTTCGAGCAGCTCGGCGTCCGTGCCAGGTTAACGATGTAGCAGCCGGTGAAGCTGTTTTTGCGTAGACGACTTGAACGCACAGGGATCGAGCAAGTGTCCTAGTAGGTGCCACGTTCTCTTGGAGCTCATCTCCCGTTGAGACTGTCACACAGCTGACCCCACTGCTGTCTTGCGAGGATCATGCTGCGGTTCTCAATTTCGCGCGCTAGCACTTTGATGTTGTGGCGTAATTTCTTGTTGTGACGCTGCCAGCACCACCTGCGCATGAGGCCAGCCTGTGCGTCCCACATGTGGAGGAGGCGAGAGTCGGTTGTGGACAAGTCGGTGGTAGTCACCACTTCACGGGTTGTGACTTACACGTGCTCTTGCAAAGAAGCTATGCATTCATTGATGTCCGCAATGGTGTCGGAGGCTTGTTCTTCATGCAACTGGCGCAATTTCGACCAATCGGTAATGTGAGCTGTGGGTTTTGGCTTCTTGCTGAGGCGCTTTTGAATTGTTATTGTGAGGATGTTATGGTCACTGTTCATTAAAACGCCCGTATTGTTCCAAGTAGCAAGCGTAACGTTCTTACACAGTGTTAGGTCCGGCGATGTGTGATGGCACACACTGTTGCCTATGTGTGTGGGTGGCTCCTGCGGATTGTTAAGTAGGGTAAGGTGAACGTCTTGTACTTACGACCATGACTTTCTGCCTTTCGGATCCGTGTGCGTGTAGCCCTAATCGGGATGTCGTCCGTTAAAGTCACCGAGCAAGAGCAGCTGTGCGTCTCCGACAAAAGTGATTGTCTCAGTGAAGAGGCGAGAAGAGTCTGCCGTTTTCTCAGGGGATGAACTGTACGCATTCAGGACGAAGAGCGACATGCCTGTGCGTTTGCGGGTAGACTCTCTACGATCGTATGCTGAAAGTCCGTTGCTTCCAATTCGTGCTGTACAGCTGTGAGGCAGTTGTGAACGAGCGCAGATGTGGAGGGGGAAGCGTGCGTATCAAGCTGATGGTAGGCCAACTAACCGGGGAAAGTGGAGTCAGTAGACCTCTCTTGTAAGGCGATAACATCTGGCACCGGTTCCATCGCCTGCGTATCAGCTTGCAGTTTCTGTACAAGCTGCTGCGAAAGGCTCCGTTTCTTTCGGTACCCCTTGCAGTTCCACTGCCATATGGTCAGAGTGAGACACGCCATGATTAAGCGATAGCAGGCTTGGGGCCCGCATGCAGCGTGGCAGGTTAGCAAAACGTGGGCGGATCGTCGTGGTGGTCTAGCCGTGCATGAATTTCGGCGGTGGTGTACTTGGGGCCAAGGCAAGCTGATGGCTTGCCGGGGGTCCTTTGGCCCAGGCAAGCTTCTTGGTACCAGGCACGGATGATGATTGTGATGATCCTTGGGATGAACCAGGAGAGGAGGAGAGAGGCGACGAGGACGAGTTCAGGTAGCTAGCAAACTGGGACCACCATTGGGACTTGGACCGTGACTTGGACAGTGACTTGGAGCGTGACTGGAACCTGGACTTGGACCGAGACCTGGGCCAGGACCTTGATTGGGACCAGCCACGCTTACGAGGTCCGGAATGGTCAGTTTGTTGCAGCTGCTGTGGCTGGGTGAGAGGCGGTTACGACTGCTTTTTGGACGGTGAGTGACTGGTGCGTAATATTGGTGGCTGCTGCGGTAGTGGCTCTTCGTCGGGTGCTTGCGCTGGTGCGTAGCCGGAGGGGTAGGCTTCTTAACGAAACGGTATTTGCAGTTCGAACTGTTCGTGGCATTTTTGCCCTTACAAACGGTGCACGGCATGGGCACGGCATGTCGGTTGGGTGCCGTGTGGGATCGGCGGGTGTTCTTCGCCACAACGCGCCCAGCGGTTGCGTTTTGAATGAGGGCAAACATCGGTTCGATTACGCACCTTGCGACAGTTAAAGCATGCTTCTACTCTTGGGTAAAAGAGGTAGAGGCGAACGTAGACGCCGTGATGGAATATGTATCGTGACAAACAATCTCTAAGCATAGTGACGAGTACGTGGTTGGTCCGTCCCATGCGACGGCCACCCACGACAGGCATAGCCGAGTTGCTCTCTTGCAATTGCTTCAAGATATCTGCATCAGTAAAGCTGTCGTAGGCGTTCAACATGTAGCCACGAAATGAATCGTCAAGTGGTGGGGCGTAAACGTGAAAATTGATAGCCCGGACTCAGATCTGCAGAGACGTGATGCAAAGTAGGCTTGTGCTCGGACGGATTCCCGCACACTAAAAGTGAAGGTGTTGGTTGTGGGGCGAATCTGCACTTTGTCATGGGACCCTGGTGGCAGGTCTGGTAGCGACGCGGCCTTCGGCAGGGCTTCATACCGTTGCCGTGGCGGCAGCTTCGTAAGACCAATGGTAGTTTTTGGCCGTCCCACGATGTGGGTGGCTGTGAGGGGGCATCTTAGGTTGTGGACCATGTATTCGCAGGGGTGGCGAGCGTGCTTGCAGGTCGTTACGTGGGGGCGTCGCTTGCTGGGCACCGTTGAGGTGCGGCGTTGCCTGGCGGAGCTCGAGGCATCGCTTCTCCTGGGCGCGAAAACCCGGCGATGGCTGCCGAGAGCCATCGGACCATTCTTCTGCCGAAATCGTGGTTCCTTAAACCATGTACTTCATGTCGGGGGCAAGCAGGCACGGCAGGAACGCGGGAGGAACCACTAAAGCACTCGCAAAAAGCCTATGCGAAAGAAAGCGGGAGCGTTGCAAGAGAGGCGAGAACGTCTCTCACAGACTCAAGAGGAAAAAATGCATGTCCACTCTCTTCGATAGCTCGAGAGGGACTCAACAACTCGCTGTTATCTTGACTATGTCAAAGTTCCGCCCTACTTATAAGGAAGGCCCTTCAAAGTTGCGAGTGACCATCACGCCTTGTGCTGGCTATCTAACTTGGACGACCCTCCAGGTCATCTCGTGCGACGGAGCCTAAGACCTCAAGAATTCGACATTGTCATCACTTGCAAGTCCGGCTGAAGTCACTGTGACGTCAACTGCCTGTCTCGTGCCTCTACTGCAGGATTACAAGTACAGTCACTACTGTCCTCTCCATATTGAGTTGACGTACCGCTAGGGTCAAGGCTTTCATCAATAAGGGCTGCCAACTCCACAGCATCTTGAAGTCCAACCTGCCCTTTACTTCCTGCTGAGTGACCATTGAATTGAGATCAGTCGGCTTTAACTGCCTGAGCCTGTCAGCTATAAGCAACTCCTGGAGACCCTCCATTGACTGCAGCTCTCTCTTCTGAGGTAGTAAGTGAGCATATTCATTAAGCGCCATCACAAATCGCAACAATACCTGTCTGGCTCTCTTTTGATTTCCAGGAACATTCACCAGCACTTACTCGCATACATCTGCAGATCATTTATAACTCTTGCTATTTGATCTGAATGGCACGTTGCCACAGGTCAAGATTGATAGGCATTGAACGTATGCATCTTGTCACCTAGGAATGGTAAAAAAATATAGTGCCCTGAATTCCCATGGGTATGCTCACTGCCACATCATAAGCATCCACATTACTGAAACCGGTGCAGATCATAGGCTTATTAGGGAGCATGGGAGCAAAGATTCTTTTCTACTCCTTCACGTACCGTTTAATGCCGGTATGCTGGTTCAGGTTTTCCGGCTTCTCTGAGAGAGCCGTCACGACCTCATATATTCTAGCTTAAGCTTGAGCTTTAGCTTTTGAATATGAAGTTTAAACTCGTGGGCGCGATGCGATTCATCAACACGGTCACCTTCTATTACATTTCAATATAGGTCTACCATCTCTCAGAGTGTGGTTTAACGCAAGTACAACCAGTAAAAAAAGAGAGGGGAGGGCTTAAGAGAGCACAAAGCCAGCTTCACCTTAAAGGAATGCGTCGCCCGATGGCCTTGTCAGTTAGAACTTTGTCCGTCTCGTCACCCACATGAACTTTTCTGATTATGCTGGTGCTCGACCGGACCACCACTGTCGTTGTTTCAGTCAGTCACGTCGACAGTGCCTGCTGCTCTGTTCCTGAAGTGGCACCCTAGAGCGCTTCTCGTTCGGTCTTTAAACGAAGACCTCCAGCTCTGCTCTCGTTCACTGAGGAGCAGCGCTCTTGAAATGTCCAACTCCTGACTCCGAAATTGGCCAGTAGTCTGATAGAGAATGCCAATGCTCCTTATTGCAGGGGTCATCAGGTGTCAAAAGCAGCTGGCGTCTTGCCAGCTTCCCCGGCTTCTAGCGCCTTACTCGCTACGGACTCTCCGACCCTTGTCGACTGCGCTAGTCAATTTTCACTCTTCTCTGTTGCTTCCTCGAATAGCATAAACACTAGCTGAGGGGAGGACTTTTGAGATTAAGAATCGGCACCCCTCAACAATTTGAGAGTGTTCGGTGGCAGCGCTAAAGAAGAGCCATTGTCCGGTCTTCGAAGAGACGTTTGATAGGAGCAATGTCCCAAACGAGCACTAAAAAAGGCACGTGCATTTATATTCTAGCAAAGGCGACAATAGCAGGCGTAATTCGAACAGGCCAAAAGCCAGTGCAAAAGAAAAAAAACAAGCATCAAAAGACTCCTCGAACGCGATGCCCCGGCTCTGCCCTTCGAAAAACGTCATTGCTACCCTGACAAAACTACTCGCTCCTATCGCCAAGCGAACACCAGAAGCTTCGAAAGGAGAAGCGTGACTCACTTCCTGGTTTCGTTCCGTGTCGTAGCAAGTTGGAGGAATATCTTGGGTCTTCCCCAGATTTGGCTGTGCAGCGCGCCGACGAAACTTTCAGAAGCCACGGCGAACTTATATAGGCGATCAGCGAATGATAGTGAGGAGGGTATGAAGATAAATGGCCCCAGTGTGCGTCGGGCGGGAGATGACAGTTTTTCCGCCGTCGGGTGAAGGCTTACGTCTTCAGTGATGAAGCAGGAGGTGAAAAGGTTTTTTAGCTGCGGGTGAAGGCTTGTGCAACATGAAGAAGAATGGTAAGTTTACCGCCAGTAGGTGAAGACGTGTTCTGCAGTCGCAGCGCATGAGTGGCCTACTTGTCACAAGGGAATAAGTTTTCCTAATGAAGTGGGGACATTTGATGAGGCGAGGTTTCCTGGAAGAAAAACTTCGGTAGCAGCAATAGGACAACAGCACTGGAGTTTGAGTGAGTGTTCCCTAGAAGAGGAGTTATCAAGCTTTATTCCAAGAACATTGGACTGAATTTGTTTGAGGAACTTTTAGTCTTTAAGTGTCTTGGATGATTAATGCATTACATTGCACTGTAGCACGTGTCGTCGCTTGTGTCCGTTGTTTTTTGGTGCATCTGAATGTGTTGCGTAGCCCGTTGATTTGAGTATCGATTAATGGTGACGTATTATATTTGATTGTTGCTCAGTGTGCATATTTGTGAGTTGTTTGACCTGCCACATTATAGAATATATTTATGTTTTTTCTTCAACTTTCGACTCTGGCTCGTTGTTTAGACCTCAGCCGGCGTTCGCTGGTGCGCCATATAGGACCAATTCTAAATTGTCAGTGTTTTCGTGGTGCAGTTCGGGGGGCTGATGCGGCCGGCCCTTGGAATTAGCCTGGCAATTGCATCCCTAATTAACGAGACTAGCGACAAGTACTGAGGCGTCTGCGCGGATTCAAGCCTGAACCTCCACTTTCTTTCACATGCAAACATTCTGCTTTCATCCCTCTATTGGACAAAAGTTCTGGAAACAAGGTAATTCTTGATGGGGTTCACGTCATCACAACCAGTTGCAGGAAGGCTTTCAGCGCAGACGCGGCACTGTTAAAAGAATGTTAGAAAATACAACACGTGAAGGGATAGGCTTTATACGTAGCACTTGTCTTCACACTCTCTCCCATATTAACCCGTGTATCTACCTCGACGTCTGCCGGTAGCCGTACCCAAGTTTGAGCACCATCAGCCCGCGCACCAAACGTGGCTTCGAAGAACACGCCCTACCATCAGCTTGAAAGTTACCAGGCCCTGGCCACCTATGGTATGTGCAAGCCAAAGCGGGGCACCCCACCATTTTAAGGACACTCGGTAATGACGTGCAACTGGGGGCAAGCCTGCTCACATGTTTCCATGGCCTTATTGTCACCAAAGGTGAAGGAATACCTCAAAATTCTGTCTCAGTCGGCCGAGTAATCGAAAGTTACTTCCGTGTCCTAATCGTATTCTCAAAGGGCACACGTGATTGGCCAACAATGAACTACAAACCAAATGGCTGCTCGTCATCTTACTCTTGTGAGACACACTTTTGGGTCGGGTCTCCCATTTTTTGCAAAACTGGGAGCTTGTAAACCGTGTGAACTACCAGGTCCACTTTCTTTCTTTGATAGGTAATTCCACGTACCCTTTCAAGGAACCGACCTGCGTTTTTAGTTGGCCGATAAGAATGACGGCACGAAAACTCGCTCTGTACTTTGATGTATGCTTGCGCCACACAACCACACACCATCTATGCATTCATCCAACTATAAAAATTAGATATATATGTTCTGCCCAAAAGGCGAGAAAGCTACCGAGCCTTTTTTACGGTGCCAGCTTTTGCGCCGAGTCTTTGTTTATAAGGTAATATTGTTATAAACTCTACAACTAACCACCAAGTCCTATGTAAAAATTTACCTCGTGGGAAACTTCAGTTGATCTTGATTAGCAACATTGAAAGTAAGCTTGAGAAATCGACTTCTAAATTGCCTTATATTGACAACTATCTGAGCTGGCAACGCACACACACACAACAAACACACGCACGCATGCACACATATACAAAAAGAGAAACAGCAGATGTCCTGCCTCACGCAGTGCGAAACGAGATGGTTGTCCCAGAGAAGCGCATCAAGCGTATCGAAACCACGTACATAAACTTCTCGATGTATTACACCTATATTTGCATCAGTGCATGTTAGCGCACGCGTCGTTTCTTTTTTCTTCCTTGCACAGCGGCCCATGCCAGGCCAAAGTAAACAACTTTTCCTGTATAATTCCGTGCATTTTGTTCCCTAATTTGTCGTAACCACTGAGTATGCAATATCTAGCTATATAAAGCGCCTTGCAGAGTAAACCACCGCCTATTTTATAAATCAACCCGATACAGACACCGTCTGGGCGCTTCTGTGCTTTTTCTCGTTGCCATTTGCTGCGGCTACGCAGGCTTTTCTTTTTACGGACACAAAACTCCACAGTAGCACGTGATAACATATTTATGGGTAGGTCAGTGTCACCGTTTCGTTAGTGGCTTCAACATGAGCTTTTTGTGTTGCACGGCGACCACTTTTGTCTTCACACCGCAGCAAGAAAATACGTCCGCGACGTAACTGCATATTGTGGGATGCTTCTCCAAGGAGTCAAGCTTTTTACCCTTGAACGCCTGTATACTTTCTGCAGAGGTGACTTTTTGTTCTTTTAAGAATTGTGGTATAGGCTTTTCACCCCCACTTCATATAAACGTAACAATTCTCATGGGGAAACATTCTCTCTGTGTGGCGAAGCCCTATAAGACACGCACTGACCCCACAATTTCACGCGATGCAATAAAAACAGCTATAATGTCTGGTATGCAATCCGACGTCATGGATGAACAAATGAAGTAACAGTCGTGGATTCAAGAAGACATGCCCTCTCCTGGATGGAACGAGAGGCCTACTCACGCACGTTGCGCAACGGCAATAAACAAGATGCTCGTCGCAGGCCATAAATAACTGTGTGAAATTCCCCGAACGTCATCAGCACAATACAAATTTAGTAGTGGTGGCTCTGAGTGCTCTTTCGGGTCTTGTTTTTTCGTCATGTTATGCGGTCGATAACCACTGCTATAGGCCGCACTATATAACTGCCTGTTCCTGTCTTCGCTTTCAATATTTTTCGTAAATTCTCTACCATGTGTGAGACAGTGGCCTGTGAACATATTAGAATAGAACTCTGGCAATGATTACAAGCTCCAGCACATCCTCAAGTAAGTGAACATATAGTTATTGTTTTAAAGTAAGAAGGAGCTTCGTAATGATTCGGTATTAACAAGAAAGTAAGAATGAAAATTTATTGATTCATTGATGCACACTTTAAACCTGGCGCAACCCACCACGGGGGATTGGACATGAAACGAGTGGTGCCTTGCTGTATAAAAGAGTCTGTTCAAAAAATCAAAACAGTTAGCAGTACATAGTATTCAAATAACTTCTTTGTATTAGTCAGTTCAGTTTTATTTCCTTAGGGGCCCCCTTTCAGGGGGAGTCACATAAGGGGTGGGATTACAAAAAAAATTAAATAGTTTTGATTCAATCGACATTGCAGATGATCAGTGATGCGTTCTTGAAAAGTGGATGATGAGGCATTGCTGCCGATGTCATAGGGTAGGCCATTCTAGTCTGAAGCTTCACTGACAGCTAATGAAGCAGAAAACGTTGGTATGCAATGGCGGGCGGGTAACTTGAAGTGGGTGACTGGTGTGGTGGGAAATGCGTTATGCGCCTGTGATATAAAGTACTTAATCGATAAATGAATAAGAGAACTTTGCTAAAAATTAGACTAGCAATGTGACGACGATACAAAAGAAGTGATAGGCTGGATGCAGCTTCCAATGGTGAAATGCTCATGTCACATGAATAAGAAGAATCAATGAATCGAGTGGCCCTGTTTTGAACGGCTTCCAATGCAGTGATTAGATATGATTAATGGGGACTCCAGATGATCGAAGCATATTCTAGTTTTGGTCCTATAAGAGATTTATATGCGAGAAGTTTAGAATGAGGCGGGGCGAGTCAATGGTGGCGTTTTAGAAAACGAAGCGTTTTGTCCGATGCTGACATTATATTTGTAATATAGGTCTGTAATGTGAAATTAGAAGAAAGGGTGACTTCTAGATATTTATAGGAGGCTACAAGCTTTATTGTTAAATTTGAAATACAGTGGTGGTAGCGAAAACAAAAGAAAAACCTAACTTTTTAAAGTATATGCTTGATTCTGATAAACTGATCTCTGAATTTGTCTTGCCTCACCTAGGAAATTGCATGTGACCTTACAAACACTCGTGTGCATAGAACCAATCTTGGTATCTCCAATGAAAGAACCAACAAAATAATAAATGTAATCCCATCCTTCGGAGCACTTCATCCGAAATGCTTTTCGTCTGACTGGTGAACAATATAGGCGTTAGAGGAAAATGACCCAGGAATTCACTCAGATTGCTATGGAGGTAAAAAAGTAACTACACCAGGCAAGTTCGGTGTAGTTTCCGTAAATTTCAGGGGTGCATTGTACTTTGGTAATTGATATATTGTCCTAATGAAGCCTCACCATTGATTCCTCCAGCAATAGTATAGGTGAGTAAAGTCAGAAGATGTTAACGCAAACTTAGCGAAGTTGTCCGACATTGTCATTTTTTTCAAATCGCGCTATAGTTAATCATGCCAACGTTCGCAAAATATGTATTACGGAAATTATCCCTATATTACGGCATAATATTTGCGAGAGGTACACTTGTGTCCTGGTACCCACAGCAAGCGATTTATAAGTGCATATCTTGAAAACAAGAGAATAAAATACTTCAAAAAGTTTGAAAAGCTGGTGCACCTAATGAAGAACAGACAGATAGGCTGTCTGCCAGAATAATGGCTTCTGATATTGAATTGGGTATTTCTGTTTTTATATCATCTCTCGCTCAGTAGTCTGTACAATACTGCAAAAATACAAACATTTCAAAGCGTGGGGAAAACCACAGTTAATCTTCATGCTTGATTCGAATCCAAATATAGCCACGTTGTCTCAAGTCTCATTTTTCTCTCTTTTTTACTTCTTCTGTTTTTCTCTTTTGTGTTTTCGCTATGACCAATTATCCAGGATTTAACGGATTTCTGAATGAGGGCTTTGAGCAATGCTATTGTGGTGGGTTCACTTCGCATGCGTATTCACCTGTACCACATTCGAGGAAATCACCACCGTAAATCTGTTTCGATAAGCCCTCAAGATTAGTTATAACACAGCCCGTAAATAAACCTGACATTGTTGCCTTTTTAAGAAATATATAGGTTTAGCGGCTCACGAAATTATGTTACAAAGTTTCGAATGATAATACGCTGTGTTTCGTACGCCACAACCAGCGTCAGTCAGATATGTTCGTGGTCCCGCCGTTGATGCTTGTTGTGTACAAAGTTTTATCCACAATGAAGATTCAATTGAATTATTTTTATGCTTTGACAAGTTTATACTAACATAGTGTTTCACAAATTTCTAAGAAACAGAAGATATAAAAAATCAATAAATGCTCGCAATAAGGTTGCCATAAATGACGCTTCAGTTGAGCTTATGCTTTATAGGCTCCAAAGAGACTTTCTTACAAGACTTTTAAGATCGAATCTCTCATGGCTTTTTGATGTGCTGCTTATTCCGGAGTAGAATTTTCTTCCGCATGGGGCTGTATGCACTCAATAATTTTTCAACTTTTGCTTCACTGCCAGAGCATGTGCCTCAACTTGTGCAGCAAGAAATACCAAAACAATGACAGGCGAGTCTGTTAGGTGACCGAAAGTTACGTAACATTAGGTAGCATCTAGTCACATACAAAATCACGTAAGAAATCTCACGTGACTAAAAGTCACATAGTAACTAGGTACGGAACTGAAATCACGTAACATAAGGAGATAATTCACCACGAGAATAAAAATAACACAACGGCAAGTTGGTTGACTGAAATCACGTCACATCACGCATGTAGATACATGTCAAGTATCTTGTAACGTGAGGTAACTATTCGCGGGACCGAGTATCACTTGACATCCCACATATCTCGTTACGTGACTAAAACTACTCAATATAACGTAACAGATAATCACGTGTCATGTCTAGCCAAGTCTAGTCCCGCTTATGACCACATGAAAAAAATGGCACTACCTGCAAAACCCCGCCAAGTCTAGCTGCTGTGGGTTTTAGCCTCACGCAAACTGGACATTTTTTATAGCAAACGAAGGTATACAGCCTAATTTGCAATCATGCCAAAGTATTTCGTTTCTTATGTGTTATCAAACGTTGTCAAGTTCTACAAAGAAGAAAAAAGAAAGAGAGAGAATGGCACAGAAAAGGTCATCGAGTATTGATGGTATCTGGCGACAACTATACGTTGAGTGAGCGGCCTTTGGGGGGTCGAAACCAATATTGTGAATAAAAGCCACATCCAGAAAATAAGTCTGGATCCTAAAGTGCAGTTATGTAACCTAAAATTTTATTGCACTCGTAATTGAAATCCGAAGATTCCTGATTTTAAAGTGAACTAAAAAGGTAATGAATTTAGAATTGGATGAAATCTCGTCTATTCGTGAAGTAATGGCAGTGTAGACATAAAAAGACTGGACGCCGACTAAGAGGGTGTCAAAAATTTATGAAGAGGCGTTTCGGCTGTTTACTAAGCTGAGAGGCCAAAGCTTCCATCTTAAGTCCACTGAATTAATCGCTTGAGGCATCTGGTATACGTCAAAGGTAGATTGCTGGCGTTGCGGTTAAGCGTGTTGCTCGTTGTACGAATAGTTAAAAATTGCAGATAGTGGCGTTTTGTGTAGTTCTTTTCTCGGGCGATGACGGAAGCACAGTCCCAGTCGAATCAGTGGTACACTTTTTCTACGTGCTCTGCGAGAGCACGTTTTAAATTTTTTACGTCACTTATGTGCTCTTTCAGACGTCAAAAAGGGAATTCCGAATCAAAGATGACCGAAGTCGTGCACCTGTTTGAACCAAACTTAGCCAGATATAAAAATTAGAGCTGCGTCTAAAAGCATGACCGAAAAGAAACAGCATGGCCACATGCAATCTGGTTCATTTGTTTACTAATTGCCTTGCTATTGCGCTTTCGTGTCATACGTATTTTACCTTGGGTGGGTTGCTCTCACTGAAGGACATGATGATCTAGGGCAAAACTCGAATATTTAGAGTATGAGGCTGTCATTAAAATTTTTTTCTGCCTCTTAGTGTTTCTCCTCGAATTTCGCGTTTCAGTACCATGTTGCTGTGCTACTCTAATATGGTATTTTAAAAGTGAATTTAAGATATTAGGCACCTTGATGGAGAGGATGTGATGCGAGGGGCCCAGCGTGGCATGAATTGACCTCAGACTTACAGTAGGAACTGAAGCATTTTTGAAGGCCTTCAACAGGTGGGACAACAAAGATCGCACGTACCGTAGGAATGGTTGATATGCGAAGCACGAATGAGGAAGATTCATATGTCTTTCTAAAATCACCATAACACTACCAGGCAGACGTAAAATATGCCGTACATGATTTTCATGCTGTGATTGCCATCTTTCGATGCGTCATTTACACCGTCGTCTATTCACGTCACATGATACCAAATAAGGTATCACGTACCGTGATAAGTAAAGCTAGCGCAACTGCTAGCGCAACGCTATGATCATAGCGTTGCGATATGAAAAGCTAGCGCAACGCTACGATAGTAGCATGTAGTCATGTTTTACATCACACGTATGTGATGATTATCACGTTTGAACGTGCCATTTACTTTCATCATCTATTGACGTCACGTAATACCAAGTTTGATATGGGGAAGCTAGCGAAAGGACCGTGAGCGCATCTTCAGCGTCGTATGTTCTCATGTTCTTACATGACGCCTATGTCATGACTAGCTTGTGTTGACGTGTCATTTAACTACTTTGTCTATTCACGTCACCTGACACCATATTTGGTATATTTCAAACTGGCGAAACAGCCACGAGTACATCATGAGCGAGGCATGTGGTCATGTTCTCACGCGACACTCATCTCATGTTTATCTTCTTTGCACGAGTCATGTACTTTCGTCATATATTCATGTGACGTAATGTGAAGCTGGTAAAACAACCGCGATCGCATCATGCACCGCCACGATGGTCTAGTGACTAAGGTACTCGGCTGCTGACCCGCAGGTCGCGAGATCAAATCCCGGCGGTGGCACTGCATTTCTGATGAACGCGGAAGTGTTGTAGGCCCGTGTGCTCAGATTTCGATGCACCTTAAAAATCCCCAGGTGGTCGAAATTTACGGAGCCCTCCACTACAGCGTCTCTCATAATCATATGGTGGTTTTGGGACGTTAAACCCTACATTTCAATGTGATCGCATCATGAACGTGGCGTGATGTCATGACTAGTCATCCCATTAAACACAAAATACGTGACATCTATACCATGATTTCCACGTTAGGGTCTGTCATCTATGTTTGCCATGCAGTCACATCATGCCATACTAGTTTTGCAATGTGTCATGTGATTGAAACCAACGAAAACACAGCAAGACCAATAAATGTAAATCATCACATCCATGTCATTGTTTTCGTGGTATGACTTGCGATTGTGCTCGTCGTGCAGTCGTGTTATGCCATAGCAATTTCAATATATTCACGACTTTTGAGACGGTCAGGAGAGCTCAAAGTTGTGGGCGGTAAGTTGATATTTAGATAGATGCGCTCAATGTCGCTGAAGTTCGCTAAGAAATGCTCTGCATTGAAAAAAAACGGCCTAGAGACCACAATGGTTTCTTTGTTTCATGGAAGGACCCCTTGTTCAACCATTGTTTGATCACCTTGTGCTCCCCCACAAAAGGGGCATCAATGAAAGCACAAGCATGCTGCCAATTTTCTCCCAAAATATAGCTAAGTGGCTCAATC
Organism: Rhipicephalus annulatus; assembly: GCA_013436015.1. NCBI lineage: Eukaryota > Metazoa > Arthropoda > Arachnida > Ixodida > Ixodidae > Rhipicephalus > Rhipicephalus annulatus. Next base: position 878,351 of record WOVY01011207.1, on the reverse strand, counting down.
ACTGCAATTTTGGCTTTTTCTACGAGCTATGTGAAGCCCCAAAGAAAAGTATTAATCTAGAAGATCCAAACTAAACATTTGCTGATGAATACGGAAGATAGGGGACATAAGTTGCAACTTCTGAATATAAGGAAATTCAGTGTGATGAGAGCACTGGCAAGATGTTTTCGAGCAGGTCATTAGCGAACAATTGCATTTTGTATGCGAAGCATTTCTTAGTGAAGTTCAGTGACTTTGAGCCTGCCTATCTATCTATCTATCTATCTATCTATCTATCTATCTATCTATCTATCTATTAGCTGCCTACGACATTTAGCCCTCCTGGTCATTTGGATAATGGTATTGATACCAAACTTCGTATGGCATAACATCACTGTACTACGAGGATATTTGACTACTCATAACATGAAAATCATGATATGTACGTCCAGAAAGTCATCATTTACAATTCATGGACTTGCTGCTATTCCGCTGGTCTCGTTCTCATGACACATTCCAAAATTAGTATGACATGACATGATTGCACGGCGAACACAAGCGACAGACACTAACATAAAAATTGACATGCGTGTCATGTAACAACATAACTACATGCCATGCTCATGATCCGCTCGTGGCCATTTCGGTAGTGTCACATATACAAAATTTGGTATTACGGTACGTGAATGAATGACGAAGGTATTTGACTGGTGCAAACATGATGAAGATGAGATGCGTCTCATGTAACAACATGACTACATGCTGCTCTTATCATGCGCTTATCGCCGTTTCGCTAGCTTCACCTGTACAGAATTCGGTATTACGTGACGCGAACGGACGACATAGGTCAATGACACATCCTAACACGATAAGAACGACAAGCGTGTCATGTAACCACATGAATAGATGCCACACTCTTGATGCGCTCGCGGCCGTTTCGCTAGCTTTAGATATGCCAAATTTGGTATTACGTGACCTCAACGGATGGCGAAGCTATGTGTCTGGTGCAAAAATGATAATCATGAGATGCATGTCATGTGACAGCATGACTGCATACCACATTCAAGGCGCCAATGCACTTAGACGTGACACGGCGCGCGTACGCGCCGGCGATCGTTCTGTTGCGTCACGCCGGCGTCGCCATACCAGGCGCCGGTCCCGCCACATACTCGCAGGCGCGCGCCACGCTGCGTTGCTTTGACGCATGCTCGTTTCAGCGCGTCCGGCGTCTCTCCGTCACGAAAAGAGGCAGACAAAGTGCTTGCTGTCTGGGTAATGCATCGGCGCGAATTCCAGCTTATCGCATTTCGTGCCGGTTGTCATCGGGCCGCACCGATGGTTGCTGGTCGCACTGGTCGCGCCTGGTGTGAAACTATAGAGTTCTCGCGTTTTGCAAACGTATAGCATCGCCGTGCTGTGTGCGGACGCGTCAACATCAAGTTGGAGAATATTGGGCCCATCATGTTGCATTCCCGGCTGTTTCGCTAGCTCCACATGTACGAAATTTGGTGTTGTGTGACGCCAATGGATGACGAATATATATCACTGGTGGAAACATGATAATCATGACAACATAACACGTTCATAGCGCATACTAAATTTGGCATCACGTTACGTGAATAGATGACAAATGTAAACGACACATCAAAACATGATAATCTTGAGACGGAAGTTGTGGACGGCATAATTTACCACCACCCCGTAACGTTGTGGTGATTTCAAAGTGACATATCAACCTTCCTCATCCATGCATCGCATATCATCGATTCCCACTGCACGAGGGATCTGCATCTTTTTTACTCGGATTTGGTTGTTGTAGAAAAAAATACCACAAATAATTTTAGGCACCACGGCGCCACTCGGGAGTAGTGTGTAAGATCAAACTGGCCATGATTTGATCCCCTGCGACGGGTGTCCTTTGCGCGTAAAATGCTAGGGCACCAATGTTGCATTTCAATATGGGCGACATGACAAACATATATTGTCTTTCATGTTCAATGCGTTCTTCTTGTAAAAATATTGGCTTCAAAACATCATACTCTTCGGCGCTGCACCGGCAGAAAGCAACTTCTCTGCTTATGTGAAAATATGTTCGTGTCATAAGAATTTGTTGCGTGTTTAGACACGTTTTCGAATGAATGAAATGCGACCTTTGAGGTTTTCAGGAATGCTTTTTTTTATCTTCTTAAAAAGCCGTAAACATGAGGGTTGTAGCCTACAAAATTTGTTCCTTGGGTACTTGGTGCCGATTTCAAAAATATGCATGATGACGTCACGCAACCCTGCAGGCAGATAAGAAATTGTTGTAGTTCACTGCAGTTTCCAAAATAAGCATACAGCGTGCCCAGTTAAGTGTCATGCAAGTCATGCCTAATGTCACCTACACTCTTAAATAAAAGGTTGTAGTTCTTACTAACTTCGCTTCACTAACTGTTACATATGTTACTAACCAGTTAGTAAGTGAAGTTAGTAAAAGGGAGGTTAGTACCGTTGCTGTCTCCACTAACTACTATCTGTGTTAATAACGGTTACGAGCGAAGGTAGTAATGGTTGCTTACAAAAGAAAATTGTACTAGACGCGACCATTTTTTCTCACGAATCACCCGTTTTATAACGGTGTTATTCGCAAGCACCGACATTTCGTTATATAACTGAGTAGTTACGCACATAATGTCGGAAAGGACAGTGCACATACACAAGTCTACGCGAAAAGTACAGTTTCTAAGAGGTTCCAGAAGTATTTCTATCCCTAGCTTTCGAGAATGCAGCTGGTGCCACTGGTCAACTATGCGGTAGAATGCGGTATAGTTTAAAGGGGCCCTGCAATACTTTTTGAGCATGGTCGGAAAATGCTGCCGATCGGTAGTAGAGGCTCCCGACAACACGCGAGCTAAACATTATAGCACAGCACGTCGGCTGGGATACAAAATTATTATTAAATTCGGCTAAAAATTGCTTTCTCTTTTCTCGACCAATCACGCAATATACCCAAAAATCACACGTGAATTACTCATCCATCAGCCATTGGCTGATCTGAACATGGCGCACTCGCTTGTTACAGAGATCGCTGCGGGAGGCCGCTACAATAAAAAAAGCCTTGCATTCGAACAAAAAAAAATGAACAAAAACCGCGAAAGGTCATGGCTGCACGTGATTTTTCTCTGTTGCCCTGCCTTTCCTCCCTGCTTAGCTTCCAGCGCTTTCGTCTGGTTGAGGGAGGAGAGATTACGATTGCAGAGTGTGACACACCCTTCTAACTTCGTTCCTACTGGATAGATTTTTAACATTTTTGCGGCATCGAATTCGCGAGACAATAAGCTCTTCCAGTGAATTCATTACAAGGTTACTCTTAGAATTGTTTTAAGGCCCCTTTAAGCTAGGCGTCTTTATTTGTACAACGTACAGTTTTTTTTAGGTACACGTGGTAATGCAGTGTAGAAAGTTTAGCCAAGCATAACAAAATACAATTCATTATGGCTATTTTGCATTACACGTACTCAACACGACCTAATATACAAGACTTAAGACTTTGTTGTAAGCTTCGACATATTGCCTAAATCAACTTGAATGCTTCCTCGTACTAACCAAATAGGTTGTTAGATGGTCGTATTAATAACCTCTTATAAGGTTTGTTTCACAAGTTCATTAAACACTTGCATGATCAAAAGTTCCTAATGCTGCGCAAAAGGTAGTAACCATTGCAACGTTGAAGCGTCTGCTAACGTGGGTTGTAAAACAGTCGTAAAAAGTTAGTAATGGCCCTAGAAGGTTAGTAACAGCTGCTGTTACTAACTTCTTCCTCGTGGTGACAAGCTTTTTACAAACTTTTTTGAAGAGGGTAGGGTTCCTTACATCTAGCGCTGACTGTTTTGTTGCATAGTTTTTTGTGTCTTTCTGCTTCTACTGTATGCAATGGTTTATAAGCACTTGTTCGCTAGAGCGTCACTGTGTTCGAAATCAATTACAAGTTTTCTGAAATATAATATGTATTGTGAGAGCTTTCTACGGCGGACCTGAGGCTTTGCAAATACGGTGGTAGTGCCTATAGTTATCTCTTTCTGCACATGCGCAACGCGCCAAAGTTTGTTTCATTACTGGTTATTTTTTTAGAAAAACATCGCAAGTAATCAATGCTTGGGTGCCCCACTGCAAATTAACGCACGGCTTACTAATACTCCAGCGTGCCTAACAAATGCTGCTCCTCAAATCGAATTCGTTCACGAGAATTACAAGTGCGAATTGTTTATTTAACGACTGTTGAAAAACATATATAATTTTCAGCATTAGGTATAGTGGCAAGGTTTAGTGTCAGGCTCTTTGGCGAAGAAGAGAGACCTCAGTTCTTTTCGAACATGGTTTCGTCTTCTTCTAACGTCGTCTGTGAATATATCAGTGAACGGGCACCTGGAGGTTCTCTGGTGGAGCAGGAAGTGAGATTGACCCGTGAACTTACATACCAGCCAGGAGTTCAATCTCCGTTCTTTGTCACAAAAGAAGCAAAAGTATAGAACGAAGAGGTTAGAGAGGTAGGAGAAAGGATGAAAACAAATAAAGCAACATATATACTTTGTCACGTCAAGTGAAAAAAAAATGAATTTCGATTTTCTCTCTGGCCACCGTATACTAAATCCCTGCAACGTGCATAGCTGAGTCTCGAGAAAAGCTGTGGTGATTTATGTTGAGGTACGCCGCCTCCCCGGGCCTACTTTATAAGGAAGCTTCCAAATTCTCCTTCGTACTCGTTTTTTAGAGACGATAATCTTTCTTTGCATACTTCGACGCAAAAACCTTGGTCCATCTGTCTATACCTTTGTGTGTTCGTCCGCCGTAACCATACCTTATACGGCATTAAACAATACTCCAAACGCCTAACCTAATCTGCAGCGTCCACCAATATTGCTCAAGTTTTAGCATTTATACTTGAGCAATTGTCAATTAGAAAGCAATTGTAGCGCAGATCTGAGGGACCATAACAACTCGTCAATGTTTTGTATGTGTGCCTTCATACGAGAGAACATATATATAAGTAATTCTAAGAACCGAAGTGTTTATCACGCTGCGCTGACAATGCAACGAGATCCTCAAGAAGGCAAGTATTTCCAACGCTCTGCTAAGACGACATGGTGGTGACACCTGCCCGTTGCTTTGCGTTCTACACCTTATCGCCTCTTATACCAGTGCGTACGCCGTCCTTCGTTTTCGAAAATCACTGCCAGGTCGCGCTCGTGTCTAACGTGCATCGAAGTGCTCGTTCGTCTTCACTGCACAGATTGAGACTCTGTAACGCAGCGCCTCCAGAATACAATTAACCGATTCTCTTGCACAGAACACCAAATAAACCTTTTGTTCAATCTCTCCAGGCGCAAGACTATCGTCTTTCCACCACATTTGCAGTGAAACTTGTACATATACAGGGCTATTTTTTTTCAGCACTGCATCTATTTTGTGTCTCACCACTTAAATATGCAGCAAGTCAATGCACAAAAACAAGGATTGGTAAACTTTTCATTAACCTGCCCATAACGACAATTTCAAACCCACGCCTGGCGAGGCGATTGCTCTAACGAGGAAAATGCATTTTGTTCGTTGTAACAGATTTTTTCAGATTACGAGTAAGGGTTATAGCTGAAATATCACGTTTTTCAATAGGCGCCGCAAAAGCTGTGCAAAGCAACTAACCAATAACCTGAAACGCAAAGCTGAGCTGCATGATACACACAACGTTTTTTTCTTGTAGGTTTGTGTTCGTCTGTTACACTCTAGTGAGCATATAAAACGCAGCCACTCAATCTTACAGTTGCAAATGGCGTTCCTCTATATGCCGTGCTCGTACATATAAGGACTTTGCCCTATAGACATTTCGCTTTGCTTGGTTCTTCTAAGTTGATCCTGACTTTTTTCTTACATGAGATCCGAACGAAGAAGGAGTACGTTCCTTTCGATAGATACCCTCACTGCAACCTGCATAGCCTTTCGAACCAAACCATCGGTCTCGCAACCACAGGGTTGGGTGTCTCGTATCGATGAATTTGTCACTAGCAGCAGTGGGGCACAGATGTATCAAACACACGTGTGCATTCTATGTAGTCTAGGAACACGAAACTAGGGGAACGCAAAAGCCCGAAATAATACATTGAACTGTAGCTTGAAACATAAATAGAAAATGGAAACAGTCGAACCAATTTCAGGGGCGAACCTTCAATGTCACGAAATGTGCCGAACTAAACATGCAAGCTCTGGGAGAAATACGCTATTTTCGTGATTTGCTGCATCGCACAAAAGCTATTTTTGCGTTAAAGAACTGCAGTCGTGTATACTGTATTTCTTTTCGCGGCGTATAAAGAAAATAGATATTACATAGAATACTGCACGTATTTATTTAACAGTCGTGACACCATGCTTGTTATTGGCGCTGTAGACACGAAGAAACCGGTGTAAACCAGTCTTAACAAAAGAATCTAATTTTGACAACTTCATTTGTTCGATTTCATAAAGTGGCGCATATATATATAGACAGATTGTAGAAAGCGATGTTCCCCATCGAGATTCTCGCAAAGAAAACTGTGGTACCCATTTCTTTTCATTAGGCATCTTGTTTTCCATATTGTTTTTTCTCGAAAATAAATGTTATTTTTATGTAGTAGCACCAGGGAAGACGTTCATTGGTGTACAGTTTGTTTGTGTACACGCATCGTGGAAGCACCATACATTGTTCTATTCTTACAGCGTCGTCGCATTCGTAGAGCATAAAAATGTTCAGATGGAGTAGTTTGTGAACATATCCGCAAGTCAATCATTAACAAATATTTGCGCCTAAACAATAGGTAATGTTCGTGTTCCCAAAATATGCAATAATAATACTTAGTGTTTTACGTCCCCAAACCAAGATATGACTATGAGAGATGCCGTAGTGGGGAACTTCGGACATATTGACAACCTAGTGTTCTTTTACATGCACTGACAACACACAGTACACAGGTCGCTCCCGCGCTGCCTCCACCGAAATGTGAACGCCACTGCCAGGCTCCAAAATATGATCTTCTGGTCGGAAGCCCAGCGCCGTAGTCCCTGATTCTCCTTGGCGCACATATCTCATAATTATCAACGTTCAACATTTTGCTAAACGTGTCAAAGTTCGAAAAGCAACAAGCGGAGGCCAGAGTACGAAACAGTGTGACATACAAGAAATATAATCGCTTATCTGTAGAGCTGTTTGCACTTTCATTGCACGCTCGCAACGTCAGATTTGCACTTGGAGTATTGCTATCGTGCTGAACTGATGAAATTCCATGTGTATGCCAGGGCAGTTTTACGATCTCTCACATCCTCTTGCAGTTGAGCGGGAGTTATAAAAAGGAGCGACACCCCTTGATCTACGGCGCGTCACTGTAGCCGTGCCATTGACCTCAGTACTGCTAGCTAATACCTTGGCAGTGGCCGAGACGCCCATCAAAATGAAACAAAGATCACTTTAGCTAACTCGTGCATCGCAAGAGCAAAAATAAAAGAGAGGGAAGCAGAGTGCAAGACCTCAACGCTACGATCCACCTAGTTGTGCCACGTGCGATAGGCAGCTGCGCAGAGCCTTAGGCCTAATTAGTCGCTCGACAACAACCGGCGTCCACTCAGCACCCAGACTAGGCGCAGAAGAGGCAGCCGCCAGGAGACATCCACTCTGTAAGGTGACCCTATCGCTCGCCGCACACAGCAGCTTACCGAGCGATCGGCGTCCACCGTCCCTGACGGTGTCACAACGCCCCGGCGTCGAGCCGCAATACCCGACAGCAACGAAACCCGGCTCCCTGAGCCCAAAGAGATAGAAGGAATTTACAGATAATCGGACCATCCACGAGGCTTCCGTACTGACTCGCTTCGGGGTTGGCCTACAATCAACGTGCTCTAAGCTTTGCTCTCCCCAGGATGCAGACCGGATGGCTCTCGTACCCACTGAACAATGTTCCTAAACACCAACCGCAACAACAACAAAAGCACTTGCAAGCAGAAAAAAAACCAACTCAACGTGCCGAAAAGTTCAAACACGTCGTAAAAAACGATCTCCTCGCTCTTAACAAAGCACACCGCCGACGCTAGCAAAGAAGTCCTCCTATAGTTACTCTACCCCGGCTCTAACAAAAGCTTGTACCGAAGCATGAAAACTGTTGTCCGATGCTCAAAGAGCCCCACGTTGGGAAGCCAGCTTGGAGTCTCGTTGTGAGAGAGAGCACCACCGCGCTCTGGAGTGAACGGATACAGCCCACGTGGTCGGAACAAACCAAAGCAAACACACATTTATTCTACTAATTTAGAACGGCAATATCATCCACCGAGTTATTATACATTAATAGCGATAAACACGCTAATACATCCTTACACAATAATACTCAGCGCGTAACAACATAACAAACACAAGAGCACACAAAAGGTGCCGACGCCTACGCTTGACTCACCACGTGGGCGCCTTGAAAACGGCCCGTCGAGCCGTCCACCAGGGACACACCGCGAGAGACAACAAGTCGCGCCAAACGCCACGTGCAGAAAGAACCTCGCTTAACTCTTTCTGCCGCCACCAAGGCTTGCCTGCTGCCAGTGGTCACCGCTGACGCTGCCGCTTTAACAACAATGATGATGATAGTGGTTCATGGTCAACCCTCGCGAACACAACTCTACCTGCCGTGCGATAGTTGTGATCTCTGACTGCGGCTTCCGTGCGAGACATGTGCGCCATGAAGCGCAAACAACTTTACACGTGCCATCAGCACGTCCACACAATAAATCATTGAAAACACAGAAATTGGTAGATCTCAAGTACAGTGGGAATCGATAGTATACGAAGCACGAATCGATAAGGTTATATTGTCAAATAAAAATTGGCTCAACAATACGAGGTGGTTGAAAATTATGCCGTGCACGACTTTGATATCATCATTACCCTGTTCGCACCTGACATTTGTGCTCGTCTTTCATTCACGTCAGGTAATGCCAAATTTGGTGTATGTAAAGCTGGTGACACAGCCGTGAGCACGCTATGAGCGTAGCATTTAGTAATCTTTTTACGTGACACGCATATAATGATTATCAAGTTTGCACGTGTCATTTATTTCGTCGTCTATTCACACCACGTAATACCAAATTTGGTATAATTAAAACTAGCGGGATGGCCAAGAGCGCACAATGAACTTAGCATGTAGTCATGTTTTACATGACACGCACGTCAAGATTATTATGCTTTGATGTGTCATATACATTTGTCGTTCGTTCACGTCATGTTATAACAATTTTTTATATGTGACAACTTGCGAAAAGACCACAAGTGCGTCATGAGCGTGGCATGTAGTCATGTTCTTACAAGACACGCATATCATGATTATCATGTTTTCATGAGTCTTATGCCCTCGCCATTCATTCACGTCATGTAATACAAAATTTGTTATATATAAAACTAGCCAAATGGCCGTGAGCACACTATGACCTTAGGATGTAGCAATGTTTTACATGACATGCTTCTTGAATATCACGCGTGTACCTGTCATTTACCTTCGTCTGCCGATCACGTCACGTAATGCCAAATTTGGTATATGGGAAGCTAAAGAACTGGCCTTGAGCGCATTATGAGCATGCCATGTCGTCATGTTCTTGCATGACACGCATGTCGTAATATCATGCCTGCACTAGTCACATACCTTCATCGCCCACTCACGTCACGGAATACCAAACTTATTGTATGTGAAGCCGGCGGAATCACTGCGAGTGCGTGGCTTGTGCTCATCTTCCTACATGACACGGATATCATAATTGCCACGTTGGCGCCAGTCATATACCTTCGTCATTCATTCATGCTACGTATTACCAATTTAGGTGTATGTGAAGCTAGCGAACCGAGTGCAAATGCATCATGTGCGTGGCATTTAGTCATGTTCAAACATTATACGCATTTCATCCTAATTAGCTTGCGCCATCTCTATACCGTCGTCATTCATTCAGGCCGCTTAATACCAGGTATGATATATGTGAAGTTGGTGAAACTACCGTGAGTGCTTCACGAACGGGATTGTAGTCATATTTTACCTAACACGCGTGTCAAGATTATCATGTTTGCACCAGTTACATACTTACATACTTTTGGCGTTCATTCACGCCACGTAATAACAAATGTGGTATGTGTGAAGCAAGCGAAAGGACCACGAGCGCACCAAGAGCGTGGCGTGTAGTGATGTTCCTTTATGACACGCATGTCATGATTATGATGTTTGCGCCAGTCAAATCCTTCATCATCTCTTCACGTCACACAATAACAAATTCGGTATAGTTAAATAGAATGAAATGGCCACAAGCGCATCATAAGCTTGGCATATAGTGGTGTTTGTATACATGACACGCATGCCATGATTTGCATATGAGGGTCTTTCACTTGTTTTCGCGATGCAGTCGTGTCATACCATACCAGTTTTGCAAAGCCACTACAGAAGCAACAAGACTATGAGATGTAAATCATAACATTTATAACACACCTGTCATGATTTTCCTGTTTTGACTAGTCACTTATGCTCGTCATACAGTCATGCTAATCCATACCAATTTCGGTGTAGATCCCATTTTTGAAACTGCAAGCAGAGCTAAATTATACGTGACTAGATAGATAGATAGATAGATAGATAGATAGATAGATAGATAGATAGATAGATAGATAGATAGATAGATAGATAGATAGATAGATAGATAGATAGATAGATAGATAGATAGATAGACAGCCAGACAGACAGACAGACAGACAGACAGACAGCCAGCCAGCCAGCCAGCCAGCCAGCCAGACAGACAGACAGACAGACAGACAGACAGACAGACAGACAGACAGACAGACAGACAGACAGACAGACAGACAGATAGATAGATAGATAGATAGATAGATAGATAGATAGATAGATAGATAGATAGATAGATAGATAGATAGATAGATAGAATAAAACTAACCTACGTTCGCTAAGAAATGTTTGGCATTTAAAAGCGGATAAAATCTTCTAGTATCACTGAAGAGAGGTTCGCTTGAAAGACAATGCGTAACGTTTTCAGAAACCAATTTTCAGTAACTTGTTCGGTAAGGGAGCGAGAGTGTCTTATATGGTTTAATATCACCCGCGCATTCAAGCACTGGAAATTCTGTCGTACAAATGGGGTGAACAATCCGTGGGAAACCTTTACCCAAAACAAATCAAAGAAATGGCGAAATTAGCGGCCATCCTAATTCGGGATGGGAATGCCATCCTTCGTCTTTAAATTGTAGCAAGAGGCGTGTGAGCTTGCAACGGGAAACGAGAATAGCTAGCGAGGCGTTCAAGCATATCAGAGGCAAGTAAGCTGGACAGTGCGTGGCCGTCTTCTTCCAATTTCGGCTCTTCGGTGGGTGGCTACTGAAATGGGCTGTACGGCACTTTACTGAAACAGACAAATAGTGCGCTGTCACAGCTCTCGCCTTTAGCGAAATGAATTGCCGGATCCGAGAAAGCCACACCTTCTAGCTTCTTGGGACATCCCCTGCTTCCTGTTTCTGCAGCTCCCTCGGGCCAAGAAACCACATATCACTGCTTTTTTGTGTGTTTCTTCAGCTGAATGTTGTGTTTATTATACCTTACTGGTATAACTTTTTTGTACTTTTTTGGTACTTTTTGTTTCCAAAGTATTTTAGCAAGCAGGTATTGCAAGCTATACGAGATTAGGAGGAAGCTTTGGTCAGTTATTGTGACAATTTCATAAATGACTTTTGTAACAAATACAGGACCTTCATTAAAGGGACACCTAATGCAACTAATAATTAGACGTTGATTACAGAAATAGTTTTGCCAAGGAAGTGCTTATCTTGAAATAAAATAAAGTTTCAGTGGTTCACATCGTATTGGCGGACTTATCCTCAAGCAGTCACTGTTGCCATGCAGAACGTTTCCCGGCTTCACTGCGCGGCTGCCGACGCTGGTAGTAGCAAAACAAAAGCAGCGGGAGCCACAACAGCAACATCAGTTATTCAACAATTTCCTGCCATTGGGGCTGAGATCGCTATCGTGCTTGGTTCAGGTGGGCCCTATTAGATGGCATGACCTTTCCATTTAACCAGGCGAAAATTGAAGTATTCACGCGCTCGCACCAATCCCCGTAGTAACTTCCAGCGGTTTTTTTTCATGAATAAAGTACAAACGAAGATGCAGCATTTTTTATGTCTCTTGAAACACGCAAAGTTTTTTTATTAAGTGCTGCTAGATATAATACTAGTGATAATTATGGGCTCTAACCTCGATATGATCTGGATCGTTTTTCGTATGACCTACTGCGGCGCACCTGTTCATGGGCATTTTTCCTAATTTCTCAGTAAGTAGGACATTGCTGTTAATAATATTGTCGTTTCAGACGTTGTCATACATTGAGTTTTCACTCTCATGTAAATTTTTATTTGCCTTCAGTCTCTCTGAAAAATGGCTCTGCGTCAGAAAATCAGCGAACAAACTGAGTAGTACATCGACGTTGTGATTTTTGTATAGAGAAGCATATTGAACAAGGACCTTTGTCATTTCACAGCTTAATTCTCATTTGAGTTGAGCTTCTTTTTTTATTTTGTCAATGTCACAAATACCTGGAAGAAAAGCGTCCAGACCACACCTTTTCTTTCCTTTACTCTTAAGGTATTTTCAAGCTCTTTGCAACATTACTTATAATAAATATCTTTCCCGCTCCTCACATATTTCTTCTTTTGATATTATACCTAAAGTGTCGTTGCTTAGGCTAGCAGAGGAACATCGTGTACGCTACTTCATGTGGTGAACTACGATCAAAAATACTAATGTATCATGTGCTGTGGAAGTAACGGATTGAAACAATGCTTGCGTTGAAAGAAAGAACACCGAAGTACTAAGAGGCAACCAGTGGGTCTAACCACCAAAAAATATGAGTAACATAGAACAAAAGCATCAAAATATGACTAAAAATTAAAATCAGAAGTATAGGTGCCCATCACTTTAAACTAAGTAATCGGGAAAAAGTCAAATCTAACCTTGCACCCCTTCAAAACAGTAAGCCTGTATTGGCCAGTGGTAAATTGTGCTTCACTCTAAAAATGTATGAACGGCACATGTCCACCCAGGCTTTCTTCATCTGATTTACACTACAATAAATTAGGGTTGGCCGAAAAAATATCTGAAAATAATGAAACAAATCAAAACACGAATTAAACTACTAATTCTTGACCAGCATCGTTTAAGTGTCGCAGAAGAGAATGATAAATAGGATAAAACAACAGAATGCATTAAAATGTTTAGTCTGGAAGAAAGACATAATCAACAGTCTAAATCCGCCACCCAGCAAAACTCCAACAGAGCGTACACCAGCGGGCATTTCATTTGCTTCATATCAGAAAGATTCTCCAGGGTACACTCAATCATTCCGCTTTATCATGACTTAAAGTGCTTCTGTACAGCGAACCTTCCAGGACTTAGTCATAACTAACGAATTCTTAGTTTTTCTTCTTAACTTCCCTTGTGTTTTTTTCTTGTTTTTTGCATTTTGGGTCCGACTGATGGAGAGACAGATTCTCGTGGAAATTTTTCTTCGATCTGTTCTGTTCAAACTACTTTAAGAATTATAAAATTCTTAATTTTAAATAACAGAATTCAAATACAGTGTTTGAAGAGGTCTTTGATGAACACAACTTTGTTGCTTTATTTATTTTTTTCTTGTGTATGACTCGTGTTTTTTAATTCGGCAATTTTCTAACTTAACCACGTTTCACGGAAAGGTTGAGAAATGTTGTAAATAACATTGAAAGGTAAAGATCACATGTACCAGAATTAAACAAACTGCAGTGTAGGTATAAACAGCGAAGGCATACAAGATGTGGGCAACTTTCGCTCTATTATGTAAAACTCCTCAGGTGTTTGTGTGCGACCGAAATTAGGCAAGCACAACTACAATAATCAGTAGGAACAAGTGAAAAAAAGAAACAGGAATAAATGAGCACGTCGAAAAATAAACTGGAAGAAGTAGAGGGATAAAATTTAAACCTAAAAAACAGAGAAAGGAAAAATCGAAAGAAATACATAGAGTAAAGGCACAGCTGAAGAGATATGAAGACCGTAACTTATACCGAGAGAGAAAGGGGCAAAGATATTGAAGAAACAGAAAGTAATATACAATGACTGTAGAACAGAAAAAAGGTAGCACGAGAGGGAACGAAATGGAAAAAGGGACACCCAAAGCAGATACAAAAACACAGACAAGGCGACGAAAGGGAACAAGAAAATAAAGACAAATAAAGCAAAGCACTCGCACGTGTCTTTAATGTCTTTGTGTTCTTTGCGCACAATCATAACTATACCTTCCAAAAAGATCCAAGAAAGGCCGCTCCGCCCCGCCTTTCTTTCAGGCGGAGAACAATTAGTGCAAAGCTGCCACGTGACTGTTGCTTTTTTCCCAAAATAAACATGCCAAAAAGAAATTACATGTGCCACACTGCACTTGAATGTCCACCTCACCTAATACACACATGGTAAGTGAGTCTCAGATAATCTTTCTGCCAAACTGGCTTCACCGAAAAGCTATATGAATGTAGTTGTGCTGTGTTAAAATATTACCTTTCTTTACACGTTATTGACGGGGAGCACTGTATATGTATTCGGAAAAATTTATTTGCAGCACAGCATTGTGCACACCTCTGGAAATTAGAAATAAGAGTGCACAGTTCTGCGTGTCTATGGTTTAAGTCTTCTTTAGTCACACTAGGTGAATATTACGTTTCTTTAGTGTGGATACGTTCATCATGTGTTTCATATGCACAAATATGTGAAAGAGAAGCAATGTTCCTTTACACAAAATCTAAACTACTCGCTTAATTATTCCCGCTCTGCTTAAGAAGTAAATTCAGACACGTTGTGATCTTTGTTGGGCCAAGTAGAGTGAAAGTGGACCCGTTCCTGAATTTTGCATGGACTAATGGTAGGACGTAGGCATCATACCGGAAGCTGCTAGGAAATTTTAGCAGAGAGAAAATAACACCACAATATTATTGTCAGAAGTTATTACTAAAGTAGCTTGGTGTTTTCTCTTCACTGTTCTTGTAGGTTGTAAGTGCTTATCATTCTTATCTTACAAAGTGTGTGGGAGAATCAGAGCTGATTTTGCTAAAAATGAAATAGAAGCTTGAAACATCCCTCGAGATCAATGACACGGACTTCTGTGCTGCTCACCACTGCAGCTGCTCACGGTAAACTTGCTTCATCCCAGCTTCATGTCCGTCCTTTTACGAGTAAGCAGAAATAACTGATCAGTGTTGTTTCAAATAACAAATAAGTTAGAAAAAACAATAGTCAGCATACCGAAAGCAGACTGAAGACTACCTAGTAGCACTATGTCGAAAGGAGAACTAGAAGGACAATGTCACTTCAGAATCCAGCTTTTGTCAATCGAATGAGTGCTCTTCTTTGTCAGCAGAATGGCACATGCATATTCCTCGCTATACTTGGCACTGCATAGTGGCGAAGATCAATCAGTGAAACAAACGTTCATTTTTGAGGTAGTATTCAGAGTGTGCAAGCCTAGGATCTCTTTAAGCGGGAAGGTACTTCATTGCGAAAACCCTGTGGCCGAAATCGCACCCCGAAATCTATTGACAAGCCAACGTTGGTAATCACCTGATGACGGGCACATGTCTTGCCCTCCCAACAACGGTGAAGAAGCTGGTGTCAAGAGCACTGTGGGATTGCTAGTGATATTTTCCTAGCGCCATGGACATTCCAGTAGTAGGCGCACTAGTCCATCTGGTACACCGCAGATTCAGCTGTAGTAGGCACAAAAGTGAGACACGTATATAAAAGTGAGCTTTGCATAGATGAGAAGTGTAGAAAATGTTTTTCGAAAAATAGCGCTTCTTCTGAGCGCTGTGGTCCACTCGACAGGCCAAGTAGAGAAAATGAAGTACAAACTTGTATAGGGAGAAGTATTCTGCCTTGCTTATCTCTTCTTTTTTCGCACTTTTCAAGCCACGCTGTTCTCACGAAATCCTTGCGGAAATTGCCACTGAATACAAATGAGCTCGTTACCATACAGAATCGTTGCAGTTATTAGCATCATCTTTTTATATGATTAGAGCTCTAGGTTTTATTTTTTTACTTAAAACAGAGCAGCGTCCGGCAAATAAAACAGGGTGGAGATGACCAGCACTAACGTGGAATTCCAGAATAGCTTTGTTCTTTCTAAAGCTGGGGACATTCATTTGTTCCTCACAACATCACCTAAGCTTCGGCGTGAAGCCTGCACTTCGAATTTGCTTACGTGCGGAACTCTCGTGCTTTTGCTCAGTAATGGCATCTTGTCTATTTGCATTTGTATTCATGACACATTCTATGGGTCTGGTTTTCGTACGATGGGTGAACAGGCTACGCTTAAATGAAGTGAGCAAACAGAAGTTCTTTTAAGAAACGACAAAATATATCAGCCTTGGCATCTCGAAACGACCAATAAGAATAGTTGCGTGGTGATGAAGCACTACAGCAATATCCTATGACTGACTTAAGTTTACATTGTAATTATTTGTTCCATTCTCTCTAAGCGCGTTCTTTACAAGCATAATTTTAACTTGAGTTTTAGGATAACAGGAAGGACGTTTCAAAATATATTCATTTCAAGATTTTTAGTAGCCTAGCAACAATTTGTTTTATATTTTTTGTTATGCCAGACCAACTACCTTGACACTTATTTCGCTTAGTATATCTATATGACTTTCCCCGCCGTGGTGTTCTAGCGAATAAGGACCTCGGCTGCTGACCCGCAGGTCGCGGTATCGAATCTCGGCTGCGGCGGCTGCATTTCTGATGGAGGCGGAAATGTTGTAGGCTCGTGTGCACGTTGAACAACCCCAGGTGGTCTAAATTTCCGGAGCCCTCCACTACGGCCTCTCTCATGTTCATACGGTGGTTTTGGGACGTTAAACGCCACAAATCAATCAATTAATTATCTATATGACTTAGTTTATCTAAATGACTTACTGCCCCTTTGTGAACAGGTGGTATCGTTCACTACTGTTGATGCACTTGGGTAGGACGCAGGTCTCCGCAAAAGCAATCAGTGCATTTAAAGGTTTGTCACTTCTAGTTTGGCTGTGGGCCGTCAGAATGGCGAACGCCCACTACCCAATAGTTTTAACAGTTTTGCTGTTATGTAGGGGGCGTCCGTCATTATATACGTACGTACACAACAGCGTATGCTCGTATGAAATACCACGGGGTGATAAAAGGTTCATAATATTCATACTCTACTGCATTGCAGGCTAATGGGCGTTGACTAAAACTACAGAAAAATTCTTACGACCCAAGATAGAGTATATATATATATATATATATATATATATATATATATATATATATATATATTGTTCTCAAGTTTTGTTATCGCCTAAATACACTACGTAGTTCTCAGCGCAAACCGTGCCTACAGTCTTCAATAAGCTTCAGGACTGTTGCAGATGATTTCGATAAGATCACGTCCACTCCGCGAACTGTACAGATTATTCTGGAGCCTACGTCAACGCTAGCGATAAAGCTAGCACATTCGACGGCAAGTGTATAAATGCCGATGCGCTTCACTGCTTGTAAGTTGATCGACGACTGACGATCCGTTCACCGCTATCAGTGCAGGTCTACTACTGTGATTCGACCTTCTGTTTACCGAGCACAAGTTCACCCAAAGAAACAGTTTAACCTTCATTCTAGTGTTGGTTTCTTTGTTAACATCACGACCCTATGAAAATAAATATATATATATATATATATATATATATAATATGTGTGTGTGTTACTGGACAACAATGGGCAGAGGAAATGTACCTCGAAACGCAGATGCCAACAACTTGGTTATATGCTCTTTGTTCTGACGCGGTCCTATGTGGCACTTTTTGCTGCCCTGCTTCACCATCTGACAACTTTATGACTTAGAACGCCTCTTTACTTTTGCTAGAGCTGCTGGGTATTTCCAGATCTGGAACATACACGCCAGACACTTCCCTTTGTGTCTAGGGTGGCTAACAATGCGGCCGAGCAATCCTTCCCAGGCATCGGCTGCATGCAGTCTTCTGTTCAGGGATGCCCTGCCACCGAGACGCTCCAATTTTTCGTGAAACTGAAAATTGGTTGATTGATATGTGGGGCTTAACATCCCAAAACCTCCATATGATTATGAGAGATGCCGTAGTGGGGTTAAACCGAAGATCAAGACGTCAACAATAGGCTGTCATTGTACGACAAAGTAGGTTGGGCATAGGTGAATTGACACAGATAAGCTCTGCTACGTCACTTTCGACATCTCTTTATTCGCGAATACTTGGTTTCACAATCATAAGTGGGCGTTTTCTTAATGGGCGGCACCCAAGACTACACTTCAAGATATATTGGGAAGGGCTGCCATTGAAGCATCGGCAAGCGCGGCAGCTTTGCACCCATTCTCAACGTAGGTGGAAACTTCACCAGCTAAATATTGAAGATGTAGGTGACCTTTGCAGTCGCATTAACACCAACATGGCTGAAGAGGGAAGCATAAAGAATATTATGTTATGAAGGGCAGAAAGGACGATGCCTTTCAAATGGTCTTAGCGAAGAACTCTCAGATGGTGATTGAATTGATGACTAATTGCTAGATCTATTAGGAACTGCGTGGGCAACGCCCTTCTATGCGCCGGCATCTTGGTATCACATAGCACGCTTTTGGTGCTGGGTAAAAATTTCTGTGCCACCCCCTCACGCTCATTTTTGACCAAGTCAAGCAACTTGTTCGAAAACAATTCTTGCGTCAACTACCACTTCAGCCAATCACCTATGCGTCTGAGTCGTCCTTGGCTCCTGACATATGGCAGGTAATACAGGAGAAAGTGACCGACATCATACCACTTTCTCATCATGCGGGTTCCGTGATTGTTCAGCTAACTTAAGCTACCACCATCGCTAGGCCAAGACCATCCTCTTTTACAGTGCCATACGTGACTACGACCACTTTTCCTACTTCACCTTGTGCGAATTGAGGCTATATCTACAGCTCACCACCACTGCGTGGGCTTTGTCACCATTCTCAGGTCGACATCACTCTCCCCTTCTCCGCGGTCCGACGCCGTTGGGAGAATGACAGTGACGTAAACTTTTCTCACCCGGCACTGGATCGTTTCCAGATTGCATACCATGGCACCGCCTTACGAGACTTCTTCGCGCACACGCCCGGCAAGAGTAGAAGATAACCTCTCGGGTCAGTGAAAGGTGAGTGCGCCTTTTCGTTACCGTCGGTGAGATTCTTTGTTCTTCGAGCTCCCACGGACTCGCGAATAGTGCCTTGCGCCCACGGAAAACGCCTACATTTATTTGCCCCTTGCCAACCCTGGGGTGAAGAGCTGTGAGGTTCGTTAGCGCGTGATTTTACTACGTAAACCGTACCTATCTATGCCAACGCACGCGTAGTTTGCCCTCGCTTGACCGATCGGGCCCTGTAGTCACTGGTTGTGAGAGCGCGCAGCATAGTCTCGAGAGCCCGCTTCCCTCAGCATCCGATCACCGTCTACCTTTTTGCCCACAGAGACGTGCTCGCGGCAGCCTATGGGTTGTTCTTGCGCCCTTGCCCTGGATAAGCCTATGTTGCTTTTCCACCGCCTTGTCCAATGGCGCTGTGCTGTGTGTTAACGTTGCCGCTGGCAATGAGGTGTTGCGACCTGTTTAAAGCAGTACTGTGTACATGCCGCGCTCCGCTCGGCGCCTTAATTGTCCGAGCGCACATGTGCAGCGGTTTTAGTGACGTGAGGCGACGGTGCAAGCGGCCCTGCCGCTTACTAACCCCTAACTTACGCTAGGGGCCGTACTCCTGCGGGATACGTGTACACTACAACATGTGGTCTCGGTTGCAAAGTACACCCAAAAACTTACTCTCCATCATCCAGTCTCTTCGCTCTGCTCGACAGTATTTTGATCAACACCTGTGGTTCCTGTTTTCAAGCCATTGCGCACCACGGATAACCGGCCCATCTGTTTTTCATGCGGCTCCGCTGCTCATATAACGCGATTGTACCACTGGTGTGCATGGTGTTTCGCCAACTCTTTCCGGCCACAAATTGTTGGTCCACATTATGCCTTCCATTCTCATAATAACGCTCATGACTTCGACGCCACACCTGCTGCTTCTCAAGTTTTGAACACACGGCGGTCTTCGTCCCATTGTCGGCGTTCTCCGTCGCTGCTCATCCGCTGACGTGATGCTCCTCAAGAGGAAAACTGACTAACGCAATTCAAAGGAAAGAACTGCGCTCTCTCCAAACTGTTGAAGACCTCGTTTATACCTGTGAACGTAATTTTAGTTCATGCGGAAGCTATTGCTGTTCATGGACTTGTGGATTCAGGAGCAGCGTCTTCAGCGATTTCCAAACACTCCAACTTAAGCTCCGCTAAATCGCCACGCCTTTTCCAAAAATCACTTTTGTTATGTACAGCTAGCCTCGAGCCGATGAATCCCTTGAAAACATGCACTGTTAGTGTTTTTTATAGTTGACATTCTTTACCACATTGAGTTCATCATTCTGCCTGGTTGCTCTCATGTTATTTTGTAAATGTGTTGCACGAATGCTTACGAGTGACCTTTGGCGTTCATACAATAATGAATTCTTCAAACAGTAAGAGTCACCTGAAAATAAAATATTCCGTCGAAGTTCAAACTGCTATATTTTCCGCATTTCCTTTCACCAAGCAAATTTAAGCGCAGTCCTTTGCGAACTGCTGAAATTCCGTATATGCTCATGGAGTTTGTTTTACTCCGTGCAGTGAAATGTAGGATAGTGCATAGTATTTCACACTTGAATTAACTGATAACATACACAAAAGCCGATGAAGCACCTATTTCGGAGGTGGCGCAATTGTTGAATGATAGCCTGTCCAACGAGCAAATATATTCCATACACAAAAAGGAAAGACATTTTCGAAGCGTAGGATCACGACAACTTAGTTGCCACTGCCTGTTACACCGAATGCAGCAGCGTTTTCGTTGTAGAAGCAGTGAAACTTCGAAATTAGTAATAGGAGCAAGAAATAATATAAGTACATTGAGTACGAAAAAAATTATGCATTCTGACTTTTACACGCCGAGCATGTTATACTGTGGGCTAGTCATGCGCCGTCACCATCCGCAGTCTCCCCTCCTCCTCCACTAGCCATTTGTGCAACCCTTCCTCCTCCCAACAGAGCGCGCCGCGCGGCCTTTAGTTTTACGTGCGCCAGCTGTATGCAAACGCGCGCATGCGCAGGCCGGGGCCGGCGCTCGGTATAAATAACCGAGTGTCGGGGCGCGCCGCCCTTCGTCGGTTGGTTTGTGTGGTCACTCCACGTCCGATGTCGCTGGTGAAAATGTATGCCAACGAATCCGCGAACACACATACTGACGTGCCTTCCAATAGCGTCAGCAAATGTATTGGCGGAACCGCAAGCAATTCCGAAGACACTTCGTTCGTGCACAAGGCCGCACTGAGAAGAGCTCGCGATGCGGAACGCAAACGTCGGCGTTGAGCGGAAGATCTCCATCTCCGAGAACGTGAAGCAGCCGCGAGACGTAAGCGTCGAGCGGAGGATGCCCAACGCGAAGCAGCTGCGATACGTCAACGTCTAGCGAAAGATTCCCAGCTTCGAGAACACGAACCCTCTGCGAGGCGTAAGCACCGGCAAGAGAATCCGGACGGTGAAGCCGCGGGCAAGCGTCGACGCCGTGAGGCCGATCTCGACGCCACCCGCGAGAGCGAGCGCGCCGTGATAGCGGTGTGGAGAGCCAAGCAGTACGCCACGCCCAACGCTCGCTTCAAGCGCGACTTCCTCGACCGGAGCTTCGGCCACAGCTGCAAGGTGTGTGATCAACTTTGGTTCGACAACAACTTGACGCGGATCGGACATATTCAGAATGAACTGCATTGTTCCAAAGCGTTGTCGGTTCTTTGCGATGCGCTTGGAAGCGACGCCGACGAATTTGCCGACTACGTCGCGTTTGCCACGCGCAAGCAGTCGTTAATTGCTGGTAGAATTCCATCGCTCAGCGTGAGTTGTGGCTACTGCTACCCGCCCCGACTGGAACATCTACCCGAGTTGAACCTTTTGGAAGAACGGCTCATCGCTCCTCGATTCCCATTTATGAGTATACGACGCCTGCCTCACGGCAACGGACAGTACGAAATCAAAGGTCAGGTAGTGAACATCCCCATCGAAGTCTCAGCCGTCATTCACTCGTGTTCACTCGTGTTCACTCATAACACACACGCATGTCCCAAATTACAAACCACATTTAACGTAGTTCAACATATATGTTCCGCATGCTAACCAGTGTTCCCACTCTGGAAACTGCGGTCATTTAAAAAAAAACGTTCATTCAACACTATGCAAATGCTGAGAAATAATTTGAAGATTGCATTCGCCATCAATATTTACCGGGCTTCGCACACCCCTTAAATGTCATTTTCAGCCGTGACGTTTCTTTAACAAGCACTGTTTTGTGTGTTTCTATTTACACCAAGGAAGAGAAATTGCAGGCTCAAAAGAAATCATTTACATGGTACTGCTCTGCATACATCACGCATCGCATTCCCAGTGCTCTCATGGAAAGCAGCTCACGTCGTTTTTTCCTGGAACTGGAAGGCGGAACACACGAAGATCTCAGTGTCATCCGAACCGCTGCTTCCTATCGTAGGTATCCTTTTATTACATCATTAATGAACAACTGCGTATAGTTGAAGGCACTAGTAGTGATGATGCTTACCACACAACCAAGACGAAACAATATTTTCGAAAGAGCAAATTATACAACGTTTTGTTCCCATACAAATCTCATTATGTCATCCTACGCAACAATTTCACCGTGTTCTGGCATACGCACGTACCGCTGCGAGACGGCACCTATCAGCTTTGACGGCATCAGCGTTGAAGCGTCGCAAGAAACCGTGATATTCCGTCGGAAGCAGCCGTCGCTTGCGCCATCACGTCAACAGTAGAGTAAGGAACCGAAACAAAATTATCACACCGCAGTACTGTCCCAAGAGCCGTTATTCACGCCAAGCAATGATGGCAGTGATTTGCCAATCTTGTGCTCTAATTTTTCTCCATGCCACGACGTCTTCTATTCGTGACCACATAACTTTCGCAACACGAGTAGGCTAACTGGCGAGACACCTGCGTTCCTTCTTTTCGCTTTTTCTTTTGAAAGTCGAATGCGTTTTGCAGAAATTATGTTGAAGCCTATGTATTGTAGGTACTGTTGCCTACACCAAATGAATGATCTTTCGTAACACTAAATCATTGCAAATTATTTTCATCTTGTAAAGCACTATCATGAATAAGCAACTGGAAATACACGCAAGTGATTCGCCATAAATAGCTTGTTTAGAAGAGCATTCACCATGTTTATCCTTCTTCTATTTTTTGTGAAAAGCCCATCGGAGATGCTGATTAAAATGTGGGGTTTTACGTGCCGAAACCTCCATATGATTATGAGAGACGCTGTAGTGGAGGGCTCCGAAAATTTTGACCACCTGGGGTTCTCTCGCGTGCACCCAAATCTGAGCAAACGGGCCTAAAGCATTTTCGCTTCCATTGGAAACGCAGCCACCACAGCCGGGATTTAATCCCGCGACCTGCGGGTTAGCAGCCAAGTACCTCAGCCACTAAATGACCACGGCGGGGCAATCATCGCAGATACTAGACCGGTATATCCTTTACATAGCAGCAATGCCAAGAACATTACTTAAAATCCTCACGTGCAAAGCTAATCCTATAAATTATACAGAATTTCGAAAAGATGTGTCGACGAGAGCAGCCTTCCTACGTCATAGATTCGTAGATTACTCAGTTCGCAGTTTTTAAGAACCTAGAGTCAAGCACTTGTACTACCAGCTGCGTTAAGTTTCTGATTATGTTTGCGGTGGCGTGTTCGGGTTGTAATCTTTCATCAACGCATTTATTCGTTATTTAATGACTCTGAACGAGACGGGGCAATAACAAGTTCTTTATGCATACGTAGTGAAAAGAAAGTTATGCATCTCAGTTGGCTGTGTGAGCCAGCCGCCAAGGTAGCCGTTTATTGTTTGTGAATAATATAAAAAGAGCGCACTATTTATTTAGAGGCAAATTATTTAGCTTGCCTGTGTAGATCACTGACCTGATATTCTGTGTGGATAAAGCGATTGAGGACTGAAAGACAGAAAGAGAGAAAGATGTTAGAAGTTAAAATGAATTGAAAACATCAATATACAGACAATTTTTTTCTCTTGGTAAGTGATGCGTGCTGACAGAATGACGTATTACGAGTTTTCAAACTGCCCATACAGTTTTTTGAAAGGAGCGATATTGTCCAAATACATGAATAAAACTTTTGTCGCATGCCTCTGTTGGGTGAAGTAGGTTAGAGGACTCGAGGCAGAGTACGTCGATAAATTTCTTTGAGTTAGAAAATACATGTCGGTTTCATAAAGCACAATCTCATTGGCATAGGATAGGCACTAAAAAAGTGTTCCACAGTTTTGATGGAGCCACGGTTATTGCTGTATTAACTTTATGCTTGACCAAAGCCGTATCGTAAGCTGTTTCACTAAGCACCATTGAGTTGGAGATGACAGTAGAAATCTTTAGATAATGAGAAATTTTGGCTTAGAGTCTAGTTCTTAGATGTGCGTTGGTAGTGTTGAGGAGAGCGTTATGATGTGTGTGAAGTGTCCTGGGCCACTTGTTTTCTTCGGAAGGAGATCCTTTAGCCAGCTCGGAAGAGACAAGTTTAGTGAAATGGTTTTGCCTACAACATTTGTTTTGAAATCCTTTGAAGGCCGCTTAATATGCTTTGTCATTGGCCAAAATGGCGATGTGCGCTGGTATCGAAATATTACCAACAGAGGCATGCGTGGTGTCGGCGGCGTCTCTAGCGCGGCCGTGTATCTACCAACACTCCAGCCAACGGTCGCGTGCGACAGGCGCCGATGGGCTCCCAGCCCACTTAGAACTGTAGAACGTCGGTTGGGATGTGATGTGTAATCGAAGCAACAACTTTTTCGTTGCACTTACAAACCTACGTACGCTTCGATATCAATATTACGGTACACGATATCGAGTTTTTGATAAAAAATTACCAGTAAATAAGTAATACGCGTGGTTTCCGACAAAAAAGGAAAATTCTAATGAAGTTCAATAAAATTCAACAGTCAAACTCGTGGCATTTGGTTGATTCAAATATGCCCCAACATTGACCATGGTCCAATTTTCCTATTTCTCAAAGGTAGCATGAAGCTCTTCGCATGAAATTAAATTCTACACTGAAGTTGACGCTAGCTGAACTCAATAAAGTAAATAGTTTATTTTGATAATTTATATTGATTGATTGATTAAAACTTTATTTTTGTCCTGAAAAGACGCAGGGGAGACCCCACGCCACCCGGCTAATCCCACGTTGGGACCGTCAAGCCGAGCTTGGCGGCCCGTTCACGCGCACTCTGGACGGCCAGGATTTGATCCTTAAGTTTGGGGCTGCGTAAGAGCGCAGCTCACTTGTCCTCGCTAAGGGCGGTGCCGATGGCTTCACATTCCCACAACACATGATTGAATGTGGCTAACAGTCCACAAGCGAGGCAATCCGCACTTGGATACCGTTCAGGGTAGATGGCAAGAAGAACCGCAGGGTTAGGATACGCACTGGCTTGCAATAGTCTTAGGGTGACTGCCTGCGCCCTGCACAAGGCCGGGTGTGGGAGAGGGAATACCCTTCTTGACAGATAGAAGTGCTTTGTTGTTTCGTTGTACGTAAGTAAGGGTTCCCAGCGAGGCAGGGGACTGTTGAGGCGGCGCGGTGAGTGAGTCCTCGCATGGCCTCGTGTGCGCCCTCGTTCGGGTTAGAGGTAGAGCCCTCAATCGACCCCAGGTGAGCGGGAAACCAAGTGAGAAAATGGGGTGTGACACTTTTGACGCTTTGGAGAATGCGGAGGGCCTGAGGGGCTATCATCCCGGTTTTGTAGGCTTTGATAGCCACCTTGGAGTCGCTGTATATTGACTCTCTGCGACTATCTAGCACAGCCAGCGCGATTGCAACCTGTTCGGCTATCACGGGCTTCGATGTGCGTACTGTGGCGGAGCAAGGGAGCCTGGAATTTGAGTCGACGATGGAAACAGCGAATGCCTCTTGTTGGACATATGGCGCAGCATCCACAAAGCTTGCATCAGTGGGGTTGCTACGGACGTGCTCGAGCAGAGCTCTACCCCTGGCCCTACGCCGACCGACGTTGTGCGCAGGGTGCATATTGCGGGGAATGGGTGCGATGCGCAGTTGAGACCTGATTTTTCTGGGAATCTGCATGGAATCGGGGCACTGGTCAATAGAGTTGAGGCCCAAATCATCGAGTATCTTGCGACCCGATTTGGTTCCGGAAAGCCTGAGCAGCTGTGAGCGCTCTTGCGCCTCAATTATCTCTTCGAGTGTATTGTGAACACCGAGCTTGAAAAAGTTTTCAGTGCGAGTGCTTGCAGGCAAGCCGAGCGCGAGCTTGAAGACCTTTCTTATGAGGGAATTGAGCTTCCTTCTCTCTGCAACATGCCAATTATACATGGCCGCCGAGTACAAAAGGTGGCAGAGCACAAACGCGTGTATGATGTGAATGAGATTGTCTTCCTTGATTCTGCGGCGTCTGTTGGTGATCCTCTGGATGAGGCCGAGAGCACTTTCCGTCTTGGTAGTGATCTGTCTCAGTGCAGCGCCGTTAGCGCCGTTGGACTCGATATACATTTCCAATACTCGGAGCGAATCCACTCTGGGCACTGGGAACCCGTCACTAGTGAAAAGCCGTATTTCACTTTGAGACGCAGGTTTCCAGTCACGGTGGCCACCGCCTCGGGGTCTTTTCTTGTAGAGCAGTAGTTCAGATTTCGATGGGGAGCGCCTGAGACCGGTGCAACGGAAGAAACGTTCGGCCACGACGATTGCGTGCTGCATGGCTTCCTCAACTTGACCATGGCTCCCGCCGGTGCACCAGATGGTTATATCATCTGCGTAGATTGTATGATTGATTCATTGAATCTTCGCGAGTTCCTTGGAGAGCCCAATCATCACGATGTTAAATAGTGTTGGTGAAATAACTGAGCCCTGAGGCGTGCCGCGTCAACCGAGGTTGATCTCTCGTGCGAAGTACCCTTCGATCTTGAGCTTGGTAGTTCTCTGGTAAAGAAAGGATGTCACTAAGACGTAGACCCTCTTCCCTAGCCCTAGGCTGGCAATAGACGGGAGAATGAATTCGTGAGAAACGTTGTCGAAAGCCTTCTCCAGGTCTAATCCAAGGATGGCTCTGGTATCTCCTGTGTTGCGGTCGATGATCTGATGCTTTATCAGCTTCATGGCATCCTGTGTCGAGAGACCAGCTCTGAAACCAATCTTATTGTGGGTGTACATGTCATTGGTCTCGAGGTGCACCTTGAGTCGGTTCAGAAGGGCATGCTCTGTGACCTTACCGACGCAAGAAGTTAAGAAAAACGGTCTTAGATTATCTATTCCTGGTGCTTTACCAGGTTTTGGGATCAAAACGGCGTAGGCCGCCTTCCATTGTGCGGGAACCTCCCCACTGTGCCACACCTCATTACTCTTTTCCGTAAGGAATTCGATGGAGTCATCATCAAGGTTCTTGAGCATCTTATTGGTTAAGCCATCAGGGCCAGGGGCGGATTTGGCATTTAGAGAAAAGAGAGCCTGCCGTATCTCGGCCACAGTATAGTCCTGGTCCAACTCAGGCACGTCGCTCCCCACGTAGTCTGGAACCTGTGTGGGTGCAGAGCTATCCGCGACTCGCAGATACCTGTCTATAAGCTTGTTCACAACCAATTCGTCCGGGGTAGAGTCAGTAGCAAGATGGATGGCTCGCGCGAGGGATCGCCTCTGACTGGACCTGGTGCTGCCCTGATCGAGAAGGTGTTTGAGAAGACCCCAGCTCTTTCCAGATCTGAGCTGACCCTCGATGCTCTCACAGAGCTCATGCCATTGTTGTTTACACAAGGTTTTGCAGTGCTCCTCGATCGCCCTGTTAACCTCGGAAACCTTCTTTCAGACTCCTGTTATGCTTCTGTCCCTTCCACCTCGTGAGTAGGGCTTCCTTGGCTTCTAGTAGGTGTGCCAACCTACGGTTTATGTTTTTAACATCGAGGTCAGTGACGACCTCCTTGGTCGCGGCCGTGGCGTCATCTCTGATTCCTTTGTACCATCCTTCAAAGTCTGTCCCAGCCGTCGTAGCTCTCTCAGCTCTGACTTCGCGAAAGACATCCCAGTCGACCACCTTGAATTTTTTCGTCCTAAAGCGGGCACTCGCGAAGGATATCTCGATGATGTAGTGGTCACTTCCGAGGTCTTGAGCCGTGTTGACCCATTTGACTCCATCTATATTCTTCACAAAAGTCAGGTGCGGGGTGGTATCCCGACATATGAAGTTACCTCTCCTAGTGGGGAAATCTTTGCCAGTTATAAGCGTCAAGTCGGCTTCTGTCGCATTCTGCCATAGCTCGCGTCCCTTGGGAGTATCATACATGTATCCCCACACGCTGTGTGGGGCGTTGAAATACCCTACAACTACAAGGGGGTAACTACTTCAGATCTTACTGGCTCATCTTTGGGGGAAGACATTGCCACATACATTGAATGTTATATCAGTTGAACACCTCATACTCAATAACTTGCATGTAACATATGGTGTGTTGACCTTAAAAACACTGCTTGAGCGAGTTTAACGCTTGCATTCGATTTAATTACAAAGCTTTGCTACCACGGGTAGCAGTGGACTTGAAGTTGTAAAAGAGTACTGAGAGACAATGTTACTTGAGCCAGAGCCCCTCTGCTCTGACCCAAGCTATGATGCTGAGTATTTACAGGTCATAAGACGAACAATATTGCTACATGCATGTATACTGATATTCTAGGGGGCGACGCGCGTGTGTGCCTGACGAGGAAGACGAAGGGTTGTCTCCGCTCGATCGCTGGTGAACCAGGCACGCCATTACCGCTGGTTTGGAATATATCTAATCCCCAGCCTCGTCGTTACGGCGTCTCTTCTTTTCCGTAACATATTTGGTGGAGGTGCGGGGTAAAGGGTAAACGTCCTTTTTCGTGATTCTGTTCAGATGACGGTAATCCACGCAGAAGCGCCACGTGCCATCTTTCTTTTTAACGAGCACAACGGGGGACGCCCATGGGCTCGAAGAGGGTTCAATAATTCCTTTGGCTAACATCTTGGTGACTTCTTGTTGAATTATTTTACGCTCGGTGGCAGACACCCGGTATGGTCGCCGATGAATGGGATGAGAATCACCTGTGTTAATACGGTGCTTGACGAGTGAAGTCTGGCCGAGTGGACGGTGGTCGACGTCGAATATGTCGTGGTATGAAGCCAGAAGGCGGCATAGCGCGGTTGACTTCTCAGGTTTGAGGTCCGGAGCGATCATGGAGCGTTATGTCGCATCGAGGCACGTGACATCCTGTGAGTGATGTGGGTGCTCGGGACATACGTCTGCCGTAAAACAAGTGACGTGGTCGTCAATTAAGGGCCTTAGTGTGGCGACCGAAATTCCTTGGGGTAGCACTTGTTTTATGAAACCGAAATTGATAACAGGTAAATATGTTCGGTTAGAGGCCATGCTTACGACAGAGTGTGGGACAGTAATGTCACGCGCCAGGAGAACATCAGTAATCGGCGTCACGATATAATCACCGTCAAGCACGGGAGAGGGTGTTGCCAATTCGATGAATGTGAGTGCTTTAGGCGGTATCCGGAAGAAGTCAGTGGTGCACAAGCTGTTCGGGAGTTCAGGGTCAGAATCCGAGAGAAGAGGAAGTTCTAGGCAGAGAGTACCGGCGGCACAATCGATGAGGGCAGAATGCGTCGATAGGAAGTCCATGCCGAAGATTAGGTCGTGGGGGCAATTTTCAAGCACCGTAAATAAAACGGGAACATGGCGGCCGGCAATACTAACACGAGCGGTACACATTCCAGTGATGGCCACAGTTCCACCATCAGCGACACGGAGGGCTTTAGTTGCTGCAGGCGTGAGGACTTTTTTGAGCAGGCGACACAGATGAGCACTCATTATAGACACTTGAGCTCCGGTATCGACTAACGCCGTCAAGGAAATACCGTCCACATACACCTCAATCAAGTTCGTATCGGTGGGGAGCGTCAATGGAGGATTTGGATCATTCGCAAGCGATGCAGCACTACCTCCCGGAGCTGCATGATCTAGTTTTCATCCGAGAGGATCCACAGGTGACCGGCGACGGATAGCGGCGTGGTTGGGGCGATGGGGAACGGCGACGTTGAGGTGGCGGCGAACGAGCAGTGGAGCGGCTGTTGGAGATGTCGGAAGAAAGGTACACACGACTGGGCGAATACCGACGGGAGTCCTCGTACGGTCGATTAGAGGAAAATTGACTCCAGTTTGAGGGCGTCCAAGTGCTGCGGCAGTAGCGGGAGATATGGCCAACTCGGTGGCAGCGGAAGCAGATCGGCTTGTCGTCTGCAGTTCTCCATTCCGCCGGATTGCGGGATCGCGGAATAAAATGTGGTGCATTTGTTGTCATTGGTCTGGAGACGGGTCGGGACACAGAGCAGGCCACAGGAAAACCAAGCTTTGCAATTTCCTGCCTCACGACGGCTTGAATAACGGAGACCGGCGGAGGCGTTTCTGCGGCGCCATGATCGAGCGGATGTGGAGGAAATGGTGCCGGACTTGACGCCTCAAGCTCCCGTCGAACTATTCGTGTCACGCTGTCCTGCATGGGTGGTGCGGCACCGAGATCGGTGCAAGTGGATGTAACAGCCGTGTTAGGTAGCCGCGTAAACTGAGGCAGAACACGGCGGCTTTTGGCCATTTTGAAGCGACGGCATTCCTTGATAGTCGTATCTACGGTTGTGACGTTATTGTAGACGAGCAAATTGAAGGCGTCGTCCGCGATACCCTTAAGTATGTGGCCTACCTTGTCACACTCTGTCATTTGCTCGTCGACTTTTCGGCACAACGCGAGGACATCCTGTATGTAAGAGACATACGACTCTGTTGACGACTGCACACGAGTGGCGAGTTCTTTTCATGCTTCCATTTGGCGACCGGACGGGTCCCCAAAGATGTCGCGTAGTCGCTCCTTGAAGGTATCCCAGCTGGTGAGCTCGGTCTCATGGGCGTCGAACCAGACCCGTGGGGTGCCGTCCAAGTAGAATATTACGTTGGCGAGCATCATGGTAGGGTCCCATCGGTGTGTGTGGCTAACACGCTCGTACATACGGAGCCAGTAGTCGACGTCGAGCCCAGGTTGTGCGGAGAATGTACCTGGATCACGGGGGGTGGGCATCGTCAGGTATGTAGTGGCTGGAGCTGCAGAGGGAGACGCTGACAGGCTGTTGTCATTGGTAGCCATGGCCGGAGACTGAATGGTGCGGCCACTGCGAAGCTTCGTGATGAAGACGGGGAACGTTCCACGGGGAACGACCGAATACGCCGACGCTTCTACTGGCCAGGGCTTGCACGCTCAGTCAGAAGGTACGTTGCGGCTTGTGAGAAATGTCAGCGCCGCAAAACGCCATCGACACTTCCCGCCGGACGCCTTCAACCACTCGATATTCCGTCAGAACCGTTCCTCCGCGTTGGCTTGGACCTACTTGGCCCTTTTCCCTTGTCTTCCTCGGGTAACAAGTGGATAGCCGTGGCCACCGACTACGCCACGCGTTATGCCATCACACGAGCTCTCCCAACAAGCTGCGCCACAGATGTCGCCGACTTCCTCCTCAAGGACGTGATTTTGCAACACGGAGCCCCACGGCACCTGCTTACAGACCGTGGCCGCACCTTTTTGTCGAAGGTCATAGCCGACATCTTGCAGTCCTGTAAAACGAGACACAAGCTGACTACGTCATACCACCCGCAAACCAATGGACTCACGGAGCGCCTAAATCGAACTCTTACAGACATGCTCGCTAAGTATGTTTCTACCAACCACACTGACTGGGATCTCGCATTGCCGTACGTCACATTTGCCTACAATTCTTCGCGCCATGACACTGCCGGTTACTCTCCATTTTTTCTGCTGTTTGGTCGAGAACCAACATTGCCTCTAGACACCGTCATACCGTCTCCTGGAGTACCTACCAGTGAATATGCCATGGACGCTATCACTCGGGCCGCTCACGCACGCGAAATCACCCGTACTCGCCTTCTTACCTCTCAAGAGAAGCAACGGCGCTTGTATGACCAACGACACCGCGACGTACACTTTCCACCCGGTTCTTTGGTACTGCTCTGGTCTCCGACCCGTCAAGTCGGCTTGTCAGAAAAACTGCTTGCTCGCTACACAGGCCCATACCGTGTCCTCCGTGAGGTTACGCCTGTAACATATGAAATTGGTCCTGCCACCCCATTGTCTTCATGTGCCCAACAGGCTACCGATATTGTACATGTTGCGCGCTTGAAGCCCTACAACTCTCCTAGTGACGTTGACATCTAAATGCGCCGAGACGGCGCTTGCGCCGCCGGGGGTTATGCTACATGCATGTATACTGATATTCTAGGGGGCGACGCGCGTGTGTGCCTGACGAGGAAGACGAAGGGTTGTCTCCGCTCGATCGCTGGTGAACCAGGCACGCCATTACCGCTGGTTTGGAATATATCTAATCCCCAGCCTCGTCGTTACGGCGTCTCTTCTTTTCCGTAACAATATGAACAGTGCTCACAATATGTCTACTTAGGACAGGTAGTAACTGCGGTGCGATAACCACAAGATTAAAGTATCTAGAGTAATAAGAATGGGGTGGAACACATTCGGGAAGCATTCTCCAATTATGAGTGGTAGATTGCCACTATCCCTCAAGATGAAGGTATATAACAGATGCATCTTACCGGTACTTACCTACAGAGCAGAAACTGAAGGATTACGAAGAGGGTTCCATATAGTTTTCTAAATGTACACTAGAGGGAACTCTGGCGCTAGTGTCTATGAGAGCTGCAACGCACGGTGCTTCAGCGAGCATGGGAATAATGGTTAGTACAAGGATTTGTCTAGTCTTCATACTTCTGGCTCCGTGTGTGTTCGTGTGGCTTGGAGTTGTTTTCTCACGAAACAAAAGTCAGCTAGTGCTCAGCGGTTGCGCTTCGCCACCTTATTCTTCTAGTCTTATCATTTCAAATTGAGTCACGAAGTTCAAAGGCGTTCGTTTTTTTTTTCCTTTGAAACACAACGGAAACACAGCAATAAACGAAGCCACAAATGCAATTCGTTGCCCGCAGGTACGAAGATGGGGCAAGTCTGTGTACTGCCCATCATTCTCATGGTCGCTGAACAATTGCAGCGCCAGTGTTTATTTTAGGAAACTCTATAGAGGGTTCAACTTAAGTTGAGGATGACACAATGAGCAATGGAAAGGAAAATGATAGGTGTAACCCTAAGGGAAAAGATGAAAGCAGAGTGGGTGAGGGAACAAACGGATGTTAAGGACATCATAGTCGAAATCAAGAAGAAATGATCATAGGCAGGGCACGTAGCACAAAGGCAAAATAACGGCTGGTCATTTGAGTATCACTGACTCGATTAGTCAGGCTGATGATGATGATGACTACCAGGGGGTGTACCCTTTTTATGTCAGTGGAACTATACCAATAACATCATAATATGTTAGGTTTTACATCTCAATACAACGACATGATTATGACACCATGGTGGAGGGCTCCGGAAATTAACGGCCTACCACAGAATGTTATGACCCTGGCTTTCGAATAAGCAACAAAAGAAAAAAAGATGTACATGCTTCAGGTAACCTGTCCCACCTCAACAGCTGCTGTTTGGGGGTGGATTGGCATAGTCGCAGTATCACCCATGCAGTTTGGGTCGCTCACTGAAAAATTGTGGGGGAAACTGCCTGCTGGTTTACTGCCATAGCCTCTGAGACCTCGGTAACAGATACTGTATTTTAAAAGCACCAACAGTTGAAGTGTAGTTGCAACAATTGTTCGTCTCCGTCTCCATAGCGTGGTCGTCAAGGCAGATTACTGCCACTTCTTGTCAAGCTAATGGATTTTCCCGGTGGCGAGTTGCCAATAAGAGTCAGATCCAATGAGGACACTTACAGTCGACTCTCGTTAATACGAAGTTCACAGGGACCGTGAAAAACTTCGAATTAAGCAGAATTCCAATTAACCACATTGAACGAAAAATACATTTATTTCAGAGAAGTTTATGAGAAAAAAATCTGTGATTGCTGTTTGCTTCTGTTTGCTGAATCTTGCAGCAGAAAGCAAGTCCTGCAGGCTGTATATGTGCCCGAGTGCTTCCTCGGCGTTGCTCTCAGCAGTGAAAAGTCGCTGCGCGAGGGCAAGGCCTGCGGCTACATCAGCAGCCCGCGGTAGTGGCTCACTTGTGGGGGCGGCGGCGTCAACCTCAGTTTCGTGACTAGGCTCGCTGTGCGGAACCATCTCCACGATCTCAGCGTCCGACAGTGCACCGCACGTTTCTATCGAACTGTTAGTGGCAATGTACTCCTCGAAAGGGACGTCGCCGAGAGCTGGCAGGAGACCATCAACGTCAAGCTCACTTGCGTCTTCTTTCCCCACTGTACAGGACGCATCATCATCTGCATTACTTGGAATGAAGCCACACGCCCTAAAGCAGTTCGCAATGGTTTCATCCTTTACGTGACCCCACGTTCGCGCCAGCATATGGATAGCACTGAGAAGGCTCACCTCATACTGACTTGCATTGTCCATGCACAACAGCATCCGCTCAAGAAGATGCTTCCTGTACAGTACTTTCACGTTTTTGATGATTCCCTGGTCCAGTGGTTGTAACACCGATGTAGTGTTTGCTGGCAGGTAGGCTACACGTATTGCACTCAAGGGCGGCACATTCATGTGTGCACTGAATTAGTCCACAAAGAGCAATACATTGCGTTTAGATAACGCGAACTTGCGCTCCAATTTTGTCAGCCATTCCTTGAATAAGTCTGCGGTCATTAACCCTTTCCTGTTAGACGCGAAGTCGACAGGCAGCGTTTTCACGCCCTTGAAACATCTAAGCTTAGCAGCTTTGCCTATCACGAGCAGGCGACATCGCTCAGTGCCCGTCATGTTGCCGCTATCAGCACCGACACTCTTTCTTTGCTACGCTTCCCTCCAGCACAGTCATCGTCCTTAAAGGTCAGTGTCTTCTCGGGCAACATTCTGTAAAAAAGTGCTGTCTCGTCGGCATTGAAGATATCTTCCGGCCGATATACTCCCAAGTATTTGCGAAGCCGATTTTCCCTTCACGTATCACATGTTTCAGCGTTGACGGCAGCCTTTTCTCCGTTAACCCTTTTAAACATCATATTGTGGCGCTGCTTGAACCGTGTGAGCCACCCACCTGAAGAAGCAAAGTTCTCGATGCGTAGCATAATCGCAAGCGATGAAGCTTTCGCTGCAACGATATCGCCGCTGAGAGTAAGTCTGTTGCTTCGAGCCTCCCGAATCCAGATGAGCAGCGCTTGCTCTTAACTCCGGGTGGGCGCCGGTGCGCATTCTCTTGCAAGACATCTTGAACTGGTCATTTTCGAATGCGTCCAGTGCCTAGCGCTTGTTCTTCAGGATGTTAGACAGAATATTAGGCTTGATGCCGTATTTCTGCGCAATATCTTGCTTGGCGGTGCCTCCTTGTTCAACTTCATTCAAAATTTTGACTTTCGTCGCCAAGTCAAGCGTCTGATAAGGCCCGCGAGTTGCCATAGTAAATGCACATGGAGCTTCGTCGCACGTGGAAACGCTGAGTCCGCACACGACCGTAACGAGATCAACAATGAGGCCCGGAACCGCCGGAGCAGCCGCTTCGTAATCTGGGGCACTGCATGCAACTGCGATGCCATCAGCTTACGCTTTGAGCTGCGGCGCCGTGGTCAACTGCGATGTCCTTGGGTGCCGGTCGGACACGCATTGTTGTTTAGCACTTCGCAAATAGGAAATTTAACAAGCATTACGATTTCCTCCGGGAATTTGATTGAAAAAAAATTCGAATTAACTGAAATTTCAGACCTCTAGCTTTCAATTACCGAGAATTTCTTGCTGTTCAACTGCATGCAAAACTGACGGAACCCCCACTCCACTTCCAATTAACTGATAATTCCAATTAAGCGACTTAGAATTATCGGGAGTCGAATGTATCTCTTCGAGTTGCCATGCATTTGGTTGACGGCTGTCAGCTCCATCCTGTCAAGTTTTTGTCAGTGGCTAGCCAGCCATTACAAGTTTACTGGAAGCCATGCAAAACCTGCTCGTTATTGCCTACTCTTGTTGCAAAATTATTACCATGAGATTTCTCTTGTGCTTCAAAGGCACAGCGAAAATGGCTTACAGCCAGAATAGACTATACAAAACACCCCCAATAATATTCATTTTCTGCTGGATTGCTTGGGGCAATGGTGGCATGGTAGTAAACCAGCGGGTGTGGCACTGCAGTGGCCAGCACATGCAAAGCTGTGATATTGGCTGTCCCTCGAAAAGATACTTTTTGTGCACTAAGTGCGCTTGGCGAATGGGGGTGCGAGCAGGAGCACAACTTTACTACGTATAGGTAGCATATGCAGTAACTGTAATGATTGCTGTACTTCTATAGAGAATCTGGTGAAAGCCAGGGCGGTTAAGGAGAGGTTGTATGGGAGAAGTGGATGCGCGAGCAGAAGGAGAAGGCGAACGGAACAGAGATGAGCACAAGCAAAATGAATAAATGCTCCGAACAGGACAGCAGTCAGGGCTGTTAATATTTATGATAACGGCTTGGGAGTTAGGAAATCTTATTAGGTGCTGATGGAGCCCTCTTTGTGGAGCTTGGTTGGGAGTACTGTTTAAGACTGTTTTGTTCTGCTACCATACCGCAGGGGCGCCTGCGCAAGTAGGCGTTTGGTGTGTAGCGACACCACGAACCCGAGCTAACGGGGGAGTTTCGACTCCCTCCCGCGCCTAGCCGTGCGTGGCTTAGCCGTGTCCGAGGAAAAGGGGATCCTGGGGGTTGAGCGGACGCTGGGTGATTGGACCGTTAAGGTCCCCCGGCAGAGGCAACACACCCCTTTGGCCCCGGCTTCACGTAGACGGCACCTCTGAGCTGACCCACCCAGGGGAATCGGCAGTCGCCTTTTCCTATCTCTCTCTCCCTACATCTTCGTCTTTATCTCTTACTATTTATCTGTCCTGTCTTCTACTCTCTTCCGTTTACTTCCAAACTTCCTGGCGGCTAGGGTTAACCCTGTGCAAATAGCCTACCTTGGTCTAGGCGCATTGGGTTATAGTAGCGTTGTACGGCTGGCGTCTGCAGGTTTCAGCATTTGTAACCTTGTAGCGTCCCCTCGTTGGGCTCCGTGGTGGGTGGCCGCCAACGCTGCTGAGCAACAATAAGGAAGACATGCATGGAGCATTCCCACTACTGTCTGATCGTACCGGCTTAAAGCCGGTACGCACCGATGATCTCACCAGAGAAGGATTGGCCACCCTGGTGCAGTATCTGGCCACCCCCTCCCGTAGGCATTCGTCAATTAACTCACGGCCCTCAGTCCCCACCAGCTGCGGAGCAACTGACCACGGCGGCGGTCAGATCTGCAAAGCAGCAGAGGGTGCTAGGAATCTCTGGATACGGACAGGCCACCATTGGAACTTGAACTTAGCAACGTTTAACGTTAGAACGTTATCTAGTGAGGGAAGTCTAGCTGTATTATTCGAGGAGCTAGAAGGCATTAAATGGGATATAATAGGGCTGAGTGAGGTTAAAAGGACAGATGAGGCCTATACTGTGCTACAGAATGGGCACGTCATTTGCTATCGGGGCTTGGCAGACAGAAGAGAACTGGGAGTAGGGTTCCTAATTCACAGAAACATAGCTGGCAACATAGATGATTACTATAGCATTAATGAAAGGGTGGTAGGCATTGTAATTAAACTGAATAAAAGATACGAAATGAAGGTAGTACAGGCTTACGCGCCTACATCCAGCCATGATGACGCTTCAGTTGAAAGC
The DNA here is from genome assembly GCA_013436015.1 of Rhipicephalus annulatus. Classification (NCBI taxonomy): domain Eukaryota; kingdom Metazoa; phylum Arthropoda; class Arachnida; order Ixodida; family Ixodidae; genus Rhipicephalus; species Rhipicephalus annulatus. Next base: position 840,323 of record WOVY01011207.1, on the reverse strand, counting down.
TTCTAAGAAGACGTGGAATCGGCAATGAGTAAGGTGAAAACACAGTATACTATAGTAATGGGCGACTTTAATGCAAAGGTAGGGAAGAAGCAGGCTGGAGACCATGCAGTAGATTATGGCATCGGCACTAGAAACGCCAGAGGAGAGCTACTAGTAGAATTCGCAGAACGCAATAATCTGCGTATTTTGAATACCTTCTACCGAAAACGAGAAAACCGCAAGTGGACATGGAGGAGCCCTAATGGCGTAAATAAGAACGAAATAGACTTTATAATGACTGCACACCCAGGAGTCGTGCAGGATGTGGAAGTGGTTGGCAAGGTAAGATGCAGTGACCATAGAATGGTATGGGCTCGAATCCGCCTAGACTTGAAGAAGGAACGAAAGAAACTGATACGCAAGAAGCAAATCAATGAGCTAGCACTGAGAGGGAAAGTACAGGAATTCAGAGTGTCACTGCAGAACAGGTACTCTGCTCTTAGCGAGGAAACCAACCTTAGCGTAGATACAATGAATGATAATCTGACGAGTATCATCACGGAGTGTGCAGTGGAAGTTGGAGGCAGGGTAGCTAGACAGGACACCGGCAAGCTTTCCCAGGAAACGAAGAACCTAATTAAGAAGCGTCAAATCATGAAAGTGTCAAGTACAACAGACAAAATAGAACTGGCAGAGCTTTCGAAGCTGATTAATAGACGTAAAGTATGCGATGTAAGAAGGAATAACATGGAGAGAATTGAGCACGCTCTGAAAAACGGAGGAAGCGTCAAAGAGGAAACTTGGGATAGGCAAAAGGCGGATGTATGCACTAAGGGACAAAGAAGGCAAAGTAACTACCAATATGGATAGGATAGTTAAAATAGCGGAGGAGTTTTACAGAGATCTGTACAGTAGCCGAGACAACCACGACCTTAATACTATAAGAACTAGCAGAAACCTAGACGACACCCCACCGGTAATGATAGAAGAAGTCAGAAAAGCTTTGGAGAGCATGCACAGAGGCAAAGCTGCTGGTGAGGATCAAGTAACATCAGATCTGCTGAAAGATGGAGGACAGATTGTGTTAGAAAAACTAGCCACTCTATTTACGAGGTGTCTCCTGACAGGAAAAGTACCAGAGTCTTGGAAGAACGCTAACGTCATCTTAATACATAAGAAAGGAGATGACAAGGACTTGAAGAATTACAGGCCGATCAGCTTGCTCTCTGTAGTATACAAGCTATTTACAAAGGTAATTGCTAGCAGAGTAAAGAAAACGTTAGAATTCAATCAAACAAAGGAACAAGCAGGATTTAGAACAGGCTACTCAACAATTGACCACATTCATACTATCAATCGGGTAATAGAGAAATTCTCAGAGTATAACCAACCACTATACATAGCCTTCATAGATTACGAGAAGGCGTTTGATTCAGTAGAAATATCAGCCGTCATGCAGACACTGAGGAATCAGGGCGTAGATGAAATATATATAAACATTGTGGAAGAAATCTACAGGGGATCAACTGCTACCATAGTGCTTCATAAATAAAGCAACAGAATACCAATAAAGAAGGGTGTAAGGCAGGAGGACACAATCTCTCCAATGCTATTCACTGCGTGCTTACAGGACGTTTTCAGAAGCCTAGAATGGGAAAAGTTAGGGATAAGAGTTAATGGAGAGTACCTCAGTAACCTGCGCTTCGCCGATGACATTGCATTGCTGAGTAACTCAGGGGACGAATTGCAACTCATGATTACGGAGTTAGACAAGGAGAGCAGAAAGGTGGGTTTTAAAATTATTCTGCAGAAAACGAAAGTAATGTACAACCTCGGAAAGGAGCAGCGCTTTGCGATAGGTAATAGTGCACTTGAAGTTGTAAAAGACTATGTCTACTTAGGGCAGGTAATAACCGCAGAGCCTAACCACAATATTGAAGTAACTAGAAGAATAAGAATGGGGTGGAGCACATTCGGCAGGCACTCTCAAATTATGACAAGTAGATTGCCACTGTCCTTCAAGAGGAAGGTATATAACAGCTGTATCTTGCCGGTACTTAGCTACGGAGCAGAAACCTGGAGACTCACAAAGAGGGTTCAACTTAAATTGAGGACGACGCAGCGAGCAATGGAAAGAAAAATGATAGGTGTAACCTTAAGAGACAAGAAGAGAGCAGAGTGGATTAGGGGACAAACGGGAGTTAAGGATATCATAGCTGCAATAAAGAAGAGGAAATGGACATGGGCCGGGCATGTAGCACGTAGACAGGATAACCGCTGGTCATTAAGGGTCACCAACTGGATTCCCAGAGAAGGGAAGCGGGGTAGGGGGAGACAGAAGGTTAGGTGGGCAGATGAGATTAAGAAGTTTGCGGGTATAAATTGGCAACAGCAAGCACAGGACCGGGTTAACTGGCGGAACATGGGAGAGGCCTTTTGTCCTGCAGTGGACGTAGACAGGCTGATGATGATGATGATGATGAAATACTGGCCATGCTCACAGCCCTTTTGAGGAGAGAGTTTGCTCTCGCTCTGTGATAACTGGAACTGCAGTATACGTTGAGAATGAAAAGGCTATTTCTTCAAAGACCCTTCTTGGGGGAGTTCATTATAATTTCAGTCATTACGTACTCAATGCCATCAGCAACTGCACCGAGGTCACGCGATAGGTAATTGTACTTTTTGCTGATAAGTGTGGCAACTCCCCTACCTACTGAATGGGATTACGCTACTAGGTAACCCGGGAGTTTGATGGGGGTGCCAGACGCAACTTCCTGAACAGCGATGATTTCGGGCTTAACATCGAGAGTTCTTAAATATTGCTGTAGAATGGGCCTTTTGTGAGTAAACCCGCCACAGTTCCATTGCCAGATTTTGAAGTTTTCGTCCATACTATCCATGTTTAGGCTGAGGGGATGGTTGAGCAGCTATAGCAGCCCGGAGGATCGCGCCCTCTATTGCGGGCGCTAGTACATTGCGTTGTGCTGGGACCTTCAAAGTAGCCGGACCGGGGTCTCTCCTCGCATCGACCTCTTCTAACTTGCTTATGCGTTCACTCAGTGCTCCTAATCCCATCTTGGGGTGCGCCACGGCTTCTCAAATTTTCGCTAAGGTAGCCTGCATGTTCACAAAAGAAACCTTGAGTTCCGACAGTAAGTTTACCGCCTCTTCTTTTTGTGTGTTCTCAACCGCTCGGTGCTTGGTTGCGCTAGGCCTATGAAGTGCCACAGACGTATCCACTGCGACCGGGGTTGGGGCGGGCTGCGCCGAAGGGGGCGAGGACGCGAGCTTTCTAATCTCCACCATCTCCGCTGCTAGCCTGCTCATTTCTTGCTTAAGCTGCGCGTTTTCTTTCCTCAGCTGCTCGTTAGCTCGTCGCATCTCGTCGAGCTCACTCGCGTGGGGAGAACCGTGATTCGATTCGTCGCCTCTAGGAGACTCACGTCTTCCTCGGGCCTTGTCGGCCCAGGAGAGCGTCGGCTTCTTGCTGTTAGAGGTGGTTGGGGGTGCGGGAGCGGGACCTGGTCGGCCCCGACAAATTGTGCCCCGGCTTTGATTTGGAGCGAGGCTGAGAAGTGTAATTTCCCCGGGCACGTTCTTTCGACCTGAAGCGCGAGCCGGAACATCCCTTGGAGGCACCACGGCGCCTGGATCCGGAGCGGCCTCCCGAGCGTCCCCTGGAATGGGGGCGTCCTCTGCGCTGAGCATCCGTGGTGGGTGACGAAGACTGCAACTCGTCCCCAGTGTCGAGGTGACGTTGCGGGGACGGTGACGCAGCACCAGCCATTCTGGCACGCTCACTGCGACGACGGCGCACAATGTACGGGATCTTGAACCTTTGAGCACAGTCTTTGCTAGCCGTGAGATGCTGGCCACCACAGAGTTTGCACTTGGGAGTACACACATGTTGCTTGTCAGGGCTTGCGGCACCACAGCCTCGGCAAATCGTGTCACCGGGAGTGGGGCACACGTCAGCGCGATGACCAAGACGGCCGCACGCATAACAAACGTCGATTTGCTTGAGTAGAGAGAGCAATGCATCAGCACTGGTCCATACCTGACAAAGTTCGGTACACGATAACCGTCGAAAGCGATGATGACCGTGCCAGTTTGGGCTATTCTCTTGGCCGCTAAGGCGAGTGGATTATTTGTGTTGACAATTTTCGCATCGATGACATCAGGGCCGTCTTGAAGTGGGACGTTGCGAATCACCCCTTTGCAAGTGGAGTGTGGGGCAGTCTCATAGGCACTTAGCTCGTGCACCTTGCCTGAAATGAGTATTTGCTTCATCCGGACGTATCGGTCTGCGTTTTCGCGCTTGGGAGTACTGGCAATCACAATATTTTGCTGCAGATTCGGGCATAGAGTATCCTGGCACAAATCTTCCTGGCTTATGCCAGCGGGAACTAGTATTGCGTCTGCCACCGTAGCTGCACCAATTTTCGAGATATTGAGTCCATCTCTCGGCCGGATCACAATCTTGATGTCATCTTGAGGAAGGAAAGGCATCTTTCCCGCCCGTATTACTTTGGACTTCAGCGCAGCGCCCCTCGATTTGCCGCGGCGTGCGCCCGGCTGCGACGACGGCGCGTTAGTGTCAGCAGTGCGCGTTTTGGCGCCAGCTCTTTTGGCCCCAGCGGACTGCCAACCTTTATCTTGAGTAAACTCTTCTTCTGAAATATCCTCTCCGTGCACTTCATACTCCATCGTGAGCAAATAATTCCGCGCACCGGGCCTCCGTAGGGCCGGCCGCAGGCGAGAACAAGCCCAGCAAAAGCGCGGTCTCCCGAGCCACTCGTTAGGGTTAAAGAGGGCACCGCTTCACAGGAAAAGAAATTGTTCCTAAACTCAATAACTCACCCACTGTGGTCAAATATGGTATCGGTAGGATACTAATGACTTTTCGGAACCGATGCGAGCAACAGTTCGTGAACACTTGAAGAAAAAACTCTAGAAACAGAGATTTAGTTGCGCGTCCACAGGAGCCGTACGAACGCTGCCTCCCATTCCGCGTCTCCATAACTTATATGCACCAAGTGCAACAGCAACTATCGAATTTTCTTCATTATTGAGGATTTAGAACACATTGATTGAAACACCTGTTACAGATGCGGACCTTGTCGCCTGTTGTGCAACATAAAATAAATAATAATGCAACAGCATTGAAGAGCTAATTTTGTATATATATCGGTGTCATCGACGCCGTTTTAAACGAGAAATCATGTTGGCCGTGAAAAGAAGTTGCAAATAAAACTAAGGATAAACATTTCTGGCTTGACTTTTTATGGTTAATTTCACTGAAGACAGCATCGGCTGTAATATTGAAGGAACACAAGGAGTGCTAAACGTAGCATTCACTAAAATGTTTCTCACTATTAAAGGCCACCGCAGTTCTTCTTCGATCTTTTTGTTCTTTTTTTTTCTACCACTTAGTTTAGCCTTCTGGGTCTGAAGGGGCACTGAATAATAAGATCCGCTCATTGTTAGATCAGTATTCACTCACACAATATGAAAAAAAAATCAGGCACTTTCCTTACGCCTTCTTTTCAGCGACGACATCCCGGTTTCGTGGAGAGGCACAGGTGTGGACAACGCGCACAGAAAAGAAACACGGCAAAGACAGGCGATGGCATGCGCTATGTGCGCAACAGCAGAAATTCCCCACAGATACACCGCAACTGGCTGAGTTTACGAACGTGCCTCTGAAGTGCATCCAAGGCGCAAGCGACGCGCCTGCAACCGTCACCCCCGGAAAATCTTTTCAGGCCTGCGCCCAGCAATTTGACGTCATTTCCGGCCGGCCGACTCTCGGGGAAGCCGCAGCGGCTGCGAGCGCAGCGCGGGCGGCGGTGGTGACGGTTCGGCGGCGTGGTGTTGACGGTGTTTCACGTTTGTTGCTTTCCGTTGTTGTTTTGCGGCAATTTCGTTTCCGTGCGTGATGCTGGAGTGATGCGACAATGCCGAATAAGTGTTGTGTACCCGGATGCACCGGCAACTACAAAACAGGAAAGAAGATACAAGTGTTTTCCTTCCCTAAAGACGCCGACGCTCTCAAACAATGGCTACGCGCCATTCCTAGGAAGGACTTCGTGCCGACTTCGTGCACTAAGGTAAGAATTTGAGATGCTCCTGTTCTTAGCTTGTCGTTGCTTGTTCGGGTAGAAATCACCTATGATGGGAAATACTTGAGCGTGTGGCCGCCGGGCCTCGCGAAGCGCTGACGCCAGCAGCGTTCGCAGCAAGGATGGTCAGCTGCGCTTTGTTCACTAACAGTGCCGTGGTGTCGTCCATTCTTGCAAGCTCTCGGTGGAAGCGCTTCGTGGAGTGCGGGGACATCACGCTCCCGTGTTTCCTTTCATGTTGCTTGTACCGCTTAGCGCAGCGCTTTTATTTAGATGCTTGCGAAACGTAGGTAGACTTTGTTTTAGCTACACGGACTGTAAACGCGGTCATGCAAACGGGAGCGCATTTTTTCCTTTTGAGAAGTGGCGTCTCAGACGTTCTTGAAACGTTTTTGCAGGTGTGCGCGAATCATTTCGACGCTTCATGCATTGAGAAGACGACATCGTAGACGGATCCAAGGACAGGGAGAGTTATTGAAGTTGCACTCCCAGTACCACGGTTGCGTCCTGGATCTGTCCCAACGGTATTTTCCGGCTGTCCGTCCTACCTATCAGTACGAGACCAGAGCACGAGAGAAACCCCTGACGCCAAGAGGAGCCGACAAGAAGCCTCCCAACTCGCCCGTGCTGTAGAAGAGTCGCTGGCGTCATATGAAGCGGAGCAAAAACGAGACCGGTTTTCGTCCCTCGAAGAACTAAGGGCTCGCCTGCAAGGGGTGTCAGTGTCTCCAAAGTGGACTGTGATTCATAAAGAAGAGTGCTCCATGTTTTTGAACATTATCGACTATCGTGAACCTTGTTTGAATGCGTCATTGACCGTGTTTGCAAACCTTGAAGTCTTTGCCTGCTATCAAGGTTCACCAATCAAGAACCTTGGTAGCGCTGTTGTACCAGACTCAGTTCAAAAAGTAAGTTCCTTGTTGGAAATTTTGAACAACCTGTCGATGCTGTCTGAGGAGCGCTGCACTTATTGCCACCTGGCTCAAGCAATACATTCCCTTGTTTGAGCCTTGTTTCCAGTTTTGTATCTCTTTACAAGTTGTTAGCTTTTAAAGGTGCTGTACTTTTTTCTTTTTTTTTTAACTCGAACTGCCTCGGTGCCCACTGTAGCAGTTGTACAGTCCGTTTTGGTACCTAAGCTGTGTACACTTTCCTTGTGCACTCTGTGTACAGACATGTTGTGCACTGTGATTTGTTTTTTTCTTAGATTTTTGTTTGATTTTTTCCCTAGGACATGCACCTACCTGTGGCAGTACAATTACTTTTCTTTCTGTCATTTATCATGCTGTGGACCACAATTTAGTCACCAGTGTTCTTTTGTATTGTATTTTTTGGCAAGTGTTTGAACCTGATACCTTGTGTTGCTACTGCTACTATGATAAACGAATGGTATGTTTTCCTCTAACCTACAATTTAAATGAAAGTGTGCTTTTTCTGTTCCAAAGCTCGGGGATGTTTTTGCTGTTACAATCTGTTTTGTTTTCTGAGTTTTATGTGGCAAGATATTGTGTTTTGTACTTTTGGCATATTTTCAGCATTAAGGGCAACATCTTGTGTTGCCTGTCGTCTGCCTGGACCGAGAACAATGTGCACTGTGATATTTGTACAGACGGCGTCTGGCTGTGATAAATAAATACGCATTATTCCATTCACGATATTCATTATTTCTTGATACCTTGATAAGTTCCCCCGCAACGGTGGCTCAGTGGCTAAGGCGTAGCGCTGCTGAGCACTAGGGCGCGGTTTCGATACCCGGCTGCGGCGGCCGCATTTCTGATGGAGGCGAAAAGCAAAAACGCCCGTGTGTACGAGATTTCGGCACACAATAAAGATTCCCAGGTAGTCAAACTTGATCCTGAGCCCTCCCCTACGGCGCGCTTCATCGCCTGCGTTGCGTCGGCGCGTTAAACCATACAATCAATCGATACCTTGATAAATCGTGCGGACATGGTGTCAAGGAACCTCGCCCGAGTCGGTAGGCGTGAAGGGCGCTCGCGGCTGGCGCAGCCACCCAGCGAAGGGCGGCCGGCCGGCCGGCGCGATGTGACGTCGTCGACGTCACGTCACGTGACGCGCAGGCCTGAAAAGCTTCCGGGGGTGACGCTGCAACGGGCATGCGACGCGCGCTCTTGCATGGAGTGCCCCGCCGCTCAGACAGCACGGTCCCTAAGGATGTCGCCGTCTGGTGGCCTTCAGAAAAAGGCATCATTGGTAGTGCCAGCGTCTCCCATTGGAAACGCTAGGCGGTCGGCACACTGGTAAGTATATTCTAAGCACTGTACATATACTCCCAGGCGCGCGCCCAGCTGCCTTGTTTTGACGCATGCGCGTTTCAGCGCGTCCGGCGTGCCTCCGTCACGAAAAGAGGGAGACCCAGTGTTGTCTGAGTAACGCATCGGCATGAAAAATAGCATGTCGACTTTGGCGCTGGTTGCCATCAGGCCGCGCCAGCGGACGCTGGACGCACCTGGAGTCAGACTGTATACTGCTCGCGTTTTGCTAACGTAGAGTCGCTGTGCCAAGCCTGTGCGCGCGTCATTGCTAGATTGGAGTATAATGAGCCCTTTATAATGCGTTCGTGGTTGTTTTGTTGGCTTCACATATACCCAATTAGGTGTTACGTGACGTCAATGGATGAAGATATATATGACTGGTGCAAACATAATAGTCTTCACATGCATGTCATGTCAAGTGTTTCAGGGCTTTCCGGCGTCACTCCGTCACGAAAAGAGGGAGACGCAGTGTTATCTGGGTAACGCATGGGTATAGAGTAATGTATTGTACGGCATCAGGAAATGGAGCATGTCACGTTTTGCGACGGTTGACGTCGGGCCGCGCCGATGGACGGTGGTCGCACCTGCCGTCAGACTATATTGTGATCACGTTTCACTAACGTAGCGTCGCTGTGCATAGCGTGCGCGCGCGTCAACGCTACATTCGAGTGTATTGGACCCTTCCCGAAGCGCTCGCTGCCTTTTTGCTAGCTCCACATATATCAAATTCGATGTTACGTGACGTGAATGGATGATGAAGGTATATGACTGGTGTAAACATGATACTTATGAAACGCGTGTAATGCAAGAACATGACAACATGCCACATTCATAGCGTGCTGGCGGCCGATTCGTCGGCTTCACATATACTAAATTTGGTATCAGGTGATGTGAATAGATGGCGAAGGAAAAACGACACATCCAAACATGATAATCATCAAACGGAAGTGATATGCGCCATCATTTACGTCCACCTCGTAACTTTGTGCTAATTTAATGTGATATATCACCATTTCTCAATCGTGCTTCGCATATCATCGATTCGCACTGTACGTGGGATCTGCCCATTTTTTTAACTCTTTACTATTAAAAGTCCATGCAGACTCTTTCCTAGGAATACAAGGCATATGCTAAATGCCTGCACAGAAGCCTCAGCACAGTCATAGCGAAAGCTAGAAGAGCGGCCTTTCTGGGCCTTTTTCAAAGCACTCATAGGGTAACTACTGCAAGCACACTTGCTTGATACCCACTAGGGCATTATTGAGAAGGTTTTGGGTAATAGGCCGGCATTCGCTATGCTGTTTTTTGTCATTCTTCTGAGAAGCGTGGTGTCCACTAAACACTTGCAAGGAACTTCGTGCCACTTGTTTATGCAGTGGTGGACGATGATGAGGCCATGGCGTTTTAAAGCTCCAGAACTTTTTCCAAACGAAACATTGTCAATGTTTCTCTGTCCTATAGTTTTTGTGGTGAAAGCTTGTTTTCATTACAATATTTAATGATTGAAAGCTAGATATGCTCTGAAACGTTTTCTTCGCCTCTTTTTGCCGTTTATGTGGGATTCCATGGTCCTTCTGTGGCTTCAAATTCACCAGCCAGGCTTTGTGAGACTAAGAATTTCCAGTTGTCAAGCGCTCATTTTAAAATTTGAGTCAGGAAAAAGCGCCAAATAAATTTTGATTCTAAGAAATCCTTGTGATTGGCTTGACGCGGAGATTCTTATACTTTGCGATGCGCCTCTTGAGAGCATCATTTCGTACGAGGAACCTCAATGTAGAGCAAATGAAAGGAGTTCTACATGTCCTCAAGAGCAACCGGTGTTCTTTCATGTCTTTTTGCTGGCAGAAAGCTCTATACACGGTGGTTCACGTAATTTTAGCCAGAGTTTAAAAATATACCAGAACGCGTAATTACGACATAACCAAATGCATGTAGCTCTCCGTTCCCTGGTGGTAGTCAGACTAATTTTCGTGCCCTCAAATATTTTTAATTGGATATGTTTAATTATCTTCTTTTCAAAACACAAACCTACATAAAAAATTTCAATGATAAAGTTGTAGATCGGTTTGTAAAACGTTCGAATGAACAGTTTTGAACTTTATATCTGTTAGGTATTATTGTTTGGCTGCTAATTACGAATGTCCGTGAAATACAAAAATAGCGCATGACAAACTGGCTTGTGCACCAGTGCACGCAATGATTTTAGTGCTCCCTAACGTTCCGCATACTTGCCTCAGACAGGCTTGATGTCCGGAAAGCAATTATATTATTACGACATATCGCGTTAATACGATACGTCACTGGGCGTATACGCTTAAGATCAAGTATAGTGGCTGCATAACATTCTAGAAAGCGTTTCGTGCGCATAATTGCCCGTGGTTTACAGCACGCTTCCCATTACAGAGTATGCAAGCCAATGCGAAAGCTTTACTGACCGGAGCCACTTTCAACTTTACTGATAACATGGTAGTAATCCTTTATTCACACTTTTTGTCTGACATCACACAATAGAAAGTATTCTCAAAATGGTGCACTCTAAGGCAAAAGAGTGTTAAAACGGTCTGTGGTTCGTCCTTTTGGGGACAAATGGGGCTGCCACAATCATTAATTTTTTTAAGGACTAACGGCACCGGATCTAACAGTTACTCCCGACAGACTAGCTCAAAATAATAACATTTATTCCTCAAATTTGCACTTTTCCGGGCAACCGTTAGTCCTCACAGATGCACCTTGTAGGACAAACGGTTGGTCCACTAAAATACTTCAATCAAATAAATTTTTTGTCCACAGTTTAAATGTTGTTTTTCTATTTACTTTCCGCCAGGCCTAATACAATTTTCGCCTGTTTTTCTGCGCAATGAGCAACATATGGTGCCGAAAAGAACACGCGAAAAATTATTATCCATCTGTGTGTCACTGCTCTCGCTGTCACTGCAACAACTGAAGACAAAAATGAGACATTGAAATCTTTTATTTTTTTATATACACGTGAAGTTTCTCCATTCTTTAGGTGAATTCTTGGTGAAATGCACAAATCCAGCCTCATTGTCACATCTTGTAAAATACCTGTGAAGCTCCTCCAACAGCAGCGATAGATGAGAGGCATTGCAGACGCCAGTGCACACAGACTTCTGCACAGTTTGTGCCCACGGCTCCACAATAAGATTATAAAAATAGTCAAGTCACACGTGCCATAAAAAGAGGATGCACGCTCATGACAAGCAAGTGCAAGTTGATGTAAAAACATACGTGTAAAATAAGACAGCTTAATAACTTTACCTTCACATCCTGTACAGTATTTCTGAAGCTGTTCCGACGAAAGCAATAGATGGCAGCATTGCCGACGACAGCGCACACAGCCACAGCCTTCTGCACGGTGTGTGCCCACGGCTGCACAAAATTGTAAAAATAGTCGCACACGTAACAGAGGCTGAATATGTATGCATATGACAAATACAAGCAAGGTGAAATAAAAACATACGTGTGAAATATTATATGCTACTAATTTACTACGATGTCACACATCATCAGGGACGTATTTCAATACCCGTAGCGCAACAGCTTAAGTGTGGTGGTTGCAGTCAAAACTCCGAGACGCCGTAAACCGCCATGCCTCTAACAAGTCGAGAGCGTTCTAAACAAGAGACGTCGTTCACCTTGAGCATGCGAACACGAGACCAAACATGGCGTTGCACGCAGAGCATCTGCCGCCAGCGAACCTCGAACAGGACAGCAAGCATGCTAGGCCCCTGCCACGAACAGCGCCGAACTGTTTTGAAGCGAGGGCTAAGTGCGGTTTTTTTCCACTATCAGCGAGACCCACGACTCAGCCGTCGCGGCCAACGCTGGCCAACTGTAATGGTGTCCAATTTTCACTGATTTCCAACGCTAGCAAAAGCCCCGCAAGCCCGTGGCGGTGCACTTACAGCGCGCGACGTCCACGGTCGTCGTTACGAGCAACTCCAATGTGTTTTGCACGACTCGCCACAAAGCAAAGAGGTCTCGGCCCAATAAGGTAAGGACGAAAGCCCACCATGGCGGCGAACACAGGTGAGCGTCCAGGCGGCCGACGACAAATGGTGGGCAGCTTCTAGGCGGTCATAGAGCAGAGGCGATCTGCAGGCACGCAAGCCGACATTCGCGGTGCATTTTGTGCGGGCAGTAAACAACACAGCCGATACCATTGCCGGCAAGTGCGATCCGTATCACACACGCGACAAGTACAGCAGAATAAAGAATGACCACCTACTTGTGAAAGATTCCGGCGCTGATTTCTGCCCTGAGTCAGACTGAAGTAATATATCTGATAGGCCTGATGTCTTCTCGGCGACGGCCACCTTGTTGGCCCTCAATACCAACCGGTGGTGTCGTGAGTTGGTCGTGACCATCTTGACTAAGCCAGACATATACAGCGCGGCATGGCGCCGAGTCAAGTCCTGCTCCAGACTTCATGGGTGCAGCGAAACGTAAAAGCAGCAGTGCACCCTCATCCATGCCTACAGACAGAGCACCGCGGCGTAATTCCAAAATCGTCAAGCTCTCCGAGTGAGCCGCAACACCAACCGTCATGAGCAAAATAAGCAGTAGGACTGAGCCAGGAGAGAAAAGGACGGCTAGCGCCCTTGACAACACTATGCGTACGGCACGTCTCTTCCACATGGTTCATCCCTTTGGAGACTGAGTGGTTTGCACGTGGCACGCACCCCTGTCTGGTTACTCCTCAACAGTCAATCCGTTCATCACGCGCGCCTATTACGCTTCGTTACTCCTTTTTCGGGCAGTTTTGTCTTAGTGTGTGGGAGTATGCACTATAGGTAGAGGATGTCGTTGTCGCGTTGAACTCCTACAGGCGCAGGTAAAGCGTCTGCCCAACGTTTTATTACTACTGAAATACAGATACATATTCCGAATGTACTATCTCGATACAACACCACATTTGTTCAATCGTGTTTCTGAAATACTGTTGCGATACTCTTGTATCTTGATGCTGTGCGACTCTGCTGTGCAGACGCATTAAGTCCTTGTAGTTTTTTCATGCTTTTATCCGGTCTTTCTTGAGCAGATGATGTGCCTCTTGATGGTTGTAGAAGTGAAAACAAAGAAAATCCAACTGGGTGGCAAAAGCACCCCTTAGAAATCAGTCATCCCACATCTCCTCTTCAACATTCAAATGGTTCACATCACGACAGTCCTACTCAAGATCCAGGGCATCGGTATCACAATCTGCGCGAATGACATCACTGTTTTGTGCCCGAGAGAGAGGCACGGACAAGTCTAAGGCACTCTTCAGAAAACAGCAACACTACAGAGCGCTTTCTAGAAGACACGGGACTGCGGTGTTCCCCCAACAAGTCAGAGCTCTCTATCTACAGTGCAACTAGAAAGAACCCCAAGTCACCCAAGCCGCAGTATTATAAAACTTGACCAAACTGACATTAGACTCTATGCCTAGTTCAGAGCACCAATTCCCAAAGTCTCATTTGTTTGATTTTTCCTAATGACCCTCGAAGTCACGAGCCCAATTTACTTTCACCTTGACAAATTATCAAAGAAGACGGATAGCGTCATCGGTATCATCCAGTGGGTAGGTAACAGATAGTGAGGCCTGAGAAAAAAGAACCTGGTAAGGACCATTCAAGCTTTTTTATGCCATTTTTATGCTATTTTTTATGCTTTTTTCTGCCTTTTTTATGCCGCAGTGGCTATGAACTTCTGGATGAGAGTCGAGCGAGACAAGCTAAATGTCATGATATGGAGGGGGATCAACAGCGCGCTCGCACTGCCACACACACACACACACACACACACACACACAAACACACACACACACAAACACACACACACACACACACACATACACATACACACACACACACACACACACACACCACTTCTTGCAGTTGGGTATTCACAATATCCTAGAAGAGATTGCTGAAGCACAAGAAAGGGTGCGAATTTTCAGACTCCTTAGCACCATGGTAGGCAGGCGACTCCTGATGGAGGTGGGCTTGCCGTCTGTCAAAGTTGTAGAAACCTACCAGGGCCTACCGAGAGAGCAAAGACGATATCATTATGTCCCCGCTCCGCGCAATATACACCCTCAGTGCAAAAAAGGAAGGCCAGGGCGGTGATGCTGTTACGTCGGGCGACAGAACTTTCTGGCGAAGGCTGCTTCTTTCATGCTGCTCAGTATGAAAACAGCAGTAGTTTTGTAGCAATAACGACCAACTGCAGGGGTTAGACAATTAACGCCGTTTTAGTACGACACTGGTCATTGTGTGCACCTGAGTCTGTGGCCATTGCCATGTGCTCCTGGATGGCAAACATGAACACATGCGTCCTAAGTGACTACACGGCAGCCATCAGCCTTTTCACGTTTGGCGCCGTGAGTGAAGACGCCTATCACAGATTGGAGGGCGAAATCATGACCAGCCACACTCCTACGTGGTTCTCCGCTCTTATGGGAGCCATCACAGAAGGCCCTACAAACCTGAAGGAGCTGGCCCACTCAGTCTTGCTTTGCTCGACCATGGAGAACTCTCCCGCCGGCCCGAATTTGCGGAGAACAGACATCATCCGATAACGTATAATGAAATAACTGAGCACTTTGATCTCGGCAGGAGAAGCTTTCCCATTGTCAACCAAAAAGTTTGATCGAATGCTGGCTTTGACTCTCAGACTACTCCAGAAAGGTTCATGTCTCAGCCCAGCTTTATTGCACAAAAACTACCTCGACATAATTCCCGATAGCTCCTGCAGGCACTGCAACAAATTCGTTGGCCTAGACCGCTAGCTCTGGCGTTCCTCTCGTTACGGAGCACGAACCGATTCAATGAAGACTAGTGGCTATCCGTTCTGAAGAGTTTAGACATTGGGGATCAACTGTCGGCTGTCCGGAGTGCCCACGATGAAGCGGTCGAGCTCAGCCTGACTGCCGCAACGTGAGAGTGACCCTCTTAGCGTTGAGTCGTGCACCTCAGGACTCAACATAAAGTTTCGCATCTATCCATTCAAATAAAGTAAATTTAGCGCGTTTCAGACAAGTTGAATGAATAAACGAAAGATTACGAAAACGTCGGAGAAAAAGCGATACGCGTATGAACTTATACCACGACAAGAAACTCACTTAAGCAAGACAAACACTTGAATTTTTTGTGACGATTGCGAAGAACGTGCTGAGTGGGTAGCAGCTCATGACGCCACGCTTGATGAGCACAATAATAATGCAGGAGACGACCATAAACTACAAGCTCCCGTTCAGGTAATGAAAAATTACGCGCAAATGCACGCTGAAAAATCAACCACGTATTGGCGGTGCCAATGGTGCGTGAGATAAAGAAAACTTTACCTCAGAAGCAAAGTTGTGGTCAAAAAAGCAAAAATTAACCCAGTTTTGAAGTCACCTAAGCAAAAAAAAAATAGGCCGGAGAGGCACGTCTTCTCGGTTTTGAAATTTTACCGCCTTTTAAACGACGTCGGCCCTTGTGACATAATTTCTTGCAAAAGATATACTGCTGTGTATAACAACCTGTGTGAGCCCATGGTGGAAGGGGGGTGGGGACGTGAACTTATTTGCGTAACGCTGCTCAAATTCGACCCATACTGCGTCTGGTGTGACATGCCACTAAGCATTTGAAGCAGAACGCGATGATACATGGAAGAAAAAAAATATAGGTGAAATTATGAAGCAAAGGGGACGTGGCAGCGGGTAAATGTGGCGAACAAGCGCATGAGATATCTCTGGCGATTAGTATACGATGACCTCCACAAATTCTTTGTGTTTTACGCTCGTAACCACGTTTGTAGTGCCCAAATTTTTGCAAGCGTTCTTAGTATAGGGTGAAATTGGAGCCATTTATTGACTGCATGGTGCTAACCAGACATTTCTATGTTCAGTGTTCGCAACATTGATATAAATGTGAACTGCGCCCTTCTATTAGTGTTTAAAGTGAAGCAAATGTACCCATTACGTTTTTCTTTCTTTTTTGCACGATTCTTCTATAACTGGCAATGTTGCTCCGTCATGGGCACATCTTGGCACTGGCGCTTTCATCAGAAGTGAATCCAAGAGTGTTGACATTGCAAAACCTGAACGCTGAAGACGAGGTAAAGTGCGAAAGGGAATAAGTTAGAAGCAACCCTCAAAGCTTTATAAAATATGTGGCCTTTCTATCCTTAGCCTGAAGCTTTTCATTTCTGTATTTTAATGCAGTATTGCAGTGCGCAACTGTTTGCTAAGCACATGTCCACCGCGGTTGCACGAAGGTTGTTGAAGACGGGGCTTTCTGATTAAAAATGCCATTTGAACCTAAATGAAAAAAATGCGCATTCAGTTATGCTGCTGGCGGAGAAAGTACTTGATAAATTATAGACTACTGTGCTACGTTATCTATATACCGGTGTTGAGAAGACAATGTTGCATCAAATATTTGCAAAGTTTAGAAGCAGCAGAATGACTAGTGTGAAACAGATTATGCCTGTACGTTTAGTCATATATGATGTATCTCACAGTTTTGCTTCAACTATGCATTTTGAAGCCTGCCGCTTCCGCCTACAATTCGGTTTTGATAGCAGTTGATCCCCGCATGGTACTTTCGAAAAAATATCAACAACGTCGTGTTGACTTAAGGTGCACTTGAATAGTTTTCATTGATCATATCATTGCATAGGGATTAAACACTAGGCTTCTTGAGAGATTGTGTTTTTTGTTTAGATTATTTTTTGGGGAATGGAGAGTATATTTCTCTGCGAACCAAAGGCACTTTTATCATAATGTCTCCAGATCAGGCCGCCTGCATAAGTTGCTTCAGTTTTCATCTATTTAAGTTAATTGGGAATAAAGTTGGCATAGCAGGACATCAGTGCATGCCGAACACGGTTCACAAGACACAACCTTACAACATAATTTGCCATTCACACACGTCGTGAAGCCCTTCCAAGGAGTCACGCATGACCCATACCCACATAGCATGGCCCTTGGTTCACTCGTGATTCGCAGTGCAAGTATATTTCTTCCCTCGAACAGCGAGTACGAACTGAAAATGGGAATTCGAAAGCATTAAGAAGCTGGCATTACACACAATCTTTTCGCCAACCCTTTCAAATGGCAAATATTCATAAAATAAAATAGTAAAGATGATGCCTCAAACCGGAAATCAACCAGGCTTTATGCTTGAAATTCAAGTATTCTACAACAGATCCGCACCACTGCTTCCAATTGCTTGAGAAAGTACCCAACAGAAGGAAAATTTTTGGGCAACGCCGGTTAGCGCTGTAATTTTGGCGTGTTATTGATTGATATGTGGCGCTTATCATCCCGAAATCGCTATATTATTATGAGAGACGTCGTAGTGGAGGACTCCAGAAGTTTTGACCAACCGGGGTTCTTTACCGTGCGTTGAAATCTGAGCACGTGGGCATACAGCATTCCCACCTTTATCAAAATTGCAGCCACCACAGCTGGGATTCGATCCCGCGACCTGCGGGTCAGCAGCCGAGTACCTTAGCCAGTAGACCACCGCGGCGCGGCATTTTCATTGTGTTGGCTACCCACTTGTGTAAATATTTAATAAACATTGACTTAAGCACTTAAGCAGACGCTGGTGTGCCAAATAAAAAAGGCACATAGATGTCCCGAGGCCCCACATTGTCCAGGCATACAATGCTAACATGGGAGGAGTCGATATGGCGGACCACATGCTAAGCTTCTACCGTATGAAAGCCCGTGTAAAGAAGTGGACAATACGCTGTATTTTTAACCTGTTTGACATCGCACTCTGCAACGCTTGGATCTTGTACATGCAAGACATGTCCAGCTTGCGCAAACAGAAAAAAGGATATTTTAAAGTTCCTTGACATTCGGATGTCAGTCGCTGACGTGCGTGTGGCCCAGATGAGCCAGTTGAGCAGTGACGATGACGACGCACTCTAGTCTCCTCCAGAAAAACGAGCTCCCATGCCTCCAAGGGAGGTGAGAACAAAAACCGTGGGCCACATGCCAAGGCTTGCCGACATCCCCAATGCTGCTCGTTGTAGATGGGAGGGCTGCTCAATGAAAACTAAACTTTTTGTACCAAATGCAAACTTTTTTTTTCCATCACAAAAGAAAGGCACTGCTTTGAGAAAGCACACTCGAAGTGATGTTGGGATTGTATGAAGAGTACTACCGTTTTCATGAATATTTTTCGGGGTGCAATGTACGTGGAATTGTTGCGATTATGAAAGTCATGCAAAAAGTGTTTCTTCCACAAGTTCTTTTGGAATCACAAGTTGTTTTGGAATCAAGCTCCATTCTTGTGCGTCGTTTGTATGATGTTGTCCATAAATATTTTACAAAGTTTTTAATTTGTGTGCATTCTTTTATACCAAATGAAACAATTTCTTTTTCATGCTTGCTCCAATATCATCAACCGACAACAGACACCTTCAGACCCGATGTCCAATATATTGGACAATTGGCCACGCCCAAGCAATGTACGATGCCAGAAAACTGGATGACACTTTTTACCATCGTACCAAGAAAAGGCATTTTTGAGAGTTTCACTAAAAATCATTATCCTTAACTCACGCTGGGTCTCAGGAGGCTATATACTTAAGCACGGCTGGAATATTTATACGAGTGTTAGGTATGATTTGCATATTTTCGAAGCGTAGCGTGCACTACACAATAACACTTGAATGATATCTACGTGTTGAGACAAGATGAAACGAATTGGTCAATGTGCGGCTATGCAATAACGCGAATGCCTCCCATAGTGACATGGACAAGTATTTAGCCACTAAATATACCTGTGGCCAATCTTAGCAAATGTAATGACTGGCTGCGAAGCTTACTGACTTGCTTTGTGTGCTCCTCGAAACACAATTTATCAGTGGAGGCATATTTGAAGTTCCTGCCAATGCTGACTGTCGTGTAAAATATAACGCTTACCCATGAACATCGTGTATTTTTGTTCTTCCGCCGTGAATCACATCCTTGGCGGTCACTTTTATGGTTGTCACAGACAACCTCGTATTTCAAAGTACGTTATTTGCTTGTGTCTTCGGCGCCATTTAGCTAATTGTGCCTCATCTGGTGCCCCCATCAATTAGCCGAGCCCGAGCAGTTTTGTATTTGTAACTTATTGCAGTATCCGACAGATATTTAAAATAAACCGCTCGCATCACGCGAGAAGGTCAGTGGAGCGCCAGCTCCCGTGTACTAGCAGAAATTGTTTGAAAGGGTAGGTGCGGTGTTTCGCCTCTTCTTCTCTCGCTGTTCGCTCTTTTTCTTCCATGCGCTGCACTCTCCCATTTGCTCGCTCCTATGTATACACAAACGTAGTGAGGCGCATGGCTAACTCTCGACCATTCGCTGGCTGCTGACTGCGTAAAAAATATGTTACAGTACAAATCCTCGCCTCATTACTCTTTTCACGCCATCAAATTTACTACGCTTTGTGCTCTCGGAACAAGAAATGCATTCGTATTTCCTTACGATTCCCTTCTTGGAGGTTGCGGCATTTTTCCCTTTTGCCTGGACTTGTCACAGTATTAGAAGCTGTCCGAACTTCAGCAACATTCCACAACATGGTACGCGTACCTCGTGGTTCATGATGAGTTGTTGCGGATAAAGGCGTCGGCTGTTCTTGTGGCGGTTTACACTATGAAATAATTTTTCTCCCAAATTTCCCAAATGTTGTGGACGCAACCCTGCTAAGTAGGGCAGGCACGCACGGTGGAACCTAATTGGCATCTACCGCGGCCCGCTGTCGTGATTACTTTTCGCAAAGAACATCTCCTAATTTCCTGGGGCCTATAGTTGTTTCCGAAGAACCACCTCCCGCAATGCTACGAAGTCTTCTGCGCACTCCTAAGGCCCTCTCTTTTCTATGTCTTAACGAACGCTGCTTGCTTATTAAGCATCGGCTCCTTGATGCACCACTTCTTCAACTCTCCGTCTTCTGCACCCGACGTGAGCCCTCGTTCGATGCGCTTGAAGCAGGATCTATTAAAGGAAAGCAATTATCTTGGCTTCAGCGTAGGTTGTCAACTTGAAGCCAGAGACGTTGTTCCCATATGCCTGAGGCGACCTTCCATATCCCTTGCTCCTCACTGGAAAATAATCGAAAGCACGTGTCTTTTGCCTGCTTCCAGCTCACTTGCAGGAGTACGCGGCCCGTAGGTGCAGTAAAACTCGTGCGATCACGGAAACGCGGTAAGCAATATGTAAAAACTCAGAAAGGTGTTCGGCTTTATATTTATTTTGCAATTAAGCTTTTAAAGCCGAGCTTGAATCTTCTCTCTGCCTGTTAACAGTATAGCACATTGAGTATGTGTCACATAGTTAGGGAAATCTCTACAATTTATTACAGTATAATTATCATGCTAGTTTTAAAGGAAAGTCAGCGCGATGAGGTAAAGCAGAGATAATCGAAAGAAGAGAAGAAACAATAAAGCATACAATATTCTCATCTTATCTAAAGCAGCAATAGGTATGCGAGGGAAGTGAGGTTCAAGAAAGAAGCTATAGCACAGAATGCCTAATGAGAAAGCCAGAGTAAGGCTGAGTGCAGTTTGCAGACATGCAGGTAATGAAGTGGCGAGGAAAAGGGGTTGAACGAAGACAAGCAGCAGCGCAGGTCGTAGGGCAATATCAGGCATGTGATAAAGCGATATGACATGGAGCGGAGTGCCAGTGTTTGCGTTAGTGAAGACGATCAAAGTTTCCAATACATTGCAGTGCGTCCCTGACGCTTCGCCTCAGCTCCACTGCCTGACCTTGGTGTTTGAGAAGTTCGGTCAGTTAAAAAAGCACAAATTTTAAAGGAGATACACCTTAGGGTCTAGAATTGTCCGTTGGGCGTTGCCTGGTGCATAAATGGCTATGCCATTGCAGCCCAGGACCTGATAGGTACCCACAAAGCCCCATGACAAAGACAGTGATACTGAGAGACAATGAAGACGTTTGCTCGGGAGCACGCATTTTATTTCTGCCATGGATGATTGCGACAATTGTAAGGTGAACGAGTTTGACATTACGATTTGGTACAGATCGGAGTGTGAACACGAGGATGCGATGTGCTTTCTCGAGTATCTGTGGGACAACCTGTGATGTACTAAGATGATGATGATGGCTTTCTCGGTGCTATAGGTGATTTCGACGTCACGTCATCACAGCAGGCAGACTGATAATACCACCCCGTCAAAGATTGTTTAGAAGGGTGGAACTCCCAGGTTTCTTGGTGCATTGGTCGCGAGCTGTGCTCCTTCTTTCTGAGAAAAGGCACTTTTTAGGAAAAAAGAAGACTCGTGGTGGAGACAAAGCCTTTCTACTCATTGTCGTAATATCAACATGCTTGAGCATATCCTCTTCGTGTGCCGCAAAAAAAACGCACGTCGGGACATTTGGGCTATTAGCGAACTCTCGACAGAGTGCACCACAACTATTACTGGCCACTATTCTCAACTAGCGTCCGTCGCTAAGGTACATGATGTCGTGAGTACCAGTGGTGCAAGTCTGCGCTCGTGAAACCCGTGGGTGTGCTCCAACTAATCGAACCAGCACGGACACCATTTTATCTCGTGGCTATGCACCTTCTAAGTCCCCTGCCTTTGTCGTCCTCCGGGAACGAATGAATTATATTTACGACAGATTACCTGATTCGTTATACCAAAACGAAAACGTAGCGTGGCTCTGCTTTCACGAAGTCCTTCATGCACCAATTCGTCCTATGCCATGGTACCCGTCTTGCGTGATCACGGAAAGAGGGGCTTTTTCCGCAGCGGAATTGTTGAAGTTCATTTTCAAACTGCCCTGCCCAAGTCATTGAAAAACGACCGCTTATAAACCTGTAACTAATATATTGACAAAAAGGCTTTACCAGACTATAGTAGACATGCTGTCAATGTAGGTGTAAGTACGAACAAAACCTGAAACGAGATTTTTCCGCATTTCACGTTTACGAACAATACGCCAACACGGGGTACAACGCAATATCCACTTTTCCGCCTTGTTTACGGACGCAACGTACGAACTACGCTAGATGCTACGCTTCTGTGTAACAGTAGCAATGACCTTGCTGCAGGCACTGAGCAATATATTCATTAGTTTTTATAAGATCTTAAGCTAGGTCACATATACACCAGGGAGCAGCAAGATGCAGATGCGTGACGTACAACCTCCACCGTCCAAATATTGCCTATAACACACCGCCTACCGAGTATGAGTGAGGATCTCGGTCAGGCGGCAAGGTTTATAAGAAATATCTACGAAGGACTGTTGACGTTTTGCACGCAAGTGCGTTGGGCGTTCTGCGCACTGTAGCTGACTTGGACGGCAACCAGGTGCGCTCTCATGTTCCCTTGGGATGGGATGTAGTAACCGGCGTGATCTACGACATTGATGTCGCTGTTTCCAATAAGGACTTACAACTTCTTGTCAAGTCAACAACTGATACTCCAATTGTTGATGTCACCCGGCTAGGCAAGTCTCGCTGTGTGAAGATTGCGTTTAGGAGCACATCACTCCCCTCTCATGTGAAGGTGGGGTACTTCAGACATGCTGTGCGGCCTTTCATTCCGAAGCCTCTCCAGTGCCGTAAATGCACGAAACTTGGACATGTGAGCAGCGTCTGCGAGAATTCGGTGGTATGCCACCGCTGCGCCGAGCACCATGAAGCGGATAAGTGCGTCGCAACTGTTAAGAAATGCTCTAATTGCAATGGATCCCATGAAGCCACATCGAAGGACTGCCCGCGGATTCAGAAGAAAATTGCCATCTTGAAGGAGATGGTGCGCGATCACTCATCTCATCGAGAAGCCGCAGCTAAAGTCAGAAGGCGTCGTTCACGTCGACGTCGGTCTTCGAGGACGCCCGCTACCTCCTCGACACGCTTGCGTGATCCCTTATCAGTACCACCTCCTTTGCCTCCCAGACCACATGCCGTGGGAAAGGCTGTAAAGGACAAAGCCAGTGAGCATACCCTAACTGCGACAGAGTGGCCTGCACTTCAAGGGGAAGCAGCATCAAGCGAACCGAAGGAGCTTCATGACGGCCAGTCCGCGCTTTCCAACCGAGATCCAAGTCGAGATCCAAGTCGAGATCTTTCCAACCAAGACAGGCAAGTGACTGCAATCGTGCCGGTTCGAGATCTTTCCAACCAAGACAGGCAAGTGGCTGCAATCGTGCAATCATTAATTGCCACGATTTGCACGCTACTGTGCAGCATACAATCTCCGTCTGCTAAGAGTGCACTGCAAATACTGGATGCACTGAATCCAGTTCTTGCTAACTTCGTATAAGCACAATGGCTCAACAAAATCTCATCTTCCGCACTAAAGTTAAAAGTGCGTCGATTTTTCAGTGGAATGCCAGAGGCATGAAGTCCCGTATCTCCGACTTTCGCCAATTTGTTCGGGCCAATCAATTCCCTATACTTGTCATATGTGAACCAAACGTTTCAACGCCTTATAGATTGTCCGGTTATGAAGCTTTTTGTTCAGCCGCTTGCGAAGAACGAAGCAAAGTAATTGTTTACATTCGCACAGACTTGACTTATCTTTCGCACCCAATAAGTTCAAATGACGACAATCAGTACGTGTGTCTTCGTGTGAAGAAGAATGCAGTTTCGTTCACGCTTATTGGTGGATATATATCTCCGTCATCGCGATTTGACTGCGACAGATTGAAAGACATCTTAATGAGAACCGGCGGGCCTTGGATCATTACCGGTGACTTCAATGCCCATCACATGCTTTGGGGGAGCACTAGGATGAATGCCAGGGGCCGGAACCTTGTTACATTTGCTTCCGATTACGACCTTTCCATCATGAACGATGGTACCCCCACATATCTGCGGGGTCTCACGTATGGCAGTTGCCTTGACCTGACATTGGTGTCACGGTGCTTCTCTCACAAAGTTAAGTGGTTTTGCGATATTGAGACTCATGGGAGTGATCACATACCCACCTACGTGACGATCGATGGTATCATAAAAAAATCTCTTCCGGTGTTGCAATTGGCACTGACTGGTCGATGTTTGCATCGCGTGTTGAGAACGCTTGCCAAGAAGGCCTCGCCTGCAGCCTGGAAAATACCATAGTGGAAGCTATGCAAGCGTCCAAATGCAAATTACCATTTTCGTCTAAAGTAACACAGTTTGACATCGAACTGGAAAAATTACGAGCTACACGAAGGCGTGCGGAACGACGATACAGATGCACAAGATCAATTTACGATCTGAGGGAAGCAAGGCGGCTCCAGAAAAAGATTCAACGACGCATTTACAAACTGGAGAGCGAACGCTGGAAAGCATTCTGCGAATCTCTAGACCCTCATAAACCGCTGTCATATATCTGGAGAACAGTTCGTGGTCTTCGCTCCTCTCCACAACAACGGCACCCTTTTAAAGCTTTGGCACTCCATCATGGAAAAACAGAACTCGAGGTGGCTGAAAAATTTTGCACGAGAGTTGCCGGGAATATTATGCACGAGAGCATCGACGCCGTGATCGTTCCTGAGACGCGATTACCAGAAATGGACACTCCGTTTACCATGGAAAAACTGGAAGGTGCGTTAGTCGCTTCTAAGCGCATGTCATTGCCAGGTCCTGATGGTATTACTTATAGTGCGTTGGGACACCTTGGACAAAAAGCTAGAAAAGAACTTTTAACATGCTTCAACAACTCCTGGCTCAGCGGCAGTGTTCCCCGAGAATGGAAAATAAGTCGATTAATAGTACTTTTGAAATCGGGAAAATCCCCATTGGACTTGACAGCGTATCGCCCTATTGCCCTCGCAAGCTGCCTCGGAAAAGTGATGGAAAGAATGGTTCTATTTCGTCTCGAGTGGTACTTGGAACGATACACCAAATACCCTTCTTGCATGGCAGGCTTTCGTCGGGGCCGCTCCTCCATTGACTGTGTCATTGGTTTATCGACATTTGTTCAACAAGAAAAAAGTCGCAAGCGCATATCAGTGGCACTCTTTCTTGACGTGAAGGGTGCATATGATAATGTAGCTCATGATTCCATCCTCACTTCTCTCGCAGCAATGGGCATTGGTGGACGAATGTTTCAATGGATAAAAGACTATATAACTGGCAGGGGTTTCTTTGTGCAAACAGATGAGGGTAAAACTGCTGAACATTACACCTACTGCGGAGTACCTCAGGGAGGTGTTTTAAGCCCCACATTGTTCAATGTGGCCCTCATTGGTCTGGTGAAGGTTCTGCCAAAGTCGGTGTGCCTATCCATATACGCCGATGATATTTGCCTCTGGAGTGCTGCAGTTACTCGCCCTCAGGTGCGTGCACGAATACAGCGGGCAGCAACCCTCACAACAGCCTACCTTCAGAAACAAGGCCTAAATATATCAACTGTGAAGTGCGCGTTGATGGCGTTTACACGCAAACCAATGACGCCATACCCTGTTTACATCAAAGGGCAGAATGTCAAATATGCACGGACGCATCGTTTCCTGGGCATAACTATCGACAGAAGTCTTTCGTGGAGCCCACATTGTGCGTACTTGAAGAAGAGACTGCTATCTATTGTGCATATCATGAAATTCTTGTGCGGTAAAGCATGGGGAACTTCTGTGGCCTCCATGCTACAGCTGTACAGGGCCCTATTTCTGGGTCTATTGCGCTACAGCTTGCTGGTGCTGACTAACACTTGCAAATCGAATACTCATTCATTGGAGAGTTTGCAGGGTCAGGCACTGCGTATCTGCCTAGGACTGCCCCGATGCGCTTCTACTTATGCCACAATCATGCTTGCCAAAGACCATCCGGTCAGGACATATATAGTTGTAGATTGCCTCAGAGCGCACATTCGACATGCTAGCCGTGTCCCCGACCACCACTTGGCCCTTCTACCTTCCGGAAGACCACGTGCTACGTTTTCAGACGTCATAGCCAAGCACCTAAACAGCATTCCATTAGGATATACGCCAGCTGCGAGAACGGCATGCCCTTTGTGGTGCCTCGACCAGCCGCAAGTACGTCTAGAAATTCCGGGAATCAAAAAAAAGCAGTCACTCCAGAGTAGCATTGAAGCAAGCAACACTGCTATTATTACATGAGTTGTACTTAGACCGAACGCAGATATACACTGATAGGTCCGTCTCATCCAGCAGCTCATCAGGTGCCGCTGTAATTCCGGCTGCAGAAATGACAATCAAGTTTAAGTTGTCGCATATGACTACATCTACGGCATCAGAGCTTGCTGCTATAAGGGCTGCTTTACAATATCTCGTTCAAGAACGTCCAGGAAAATGGGTCATATTCTGTGATTCGAAGGCAGCGCTTCAGAGTTTGCAGTCTACCATGCGTAGGAGGAGCCATGACCAACTGGTAGAAGAAATAAGACGTTGCCATCATGAAGCTCTAGCACGAGGGCATGATATTATATATCAATGGCTGCCTGGACATATTGGTATTACCGGAAATCAGTTAGCCGATGATGCAGCCCGCTCAGCCCATGAAGAAACCCGCGTAGTCCCGATTCCTCTATCAAGGAATGATGCAGCAAGACAACTTTACCTGCTGGCTCGAGATCTCACACGCACGTTCTGGTCATCTACCACCTTCCAAAGGTATCAATTTTATGAACTGGATCCTTCGCTCAAGCTAAAGCTACCATCACACCTTTCCCGCTCCGATGCGACACTGTTATGCCGCCTTTGGTTGGGTGTTGCATTCACAAAGGCGTACTCCTACATGTGACTACTGCGGAGATGAAGAGACCATTGAACACGTCCTGTGCAGCTGCGCTTGCTACGACACACAGCGATGCCAGCTACGGATGGTTTTGAATCGACTTGACCCCGGACCATTTTGTGTGCAGAAGATACTAGGACCTTGGGCATCTGCCTCAGTTGCGCAGAAAGCAACTAAAGCACTGCTACTTTACCTTAAGTCAACAAACCTGAGCGACCGCCTGTAAACTGTGTGTGCTCCCCGAGTGTGCTCGTGATTGTGTGTACCTTCTCATCTTTCTGCAACCTCTTTTCTCCCCTTTATCCCCTCCCCAGTGCAGGGTAGCAAACCGGATGTGCGTCTGGTTAACCTCCCTGCCTTTCCTTGCATTTTTATCTCTCTCTCTCTCTCTATCTACGTCGTTATTGTGGATCTTACAAGCTCCTGAAACGTCTCAAAAACTTTATTTACGAGCTATTTTTCGACAACGTAAAGCATTCTCCTCGAGAGCTTCGACCCGAAACCATGCATGTCATTCGGCTGGAACCGTACTGCACATAATAGCCCTTATGTTTTCGCATGCTAACAGCGGGCAATAACTTCTTGCTCCTTTTGTTTTCGTTGTCCTGTGTTTTTGTGCTTTTCTTGCACTTGGAGAAAGCGTTATTGCAATCTTCTTGTTTGTGCTGCGGGTACTGACACCACCCTCTTTGGTTTTATACTTCTGCAATAGTATTCATTAATTTCGCCCCTTTACAAGCACCGAGTTGATGCTTTGAAACGAGCGGGGGGGGGGCGCTAATGTTACATGATTTGCTTGCGTGAGAAACACGAAATGAAGAAGAGAAGCGAATTCTGGCTGAGCCGCTTCTGGCTAGTCTACCCAATGAGCCCAGTAAAACAAGGTTGTCGTCAGGAACTTCACATTCTGATTATTATTACTAAATGCGAATAATATTCGGTGAATTTCGGTGACTTTGAGCGTATGTCTATCTATCTATCCATCTAACTATTTATCTATTTATATATATATCTATCTATCTATCTACCTATATATCTATCTGCTTATGTTTGGGTGCTCTCGTAGTCACACCCTTAACTTGGCGTGAACCAAAATTACTATGGGAAGGTAAATTGGCGCGACAAATATGACGCGCTGGTATATACATAAATATTTTCACACTACCATCACGTACGCCGTCAAACACTTCCCGCCAAAAAGTGGTGCATACCCACGAGAGGCTATGTGACGCTGCTATGCGGATATTTGTCACATGGGATTGTCACTTAAGGCTTGTGCGAACATTTGCGACTGGTTGCAAACAGTCGTGAACGGTCGCAAACGATCGCAAGGCGATGGCTTTGGCTAGTCGCTTCCTAACCTATTTTTCAGTCACGCGACTGCCGTCGCAAAGCTGCTGGAACCAATCACTGGTGCTCATTTTTTTTAGATGCGGAGCATCTTATACTCGCGCCTTGTAGTGCGCCGTCCGCGTCGTCCGCGCCGTCCACACCGCTTCTCGAACATTCGACAGCTGACGCGCGCGCATGCGCCGTCGCGCCGTCGCCCACTCTTCCACCATCTGTGCATCCCTTCCTCCTCTACACACCGCGCGCGCTTCACTCCTCCACCATCTGTGCACCCTTCCTCCTCTACACACCGCGTTCGACATCTACAATTCTCCTGATTCTCCAGTGGACGCGCATGTGGCGTCGCGCTTCGAGAACATTCAACAGCTGACAGTGCATGCGCCGTCGTGCTGTATATATACTCAAGGTCAGCGCTCGCTCGCTCAGTTGCCGCTCGTCGGTTGGTTTGTACGGCGCGTCGACGTCCAAGGTCGCGGTGAAATGAATTCCAACGAATCCACAAACACAATGATCGACGTCCCTTCGACCAGCGCCGCCCTTTCGCATACGTGTGTACGTGTTCACTAATTTAACACCCCCTCCTACAACCACGTTAACCAATTTAGCCATCGACCCAAGTAAGTCGCAATTTAACACCCCATTTCACAACCACGTTAACCAATTTAGCCATCGACCCAAGTAAGTCGCACTTTAACACCCCGTTAACCAATTATATGGTCCGCATCCTCCTCAGTGTTCCCCGCGAGGGAAGCTGCGGGCAATTTTTTTTTCATTGCGCTGGCTTCCTGCCGCCAGATACCAACGAGTGCGTTCCTGTGGGTCTGTGACACCATGGCCACCATGGAATACTTGGCTTGGAGATGGCGGGGCGCAGTCACTCGAGCAAAGTGTCGAATTTACGGGGCGGCATTCTCAAGAAGCTAAACACCATCAAAGTAAGGAGAAAATAAATTGTGCCCTATGTTTTCCCCGTATTTAGACCCGTTTTTTTTGTCTTGTACTTCACTTGTCACTGCCTTCATTGCAGAGCGTTTGAAACGCGTTTGTGCTTCACGCCTTGGCAACGTCTTAAGACACCGCGTTAGAGACGCGTTGTGCTGTATTGTAGGCTGTGGCAACTCAATGTTAATTCAAGGACCATTTCTGAATCCGTACAACTCTTGGAAATACCCATCGCCCTCTCCGCGCAGCTCCGGAGGCAGACGGCGTGCATGGCTGGCCAACTCCCGCGATCGAAAGGACGGTCACGCCCACTACCGGCTTTTTTTCTTTGGAGGCATCTGTGATGCCAGCGCTGATACCAAGGCACAATGCATCAGCACCATGACAATGTGCTGATGCTTCGCTTGAATCGAACTTGACGCTGTCGGAAAAGCTGTGCGAGGACGGACAAAAACACTAAATGCGGCGCACCCGGTTGGCTCCGCTCACTCAGCTGGCGGCGATCAGCTGATCGGCGCCGGTCTCCAGAGTTCTCGCTAATAAGGAGATCCGGACGTGACTCTCCGCTTTTGCGACTTCCGGTCGCTCGCATGCAGCCCCTGTCGGTGTGAACATCAGTCGCTTTTTGGTGGCCAGTCAAGAATAGTCGCGCGATCGCTGCTAGTCGCCGGTGTGCACCAGCGTTTAGTATATACCTAGCAACGACTAAAACACACATTGGCGGTGTTAACGTGCGAGCGTTATGAAATACCCGACCTCGGTAGCGTCTACACGCGAACTGCAAAAAATAAATAAGTGTCAGGGTCCCAGCTGGAATCAAACCCAAGCATTGATTGAGATAACGGGTTTAGCGTCCCAAAACAACCATATGATTATGCGAGCCGCCGTAGCGGAGGGCTACGGAAATTTCGACCACGTGGGCTTCTTGACCATGCACCCAAATCTGAGCACACGGGCCTACTATTTTCACCTCCATCAGAAATGCAGCTGCCGCAGCCGGGATTTGATCCCGTGACCTGCGGGTCAGTAGACGAGTACCATAGCCACTAGACCACCACGGTGGGGCCGAACCCGAGCATTCTACGTGGCAATGCAACCTTTTACCGCTAACCAGGCCAGCTCTCGGAACTACTTTTGAAATCAATGCTAATCTTTGTGAAATATCAATAGACGTTGCAGTGCTGCCTACCCAGTTTTCTAAACATTACACACTCCTTTGATACAGCCGTCACATCGAGTTAACCTCAATTGTGGTTAGTTGCCATGCACTGAAGTTGATTTTTGTAGCAGTGTCTAGGGCCAGCATCCCCGTGAACATCAGCGCTTCATATCAGCTTTTGGTGTTGCTAATACCCATGATCCAGCTGGCATCATTACGCGAGCGCAAACAAGTGGTTATACAAACATCTGCAACGTCTCAACATATGTCTGCGTGGGCAACGTTTGTACCTATGTTTGGCGTCATATCATGACGTGCCACTCAATAAAAAATGTGCAACACGGTCACCTTCACTCCGCATGCTTCGCATAACATCAATTTCCAGATACGTGGCATCTGCCGATTTTGTTAATATTATTGTTATTTTTTCAGCTTAGAAAAATAATCATTCGTTAGACTGGAAGATATTTCCGCGGGAGGCCTCAGAAGTCGGATTCGCCTAACTACGATGTTCCAAACATGATCTGTGGTTTACGGCAGACGATTGTGTTTCATTTGCCTGACCTCGGGTTTTTCATTGCGAAGAGTTTCAGTAGAGTTAGAAGGCTAAGGCCGAACGCCAGTTTGTTAACACAGTTCAAGGTCATCAAGCAGGTGACAGTCGCGTTTACTGGTCATCTATTTGTCTTTCTGACGCCAAGATTACGTATCTGTGACGGCTTATTTGATATCAGTTTTCATACAAGATATATTGATAATACTGACACGTGTGTATATGAAAACGAACGATGATAGGGACGTTTTGTAGATTCCAGCTAGTGGGTCAGGCGGTTTTCGGAACGACAATAAAGCAGGCGTCTTGCTCTACAGCTGATCCTGAACGCGCTCTTTTCTCTGCCGTAAGCTGCTATCATCTTTAGTTCGGGTTGCACTGTGACATTGGTGGAGGAGCTAGGCCGGGACGCTGCCCGATGCTTCACACCACTAGCCGTTCATCCAGCCAGGACGTGCCTATTGCAACCCCTGTCCATCGATTGAGTAGTCGGCTATAAGGTCTTCCTCCAGACTTCAACCCCTCGCAGAAGCCCTCTAGAAGACATCTGGAAATGGCCAAAACCGGCCCCCAGCCTGTACTTATCGGCATCAGTCCTCCCGATCCATCCCAGTTAACGTTTTTTTTTTCAATCGCTGGAGCCTAACCACTTTAGTGTCGGTGTCACAGGTCCCGTTAATTAGCGAGGCGATTGCCGGGCTAATTCCAAGGGCCGATGTATCGACCCCGAACCACACCAAGAAAGCGTGGACAATTTAGAAGTGGTCCTTTTTGGCGCACCAGCGGACGCCGGCTGTGGCCCAAAGAACAAGTCAGAGCCAAGAGTTGATAAACAAAACAAAATTATATTCTCAGTTATGGCAGATCAAAACGATACTCAAGTATGCACACTCGACAATAGTTTAATACAATATGTCACCAATCGAACAATGTACTACACAGTACAATCAGCCACACTCGAAACAACGGACACAGACAACCATACGCACTGCAATGCAGTCACGTGCATAGAAGAACCAAGACACTTAAAGGCTAAACAGTTAGAAAACTTATTCAGTCCAAAGTTCTTGGAACAAAAGTCTGAATGATACTGTTCCGAGAATCACCCACTCAAAGTCCAGCGTTGTTGTCGTTCCGCTGCCCCCGAAGTTTCTCTTCCAGGAAACCTCGCGTCTTCAATTGGTCACTCTCCAAGCTTCAAACTTCTTCGCCGGAAACACGTCGGCTTCTCACACGCAGCTGTTGCCACGCGTCTTCGCTCGATAGCGGTAGACACACACTCTTGCCTGTAGATCGAGCCTTCACCCCTCAGGTGGAAATCCACTTCTTCTCCTCCTTTGTCATGGAAGACAAAAGGCTTCGCCCACAAGGCGGAACACCCTACGCACTCTGGCGCATACTTTCTTCTTTTCCTGCTTTGTCACTAAGGACAAAACCTTCACCGACAGACGCGGCGGAATACCCTACGCACACTGGCGTTAACTTCCTTCTTCTGCTGATCTCTCATCTCGGCTGCTCGGTTAAATACCTTCCGCGCGAGATTCCAAAAAGTTCTCCTCATTTCGTCGGCGCGATACGCAGCGAAGGCTGGGGAAAAGGGCGAGACGATACGGGGGCCGTCCGCGATGGGTGACTTAACCCAGCATCACCACGCCCCTTTCCATCGAGAAATTTTCAGGGCTTGCTCAGCCGCCGATACGAGGAGGTTTCGTCGGCGAACCTACGCTTCCCAGGGGAGAAGGACGCGCGCCCGGGGAGTCTTTGGATGCTTGTTTTCTTTTTTTATCGTTGACCTTTCGGCGCTTCGTAGCGACAATTTGGCGTCGGACCCATTTTTGAGCGTTTGGTTTGTGACACTGCCCCCCACTTTAAGAATATTATCTCATAATATTCAAAACCAAACAAACGAGCGCCAACAGTCACCACACACTTAAAGGCTGTAACATAGTCCGTTGGTCATGGCACGTCACATTTACAATAGATCACTCAATACAAATGTAAAATGCAATTCAATCTGACAACCCATGAAATATAACCACAGGTACATGAGTTCAACACTCCGTCACATATTCCAAACAATACAATTGTACAAAGTTCTCTCATTACAATTCTGCAATACTCTACATCACATCACCTTAACAAACATTTTGACTCGCTCGACATACAGTTGTGACACAGAGTAAAAAAACAACACGTTGAGGCTCAACACAGACAAAAGCATTCCAATTTGACTTCAGCACCTATCCTGAGTACTTCGAGCAGCGCTTGCGCCCTTTTCTGCAGTGCTCGCTCGATCTCTTCTTGTTTTTCCTCGTTCTTTTTCGGCGAGCCCTTTCCAACGACGGTATCTGAGGCAGCGTCTGAGCCATTGTCACTTCCGACACCGTTAACGGGTCATAACGTTCAACGGGTCCTGTCTGTTTATTTACCAGCTTGTTTATGTCACGGCATTGGGCCTGGCTGGCCGACTTCGTCATCTTTACATTGTCGGTCAGTTGAGGTAGAGCCGTCGTAAGTCCAGCTGCCCAGCACATGAACTCATTCAACACGATCATCTTCTCATTAACTGTCTCTCGCACCGCGGCTTCACCTTGGGTTCGAGTGAGATCCGTCATGGGATGCTCCACCACTGTATCCCGCGGTCGAAGGGTTGGCGAGGGCTCTATCTGAGGGTCTTTTTCCAAACGTTCTGGATCATGCGGCCCTTGCGTCCCATCGATGTTTCCGATGACGAGGTTGTACAGGGGGGTCGTCATGCATAGAGCCGTAACCTTCCCGCTGAAGTACGGGGTTTCAACCTCAATTTCTGCTTCGGGGAGCATCCGAACCGTACTGTCAATTATGCAAACCGGTTTCATTTTGCCTGTTAACTCACTTTCCCGCACCTAATTTCTTCGCACGATAACAGTGGAGCTACCGGTATCTCTTAACATCATAATATTGTGACTGCATACGTTGCGAGCTGTGAGCAATGTCAACGCCACAAGCGTCCTACAACTCCGCCAGCCGGACTACTTCATCCCATAGCACCCCCGAGTTCACCATTTGACGTCGTAGGTGTCGACCTGCTCGGCCCTTTTCCGCGATCAACGAACGGCAACCGATGGATTATTGTGGGCGTTGACCACCTCACACGTTACGCCGAAACTGCGGCGATTCCTGCGGCAACGGTCACTCAAGTTTCACAGTTCATGCTGTCACACGTTATATTACGCCATGGATCCCCCCGTGTCATCATCAGTGATCGCGGGCGGCAATTTGTTGCCGATGTAGTTGAAGACCTCCTTCGTCTTGCTTCATGCCATTTTTGTCACACTACCCCGTATCACCCGCAGGATAATGGTTTGACGGAACGAACAAATAGGACTCTCGTCAACATGATTTCCATGTATGTTGATTCTGGACACAAAACATGGGACGCGATTTTGCCATTTATAACTTTCGCCTACAACACTGCACAGCACGAAACAACGAGATACAATCCATTTTATCTGCTCTACGCACGCCAACCCCGCACAGCTCTTGACACTATTCTTCCTTTTTCCGAGACTGATCAACCTACTCTCGCCGAAACCATTTGCCGCGCAGAAGAGGCCCGGCGCATCGCCTGTCTTCGAACTTTCGTCTCACAGAAACGCTCCAAAAACCGTTACGACAGAAGTCACCGGCACGTATGGTTTGAGAAAGAGGATTTGGTGTGGCTTTGGACGCCGCTTCGCAAGCGCGGCCTCTGCCAAAAGTTTCTGGCCAACTACACCGGTCCGTTTGTTGTCTTGGAACGTCTAAGTGATGTCACGTACGTGATATCTCAGCTGTTGTCAACTGGCCGCCGCTCAAGCAAGACCAACATCGTTCATGTTGCCCGTTTAAAACGCTATCATCATCGCAACGAAACCTAACTCGCCCGGTGGGCATCGTCTGCAAAGGGGGAATTGCTACGATACTGAGGATGCGCGTGGAAAAAGAGGAGAACGAGGTTGGCACGAGCGGTGATCGGCCAGATCCCTGGACTCTCGCATTGATCATCTCCTGTAAATAAAGGCATCCATCGCACCGTAACAATATTGTTGCCCGCAGCTTTTCCAGGCAGCGTTGGCATTCCCTTCGTAACACCGGTTGGCTGTTTTGACATTACAGAACCCACAATAGGAAGTTTCTCCTCAGTTTTCAACTCTACGAATTCATCGGTGACGTCATCAACGGTTTTCGGTGCCACTTGCGCACAGGATACCTGGTGAGTTTGACTCGCTCCGTTTCGACATGCGTCTGATTTGTGGCCAGTCTGACCACACTTAAAACATTTTACTACCGTAGGGCTCGTAAAGATCATTCGACAGTTTTTCGCGCGATGACCCACTCGGTTGCACAGAAAACATCGCGGAATGCTCTCTGGTGCACGCTTCTTTTCTTCGGGAGCCAATTTCTTCGAATCTTCGGGACAATCCTTCTTGACCTTGGCCAAATTAGTGCCACCTTGCGCTTCCAAGAATTGATCAGCCAATTCAAGCATTCCTTCAAGTGACTCAGCCTTCCTCTCTTTCAAGTACAGCGACAGGCTTGGGTGGCAACTAGTAAGAAATTGTTCTCTAATTAGGAGCTCTCTAAGCTCATCGTACTCCTGCGCTGTCCCTGAAAGTTCAATCCATCCGTCGAAATAATGGCAAAGTCGGGCGGCATACTGCGCAGCCGTCTCACCATCAGCTGGCTTTCCTGTTAGAAATCTGTCCCGGAATCCTTCCACAGTAAATTTAAATCGCTTCAGCAAAGCAGCTTTCACCTTTGCATAGTGTGCTGCATCGGTCGGCGTCAGCCTACCGTACACACTGAGCGCTTCACCACTCAAGCAAGTACTCAAAGCAGTTGCCCATTAATGTTCCGGTCAATTCTGGCTTCTCGCAATCGTCTCAAATCGGTGAAGGTAAGCTACGTGTCAAGGTCGTCCTTTCTTTCTTCAAACGCTACGAGCAGCTTGCTTGGGTTCAAGCGGAAGCCGTGGTCCTCCCGATCGCTCTTTTCAACTCTAGCTTGGACCGGAGTTTCACTTCGCTGTTGCAAACGGAGCCGCTCGAGCTCCATCTCGGGCTGCCGCTGCCGTTCCCTTTCAGCCATCTCCGCTTCTCTTTCTTCTTTTGCCCTTTCAGCTGCCAGATTTCTCTCTCCAGCTCCAACTTCAATATCTGCTCTCTTTCTTCTTTCACTCTCTCAGCTGCCAACCTGCCTCGCTCCAACTCAGCTGCTTTTTCTTCCTTGGCTCTCTCAGCTACCAACCTCTCTCTCTCCAACTCAGCTGCTTTTTCTTCCTTGGCTCTCTCAGCTGCCAACCTCTCTCTCTCTACCGCCTTTCTCCTTCTGGCTTACCCACTTCCGTAGTTCGGCGCCAGAAAGACCCATCTTCTCACCAAGAGCTACTAACTTTTCGAGATTCATTGTGTCTCTCAAATGAAGTCTTGCCGCGTGCAAAAAGTATCTGCCTAAATCAGTCTATCGGAACACCCCACCGCACTCGTTAACGAGAACACTGGACAAAACACAAAATCGTTCCGATAGCACTATCAACAACTCGAGGCTCTATCTCACTACTTTGGACACACTGTGCACCAAAAAGGTCCCTGTCGCGGACGCCAGAATAATTGTCACAGGTCCCGTTAATTAGGGAGGCGATCGCCGGGCCAATTCCAAGGGCCGAAGTATCGGCCCAACGAACCGCACCACGAAAGCGTGGACAATAGAAGTGGTCCTTTTTGGCGCGCCAGTGGACGCCAGCTGTGGCCCAAAGAACAAGTCAGAGCCGAGAGTTGATAAACAAAAGAAAATTATATTCTCAGTTATGGCACATCAAAACGACACACATGTATGCACACTCGACAATAGTTGAATATAATATGTCACCAATCAAACAATGTACTACACAGTACAATCAGCCACACTCGAAACAACGGACACAGACAACAATACCAACTACAATGCAGTCGCATGCATCGAACAACCCAAGACACTTAGAGACTAAAGAGTTAGAAAACTTATTCAGTCCAAAGTTCTTGTAACAAAAGTCTGAATGATACTGTTCCGAGAATCACTCACTCAAAGTCCAGCGTTGTTGTCGTTCCGCTGCCCCCGAAGTTTCTCTTCCAGGAAACCTCGCGTCTTCAATTGGCCACTCTCCAAGCTTCAAACTTCTTCGCCGGAAACACGTCGGCTTCTCACACGCAGCTGTTGCCACGCGTCTTCGCTCGATAGCGGTAGACACTGTGATAAGTGAAGTGCGCGTTTCGTGAAGTGCGCGAGTGCAACCAGTGTTCGGTTTAAAATGTGCGCGAGTGCACTGGCATAGGGAAGAAGACGACGACGACCGATGTTGTGAACGCGCGCTTTCGCGATGTATTCAGTGAGAAAGACGATGGGCAGACGAGGCGCATGAAGTTCGAACCAAAGAGATGCCCCCACGCTGGTTTGGAAGAAGCCCGAACGAAGAACGGGGCAGACGTGGCCGGGACGCGACGGAGGCAAGCAGGCTACCAGGGCGCGGGGGTGGCGGCCGAGTTCCTGAGGCAAGGCTGCTGCGGGCTCCCACCTGGTCGGGCACCCGAGCATCATCTATCGTCTGGCGTTGGCCAGGCCGCTCGTCGTCTGGCGTTGGCCAGGCTGCTCGTCGTTTGGCGTTGGCCAGGCTTCTCACCATCTGGCTTTGGCCAGGCTCGTCCCGTTACCAGGGCTACGTCCCAGCGTCAGAGGACGAACGCTGAGAGGTCACTGACCTTGGTGCGCCCGGAGTTACCTTCAACCACAAGAAACGCTTGGACCTCTGATCTACCTTGTCTGCACCCCATCGCATCAACCCTCGCCATCTACAAGAGTGCCGCGACAGAACGGTGACAGTCGCTTTTGCTATTGCGGAACTTACGCATCCTTAGCATTTCGCGGTCATTAGGTTAACTTCTCCTCGAATTTGTGTGCTTTGTTTGTTTTTCCACCTATTCCTTTCTCTTTATCTAGTTTATTGAAAATATATTTAGTTGTTTTTCTTGTGTGCATAAACGGTCTCGTGTTCTCTTTACCGATGTGGGTTTTCTCATCGGTTTGTATGCACAAGAACCTACACAAGAGCTTGTGGGCTGACTAGCCACGTGACAATTGGCGTCCGCTACGGCAGGACGAGATTGTTTATGCAATTAAGGTTTGTACAGAAGGAGAGAAAATGACTACGTCTGATTTAACGGCGTTAGCGATACGCATGGGGCTAGAGGGCGATGAGTTGAAGGCATGGCTTGATGAGCGTGAGGCACGAGCTCGCGTAGAAAGGGTAGCTGAGCGAGAGGCAAGAAAGGAGAGGATGGAACAGGCGGAGTTGGAACGAAAACTTGAGGCCGAATGCCAGCAGACGATTCAACTGCGTCTTCAACTTGCTGAGGTGGAAGGGGCCAGGGGATCCGCGGCGTCGGACCATGGTCGACAGGTGCGAGAACCGTGTAACGTTAACCCGCACAATTTCATACCCGGATATAATGAAAACCGGGATGACCTTGATGCTTATCTCAAGAGATTTCAGAATGTGGCCACCGGTCAGGAATGGCCTAAGGATAAGTGGGCCACGGCACTGAGTCTGTGTCTGAGCGGAGAAGCTCTCAAAGGATTTGGTCGCTTGTCTCCAGAGGAGGCACTTGACTACGAGAAATCCAAGCTAGCATTACTGCAGCGTTTTCGTTTCACGGCGGAGGGCTACCGGGAGAAGTTCCGGCATAGCAGACCTCAAGATGGAGAAACAGGCAAGCAGTATGCAACCAGGTTGGCAAGTTTTTACGACAGATGGGTGGAGATGTCCAAGACAGCAAAAGAATATTCGTCTGTTTGAGATCTCATAGTAGCTGAACAGTTTATCAATCAATGCCATAACCACGTGGCGCTTTTCCTACGTGAAAAAAAATGTCGTAAGCTAGATGAAATGGCCGAGGCTACGGACAATTTTTAGAGGCCCAACGACAGTCAAATTTGTTGGTTTTTCGCGACAAAACGGAGAACGGCGCCACAGGAAAATGCGGAAGTACAGCGGGGAAGTCTCCCACTCGATGTTTTGTCTGTGATAAAACAGGTCACAGGGCAGCAGAATGTCTTGCTCGGACAAGACCATACTGTGACTACTGTCGCAAAACGGGGCCTGATATTAATGTATGTACCAGAAAGCAGAACGTCACTAAGAGGACTTTTTGTATCTTGTCGCCAGAGGAAAAGGCAGAAGTAGTGAATGATTTACCTGCGGACAAGCAGGAGGAGAATATGACCAGTGCGGTAAATACGCAGCCAAAGTCAGAAAAACATCCGATGCCATTGCTGCAGGGCATTATATTTGGCCAAGCGGCTTCCGTCCTACGGGATACAGGAAGCAATACAATGATGGTTCGGCGTTCTTTGGTGCCAGATGAAGCACTGACAGGAACCACTACGGCCTTGTTCTTAACAGACGGGAGCCGGATCACGGTACCAGAGGCGAAGGTGGAGATTTTTTCGCCATATTTTTCAGGCACGTGTATCGTGAAATGCATGTCCTCCCCGCTATATGACATCATCGTTGGCAATGTGCCAGGATCTCGTGCTGCTGATGACCCTGACAAAAAATGGAAAGAAAAACTGGCTGAAGGGAACTTCACTCCGAACGGCGTAGCCGAGACCTTGTATAAGAAGAAAGAAGACGATCGTTTAAAGGCATCACTTGGTAGTATGAAGAGCACAAGCGTCCGGCCGGATTCAGCTGCAGTTAGCGCCAGAAGTTTGAAGATGAACAGAAGGGAGCTCGAGAGGGCCCAAGCAGAAGACAAGACCCTGGAAGCTTGCAGGGACAAAGTAGGGCAGGTTTTTCATGGCAGAGGATCGACCCAGTATTCCTTTGTCTTGGAGAAGTCATTGTTGTATCGAAATTACCGACTATCCTCTGGCAAATTGATACAGCAGGTCGTAGTTCCTCTCAAGCTGCGAAGTCAAGTGTTGAAGGTGGCCCATGAGAGTTTGATGTCCGGGCTTCAAGGAGTAACAAGAACGATTGATCGGGTGTTAGGTTCATTCTATTGGCCACGGGTCCAGGAAGAGATTAAAAGATACGTGCGGTCGTGTGACACGTGCCAAAGAATGTATCCAAAGCACAAAGTAGGAAAGGCTCCTCTTGGGAAAATGCCCCTGATTGACTTTCCTTTTGAGCGCGTGGCCGTAGAAATTATTGGACCCTTAAAGCCGGTCTCAAATAGGGGCAACAGATACATACTGACCATGGACGATTTCGCTACGCGCTATCCTGACGCCATTGCTTTGCCGTCGATTGACTCCGCGACAGTGACAGACGGGTTGGTCGAAATGTTTTCCCGCGTTGGATTTCCTCGCCAAATCCTGTGCGATCAGGCCTCGTGCTTCACGTCGGACCTGATAAGAGAAGTAAACGATCTGTTGGCAATCAAACATCTGAGTTCGACGCCCTATCATCCCATGTGCAATGGTTTGGTAGAGCGATTTAATGGGACTTTGAAACAAATGCTGCGCAAGCTATGCCAAAAGGATCCAAAATCATGGGATCGATTGCTTGCACCACTTCTATTTGCATATCGAGAAGTTCCTCAGGCCAGCATGGGGTTCTCTCCTTTCGAACTCATTTACGGGAGATACGTCCGAGGACCACTCAACTTGTTAAAGTAGCTGTGGACTGGAGAAAAGATCGAAGAGGAGGTGAAAACGACCTACGTATATGTCCTCGATCTCCGGGATCGTCTGGAAAGAACGCTAAAATTAGCCCATGAGAACCTGATACGAGCGAAAACGACTCAAAAATATCACTATGATCGGAAGAGCAAGAACCGTCAGCTGAAAGTTGGAGACCGAGCTCTTATTTTGCTTCATACAACAGCGAATAAGTTGTTGATGGAATGGAAAGGGCCGTTTCCGGTCATTGGGAAAAAGGGCGACTACGACTATTGGCTGGACTTGGGGCATGACGCTAAACTTTTCCATATTAATATGTTAAAACGATATGAAGACCGCCAACCAGACACAATTCCACAAACAGCATCTTTTGTGGTTATGAAAGAGGAGGAGACAGATACCCCTCCACCAGTTGGGTTGATGTGGGGTTTAACGTCCCAAAACCACCATATGATTATGAGAGACGCCGTAGTGGAGGGCTCCGGAAGTTTTGACCACCTGGGGTTCTTTAACGTGCACCCAAATCTGAGTACATGGGCCTACAACGTTTCCGCCTCCATCGGAAATGCAGCCGCCACAGCCGGGATTTGAACCCGCGACCTGCGGGTCAGCAGCCGAGTACCTTAGCCACTAGACCACCGTGGCGGGGCTTATACCCCTCTACCAGCTTGCACAGTTAAGCCGACTGTGAGTGTAGAAGCGATTCCGATCAGCAGTAGCTTAGAAGAAGACAAACGCACAGAACTTCGGAAGATTATAACCACCTACCAAGATGTATTCTCTGAGATACCGGGAAAGGCAAATCTGTTGGAATGCCGACTTCAATTGACGACCTCTGAACCGATCAACACACCGCAGTATCCTTTGCCGTTGGCCATGAAGGAAGTGGTAGAACAAGAAGTTCAGGACATGTTAATACTGGGTGTGATTGAGCGATCCGATTCGCCCTACAATTCGTCCTTGGTACTTATTAAGAAGCCGGCTAACACCTATCGCACATGCGTCGACTTCCGTCGCATCAACGAGATACTGGTTTCCGACGCTGAACCCATACCTTGGACCGACCTAATGCTTACAGAGGTGGGCACAAAGAGATACTTCTCAAAGTTTGATCTCACAAAGGGGTATTGGCAAGTCCCACTTGACCGGACATCGAGGCCAGTAACGGCATTCTCAACGCAATCCGGTCATTTCCAATTTAAATACATGCCGTTTGGCATAAAGACAGCTTCTGCGGTGTTTACGCGTCTAATGAGAACACTCCTACAGGGCCTTGAAAATGTAGTCCACTACATCAATGACGTTCTCATAGCCACGAACACCTGGGAAGAGCACATAGACACCTGGAAAAGCTTGTTGCAGAAAGTACGGGAGTCTGGCTTAACCATCAAGCCTCCGAAGTGCGAAATTGCTGTGGAGTCGATAGTCTTCTTGGGACATCGTCTAGGAGGCGGGACAATTCAACCTGTGGAAACTACGGTTTTGAAGATAGCCAGTGCACCTCTACCTGACACCAAGAAGCAACTCCGATCTTTTCTGGGACTAGCTGGGTATTACCGAAATTTAATACCTCGCTATGCGGAGAAAGCACAGCCTTTAACTCAGCTAACCAGAAAAATGGAGAAAAACAAGATTTGTTGGACTCCTGAAACAGAAGGAGCATTTGAAACGCTGAAGCAAGCCCTTGCTTCTGGGCCGATCGTGAAGGCACTAGACCCAAAACGTGTGTTCATACTCCGTACAGGCGCATCTGACACATGCATCGGTGCAGTCCTCATGCAAGAACACGAGGGGCTGTTGCACCCAGTGTCGTATGCCAGCCGCCAGCTGTTGCCTCGGGAGCAGAATTACTCTACTATCGAACGAGAATGCTTAGCGCTAGTATTGGCGGTAGAAACATTTCATATTTTTTGTACGGAGTACAGTTTATCGTACAGACAGATCTTCAACCGCTAAAATACTTAGCGAAGGCAAAATACCTGAACAGTAGGTTGCTAAGGTGGAGTCTAGTACTACAAGAGTACACTTTTCATATTCAACATATCAAAGGTTCTGAAAACGCAGGTGCCGACTACAAGAGCAGGTTGCGGCCATAGATACGAATTCAGGTGTTGCTAAAGATGGGAGGCAAAGCATTTCAACCAACCATCGGAACATTGTTTACCATATGTGGATTTTTTTCTGTAAGTATGCTCCTTAAGACTTGTTGCAGTGATACCAGTGTGCATGTGTTCATGCGAACTCCAAGAACGTATCCTGTGTGGTGAAACACGCATCCGGCAGTTTCTTCCGTTGGGAAAAAACTTTTCTTCGAAAAAGGGGCATGTTGTGATAACTGAAGTGCGCGTTTCGTTAAGTGCGCGAGTGCAACCAGTGTTCGGTTTAAAATGTGCGCGAGTGCACCGGCATAGGAAAGAAGGCGACGACGACCGATGGTGTGGACGCGCGCTTTCGCGATGTATTCGGTGAGAAAGACGATGGGCAGACGAGGCGCGTGAAGTTCGGACCAATGAGAGGCCCCCACGCTGGTTTGGAAGAAGCCCGAACGAAGAACGGGGCAGACGTGGCCGGGACGCGACGGAGGCAAGCAGGCTACCAGGGCGCGGAGGTGGCGGCCGAGTTCCTGAGGCAAGGCTGCTGCGGGCTCCCACCTGGTCGGGCACCCGAGCATCATCTATCGTCTGGCGTTGGCCAGGCCGCTCGTCGTCTGGCGTTGGCCAGGCTGCTCGTCGTTTGGCGTTGGCCAGGCTTCTCACCATCTGGCTTTGGCCAGGCTCGTCCCGTTTCCAGAGCTACGTCCCAGCGTCGGAGTACGAACGCTGAGAGGTCACTGACCTTGGTGCGCCCGGAGTTACCTTCAACCACGAGCAACGCTTGGACCTCTGATCTACCTTGTCTGCACCCCATCGCATCAACCCTCGCCGTATACAAGAGTGCCGCGACCGAACGGTGACAGTCGCTTTCGCTATTGCGGAACTTATGCATCCTTAGCATTTCGCGGTCATTAGGTTAACTTCTCCTCGAATTTGTGTGCTTTGTTTGTTTTTCCTCTTATTCCTTTCTCTTTATCTAGTTTATTGAAAATATATTTAGTTGTTTTTCTTGTGTGCATAAACGGTATCGTGTTCTCTTTACCGATGTGGGTTTTCTCATCGGTTTGTATGCACAAGAACCTACACAAGAGCTTGTGGGCTGACTAGCCACGTGACTATTGGCGTCCGCTACGACAGGACGAGATTGTTTATGCAATTAAGGTTTGTACAGAAGGAGAGAAAA
Organism: Rhipicephalus annulatus; assembly: GCA_013436015.1. Taxonomy (NCBI): domain Eukaryota; kingdom Metazoa; phylum Arthropoda; class Arachnida; order Ixodida; family Ixodidae; genus Rhipicephalus; species Rhipicephalus annulatus. Next base: position 796,290 of record WOVY01011207.1, on the reverse strand, counting down.
TGACTACGTCTGATTTAACGGCGTAGTCATTTCGCGCACGAGAGCTCGTGCACAAGCGCTCGTGCAGGTTCTTGTGCACGAGAGCTTGTGGGCGTAACCCACAAGCTGTCGTGCACAAGAACCTGCACGAGAGCTTGTGGGTTGACTAGTCTCGTGACAGACACACACTCTTGCCTTTAGCTCGAGCCTTCACCCCTCAGGTGGAAATCCTCTTCTTCTCCTCCTTTGTCACGGAAGACAAAAGGCTTCGCCCACAAGGCGCAACACCCTACGCACTCTGGCGCACACTTTCTTTTTCTCCTGCTTTGTCACTAAGAACAAAACCTTCAGCGACAAACGCGGCGGAATACACTACGCACACTGGCGTAAACTTCCTTCTTCTGCTGATCTCTCATCTCGGCTGCTCAGTTAGATACCTTCCGCGCGAGATTCCAGAAAGTTTTCATCATTTCACCGCCGCGATACGCAGCGAAGGCTGGAGGAAAGGGCGAGACGATACGGGGGCCGTCCGTGACGAATGACTCGACCCGGCATCACCAGGCCCCTTTCTATCGAGAAATTTCCAGGGCATGCTCGGCCGCCGATGCGAGGAGGTTTCGTCGGCGAACCCACGCTTCCGAGGGGAGAAGGTCGCTCGCCCGGGGTGTCTTTGGATGCTTGTTTTCTTTTTTTTATCGTTGACCTCTCGGCGCTTCGTCGCAAAAATTTGGCAGCGCGCCCTTTTTTAAGCGCTCGGTTTGTGACAGTCAGCGTATACAAAGATGTAGAAAACTGGTTAGATCACTATGACCGTGTTGCGAAGAACAACCAGTGGTCTGCTCAGGAAAAGCTCGGCCGGGCGTACTTCTATCTTGATGACAGCGCTCGCAGTTGGTACGAGAACAGAGAAGGCAGCCTGTCCACATGGACCGACTTTTACCAGCAGATGGTTGAAACTTTTGCTAATGTCGACAGACGTGACCGCGCCCATGAACTACTAGAGCTAAGGGTCCAAAAACCCAATGAAACGGTCGCCATGTTCACCAAAGACATGACACGTTTGTTTCGGAGGGCTGACTCGCAGATGACCGAAGATAGGAAGTTGCGAAGATAGTCATGTGCGGCGTGAAAGAGCAGCTGTTCGCCGGACTTCTGCGCGACCCACCAAGCACAGTAAAGAACTTCATCAAAGAAGTGCCGGCTGTCGAGCGGGCACTTCACCAATGCTGCCGACAATATGACCGCTTGTGCAGCAGCCCCCAAATTCAGGCCACCATTGTGAAGTTTGACAATCATAGCACCTTGCGTGACATAATTAGAGATTTTTCGTTAAGAACTGCACAGGTTGCGGCCTCCGGTAGTGCACACCGGAGGCCGCAACCGGAGGGCGGAGGCCGCAACGGAGGTCGCTCAAGTCATCCGCGAAGAAATACGCCAAGCATTCTCGACAGCGGATCCTCCCCCGAGCAACGTACCATGACGTACGCCGCCGCCCTTCAAAGCTCCCCACCCACTCCGCCTTCATACTACCCGCCACCGGCAACCGTTCCTTGGTCACCACCACAGGGGGAGACATTGTGGCGCCCACCCATTCAGCCCCCATACGACCAGTCGCCTTCTGGCCTGCCATGGCCTTCGTCACGTGAGGATTCGTAACGGCATCCTCTGCTACGCCGTACAGACACCTGGTGCACTGTCAACAGGCGTCCACTCTGTTTCAACTGCGGAGGTGTAGGCCACATAGCCCGTTAATGCTGGCACCGCGCCGATCCGTTTCGCCCTCTCAGACCATGGTTTGACAGTCCACATGCCAACGACTACGTACCCCGCCATGGCGCCAGGGACCTCGGGTACCTCGACCCCCCTTCGACGGCCACCGTAACGATCATGACGCGATTATACCTGATTACCAGCCGGGCTTCAGGCATCGACCACGCTCTCCTTCTCCTGTCCAGTCAACTTCGTTGCAGCGCCTCACTTTTGCCGACACCAGAGGAGCGAGGTCACCCAGCCTACACCGGGGAAACTGAAGGCGGTGACCTCAGGGGGTAAAATTGCAGGCTGTCAAAACTAAGAAAAAAAGCCCCTGTACTCCCACCTCAGGACGCTGTACTGTAAAGCCGTTAAGACGTAATAGCGACGAAACTGTTACCCCAGGCCTTACCGTTCTTGTGGACGGACAGCAAGTCAGAGCTTTAGTCGACACCGGGGCCGACTTCTCTATTAGTAGTGATGACCTTGCCGTACACAACAAGAAACTAAAGACAGCGTGGACGGCACCTCACATAAGGAGAGCAGGTGGCAAATTACTGATTCCTGTCGGAATGTGCACAGCAAGGCTCGAAATTGGTGGCTCTGCTTTCGTGACGACGTTCGTCGTTCTCGGTTCATGCTGTAAAGACCTGATTATCGGAATGAATTTCTTGAGAGAACATGGCGCCATCATCAACGTCCCTGACAGTGTCATTCCGTTTCGCAACAACAGCCGTGCTTCAGTTGATTGTTCAGAGCCGAGACATGCGTCTCGTTCGGAGCCTTTAGGTCTGACGGATGACGATGTGGTCGTCCCGTCACGATCGTGTATGCTTGTTTTGGTGGCAGGGGATCAGCCGTTTGACGGCGACGGTATTGCCAACCAAATAAGCTCGCTGGTTTTAAGATACGGTATTTCAGTTGCTCGAAGTTTTGTCACTGTCACTGCGGGACGCACAAACGTGCTGCTCACTAACTTCAGTGCTGAGTGCCGACACCTCCCGGACGGTACAACCGTCGCTTATTTTGACAATACTGCAGAAATACAAAGCAGTTTATCGGCACTAGACGAAGCACCTCAAGAAGAATCAGTACCTAATCTTGACTTTGGTACTACGTTGTCAAGGGACGAGCAAACGAGACTTCTTGAGCTGCTAGCTGAATTCCAAGACTGCTTTTCTTCGACGTCATGGGTCAGTCGAACACCGCTAACAAAGCAACAAATATATACCCACGAGGCAGCAAAGCCTATACGCCAGAATCCTTTTCATGTGGCTCCAAAGGAACGGGAAGTGATACTACAACAAGTCGCTAAAATGCGTGAAGATGATGTGATTCAGCCATCACAGAGCCCGTGGGCATCGCCTGTAGTACTAGGTAAGAAAAAGGACGGTACTCTGCGTTTTTGTGTGGACTACAGGAAGCTGAATCAAGTGACCAAGAAAGATGTGTATCCGATTCCACGTATCAATGACTCCCTCGGTAGGCTTCGAAACGCTCGCAACTTTCCGTCAATGGACCTGAGAAGCGGATATTGGCAGATCGAGGTTGACCCAAGATATCGGGAAAAAACCGCTTTTGTAACGTCGGCTGGTTTATATGAAGTAAAAGTTCTGCCCTTCGGTCTGTGCTTAGCACCCGCTACTTTTCAAAGGCACATGGACACTGTACTTTCAGGATTAAAATGGAAGACCTGTTTAGTTTATCTAGATTACGTCATAATGTTTTCCCCAACTTTTGACGAGCATGTCAGGATACTAGAAGTTGTTTTACGAGCCATACGCTCCGCGGGCCTCACATTGAAACCAGATAAATGCCAATTTTGTTTTGAAGAACTGCTGTTTCTTAGACATGTCGTCAGCTGCACCGGCATTCTGTCTGATCCCGGAAAACTTGCGGCCATAGCACAGTTCCCAGTACCGTCCGCTAAGAGAGCTGTCAGGCGCTTTCTAGCGACAAGACTACGACGCAGGCGGCTACAATGCTCGCCATAGAACATTAACGTACAAAATGGGAGACAGAGTGTGGGTTTGGACACCCGCACGAAAACATGGACTGTCCGAGAAGCTGCAAAGGCGATATTTCAGGCCATACCGAGTATCGCGCCAGCTAAGTGACGTCACCTACGAGGTCGTCTCCGACAGCCCCCACTGCCAGAGGCGTCGCCAGCGCCAGCCAGAACTTGTGCATGTATTGCGTATGAAGCCGTATGTGAGCGACTGACTGCACATTAAAAAAATACGGTGGGTCTGAATCAGCATCGGGGCGATTCTCCCATAAGGAGGGGCAAGTGACACGTGTGTATATGTAAAAGAACAATGCTAGGAATGTTTTGTAGATTCCAGCTAGTGGGTCAGGCGGTTTTCGGGACGGCAACGAAGCAGGCATCGGGCTGTACAGCTGATTGATTTATTGATATGTGGGGTTTAACGTCCCAAAACCACTATATGATTATGAGAGACGCCGTAGTGGAGGGCTCCGGAAATTTAGACCACCTGGGGTTCTTTAACGTGCACCCAAATCTGAGTACACGGGCCTACAACATTTCCGCCTCCATCGGAAATGCAGCCGCCGCAGCCGGGATTTGAACCCGCGACCTGCGGGTCAGCAGACGAGTACCTTAGCCACTAGACCACCGCGGCGGGGCTGGCTGTACAGCTGTATATCACGGCAATAAGATAACAAAAATCAGCAATCTCCACTGATACGATAAAAAAAGTAACTACATGGACAGACTATAACCACCTCATGTTTCCATGGCAACCCCACTGGAGTCAGTCCAGAAAGCTCGAAGTCTTAATTACTAAATTTCGATGACGTGTCCCCCCCCCTGAACCTGTATCTACACAGAGCTGGTCAGACAACATCACCCCTCGGCGCATTCTGCGAAGAAATGGAATCACTAGATCATTATTTTTTGTATTGTCGCCGCTTCGATATACTTAGAAGAAGGTTACTAGTTATGCCATTTCTGAAAATAGGCGTTAGATTGACGGCGGAAACGGCGCTAAGCTTTGGTGCCTCAGTTTTGGGACATTGCCACAGGGATGCTTTCAATGCCGTTTGCGATTATATTCAGGCAACAAAGCGTATACCTTTGTGATCTTCAATCAAAAAAATTATTTATTATTCCCCAGGGCAGAGTGAAGTAAACGCAGCTGAGTGGTAATCATAACACCTGAAATCTCAAAATTGCTCAACTTGATTTTTTTTCGTTTGCTCTTTTTATGTTGCTTTTTTACATTAGTCTTATTATAATACCAATTATTACACATAGTTAAAATGATCACAGAAAAACTGCACTACACTTTCTTGGCCAATCCCCCTGAGTGGGTATGAGCCAACATCCCAGGGAAACAAAACAAAAACAAAGCTGTACAGCTGATCCTGAACACGCTCTTTTCGCTGCCGTAAGCTGCTGTCATCTTTTTTCACGTTGCACTGCGGCAATATTTTATTCTTGCAAGAAAGTTTTAGTCATGTGTAGTCGGCTGTTTTCTTAGCTTGTCATCTGTCCACCCACGATGAATATGTCAAATATAATATATATTCTTTATGACACTTATTCCGCTTAATGACCTGGCTATGCTGACATAAAGCATGACTTCTTTTTCCAAATAAAGCCTCCTGGTGCTTCTATATTATAACGATCAACATAGTGAAGACTGGTTAGCACCCGTGTCCTCTACTGTGCTCCTTCGTCCTTGTGTCTTAGATTTTCCACAATCTTACCGGTTGTTATCAAACAACAGATCAGCGGTGTAGTCATAGCCTGGCGAGTTCATACATTATAGAAAAGGGTGTACTTGATTTTACACTAATCGTAATTGGTTTTAATATGGTAAATTTGTGAAGGTATTTCCAGAGAAAAAATATTTATAATAGGAAGCTCTGTCCAATATCAGTTTGCAATGCTTGGCCAGAACAAAAAGTAGTTGCACTTATGTCCGTGGTATCTTTTTGCTGAGTATACAACTTGCATTGCTCTTTTCATCTCTATGCATGAGTTGAATAAAGCAAAATAAAAGCGGTGATAGTTCAAGGAGACAAACATCACAACTATTGCATTGTGGTTATTGTTTGATTTATATGTGGGATTTAACGTCCCAACACCAACATAAATTATGAGAGACGCCGTAGTGAAGGGAACGATAATTACGACCACCTGATTTTTTTAACGTGCACCCAAATCTGATCGTGCTTAATGTGCCAGTGAAAATTTGAAAATTAAAGGTGAGCACAAAATGTGAGAAGGAAAGAACCTATTCAGGCCAGCTACAGCCTACAACCACAAAAGAGTCACTTACAGGGACAGGAACAGTGACAGCACACTGTTCCTGTCACTGTTCGTGAGCAACGAACAGTGACAGCACAAAATCAATCCAATTGCGAGCTTTTTGCTGGTTGTCATAGCGACTAAATGTTGCCGTGAAAAGACCCTTCAAGTTCGAAGCTTGCCATAGAAGTACAAAAAAACTGCGACGTACCTGCACAAAGACTGAACGGAACGGCACTTCCGCGAGACCACTAAAGGAGCGAGTGTTATCGCCTTTCCTGTCCGTCCTACTGAGGGTGAATGACAAAAAAGCAACTATTCTAAATACCTGAACACAGAGTGGGAGACTGATACATTGTCGTCTGAAATGAAGAGAGACAAATTGAGAGGACACTGAATGAGCGCGCGTGTCTTTCGGGCCAAAATGGAGAACGCCTTTCGATTCACCCTTTCATTAGGGCGTCCGCCATCCAGTCCAGTTGCCTCTAGCGTTTTTCATCAGGTAATAGAGACGGGTAAGGAGGAGGAAGGGGCTAAGGGAAGCTTATACAGCGTTACTGCGGCTGGTGGTGATGTGGGCAGGCGTGGATACATATCAGCCTCGTCACTCGTGGACCGCTGATTAATAAGCAGATAAGCCTGACAAATGGTAGTGTCAGATTCTTCCTAGCGAGCTGCCGAGCCTCGACCTACACTGATGTGTTTTCTCGGCTTGTACCCTATCATCAGCGACTGTGCTCTCTCTCTCCTCACAAGTTCATCACCAAAAGCTAGATCGGCACCTTTTCGCCGACTGGGCGTTTTAGGTTACCATTGCGTGCTGGAAACAATATCACAAAGAACTGCTGTCGCCACAGAACACATGCACCTTAATTGTTGCTGATGTGGTCCACAATTACTGGTCGTTGTGTTTATTTTGATTTGTCAACAAGCATTTAAAACAGTTTTCTAGATTGTTTTATATGGATCCACTTATTTAAAGCAGACACGAATGAAAAAAAGCATGAAAACTACCAATTCTTCAGGGACGAAGACTTCACTCTATCTGGTGATGGTGGCGCCATTGCTTTCGATTTTTAGTCAGACGCACACAAAATCTATTGAAACTTACAAGTTTTTTACGCATCAAACCATACCTTTTCTGACCACCGCCAGGATACCCATACTCTACACGAAAAAGCCTTGACTGGGAAGTTTTTATTTTTTCGAAAGAAAGCTCCCTGGTGATGTAGGTCTTTGTGCTAATACCAATGACTGCCACCTTTCACCGCATTAGTCGAAGAGGTCTTTCTAACATTATCTTAAAGAACAGGATATGGAAATAAATAGGAAGTTAGCATTGACGAAGAAAAAGAAGGAGAATTAAGCAACGGATTGTGGGGACGCGAGGTTACTCAGGATGGGAAAAGGAGTACAATAATCAGTAGGCAAACAGTGAAAACTGAAATTAAATAAGAAGACAAATGAAACATTTAAAATGAGCACAACATAAGAAATATATAGCTGCAGGTTACTTGCATTAGACGGCAACTGGCAGCAGAAGGACATTCGGAGAAATGGCGACAAGGTCATTACCGATTATCAAAAAGTTGATGCCTCGACAATTATTAGGTGAACCAGATACGCCCCTAATGCAACAATTAAACACCTATTTACTAAATTTAAAGCAACATTTGCTATTCCGCAACTGTATATACAGCTTCGCCTACATAGATATCCTTGCACTAGCACTACTCGTGAAAACTCGCGTCTAAATGTGGGAATCCGTGATTAACAGGCGAGTAACGTCACGTTCAAGTTACCTATTCACTAGACAGTGACTAACGCCGATTGTTTCCTACCGGTGTTACGTCGTGCATCACGAAGGTGTAGCGCCCAACGTCTCTGAAGACGTTTCATGAACCCGGCATAATGAGACGCCAGATGACTCCAGGGGCACCACTGAGTCTGCCAAGCGAATGTGGCAGAGCTCGCATCGCCACCCAATGACCTATTCACTTCAACGTTCATAAAACGTGGCAAACAGTCTCTAACTGCAATTCTAAACCTCGCTTCATAGTGGACCACTAGTAGTGGCGCTTGGTGGCTGATCAGAGAGACGAGAGTTCAATCCCGGCTGTGGCGTTGGATTGGGATGAAGGCTAAATTTTAGAGGCCCCCGTACTTAATTTCAGAAAAGAAACAGTAAAGAAGCAAATGCGAAGACGTTAACCGGTTTAGGACGACCCGCTCACTCCCATACGCGTAGGCACAGGAAAGAGGAATTGACAAATAAACAAAAAACATATGGTAACACGGCACATGCAGTCAATCAGTCACGATGCGTCACACTTGCGTGGTACGTGACATCACACTCAGAGCTATTTGTCTAATTTTATTTTTTATAAACGTCAGCAGGGCCTTCATCTCACTCAGCTGCAATGTCTTCTATCGAAGACATGTAAGAACGGCTTCAACACAGATTGGCCTGTTAAAGTGCCCAAGAATAGACACCAATGGCGGCCTATAAACAATCTATAGCCGACAGTCGCACAGAACGCACTCTAGCGCATATTCGCTGCGATAAGAATCGCAAATAGCTTTGTCAGCCATTTACATGTGGAAAGAACAAAATTTCTTGGCCACTCTAAGCTATACACTCAGGCAGAGTGGCATCTTATTGGCCGAGACCAGTTAACATACAGAGACGCGCCAAAGAGGCGACACGTGGTGCTGACGATTTTTTTGGTGCGTGTGACTTTTCGTGTGCACCACAGACAAAGCGTAATATTTTGTGCAATCACTAAAAGTCTGCTACAGTGTCAGACCTTTACAGTTACATAGACTCTTCCCGTGAGTTACAAAGCCTAACTTAGTGGCATTATCAGCATGTTCGTTTTGTATGGCGCCGCAGTGATGTAGCGGCCACTGAAAAATCACATGGTGCCCTTGCCTACTTGGCGTACAGAGAAGACATCTTAACCTGAATATGAGCTATTTGTATGGCCCGGGATGCCGAGGTGATAGCACATATTGTAAGGCAGCCTCGAGTAGCGGAATATGTGCAATGGTTGAAGTGGCTCCCGATAGAGTAGACGAAATGAAGCTCACATAGCAGCTAGTGTTGGAGCTGTCAGTATCATGAAGTGGTCAGCTCTAAAATTTATGGTACTAGCTCTTGCTATACGAGAACTGCTGCGCAGGACGAAAACTGGAGATTTGTGGTACCATTTGCTTGTATATGCAAACTCTCAGCACACCTTTCTTGCGTGAAATTTGTTGTGAAATGTGGCTGAAGGGCACCGCTTTCCAGTTATGTAGCAAAACTAGCTAAATGGCAACACGCGGATTATGTTGAAAACATACCTTTCCTCGAACCGTTGCTGAAAACGCGGAACTATATGTGATGAAATGTGGTATATATTAGAGGTAGAGACGTAACGCCGAAATATATTCTAGGAACCTTGCCGGATCCCCCATTTCTCATTTATCCGACCGCAACTGGCGCTCCAAGGTTCTTAATTGATTGTAAGTCACCCGCCGTCTCAACTCAACCTATATTTTTATATTTAATTTAAAATAGTGCACCAGAAATTGTGGAACCACGTATTTTCCACTGTCTGGCACATCTGGTTTTACCCAATCTTCATCAAGTGCATTGCACGAGACTTCCGCTGTCTGGGATTTCAGTTTGAACTCAATCTTCATCAAGCGCAGCGCATCAGCAGCCGAACGTCCTCGATATACTTTTTCAAGATTTTTCGAACTGCCTAAGGCCTCTTATGGTAGTGTATATTATATATATTTTTGTTTGTTTCTTGTGGGATGCCACGATAGGCTTACTGGCTTGCGTTAGTACCTGTGGCTGATGAAGATGGACTACACGGAGTTGTTGGTCATTAGGTTGCCGGGTGTCTAGACGGGCAGTCACACTATAATAGATCAATTTAGGTCAAATTCTATCCTGTCATCCTTCTGAGCACGTGTCAGGTTAACATTTTTCTAAAATAAGAAAGTATTGCTTGTTTCATGAATTTCGGAGCAACCATACTCCGTGCAAAGACACGTAGTTGCAGTGCCATATTATAGTTATTGGCGTTTCATAAAAATATTTCACTCTAATATTCACGTATCAATATGTGTTACTTACATATGGTAAAAGGAATGCTAAATCTCGTTATTTACTAAACAAAACATTGAAAATTCATTACATTGAGCTGTTTGTAATGAATGAGATATCTTAGATGCAGAAGAAAGAGGAGAAAAAAAAACAGATCCTTCCTTGTAGGGGGACAGTTCCTCTAACAACCCCGAATTGCCAACAAACGAAGCGGAATAAACTCGCAGTGCCCTAACCCCTTTCGCATTTGAGTGTCGGGAGCGATTTTCCTGGACCCGTAATTGAAGGCGTGCGAGAAATTGCTCTTCCGATTCGAGAAGACGGAGGCGCTAATGTTCGCTGCACTCTCACAGATGAGCGATTCCAAACAAAATGACTGGTTAGACGACTTCTCTTTAGAGAATCTAAACTTGGCAGCGTGCCAATGAAGAGATTCAGACGCATACATCTCTTGTTATCAGCCACACTAAGCGGAGTGTTTTCGGCAGGCTCCTCAAGGCCCTCAAAGTGTACTTATTGTAGCTCAGTCGTCTGAATGTCGTGATTGGGCCAGGTAGGTAACGCTTTATTTATTTGGCGTACGATGCACAAAAGCTCACCGGGGCGCTTATGCGTTCTTCTGAATTGACGGGAAAGACAACACCAGTCATCGCACGTCAAAATGACACGTCGAAACCTATTGATTATGGCATGCGTGTAATGTAAAGCATGGCTGCATGCTATACGCTTATAGCGCGCTCACAGCCGTTTAGACGGCTTCACATATACCAAATTTGGTATTACGTGACGTCATTAGACGACAAAAGTGAAGGGCGTCTAGACATAATAATCGCCGCATGCGTCTAATGTAAAACATGACTTTATGCTACACGCTTATAACGCGCTCGCAGCCGTTTCGTTAGCTTCATATTGACTAATTTAGGTATGATGGGACGTGAATACACGACGAACGAAAATTCCAGGTGCAAACACATTAATTATGACACGGAAGTCATGTACGGCAAAACTCACGTTTGCCTAGTAACGTTGTGTTGATTTAAAGTGACATATCAACCTTCCCCATTCGTTCTTCGCATTTTATTTATACCAACTGTACGCGGGATCTGCCTATTCTTTAACAAACGTTTGTGGATAGCCAAAAGAAGCGTGCACATTTCCAACCCACGCAAACTAATAACTTGCCCTGACTTTTTTCGAGCTTTTCGTTGCGATTGCGTTCATTGCGTTTTGTATTGTAGTATTAGCAAACTTATAAATCATACTTTCATGCGTAATATTTTATTATTAATGTGAGATTTTTTGAAAATGTTGCTTTAGGCGTTCTCAAAGTCTGTGAGGCGGTAACGCACATGCTGTCGCCCCAGTGCCCTCTAACAAACAGAAACAAAACTAACTGAGTGTAGGTAACATAGAACAACATATACCAAACAACATCACAATTGCCTATTTTTTTCTTATGTACAATTCATTTTTTCTTTATTTATTAAAGCTATGGAAGAAGCAACCCCAATAGAAACGCATCAAAAAAGGTGCCTACGACGAAGGAGTCAGCTCCAATATCAATCGACGTAATTTGCCCTATGTTTGTGTCCAAAAGTAGAACAATACAATAACAAATATATGTCCTATTCCAGTCTTATAAATTATTGATCGATGACTAGTGCAATCACTGCTTGTAGTTGTCTGTACTAAAAGAGGGCTTTGCTCATCATTTCTCTTCGTAGTCAATTGATTCGAATATAACTCTCCAACCGAAATATTTAGGCCCTAAACAGGGGAGGGGGGACTTTCTATGGTCTGTGGCTGGATGTGCCAGCTTAATGAGTAACTATGGGTGGAATAGGCCTCCATCTCTTAAGAACTCGGAAAGAAGCGCTCAAATATTTTTAGTATCCCTTCAGTCGCTCAAATAATAAATAACATATTTTTATAACGTGAATGGCTGTCTTCCCAGAGTTATTCTGTTCAGAGGGCTTATGGCGGATTGTTTTTTTTTTGTTCGAGGTTAGGCACAGAAAAACAATAGTGGTCAAGGAAAGAACCCTGAGCATAAAGAAAGTTGCCTAATACCTGAGAGCTCAACTTTTGTTTTTAAAATTGTGAATAGCACTACTTGTACTTAGGGCAATTACGATAGCCTGGTGCTGTTGTTTCCGACAGCAAGACGCTGAAAGTGTAAAACAAAAAAAATTGAATTGGGATACCAGAAAACAAAAAACCAGAGAACAAATTTCCAAAAAGAGAAATTATGAAGCTGGCACGTCGCGTTGACAGTGCGTATATTTTGAGTCATGTCAAAAACAGACATAGACAAAAACGAAGAGAAAAAAAAAGGTGGAGTCGCACAAAAAGATATATGCTCTGGTTACTGGGACGCACATATCAAATGGTGCACACTACAAAGAGCACTCTGCAGTTGATGCTCTAAAGATAAAAGCAGAAGACTTTTTAGGAGTCCTTCATTCGCTCTTTGTTGTTTAGTCGCTGGCTTGTTGTAATGAAAAATATATGATACAACTGTCTTAACGTAAAAACCACAGTATCACGGGAGCATAACATCAAGCAACTGCGGCAGAATCTAACTAACTTTCGAAATTCTCCACAGAAATAAAATACTATACAAAATCTCTGCTTTGTCCGCTAGTCTAACACGTTTACAGCCTCTGATACCAAAGCAAAAAATACGAGTATTTGTCAGCGTGCACAATGACGTGATAGTCATTTATTGTAGTGTGTTTTGGACTCAAGCTGAAAGTTTTGATGCTACGTTCATGGCACGTTAATGGCATCGTCAGAGCACCGAGGCATGAATTCCGGAAAGGCAATTCACTGAAATTACGGCAAGGCGAAGTACCGTGGGTTTTTCCTTTCTACCCATAGGACTGAGTGAATTTGTGAAGTTGAAGCAAATTGTTCTGTTTTTTCACTTGGCCTTTTATTGTTTTGGTTCTCTTTTGTATTTTTAGAAAAAATATCATATTTTAAAGCAGAGTTAGAGCGGAAAAGCAGCAAAAACTTCAAAAAGCTTGTTTACGCTTAAGTATACTAAAAATAGTACCGGTTCTTTACAGGTCCTCCGGGCGAAGAAAAGAAGCAACTTTGGGAAACTCACTCATTTAGTATATTTTAAACAGACTGTTGAACATGCCTACTGCATAAAAGTACATGTTTTGCATATAAAAGTCTAACTGCCTCTCTCTTCTTGTTTGACCTTTACATGGCGGTGGGACCAATGAGTACAACCATTCTTTGCTTATTTACTCATGATAGCTCTGGCATGACAGCTCTGGCAAGTTAGTTTTTTTTCTCATTTTTTGCTGGTTTGCACAATCTCCTTTACAATATCATGCAAAGTACCTTTCAGAGTGCTCACAATCGATGACAAAAAAATGGTAACTAATTGGTTGGCGCCAAATAGTTCTGTTAATAAAAACACATCGTATATGATAAACGACGTGGTTGTTCAGAGGCACACAACAAATCTTATTACTATACATGCGTCAACAGACAGTGATAATAAATACTAAAGCAACTGTTTGTTTCCTGAGCAGATGTATATTATAACTTTTGTCATCATAACGACCGAACAATTTTTCGCCCATAATATTTTGAGAAGTATATCCCACACTAAGTTGTGTCACGTTCTGGCATATTCACAAAGTTGAGTCATAATATTGAAAGATGTTATCAAACACGAAACAAAAAAAGGGCATGAAGTCCTCGTTAGTTTTGTGGTGTTCTTGTTTAATATTGTTCAACTGAAGGCCAAGGTAGATGTCAACAATAATTTTTCGTCAAGTAGCTATGTAAATCACATCTGCATACAATAAATATTTAACACAGACACTTGACCTGATATAGTTTTCTCTGAAAGGATGAATACGTGGCCTGTTTTACGTGCAAAATAAATTTCGGTAAAATGGAGGAACATCGGGAAAGTACATGAACAATATTGTAAATCAACGGCACTTCATGGCCTTCTTTTTTTTGCCCCCATTTTCCCGAAATGGGTATGGCGCCACAGGTTGATTGATTGATTGATTGATTGATTGATTGATTGATTGATATGCGGTGTTTAACGTCCCAAAACCACCATATGATTATGAGAGACGCCGTAGTGAAGGGCTCCGGAAATGGCGCCAGAGCTAGGCAGACTGAAATAAACCTGCAAGCAAGATGTATGCACGAGCCCCGCCGTGGTGGTATAGTGACTAAGGTGCTCGGCTACTGACTTGCAGGTCGCGGGATCGAATCCAGGCTGCCGCAGCTGCATTTACGATGGAGGCGGAAACGTTGTAGGCCCGTGTGCTCAGATTCGGGTGCACGTTAAAAGCCCCTGGTGGTCGAAATTTCCGGAGCCCTCCACTACGGCGTCTCTCATAAATCATGAGATGGTTTTGGGACGTTAAACCCCACAAATCAATCAAGATGTATGCACAATTTCCAGAGGAATGTACAACGGGTAAACATGGTTATGTAAGCGAAAAAAAAGTAATGACCAAAATGTCCTTTTAGCGCTTTTTATTCCCGGAATAAGGTATTCGTTTGAGTCAATACACGTATGGGATGGTTTTAAAGTATCTTTTTTGTGTGTAAAATTCATGTGAACGAGGCGATCCTATAGGTTCATTGCTTCATTTCATGTTTCAGTAATCCAGTGCAGATTTTCAGAAAAAGTGGAAAGCTATCTACTGGCACATTGTATGCCTAGTGGCAATCGATTTCATGCAAAACAATTGGCGACTAGCAGCCGCCATTTTTTTTCTTTTTTGATGAGCCAGGCAATACGAGATAGAACGAGGTCATTGTATAAGTTGAGCAGATTTCGGAGCATGTACAGTTCGTTCATGCCACAGAAGTAGCTTAATGCCTTGGAGTTTTTTTTGAGAAATAAATAGTACAGCCATTATTATCGATAAACTTTATTGGTTTCATAGGCGTGATAAATTTTTCGTATGGTAATTTCGCAGTTCCCATATTGAAGTTTTCTCCTTTTGGGATACTTGTAGGCTAATTTTGTAGTTCTGTTCCTCCTGGCTAAGCAGTCATAAACCTGCATTGTGTTTCAAATAAATTGAAGAAATGATTATTAGAAGAAAACCGCTCTATCTTGAGAAATGTTTCATTTTAAAAATCTTTCTTGAGTATTGCAGCCAAATTACTGGTATATGCCAGCTTTGTTAACAAACAGTCACTTTCATATCCACTGGACTATCCTTTGTAGTATGTTTACATGAAATACTTCCTACCTAATGGAAATAAATAAAAAAACTGGTAATAGACGTGCAAACACAACTCGTGAATAATCGTCAAGAGCCATATATCCGCTGTATGTAGCAATGCATGTTATAGAGAACAATCATAAGGCACATCGGTACATTCTATAAACACACAAGCACACCACTGAAGTATGCAGAGTGGCAAAAGCATTCTTGTAGCATGGTGCAAATGTGTAGCACAATAAAATTGTTTATGTAGCATCGAATTTGGAATTCTTCGTCTAGAAAATGACCTACATTAAGGTGTTCCTCGGTCAGAACGTGAAGCTTATGTGTACTGACGTTACATGAAAACATTCAAGCAGTAGTTATCGTCTCAATTTCGGCTTTCGTTAAATGCAAAAGCTCAGTGCCGGATTATGGCTCAGCGAAACACGCAGTAGTATATTAGGTACACAACAATAAAAATAAATAAATAAAAAGACCACTAAACAAATAGGTATATGTACGTTGGAATAGCTAATAGTGCATGGCTAATAGCAAGAACAGCACAAATATAAAACATCACGTGGATTACGTATTATATGAGGTGTATGTAGTGATCACTCCACAGAAAAAAATCTGTCTCATGGAAGCTCATGTGCCTGAAATGAAGATTTCTCAATATATAACTTGATTTATTTTGCAAACCAGTTGAATTCGCGTAAAAAATTCACAAAAGTTCTGCAGGAATTTCAAACTTATAATATGTGTGAGGGTTTTATACTCTGTGCGGTTTGATGGTTTACAGTTGAAGTGTGTTGCACTTCAGGTCAAAGGTTCAGCCCACTGTGCGCTTCGAAAATTTAGAGTTACAGTTCTAGTCACACCTGTCAAGGGTTCAGTAAAACAAAATCATGCATGTAGGAAGCGTTCAAAATCGCGACACACTTGGTATATTATGTGTGTGCTGTGATACAGAGCTCAAGGGTTTTTTAGCTAGCATGCTTGAAAATCCCAGTTTGTATTTTTCAGAAGCTAGGTGTTTTATACCCAACACACTCAAAGGCGAAGTGTTACAGCAACTGTATTTTTCATGAGCAATTGTTCAATATCCTAAATGGTAATGGTCAACGGTTCAATACCTCGCATGCTTGGAAGACTTCGGACACTTTGCCACTGTACAATTCGAATTTGAGGGTTTGATGCCCTATTCAGCGAGAAGCTTTGTGGTTGCAGCTGCTACATATTTTGGAGATCAATAGTTCCATACCCTTGCCTTCTTGCAAGATATGGAGTAGCAGTTGACGTAAACATTGGAGGTGTAGGGGTAAGTACCACAAATGCTCAGAAAGATGAAGTTTCGGGCCCTGGCACATATCACTTCAGTCAAGGTGTAAATATATATGCTGCTAGGCATTTCCAATGCTGTTCCGATTCCTAATGGCTAATAAAAGATATGCGTTTGGGCAGTGCCTCCTCGCTTTCGAGTCCAACCAGTGGAACTTTGGTTGGCTCAGTGCATGCTAAGATACAATGAGAGCTCAAGATGCTGAGTTGCTTCGTTATCAGTTTTCATGCATGAAATTGTAGCCAATGCACAAATACAGAGTAATATAAAACCATTTTATCCCTACATTTCTCAAGTTCGTGGGTCTTTATATAAGGGATTATTACGTTTTAAAACTACAAAGGTGTATAAAGTCAGATGAAAAAAGAAAAAAAAAATCATGACAAAGCACGAGGAATACCAGGCTACCCCAAACAGCTTTCTCGCTCTATCGTAGCACTAAATAGCCTGGAAAAGAATAATAAAATAACAAATAAAATAATGACTTATGTGCATATGCGTATAGCAGAGTTCATCACTACACTGTCAATACTGGATGATATATGCTGCAACACATGGGATTAGCCGCTTTAACATACATTGCAGTAAGAGGATCTCTCAATACAACTACGAATTCATCATCTTACACCAAAGACTATTGTTTAGGCAGTGTAGGTTTTGTACTAACAACAAATGTTATGCCTACTTTATCTTCATTCACCTGGACACCATTTTCGTTACTTAAGACGACAAAACATATCACTAATGGCACATCCTAGCCAGACCTGTCATCAATTATCATATTACGTGATCAACCTAGCTGCCATTTTATTATATAAATGATGGTCATGCGTGTATTATATAATTGTGCAGGTAATCTAAATACAGTAATTTTTAGTCTTTGAACATGCCCTTTAATTTTAATCTGGATTTTTCTCTTGCAGACGTCCCTATATTGAAGTACGTTAAACTATATCGCAGTGAAAAATTAAATGCCTTCAAGCCACGGCAGTACACCCCAATGAATTATAGTTGGGGTACATTTGTACTTTTTTAGTGTGCGAGCAATACGTTACTTGGATACAGCCGCGTATCAGAACATATATTTAAATACGACGAAGGGAATGAAAGAAACAACTTTATTGCGACATCCGGCTAGTGCTGATCCGCGGGTCAGACCACTCAGATGGAAGATTGAGGACCTTGTCTCCTAACAGCCTCTCTGGCCGGCTGGATAACCCAGGTTTGGTCTTCTAAATTAGAGCTGAGCAATGTTGTATGCTATTGCTCTTGTAGAGGTTCTGGGGAGTCTGTTTGCCTCTAGGGACACCCCCATAGCATGTGGCTTTGGGAGGCCATTTCTATTTCACAGGCTTCGCAAATAGAGTCTGGGAAAATTGCTGGAAACATTCTGTGTAACAGAGCAGGGATGGCAAAATAATTTGTTAGTAATTTGCACCAATCTCTCGCCTGTTTTCAATCTAATTTTGGGTCAGATGGAGGGGAAATCCACCTCAAGTCCCGATATGATACTTCGTGTGTTCTGCATAGCTGGCGATCCTGTCTTTTGTGAGGTGTTCGGTTTCGACAGCAAGCACATGCACCGATGATGGTACCTCTTGGGCTGCGCGGCGGGTCAAATCTCGTGACAGTGCATATGGACCGTCTCGTTCGGGTTGTAGGTGGTGGTGTTAGTGTGAACCGAGAACTAGAATACACATGTACGTTCTTTCGAGCCCATCAATTCTACGATACAATTTTAGGGCACTTTGCGAAATGTGTCCGCACGAAAAATTCTTCATCGGGACCTGCGAGTCGCTCAGAAAGGATCGATTTATATGCGAGAGTGTAACCGACACACAACAGCCATCCGCCTTACGCAGCCGACTACGCCATCCGTGCGTTTTTTTTTTCTGAGTTGTAGACAGTCATCCTTGCGCTTGGCTGCGTGATGACTACATGTTTGTTCGTTTTTGTGTTCAATAAAGCTGCGCTCTTTAGGTACTACAGGCGATCGTACCAGCTATTTTGAGCTTTTATTTGTGTTCATATATCGTCTACCATTTCCCTGTTTTCTCGTGTTTCTCTGTCACTTGTACTTCGAGGAAACCGTGACTTTTTTAGTGTCATCACTAACAGTGCGCCCGGATGCTTGCTTTTTACAAAGCTGAATGACTTTGCTGCTAAGATTTATAACAGGACCGCCTGAAGACAAGTTAGCAATGGAAGCTTTCAGGGGTGAAGCTCCTTATAGCGGCACCCGTTCGTCCCTCGTAGTCGTAGTAGTAGTGTGTAACCAGTGTTACATTTTTACCAACAAGGTGGTGGCGGTGGGAGATTTCTTTTGTGCGTTAATTAACAATAAAAAATTCGCAGCCTGCGCGTTAACTAAAAGCCGAATTCTCCTGTCTCTCATTCCCCCTTAGTAGCCATTGGCATGTACATTGAGCACTACCTGACAAGAAAGGGTTGCTACGTTATATTCGCTGGGCGTAACCTTCTTGGTTTTAGAAAAGTTTAGCGAACGTTGGACCGCAGTGCCATGAATACAGTGAACTAGTATATACCATGAACTCGAGGTGGTTAAAGGTGAGAAGTAGACACGAAGCGCAAGCCGTAAGAAAGTGTGCGTGTGCCTCCTCTCGTCCAGTCCTTGGAATGTCCACTGGATGGCGGTGTTTTTATAGGAAGAATATATGATGAAAAGATGCGAGATGGTGGTATTTGGAGTGTTGAATGGGTGGACGAACGGACACACAGACAGATGCATTGACAGACGCACGGATGGCTTCACCGACGGATTGGACGCATGAACCGACGCAGGAGCGGATGCATGGACGAACGCAGGGACGGACGCAGAGATGGACGTGCGGACGCACGAACAGACGCACGCACGGATGGGCGGACGGACGCACGGGAGACACAAAGACGCACGCATGGACGGACGGAAGCAACAACGAATGGACGAAAGGATGCTTCGCCCCACTCTCGATCATTCACTCTGTGGATATGCTGCCATTCTTTTTTTACCCAATGCTCTCTTGTGATGTGGTCGACCATCGTGTACAATCTGTGCTACGCCGTCCAAAACTGGCGTGATCTAGCCATCACTCCATGCTTTCTCATGACGCTCTAGTTGCAATCTCGCTCGTTAATTATTTCCACATTATTATGGAATAATTACCTTACAAATATTTCTACCGTACAAGTGGTTTAAATCCTGCCACTTTAATCAGCAGGCTAATGTTGTACGTAGCAGTGACACCACGTCTGATCACAACGAATTTCGTTTCGACCAAGGATAAAGGAATTTCCTCATGGCTTTAACGCGATTCTCGTGCGCGATAGCCTTGTTCAGAAAGAAAAAAAATGCTGTTTCATGGAAACGTTGTACGGTTTTTAATGGCCATGTAGATAATTAAAAGTGCGCCATAGTTTAAGTAATGTAGAGCATTTCTGCGGTGGATGAAAAAGTATAAGGCTCTCTGGCCGCGCTCGAAGCCTGTCGTCTTCTAGAAAAGAAAAAAAACGAATGCACTGAAATTTTATTTCGCGCACATCTTATGAATGACTCTTGAAAATCAGTGGTTATTGCTATTTTAAACTACATTTTTCAAGAAGGTGCGTAAACTGAGATCAGCGGTTGCGTTTTGTTTTTTTTTTCAAGCTTGGTCTACGATCTATAGCCAACCACAGCCAAAGTAGAGTGGTATTTATTTTTTGTTCTTCGTCAGCATCATGTGTGTGCTTCTTTCGTCATTAACAGCATTCATGGCGAGAACATTGATTTCCCAAGAGAAAATGTCGTGCCTTGATTCTGCGATGTGCTAAGATCGCGCACAAGTCGTGCGCTTGTTGAAGCACCGCCCACGGACGAGTAATTCAAAGAATCAAAGGAATGTATTGCACTACGGGAAATGGAAGAATTCCGCAGCGGGTGGCTGACGCCCGTGGCTATTTTCTGCATGGAAACATAAAATGTAAGTGGAACAAGTTATTATTTGAAGTATGCAACACAGCAGAAGGCTGTGTTATCGCAGGTGAGCGAGGATTTGTAGAGACGCAGCCGTATGCCACTTTGCGACGGAAAGACATTTGTCATTGCTCACACTACTGATTCGCCGTGACTACGTTCATACGGGCAGAAAGCCACGGTGAACGGGAAGCGTTAGGGAAGAAAATTAGTTTCAACTGAGATAACGTACACGTGAATGATCGTTGATTTCTTTCATGTGCGTCGTACGGAGCAGGACGCAGGCGGTACTCACATTGCATCATTAATGAAGCAAAGTCGTAATGCCATTTACTGTGCAGCTTTGTGCTTGCGTTCCTGTGTGATCTGATTCATAACTTGGCTGAGTATAGCTTGCCTACCATCGAGGTGGTATAATGAACTGAAACTAAAGTTGAAGTGTTGACTAGACGATTTGACACTGACTTGAGATAGGTAAACGTAATAATGCGAATAGTGAGCTGGAGCCGTGTCTTCAGAAGAGCGTAAAGAAATGTTCGTGCAGTCGGTGCGTGTTTATCACCTTCGTTTGTCAGTAATATTGGGCAAACGAGCATCCACGACAATAAAAACTGACATGTACAATGTGGGATCTAATATTCTCACAGTGTTGATTTTTATACATGAGTACACTGCCTTCATATAATTTCATATAGCCCCACCGCGGCGGTCTAGTGGCTAAGGTACTCGGCAGCTGACCCGCAGGGCGCGGGTTCGAAACCCAGCTGCGGCGGCTGCATTTCCGATGGAGGCAGAAATGTTGTAGGCCCGTGTGCTCAGATTTGGGTGCACGTTAAAGAACCTCAGGTGGTCTAAATTTCCGGAGCCCTTCACTACGGCGTCTCTCATAATTATATAGTGGTTTTGGGACGTTAAACCCCACATATCAATCAATCAATAGTTTTATATAGTACAGCGCTGTGTGATTGTGGCGTAATTATCATTGTACTGTGTGGTGGTTGTTTATGCTAGGATTTCAAGGGGCAGAATAATCTAAACAGGCTGATTGGCTCATGAGGAACATAAGTGTTCAAAGCACAAACAACACTAGAAAAAAAGGAAGAGATGCAGTGACAGGACCAGCACTCTTGCATGTCTAACCATCGGTACTGATCTTGTTTGCGTTAAAATTAATAGGTGTTCATATATTAGCAGTATGCTTTTTTGAACTGCATTTGCTGCCAATTTATTTCTACAAGAAAAGTAAAATAGATTCTGCTTATATAAACATGCCTTGACAAAAGTAAGATTGTGCCTTTATATCAAACACCTAATAAAGGCCTTCTAAGTGGTCACTTCCTTTTGCTTCAGTTTTCTGAATACTGCTTATGTTTATTAGTCTTTAACAAGAAGAAAATGCACGTCAAATGAGTTCTTGTCCTATTTGTGCTTCGAAAGTATTGCACTCTACTACGAAATCTTACCTTACATATATTCAATTCTGCTGTCTGCACAGTGCTGGCAAGTGTACTGTGTCTCATTTCTTCCTTATTGCCTAATGTTTCATACTCCCCACTTTGCAAGCACATGCAAACAAAGCATGGAAACTAAACCAATTTTCCTTTCGCTAGAGATAAAGATTCTTCAGTTGCATATATAAATTATCTTTGTAACTCTAAAAAAAAATGTACACCTTACACTGCGTGTGTAATGTACACTGTACATGCAGTCCCAATTTAGCTCCGGTAAAGTATTTTCTTTAGTTATGTGCTGTTTAAATGTGAAACTGAGGCACAATGTCGGTGTTCGTTTGCTTGTCGCATTACATGTCTATCCCCTTTATTTTTTGTTCTATTTAAAAAGGACTTCTGACGCCAAATTCTGACACTCAAGTTGCTTCTATTGTTTGAGAGTCCTGCAAGCGTATTCATTTTGACCGATTATAAGTGACGAGCATTGCCTATAAAGTATCCGAATTCAATTTAAAGTAAAGGTGACTATTCATGCGAGTTGTGAGAACCTGTTGACATATTTTTTTGGTTTCACGTAGACAGAGGCCCGGCGTGTTGTTCCAGGAGTAAGGCGAGTATTCTTTGGCTGCTTACGCCAGGACTGTTATTTTTAGAGGGACATGGTCCAAAATCAACTATAAGGTTTCATTATTCACCACCCTCAGGTTCCCCAATTTGAAAACAGGACATTCAGCGTCACCAACCGAAGCTTGAGTGCTTGTAGTCTCACACTTATATTGAAAAACCTAACTTAAACTTATCCTTATGATTTAAGTCAACATCAGTCATAAGATTGCCTTTAACGCGTTTGAAGAACCCACCTTGTACTTATCGCAGAACTTTCTTAGTAGTTAAGCAAGGTTCGGTTAAGGTAGCCTATGACCTACCGTAAGGCTTCCCCAAACAGCACGGAGGGGGAGGACACCTTTGCGTATTCCGTTGATTAAGTTCAGCGCAGAGAATAAATATATGATGGCACAGCGTACGCATACACGTCACCGCTGGGTCAAGGCCTCAACGTTCGACGGAACCCGGTGACCTACCACAACCAGGAATTTTCAGGCCATCCCCGCTGCACAAAAATTGCCTCGAATAACCTGCTTTACTGTGCTGTCTCTGTCAAAAATATTCACCCTTTCTTCACACGATGGATTTAAGATGACGTAATTTTTTCTTATATTGTCCCGAAACTTTTACTCCCATTTCATTCCAATCAATCCAAACTAACCAAGAGAGGTATCGCGATGATATGGCTCCAAAACGCATTGAACAAATTATGTGTGCACCTTATGAAGAAGAGCTTCAATAATCAGATTTCACGGTCGCGAGAATTCGGCTAACCGGACTATGTCTCAATTTTTGTTTCAGAAAAAGAGTTGAGAAGAATTCGTTGATGTTCAAGGCAGCCTAATATTAATGACAATGTATCGGCACAGACGAGACCCACGGTCATGATTTCTTAATTTTACCATTTCTCACAAAACCTAAAGAAGGTGGTGGTTGGGTACATTATTAGGGTGTTATTTTCGGTGTGTGATAGACTTAGAAAATTGTATGTCATCACATATTCATCTTCTGGGAAAAGGGTGTTGTGCACAAGACGGCATACAACCAAATTTGTGGAATGCATATTGCTTGTTTTTTAGGTTATTCAGTTATCTTGTGGGAAAAATATGTCGACCAAACCAGTAGGTGTGTGATTGAGTGACTGAGAGAGCACAATTACAAATAGGATAAACAGCTGAAGGAATGTTTTCTCGCTCTTAAAGTTAATGCATGCAGTTGCCGGTTTTCGCTTCTGAAAACAAGAAGTGTTGGTCGGCATAAAAATGAGATGACTCATCTGATCACAGAAGCCGAACTTATTGACGCCCTTACCGATGTTTGCATCAGTAAGCCTCCGGTTGCATTGTCACCCAAGAAGCTGGGGTTCCTTCGTTTGTGGTGATACATTGCTTTTATCTGTGATTGTTTCTCTCTTTTTTATGTAGATTAGAAGGTTGCTCAGTTATCTGAGTGAAGTGACGTGCCTATCTGACGCTTAAGGATTATGGCTTAAAAGCGGCGTGGTGTTCGAAAAGAAATATGTGGTTGCTAGTAGCGCTCTGTTTTGTCACTCTATGCCTTCCTTGTTTCTATATTTGGCATCGCGCTACAATAAACCACTTCATGTGCATCATCAATAAGCCCACATTGCAACTCTGTTTAATACAGTGTGTTTCGAGGAGGCTGAATACTGTACGAGTGTGTCATTTTACAGTGCCGCAAACTAATGAAAGCATAAAGAATGTTTGTGACTATATTTGTGGTGTCACAGTCGACGTGGTATGATGCTATGAACTTCAGTCAGCTTTGTCTCGATAAACATTGCTGTACTGCCATGTTTTGTTGACGACAGAGACTTTTCATTGTAACTTAAATATCATCAGCTTACAAAGTTGAGGGCAACGCCAGCCGAGGAAGTGGTATTCTGTTTTAAAGCTAATAAACGAACCTGGTCAATGACATAGGTTGAGGCCTGGTATTGAATGGATGGCCAAAATTTTGAATACACACGCAGTTGAAAATTCCTGAAAACATTTCATCACTCCTTTAAAAATATTTCTGGCATTCTAAAACTTCACTAGGTAGATTTTCAATAGTAATCACTACAATCTTCCGTACCTGTTACAGTTACTATATGAAATTTTGCGAAAGATAGTTTGCCTAAACTATTTTCCTCGTTCTACTTTAAATTGGGCAAATTCAATTTCCACTGCAGGTAAAAGAGTAAGGTACAAGGATATCGCATGGGCTAAGCAGGCTGGTAGATGACTGTTCAGCCTAGCATGTAAATACAACTAATTTTTTTCCCTTGAGGGGTTGAAATCACACAGGATTACAACCAAATGAAGAAAAGCAAGACAATGGGGCTACAAAATATGACATAAGTCTCTCTTTTTCAGAGAAAATAAGGCAAACAAAAAAATAGATTGTATGCCTGCCATTGTGACCTACATACATAGCGTTCTCACTTTCTCAAACAGATAGTCCAGCACCCACTTGTTTCTAATTCTCTCTGATGTTACGTAAAGTCAATAATAGGCTGGTAATACTTGTAGCTATGCCTTCATTTTTTAAATCACAAAATAATGCGGAATTGACATTCACCTATTTGATGTCCTGTGACACGTTATATTCATTTTTTGCCATCCTCACACGTGAACACCATCTTTTTTAAGTACGTCTGTAGCAATAATAAACAGATTTTTGCACAACCTTGACTTAACCAATTCATCGTTCCATTGATACATTGTTCAAAATACGAGGCACACATCTGATGATCTGTAGTGGCAAGATTTATATTTGAAGCTTTTCTTTTAAATGAGCTTTCTCATTGAAGCACCACATTACTCTCGCCACTCTCTATAGTTTAAATGGAAACTGTTGAGTGATTACACTGTTGATTGGTTTAGCGCTGTTGTGAGCACTGCAAACACAGTTTTGGTTTAGGAATGTTTCGTAATGTATGCAAAGTTTTCACACCTGCCTATAGCTCCGTAATTAGGCTACTCATATTTATTACATACTGCTTAAGTATTGGTGCTTCAAATGTGATAATCAACCAGTTTTCAAGTTTCACAGCTGCCTATTGACGGTTTTGTTGTCAATTGATTTTATATTTATGTCTTACGTGGAAAATTGGGCTCACATAAAATTTGGTGCTGGTTTATATCAGATGGTTGAGTTCACGCAAAGAAGCACGAAACTAAATCTTCCAAGGCAGAGCAGTTAGGAGTGTGGTGGAGAAGCTCGAAGCTATCAGGAGGCTAAAAGAATAAATCGTTGGTACATATGCATGTAGAACCAATGTCAAGCGTTATCATGTACTGTTTTCTTGCAGCTGAATATTATATTTAAACATTGCGAGTCTATCCCAGCAACTCCCGTGGGTAACTAACGTTTAGATTGAGGCTTCTTTTATTATGTTGGCAAAAGGGCAGTGGGCATCAGAGAAATTCGAATTATATCATAAATATAAGGTCACGTGGTTGCATAAACTGGTTGCATAAATTGATGTGATATTTTCTGGAATGGCATAGTCTTTGTTAGATTCACAAACAAATTATCTCTTCCAGTAGGCTCGGTGGCTGTGTAAAACATCTACTATAAGAAGCGTTAGGAGCCATTTCAGGTCGCCGATGCCTACAAACTCTTCATAAGTACCAGTGAAACTTAGCTCATATGATGGTAGCATTTTTCCTCAGATGCACACTATGTAGGAGCTCTAGTTATTTGTTTTTTATTTTTAAAACTGTGAAGTAAAGGCCATATACAAAAATGTACAAAAATATATCATATAACGATTCTCCACATATGGCCATATATGACATTTATGAAGATTCACTATAAGAGTAAAATAAAATTGGGCAGATATGGTCACATAAGGCCTTATATGACCTTATATAAAGATCCCACATCAGGGCCTATTAAAAATTGGGCAGATATAACTATATAAAGCCTAATATATTATATAACGCGTTATATGTTTATATCTTCCAAAGTTTTACAATATCAATATATGGATCATTTAAATAAGTCCAGATGTGGAATTTTCGTTAGGGCGATCATGATACGATGGAAGATCGCTACACGCACTATATCAGATGTGCTAACTTTATAGAAAAGCAGAACAAACTGCGTTGCGAAGAAGTGCAGACCTGCGTACCCCGCAGGTGGGACCAATGCTTGACAAGAGCTTGCTGCGTGATAGAGTTACATTTGGTACATTATCATAGCAGCATTTAGCTAGCCCAAACCAAAACTTGCTGTTGGTTTGAGGTGGCTGCTTTGCATGGTATGTTCTTTACAGTAGCTTCAAATAATACTGACCCCTTTTTTAGGATGCGTGACTGCATTGCAGAATTCCTCAGTTTGATTTCATATGGAACCACAATTTCTATTATATGTGTCTGCCGAGGCTTTCTGCGGCATGAACTTCATAAACCATCGTGGTAAAAGGACACAAAGGGCAACTATTAGACCAACGTTGATTGTTGCAATAGCTGTCCTAAGACCTCGTTGTGTAACATCTGTGCTAAGGAAGACAGGTCCACCGGCCGAAACCGTATGAAATAAAATTAAGATAAGCAATAAGTTATATACATATATATATATATATATATATATATATATATATTTATATATATATATATATATTTATATATATATATATGAAGAGAGAGACATAGAATCGTTCGAAGGTCGCAGGTTTGGTTCCTGGCCACGGCAAGAGTTATCTTTTCACCCACTTTTATTTCTTCACATCTACACTTCAATTAATATATTAACTTCTCTCTCATAATTTCCTTGGCAATATTGTCTGTTATATCTCAATATATTGCATGAAAACACAGAAAAATGAGTATATAGGTATACACTTATTTTCCCTTATTATTATATAAGGTATAATAATAACTTATTATATAAGGTATACACTTATATATATATATATATATATATATATATATATATATATAAACTAAACCGTCTTTAAGGTTGCTTATCACATGTTAACACACACGCCCACCAACAGCCCACTTTTATGCTCCTGCTGTTACGATTTCTGCTTTTAGCGCGGTAGCGTTAGAGAGCTCGTGTCGCAGAAATTCCGCCGTCGACGATGGCGCCATTGTTTATGAGCAAAAGCTCTTCCGTCATCGAAAAATCAAGAAACGAGCAAATAAAACAAAAAATAATGTTTCGGTTCCATTGAGGATGAAACCCGGGTCGTTAGCGTGGCAAGCAGGCGTCCTACCACAATACCGAAATGTTACTTACGGTTCCTTCGGGAAAAACACTACATGACATGTAGTTGAAAGAGTATCCTTAACGCAATTTGTTCGACAGGTGTCAAGAAGAAACAAGCCCGTTCGACCATTTGTAGGCGCATTTCAGAGGCCGTCAACTATGTCAAAAAATACCGGGATAGTGCAGCCATCGCCACTAGAAACACACAAAAACTTTTAAAAAATCTGAAAATGAGCAACTATGTCCTTGTAGGCCCGTGTACTCAGATTTGGGTGCACGTTAAAGAACCCCAGGTGGTCTAAATTTCCGGAGCCCTCCACTACGGCGTCTCTCATAATCATATAGTGGTTTTGGGACGTTAAACCCCACAAAAAAAAAAACTATGTCCATCTAGCGGAAAACATATCTTGCTTTTCCGAAGGCGTTGATCAAGCAAACAGCAAACGCCAAACAATGTGCTGCTATCTGTGAGACATTGTGATACTCCTTATGGCCTCCGAGATGGCTAGCGCACGGCGTGGATCTTCGAGGCTATACGACTCTTGGCTTAGATCAAAAATCTAAGTACCATTCGTGCGCGCACGTTGTTACAATCTACTGTGTGCATGTGTGTGTGTGTGCGTGCGTGTGCGTGCGTGTGCGTGTGTGTGTGTGTTTGTGTGTGTGCGCAATAATAACATAATAATAAGTATGCACTTAGTGGTTGAAGGGCGCACTATAGGCCGAAATTTGCTATCACGTTCAACTCCTAAAGGCGAAGCTCAAGGGTCCCGCTATTTTTGTTGATCTGCGAAAAATATGCACATTTGTAGCTATTCTTTCTTTCGACGACGCAAACCTCTCAGCCGCATCTGGTGACCTTTAAAATTGATGGTCATTGTCTAGAAAAAAGGTGGTTTCACCACAAGCTCCGTTACTTACAAAGTTACTCACTAGCCGAGAAACTGGAACGAAAGTCTATATTTTAGAAAACTTTCTTGAGCAGTAAGGCTTCGCGCTAATGTATGCAGCCACTTTTTACTTCAGCTGTCTTCTCAATTTTGTTTTGTGTTGCTTTTTTTGGTGGACGTTTAGCGGAGCTTATCGCAGTTAGAAATTGCGTAAGAACTCTCCATTAAGGATACCGGCTCTGTCTCGTGCATATGTTTGCGAGATGCAGCGAGCCTTCAGTTCTGTAGATCGCGATGAAAACAGCCTAAATACAGGTGTGCAAACTGACGTCAAAGATAAAATAAGGAATGAAGAGCCGTGAAGACGTGTCCAATCATGAATGTAACAAGAGAACCACCGGCCACTTACGTAACCATCAGAAATGACAGGGGCGTCAGGCCACCTTAATAACTGTAAGTTTATAGCACCGAGAACGTCTTATACACCACAAGAATTCAGTTGCGACAGTTTAGAGTGCCCCTTCGGGTCTCGTTTTTTCACCACATCGCACGGGCAACGACCAGTGTTGTGCGCCGCTGTATATCTTTGTCTGCTCGTCTTCGTCTTCATCATTTTTCGTTGTTATTCTAACATGTGCGCTCTTCGCTTTTATCTAGGAAATAATGGCCTGAGAGCGTAAGGCACCTAAGGTAGGACTGTGATTCGTAAATGACGTGATCCCATTAAACCAAGTCCTCCCACATGCCAGTAAGAGCCCCTCTCTAGTATCTCCCATGGTGGGAACATACTTTGAAGTCAGTCACTGTTGATGAAACGAATGAATGAAGTAATGGAACTGTCGTCGTGAACGTTTTAAAGGCGAAGCATTTCTTAGCGAACTTCGGTATCTATCTATCTATCTATCTATCTATCCATCTGTCTGTCTGTCTGTCTGTGGTCTATCTAGCCTGCTTGCGTTTGGGGGCTCTTATCATCACTCGGTTAACTTGGCGTGAACCAAAATTGGCATGGAAGGGTAAGAGGGTTTGACAAATTTGACGCGTTGGTCAAAACATGAATAATGTCACCTTCCGGTCACGTACGTCATGAAGCACTTCCCGCCATATAGTGGCACATAACCATGGGCGATTAAGTGCCACTGATATGCGTGTATGTATTACAGGTGATTGACACTTAGTATCTACACAGGAACGACGAGAACACACATGGGCACTTTTAACGCACAAACGTTAGAAAATGCCTTACATCGGTATTGTCAAGCCGACGACTGCAAACAATAAATATTAGGGTACCAGCTAGAATCAAAACCAAGTATTATACGTGGCAATGAAGAATTCTACCACACAGCTACGCCAGCTTTCGAAACTACTGTTTACATAGACACTAATTTTCATAAAACGCCAATAGTGGTTGCAGTGCTGCCAATTCAATTTTATAAACATTACATATATACTCATTTGATACAGCCTCCACGTCGAGTTAACATCAATTAAGATTAAGTACCATGCACTGAAGTTGGTTTTTCTTGCAGTGTCCAGGGCCAGCATCTTCGCGAGCATCAGCGCTTCATATTAGCTTCTGGTGCTGCTAATACGCATGTTTCTGTTGGCATTGTTGTGCAAGTGGAAACAACTGGTTATATAGGCATCTGCATCTCTTCAACATATGTCTGTGCATGCGACATTTCTACATCTATTTAGCGTCAGTTCATGACGTGTAGCTCATTAAAAAACTGTGACACGCTCACTTTCACTCCTCAAGCTTCGCATAACGTCAATTTCTAAGGTACGTGCGGTCTGCTGAATTTTTTTTATCCTAAGTTCATACTCTCACAGTTTTGAGATCAGCCATAATCATTGTCTTCTTCTTCAGCGTGTTTACGGCCACTGCAAGAATAAAGGAATGAGCGAAAATTGTTAGGCCTTATCCACAAAGTAAATTATATTTACGGAGCTGGCTTCAGACGTTGAATCCGCTAAACCATGATGCCTTCATTCATCTTCTCGTTCTCCATACAAAAACGCCACACTGGAAGTGTGGTGTGATTGTATATACAAGTTATGCAGAATGTATACTTATACACTGATTGATGCACAATGTATACTATTTATTATAATACTATTTAGGAACAGCCAGCCCATAATTATTGCTAAGTGCCATGAAACCGACGCACAGATATGCCAACATAAGCATGCCACCTCACTCATGCCACACACATATTTTCAAAGCACAAATAAAGCGTCTCCATAACTTTGCCGCACCAACTTCCCCTGTCCATCACCAAATAGCAACCGGCTTAGCAGGCCGCCATTCATGTCTGCCAGTCTGCCTATAGGCCCAGATAATGTGGAAATCCCCTGAAGCTACCAAAGCCCGACTGAGTGCGTTAATTAGCCGAGTGGACGTCGCATCAGTTCTTTGAAGGATATCTCCAAATAATCTTTCAGAGAATGGCTGAGTAGCTGTCGTATTGATCCAGTGCATCAACAGAAAAACCTCCTGTGTCTTGGTACTTGTCTGCTAATCGCTTAAGTGACGCTATCGATGGCCCATCTCCGTACATTGTGACACTCAGTTATTCCCGGCTGCCATCGCTAGTCGAGCGAGGACTGACTGTCTTTCATCAACGCGTGTCCGTGCCTGCTTTAACCATAAAGGTGGGGTTGGGTGCTGGCTAGTTAGCAGTGGTTACCACGTACTAAGTTAAGCAACGGCTGTGGCTTGCAGCATCATATTATGCTAACAGTAGGAAACGCATGTAAGCACTGTTACTTGTAGGTGTACCGGAATAACGCAATAGAGGGCAACGTTTCACGCAGGCAGGTGCAAAAGTTTGACAAACAAGGTATTGTCGAGGTGACCACGCTTCGCGAGAAAATATATAAAATCTGCGAACGCAGAAAGAACTTGCTGTGCGTCACTTTATAAACGTCAGAACAAGAAACAATATTCAACAGAACCAATTGATGGCTCCTTTAGTGGGGTCAGTCGCTCCCAAAGATGAAATTCGGCACATGTTTCGGGGCCACGAACTCAACGATTATACTCTGGCCGTATACAGACCCGTGAAAGGGCCGCCAAGCTACGTTTGGCGGTCGCTACGTGAGACGAGCCGCGTGGTGCGAGGTCTCCCATGCGTCTTCTCTGCGCCAAAACGAAGTCATCAATCATCATCATTGACATACATACGTTAGTAAATGTAGAATTTGCTTCCTTTTTACCTTTATGGTATCGTGGGATGGTATAAATTGGTATTAGATTTTATTAGAACATGTTTAGGATGCCAGTAATATAACCACTGTTCTCAATAAGAGCACCCTATAAAAATAGGGTAGATAACTCGTTATGAATATACTTCACAATAAATTACCTGTGCCAAAAAAGAACGTCATCTTTAGCATGATTGCAATGTTTGTGATTGGCCTTGATAAAGTAGGTATATTGGTTCACCTTTTGAAGCTCTCCTACACAAACCAGTGTAGATGAGTAGGCACCAGACATTCCATTCTCACGAATGGAAAAGGACATTGATAGCATTCATGCTGTTGTACATAGACTTGCACTTGAATTCTTGAATTGGGTAGATTCTGCTAATGCGGCTTAATTAGAAATTCTTAGGGAAGAGGAAACGCGAAGAACATCGAGGTTCATTATTAAACAAAAAAATATGGACTTTCAACGCCCCTCTGAACAGATATTCAGGGAACATATCGTGAAACTTTAAAGCCCTAATGAGAGCGCATGGCGGGACGTGGCGGAGCACTTTATCAACCAATGGCGAAATGTTCATAGCATTCTTATTCACAGAGTTTATGGATTATTCTAAGTGCACAGAACTTGAAGATCTCGGCCTGTCGTATGCTGTCTAGTCTTTGCAGTATGCAGGGAAACTACGTATAACATATCCGTCCGGTATAGAGTGAGCGTAGAAGTGTTCTTCCTATTGATGATGATATTAGCTGCGGAGGACTTTATGGCCCGGGAAGTCGTAAGAAGCCGTATGCTGTCACCGTTAGACGAAAGGCACTCAATGCCACGTATAAAAAAAGCAAGTGAGAAACAAAGAGAGAGCGAAGAAATGTGAAAAGTAGGAATTAAAAAATAAATATAAAAATAACCCCAGAAAATAAAGACACACACGGGAACAAAGACAAAGTAAAGAAGGTGCTAGAAAAACAAAACAAAGAGAAAAGTTTGGCAGATCCCACATATTGCGGGAATCGATGATATGCGAAGCAAAAATGAGGAAGCGTGGTGTGTTACATTGAAATTAGCGCTACGTTACGAGGCGGACTTAAATTATGCTGTTCATGAATACCATGCCAAGACAACTTGTCTCGGATATGTAATTTTCCTTCGTCAGGTATTCAGGTCACGTGATGCCAAATTTAGCATCACCTGGCATGATATGTAGAGCTAGTGAATTGGCCGCAAGCACGCTATGAGCGTAGCATGTAGTCAAGTTTTACATCACACGCATGTCATGATTCTCGCGTTTGGATGTGTCATTAACCTTAGTTGTCTATTCACGTCATGCAATACCAAGTTTGATATATGTGGAGCCAGCGAAACGGCCGCGAGTACGCCATGAGCGTAGATTGTATTCATGTTCTACATGACATGCATGTCATGATTATCATGTTTTAAGGTGTAATTTGCCTCTGTCTATTAACGTCACGTGATACGAACGTTGGCATATGTGGAGCTAGCGAAACAGCTTCGAACGCATCATGATCATAGCATCTAGTCCTGTTTTACATAAACCGCATGGTATGATTGTTATGTTTGAAAGTGTAATTTACCTTCACCGTTCATTCAAGTCACATAATACCAAATTTGATATATTTCACGCTATTGAAAGGACCGTGAACGCATCATGAGCATGGTATGTTGTCGTCTTTTTACATAACACTCATGACATTGTTATCACGTTTGCACCACTCATATATATTAGTCATTCATTGACGTCACGTAGCACCAAATTTGTCATATTTGAAGCTAACGAAGCAGCCGCGAAATAATCATGAGCGTGACATGTAGTCTTGTTCTTAAATTACATGCATTTCATGATTATCATGTTTTCACAAATCATGTACTTTCGTCATCCATTCGCGTCCAGTAATATCAAAATTTGACATATGTTGAGCTCGCGCAACGACCGCGAGAGCATCTGAAGCATGGCGTGTAGTCATGACCAGCCATTAAATGAAAATAATGACTTGCATCTAATGATTTCCACGCTAGGGTATATCATGTTCGCCATGCATTCATGTCATACCATACCAGTTCTGCAAAATGTTAGTTGAACAAAACGCCGGAAGAGCAGCAACAATATGAAATGTAAATCATGACATTTATGACATGAATATCATGATTTTTATGTTATGACTAATCATCTATGTTGGTCATACAGTCGTGTTCAGCCATACTGATTTTGGTATTGATAACATCATCGAGACGGCCAGGAGAGCTGAAAGCCGCCGCCGGGTAGACAGACAGACAGACAGACAGACAGACAAACAGACAGAAAGATAGATAGATAGATAGATAGATAGATAGATAGATAGATAGATAGATAGATGGATGGATGGATGGATGGATTAGAAAGATAGATAGATAGATAGATAGATAGATAGATAGATAGATAGATAGATAGATAGATAGATAGATAGATAGATAGATAGATAGATAGATAGATAGATAGATAGATAGATAGATAGATAGATAGGGTCAAATTCGCCAAACAAAGGCTGCTCAGCTCCACACTACCTTCAATCTTGAAACCAATAGTGCGAAGCTGCCACATTTCAC
Source organism: Rhipicephalus annulatus (assembly GCA_013436015.1). Taxonomy (NCBI): domain Eukaryota; kingdom Metazoa; phylum Arthropoda; class Arachnida; order Ixodida; family Ixodidae; genus Rhipicephalus; species Rhipicephalus annulatus. Next base: position 761,701 of record WOVY01011207.1, on the reverse strand, counting down.
AATCGCGTCCATAGATTTCAAAAGGTTACTCATAAAATTTTGTAATACAGTGAATAAAATTTATGAGTGAAGCACCTCAAAGTTGTCGTCACAATTGTCGTCATGGTTCAACTTTACCGCTCATGTGCCTCAAAACTTAACAAAATCCCACAAACCGCCACCGTTTCATCTCCCCTTACAGTGAGTTGAAGGTATGTTGTTGCTGCCTCAAAGAATATATGCTGCTTAGAGCGGTGGTGTAATACCCGAAGAAAGTTTCCAAAGTGCTTAAGCTTCTTACTGAAAGCCACAAACACAATTGTGCTTCTGTATATTAAAATCATTTATTCGAAACTTCACTTCTTGAAACATATCTGTAAAGTGATAGTGCGTAGTAGTAGTCGTAGCGGTTCTTAAACGAAGGAAAAAAGGAGACAATTTCTGTCTACCGGATGTGGCCACATGACTAAGCTAGTTGTTGTTGTTGAGAGGAAAAGTAGATAAAAGAAATAGTAGACAGGTAAATAAGAGGGAGCACTCGCCCCACGCAGAAAGAGAGCAGAGATGAAGAAGAAATGGGACAAGGTCGAAAGAGTTCGAGAAGGAATCGTCGATCGGTGAGAGGTATGCAGCCGCACAACATCGCTAACGATGGGCCGATCGGCGAGAGATATGGTGTCGCCGAAGGTATTGGATGATACAACCGCTGATCCCGATGTCCACCAAGTAAGTTGTTGCGTAAGTGCATCCGCACGGAGTAAAGCACTGTGCATTTTGTTGCGAGAAACACTGGCGCACACTGTCTGTTTCGCCCTTTTTGAGGTCTAGCGTTAGTGCAGATGAAGCACCCTTCTTTTCTTGCCACTTCTTTGTTAGATGGAAACTACGTATCGCAGGCAACCGTTGCATTTTCCTTGCAGTCTACTAATGGCCTAAACACGGTACGGCCGCACGCCCGGTTCCACTCCGTTTTTCAGGACCATTCGGGTTTTCAGCCGGTCTGGAGACGGAGGCTGTTCAGGGTGGGCTGCATGAGCGGAATGCATGAGCACGCTGATTGGCCGACGCGATGTTCGCGAAGTGCTGGCAACCGTTCGGCGAAACAGAGGTGTTCAATGGCGACTATCATCAGCAGACGACACACAACGTATACTTTTCCCCTTGCGGGTTCGATATAAACGAAGTACGTGCACTGTTATGTTCTGTTCCGCAGCGGCCTGAGTTGCATGGTTGTGATCGTGGACACTAGAAACTCTACAGAGAGACCGTAACCTGCGTGATTGTTGATATTCGTTTAAGCTGTCGTATCTAGCATGTGATCAGCCCATCTACACCAGGTGCGTTCTGCGTGATATCGCCGTGCTTGAACGTGCCCACGCTTCAGCTTGTTAGAACACGACGTTCCCGCACACGTTTCAAACCAGATTATTCATGTAGGCACGCTGACGACAATCAACCATCAATCGCGAGGTTACAGCCATGTAGGTCGAGAAAGACACAAACCTTTATTTCCCCCGCCCCCGAAAAGCTACTCCTTTCGAGCAGCGCCGCAAGCCGCTCTAATGAAGTGCGCAGCGCCTGCCCAATGTGACGGGGCCACAAACCATGGCTCGGCAGCCTACTGCGGCCGGGCCCTAATGTGCGCACCCCCGTACAACCTCGAAACCCCCCCCCCCCCACCTGACCAGACATTTTATCTAAAGGCTAACATAGCAGTTTTGTGCTGAAGTAGATCTTCGCTTTTAAGTTTTAATTGTTTGTAAATTGAAGTTTTGTGACATTTGTGCTAAATATACCAAGCACTTCTATATATCGATCTATTCCGGTTTTTTACATTTTTGACAATTACCCAATTTTTTTCGTTTACCTGTGCAGGATTTCTCATCCTACCAAAGTGGGAATGTGACGGGAGATAATTACAGCTTGTGCATTGTCACGACTCGTACACAGACCAGTGGGCAGGCACACATGTCATTTACTTAACACAATGAAAAATTCAGCGTGAGGCAGCATAAAGGCAAATATTCCTTCAATGCACACAGACATGTTTCGATGCTCCCTTTACCTAGAAAGGTTCATACTAAATGACACAAGAAAAGACGGCCGTCATATGACAATGTGCAGAGAATATGGAAAGAAAGATGAACAGCATTTATTCTACATTTTCAAGTGTTTCCCAATTTTTTTTCAAGCTGTTGTATCTTGAATGGTAATAAAAAGCAGTTAGAGTCATCCATGATCCAATGAAGAGCCATACTAGCAACAATTTTTGACACCAAGGTCAGAGTGTGATGAAAACAGCACGCTCTACTGTTCATGTTTATTTCCAACCCACGTGTATATAGCTCTTCGCAATGTGCCCATTGTAACAGATGTCGATTATAGCGATACTAAATGTGAGCTTAAAACACAAAGGGAGATGACGACTTGCCCATTTCATTGATTTTTACCCAAGCCAACAATGTAATCAATAAAAGAAAAGAATTCAAAGGGCCCTTTTTTCTGTTTAACTCACCCTAACGAAAACCAGAAGATAAGTAAGCCGATAAAGGTATGGGGATACTTAACTGTACTGTTTTAAGTGTATCGTAGCCATTGTGATATAGATGTACATAACAACAAAGTGGACGAAAGGCAAGTTCCACCCACAAGCACTAAACCTGCAGCCTTCAAATGATGCACCTCACGCTCTACCGTAACTCGAGTTGCATAGCATTGCCCGCATTATCCAAAGGAGGCAGGTTCAGAGTCTGTTGGGTACTGAACCTGCCAACTTTGCCACATACATATCACAATTATACATTTACAACGGTACAATTAGGTCCCCTGTACCTTTTCTTAGCTTCACAATTTGGTGGTCTTTGTTATCCTGCATAAGTGAAACTGAAAATTTTGCATGAAGAATGCAGCAGCACCCGAATGATTTCATGAAGGGCAATGCAAACTTGAATGCCACAACGAACCATCACTTGAACACTAACTGTGTCTGAATAAAATAATCTGATCGTCATCACATCTAGTTAAATTATCAAGTCGAGCCACTATTATTGCATATGAACGATGACAAATTGAAGTCTATACATTCAACAAATACCTCTTTAAGTAGATGGTTTTTACAACTATACATGTTATTTCAATTGTTTATATTTGGTGTTACATTTTCACCAAGCCTATAACTACGATGATTGTATGTCTTTTCTTGGTGCTTTTATGCATACGTATGCAACCCTATATGTGGTAATTCTATCTTTTGTACAAGCGTGCATATTGATGATTGGTATTTTGCTTGTGTAGTTACCTCATAAACTATGTCCCCTTCTGCTAGTATAGTTATTTGCTTTTGCTGGTACATATCCCTGTATTGATCCTGCATTGGTTGGTGCAAGCTTTTACCCTATCTTCTGTTTTTAATTACTGCACTTGAGTCGGTGAAAAGTAAACAGCAACTGACTTAATAGGTGTCGATAAACAAGTTTCGCAACTCCATATGACACACTGATCGTGAACTTTTCAAATGATGTAAGGATTGGCTTTGTCACCAATGTAAATATAGTTTCCCTTCAAATCTATCGATGAATATTCAGTCAAAATACCTTGACCTACGCTGTTCGAGACTACATGTAAGAGAATGAAAAACAACATTATTGAAATAAAGACTGCTCTGTTACTAAGGAAGGAGCCAGGGCAAGGGAAGAGTTGTGCGGGTTCTGACACTCTCCACAACTTCTTCATGCTTCAACTTTTTGGGTTGTACTAAAGTATTTACACAACTTCACATCAACCACCTGTGGCTAAAGTTAGCCGTTCACCAAATAAACACAGCCTGAAACAAATTCCTGGGTTAAGTCATGGATCGAGGACCTTTTGCAGGGCCCTGTTGGCTATTGCAGCTTAACGGTTGCAAATTGATTTCCAATTACAGATTACAAAGCCTCGTCTCCCGTGGCCTAATGTTAGGTCTCTTGTTAAATGATCGCAAGACGACTCTTGTCAGATGCTACGTGCACTAGTAGCTGGAGTTAATGTCTCACTAACTGTATCAGTTAAGAAGGTGTTTGCATCCTGCTGGCTTCTGCGCAGGGCAACTGTTCAGACTTATTGCTATTTTGTGTAAAAGTTCATGTGACATGGGATGAGGTCCACATAGATTCTTGCTCCTAAATTAGGTGGCTTGGGTGTCGTTCTATTTTATCATAGCTAAGGTATTGAAGAGTAACATAGTCACATTAGGACGGAGGGCCCCTAGGTTGTTTCACTGAGTCTCGTGCTGATTCCAATTTTTTAGATCAGTTCTCATTGGCTATACCTCACTTACATTCCTCTTTTGCCACCTTAGGTGCACTCAATCCCTTTGTCAGCCAAACTAGCACAACTCTCTGCGAGTACTTCACTGAATTGGTAGAAATGCATTATAGTGCATGTTATGAAGCCACATTACTGACGCACTAGTATTTACTAACTTATTCCTTAATTCGTTACCGCCATTTCGCCAGAAGGTATTGCAGAAAGAGGGTTCCAGCAACAGTAACATATAGAGTGCACAAAGTGTAATAGTGCCTACAATCTCAGCCTTACAACTCTAATTACATTGCTTGTGTAACATAATAAATTGTCTGAACGTTACTTGACCATTTTGAAAAAAAAACAAAAAACGTGTAGCATCTAAGTGGTAAAAAAGACAAAATACGCACAGATACATTATAGATTACGGTAGTGGATGTTTACAAAATACATCAATATTCTGCATGGCATTAACTCCAGATAGTTCAGGGTAAACAAAATATGAATGTCATGTAGCTTGCTCAACTTCAATCAGCAGTTTTTCTATTGATTCACAGCATGAAAGCACAACAAACTTGTCTAAACCTTGGTCAGCGGTGTGTTTTGGGTTTAACGTGGTGAACAGCAACAAAGCTATCGCTTTTTTCTTTAGTAAACAATTGTAGTAGAAAGAGACAAGCCCCGGAGCATGAAGTTATTGACCTGTTTATTGCACTGCAATTTCAAAATCAGTCTCACAAACAAAATACATGGCTATGCATCAAATCGGCACTTCAGGCTGCTGGAGCTGTTGTCTAAACTGCAACTTGTTTTTTAGAGCATAGTTTGGTATACTAACTGGTCAGTATGCTCAGTTACACTCATTTAAAAGACATGAGTCAGTATGAGTGCATGGAGATTGAGTAAGTAGACACAAGTATGAAAGTGAGCGAGTACTCTCAAGTGGGAGTGGGCATGAAGCGAATTCAATCAATCTTATTTTCATCCTGTAACACAGAAAGGACTGTGATGAGTATCTGTCTTCAGAACAATGAATGCTGAGAAGTGTGTTCACAATTGAACATAGCAGCAATCAACAGGGCTCTGTGTGAGCGCAGGAACACCGAAATAAGCTTACTGAGATGCTTCTGCAGTGATAATTTAGGTGCATAATATACTCCAACAATTTGGTGCAATGAGCTATGAAATTCAGCCTCATGGCATGATGCAATTGTAGTGGCACTACACATGGCTTGAATTCTTTCATGTATTGTAGCCTAAACCTTACCATGTGTGATAATGGACTATGGGGCGTCACTTCTCACCTGCTTTCTTGATTCATATGATTGCAGGCATTCACAGTTTCACATTCCTGGCAGCACTTGAGCAATATTTTTTCAGAGAGGTAGTAACATAGGTATACATTATTTGTTTTTACTGTTATTGTGTTTCACAAAAGCCTTACTGTAGCATTTTTTCCCTCGTAGCAAGGCGCACCTTCATGTATTGGAACATTCTTAAATCGTGTCCATCACTTCAACACTCGCCCTAACAATGACGAGCTGAGTTCATGGACACAGTTATACCTCTTCTACAGAAAGCAAGTAGGCCTCATTCACACCTAAAGAAGTACTTAGGCTGCCACATTTAAGATGTTCTAAATAAATTATCCTGGTCATTTCGTGGTTTGAACAAACGGTGCGCTAAAAATGTTAAATTATGCTCAAAGCATGCATTTTCATAGAGATAGTACTGGGTTCTGGCAACTGTAGATTCGAAATAGCTGCAGCTCACTTTTGAAAAAAAGAAAATTCATGTTTGCTCGAGCTTTGTGCAATGACAAATTTTACTTCTGCTAAGTGTGTGGCTTCAACTACACAAAATAGAGTTTTCTCTCTAAATCTTATGATTAAGATTATTATTGCTTTTTAACCTTTACTAGCAGTGGATGCTGGTAGATGTAAACAACTCCCTCCCCAGGCTTTATTAAATGGCTCGCTTGTCCCTGCGCATTATTATTTAAACTTTCAGCTGGACATGTTCTGCAGTGAAGTCTGGATTCGTTGTGGCACTTTCTGTGCTGCTGTGAAATCAATGTTCTGCATATTCACAAAAAACATTTTGCTTGTTGTATAAATACATGTGGAATAAAATATGGAAATAAAAAAATGTGTATTTTTGTATCCCTTCTAGCGAAAGTGTCGTTGGAAAAGGGGTGCTACCGACTACAAGCATAGTAATAATAGCACAGTACATGACCAATCACCTAAGTAGTCCTGGAATGTGCAGTGACTCATTAATAAAAACCTAGAATATTTTTTTTGCTATACCCGACTCATGACAACTGTACTCATCGCTGTAATGTTTGTGTCATGGTAGCTTAACAGGCAAAATATTGTGCTGCTTATCATAAGAAAACGGGTTTGATTCCTGGTGATGGTGGCTGCGTTTCAATGGGGGCAGAAAGCAAGAGCACCAGTGTACTCTTGTGAGCAGCTTGAGAGAACACGAGTGGATGAACAGAAAAATGGTTTTCGTTGCACTATGCTTTTTTATCACATTAGATTCACACGCAGCTAGCGATACAATCAGCACTAGCAAAGCGGCAGTGGCAACGCTTGAAATAACCATGGCATTCTTTGTTAAAAACAGATAACGTAGCGCACGCTAAAAAACATAAAAACGAGGGATGAAGCGTGACACGAGGATCTTTGCGCTTTTTCACTGGAATAAATGGCAGCGTTGAGACTAACTGCTTGATCTCTCCAGGTCCATTCGTCTCGAAACCCCTTCATAGGCGAACGAAGTCTTCGATTTCACACCCTTTCCAGAGTTTCCATCAGCTGCTGTCATGAACCATGCAGCAGCGTGTTCGAGGCTATTTGCCATGCACTTCCGTATTCCCTGCTATAAAGTTCATAATAGTATTATTTCAGGTTGGAGTTATAGAACACGAGCAGAATAATCCACAATATCCCTTCAGAGTATGTAATAGATATACCATTCCTTTTTCGCATAATGTCAAGGATGGTATGCATGCTGCTTTACTGGGCTTAGATTTGTCCGACAAACGTTTTGATTATACTATACAAGTTCGGGTGCTGCATTATTTGCAATTAAAACTAAATTAAAGTATAAAGCTTCCATGAAACGACCATCTAGATTGGGCTCCTCTATGATTGTGATCATCCTAACAAACTTGATCCTGTTCTCAAAATAAGGGTAGTTGCCGAGCTATTAGAGTTAGTTAATTGATTACACACACATAGCTTTCTACCGGAACACAAAGATATGTAACACATCAAAATCAACTTTACAGTCCTCACCAATTGTGTTCACTAGTCATCTGCTCTCGCAAGTGCGTGTACTAAAAACCCAAACATTTAGGCACCGACAAGAACCGAGAAGTTCTGATTCTTCAGCGTGCGAAATGTTCCAGACTGAACACAAAACCACACCCATGCATATTGCCCAGTTGTATAACGTCCACGTATAAAAAATTAAGGCACCCAAGATTAAAATAATACACTCCTACAAGTATAGTATAGACCTGTCAGAATATGCAATTTAAGCTGCTTTGTAGTTGCACCTCACCAAAAGATGCACTTTATGCCCACAGGTAACAAATCTTTCAACAAATAGTACGTGAGACATGCAGATAAATCCCGCTTTTATAGTTTGACCAAGAAGAGCACATGACTGCTTACATGAATTATTTAGTAATAAAACACATTCCATGATGCACAACACATAAAACAGCACCTAAAGGTGCTGCAACCCACTGCAAGTATACGCCAAAGGACACTATCGGTCTCTCAAAAGCTTTGCCATCAAAATAGAGGAAACCTAACAGCAAAATAGTTCAGAAACAATAAAACATGCATGACAGTGATGAAGAGGCAATGAAACTATCGCATTTAACTGTGTACTCTGGACGCCGAACGCAGCAATCCAATACGTTTCACGTTTGCGTTCAATGAGCAAGAGTCTTATGTAGATTTCACCTGCATGGAATTACTTGATGAGTTAATGGCATCGAACACACACAATTCACAGCACCTGACACTCACGTACAAAGCACACTTTGTGCCTTTCCATGGGTGATGTTACATCCAAAACCTATCACTGCCCTGCTGTTTTCGATGAATAATTCCTCAAATGCTGATTAACTCTCGTACTAAAATCACAATAACACCCTTATTAGCTTCTTTTATGCAGATGGCGTAGGCCTCAGCTTACGCTCAGTCACTTCATGTGTGCGTCATCTTTCAAGTCGAACACACCTGAAGACGTCTATTGTCAGTGCCCTTTTCTCAGCCTATCAGCGAAAGTGCTAAAATAGCTCAAAGGAATATTTTACTGGCATGTGTAGTTATAGGACACGGTATCCAGCATCAGGTGCAAACAAAATTGGTAATCAAAACGTACTAGAAGAAGCCTCCAACAAAACAGTTTGGTTAATACGGGTCAATTTTGTTTTCCCTAAATAAAAGGTTCAGGGCAAAACAATACGACATTAGCAATAAAATGAGCACAAGCCAATCTGCAAGGTACTGGAAAGCTAGAATTTCGGCAACTCGGTTGGCTTTTGTAACTATCATCATAACTGCCATGAAAGTTTGACATAAGTTGTTTTGACAGTTGTACAATACCAGATTTTATACTGAACACACAATTTTGGTTAGTTATACTGTAGCTTTTCTTATATGCATATAGCCTTCGGTTATAATATGGAAATTTGTAGGGAACCACAGCACATTTTTTCCACTTGACTATTGATAAGGTTTCTCTGTGGTTAAGAAACATCAAGAATACATTCGCATCACGACTCCCCTTATGTTAAATTTTCTGTATAATATTTTCACACGTTAGACATAAACGCTACCTGAAGTTGTCTTTTATAACTCCAACATTCTTGCACGTATCTAATACAGCACTGTATGAAAGCAAAGCGTGCAAGTGCGGAAAAAACTTGAATTAAAAGATACGCGAGCTAGACAGCAAATTCAAGTTTGATGGGATTACTGTATCGAGATGCCAGATACACAATAACGTCCACTAACACCACCTAATCACGGCACATTTCAGAGCACATACACGCCGCAAATAACTTTTGCGTCTAGCACCACTGCAGAACATCGCAGGCTCATATCCCGACCGGCATCTCGTGAAAAACTTAGTCAACTGGAAAGACGATCGAGCACTTCGGACACGACGCAGTCACCACCTCATATTGCCCGCGGCAACGCATCAAACAGGCTGCAGAACATGTCGAATGACGGCGATAAAGTTTATCACCGCAGAATGTGTCATCAACCAGTACTCCTCACAAATGAACCACGAACACAGCGCACATACAAATCACAAGCGCTCCTTGCAGCGATCGAACACCTTTGTCGACAAGTATATGTCATCCGAAAATGACACCTGCAGATGTTGACGTTCCGGTATCCTAGTGAAAGCAAACGATGGCACACGAAATCGTCGGTCTCCGAACCTCGCGTAACCACAACTCTCCGTTGGGTTCATCGGCTATCGCCGCCAGTGACGAGAGCAGGAAGGTTCCGCCGGCGCGCTGCCTTTCGATGGATATATGCGTGGACGCCCATTACCTCTAGTGGTAATCGCAATAACGCCCAAACAAGCTTCTTTTACGCGTCTACTGACTAGGCCTTGCCACTCATTTTGTCGCTTCAGCCGAGCGCCATGTTTCACGATCGTCTCCGGCTTGCGTGATGACGTCATGAGCCACCGGTTTTTTCTAGCCAATCAGCAACCTAGAGAGCATGTGGGATCGTCCCCTCCGGCCAAAGCCGAAAAGTTGTCGCCGCATCTGGAACGGTCGAAAACAGGGCCCGCACAGATAAAACGAAGTGGAACCGGGCGTGCGACCGTACCGTGGTTTGGCCTTAAGACGGAAAGAAGAAACATGGGAGAAAAGGGAAGGCAGAGATATCCCACATTTCTAGAAGACGCGGAGCACCAGTGGTTAGTACGCCGCTGAGCGTCCTTTGCCGGTCGCTCACTGGTATGAAAGCAGATATAACTCGTAATTGATCGGTTTTTGTTACGAAGGCAATCTTTTAGCATTTGAAGATGTCATGTGATGAGGTTATCATGTGAAGTCGTGTTATGATACGTCTAGTGACGTAATGCTTTTTGGAGATTTCTGGCTTCAAGATGACCTTTTATGATGGTGCCCCCACGTGGGCGAAATTTTTTTTATGGTTTGTGTTGAGGCTGAGGCCACCGGAAGCCGGCATCGATGATCAATATTCGCGATCAATTGCGCATCTGAGGCTTTCGCCCTGATGATTTCACTCTTCGCACGCGTCCTCATTTTGATACGCGTCTATTGGAGCAAAAGCTAGACTTCGTCAGTACAGCATTAGTGTTCATTGTGTGAGTAACGACTGATGTGCATTCGACTGATGTGCGGTTATTACTCAAAATTGGAAACGTGCATTTTGATAGTCATTAGGACTCTCTATTTTAAAATCTGTAATTTGTTTACAGCATCAAGTTTGATACGTGCGAAGAACTCCTCCGACAAAGAAAATAAAGTAGAAAATGTAGGTCACCTTCATGTTCCTAACGAGGTTTTTACGAATGTCGGTAAACTCATATTACAAACCACTCGTAGCTATGTAAGAGAGAAATTGATGTCGTTAAAGCAGGCAATATTTGCTTTCTTCACCAACCAGTTTATAATCACAATGAAGTCCCAGAGTGGCTTTTTCTGCAAAACGAATGCAAGAAAAACGACTTCACATTTTATGACGCTTCTTAAGACATTTTACTAAATAGCCGTTCAGTCCCAACACAATCACCGAAGGTGCGTTGTCTGAACAGCATGTGTGCTGCCTTTCAGGTCACCAGGCATTGCTTATTTAGGCAGGATATAGGTCCACCTTACGAGCGTGTATAAGACAGCCCAGCCATAAGGTATATAGCTGATTTTGGCAGATGCCTGCTAATCTAAAACAAAAAGAAAAAAAAACAAGTGTAGATTACTGCACGGACGTTTCCATACCTTCGGGGAAGCACTATTTCCTTTTTTGCCAGCATTATATAAAGTATGCCCTCCGCACCGATAACAAACTTTGCCTGAGCTAATAGGGGCCAAGTACATGTCTTGCAGGAAGTGCGCGACGAGAAGAGGCAGACTGCTGGAAGACAAACTGTGCCGAAGACTTTGTATAGACTCCATCGCGATGATGACGTAGTTTGTTAGATTGCTCTCAGGCCGGCATGCTTTTAATACTAGCTGGCATAACAAGCAAAGCTTTGTCGCTGTTACAAAGCACACATGTGGGCATATTCATTCGATGCTCGACAACCCTGTGATGCGGGCGAGAACTTCGCTGGGTCGTGTAAAAATTGGGGGACTCTTAAGATACGCCTTTAAGAGTTGAACGCTATAGCGAAATTCAGCCCCTAGGGCGCCCTGATACTTTCAAGTGCATACTTATAATGTTTCAGTTCAGTTCAGTTCAGTTTATCAACCTTAAGGGATTCCCGAAGGAAGCATTACATAAGGGGTGGGTTACAACTTCTCACATAGACATTTCATATTGATTAGTTATATGCTGCTGAAACAATGATGGGCAGATGATGGCGGCAATGTCAGCAGGAAGGCCGTTCCAGTCTTTGGCAGTTCGGGGGATGAACGAGGCGGAGAAGTGAGCAGTTCGGGCACGTGGGCGCGCGACGTAGTGTGGATGACTGGTGCGGTAAGATATGCGTGCAGCGGGTACGATGTATGGCGCTTGACTGGGGGTGCCGTGAAAGAAGTTGTGAAAGAGCTTGAGACTGAAAATACGTCGACGATCACAAAGCATAATTAAACCGGAATCTGCCTTAACTGCTAAAATGCTGATATTGTACGAGTATTTTGAGTGAATGAATCGGGTAGTGTGATTTTGAACAGCTTCAAGTAGGTCGATGAGATAGGATTGATGTGGATTCCAGATGGCCGATGCAAACTCCAGTTTTGGTCTTGTTATGTTTCTTGTTATAAACACACGCACACACACCGCCACACACACAAACAAACAAACACACCCACACACACACTTGCACACAAACGCGCGCGCGTGCAAGCGCGACGTATTGATAGTGATGCAGTGACTGTGCTGTGTAACCACTTAACTCTGCTGGAACATCGCTCTGCTGCAGTCGAGACACGTTTTTCATAATGTCTCACAGATGGCACACAAACATACATGCACACAAGCGCGTGCGAATGATACATACAGGTTTTTCAACTAAAGCAAGACTCACATGGCCTCCAAGATACGCGCCACGCACTCCCCATATCGGAGGCCATAAGTAGTCTCACAATGCTTCACAGGTGACAGCACAATAACTAGCATTTGCTGTTTGCATGATCAACGCCTGTGGAAAGACATGATATGTTTTCTGCTAAATGGACTCAGTTGTCCATTTTTAGAGCTGTTTGGAAGTCCCGTGTGTTTTTAAGCGGCGATGGCTACACTATTCCAGCTTTTTCGCCGTAGTGAGATGACCTCCCAAATGTGGCTACAAATATGCGAATGGGCTTGTTTTCGTCGTGACACCAGTCAAACAAATTGCGTAAGGAGACTCCTTCCACTACATGGCATTCCCACTGCACTCCTTCTACCACATGACCTGAAGCAGCTGCAAGTAACATTGTGGCTTTGTGGTAGGATACCTGCTTGCCACGCGAACGGCCCGGATTCAATCCTCCAGAGGACCGTAACTTTTATTCTTTACTTTATTTGCTTCTTTATCGATATTTCGCTCACGCACGATTTTGTGCTCTCAAACAACAGTGCCGACGCCGACGGCGGAATTTCTGCGACACGAGCTCTCTAAGGCTATCGCGTTAATAAAGACGTGGTGCGCAGGACGTTTCGTATGAGTAGTACAGTAGCGCGGATACTGCGGCACGTTGCTGGTATAGTTAATATTTCGTCCTCTCGCAAGAGTTCTGAAATTGTATATTGCGGATCGCACGCTGATGTAGCCATCCAGAGTAGTTTTTATAAAATGTCAAGTAGAGTTATGTCTGAATGTGTGCCTGTTTTTTGTATGTTTTTTCGATTTATTACTTCATGGGCGCACATCTCAGTGCCACATAGCATGACTTCATCACACTAGCCTAAGTCGGCGTCTCTGGTTTTGACAGAATGGTACGTAGCATGAAACGTTGCCGCAATACGTGATAGGCATATTCTTAAAGGAATAAAGTGCGGCCTACACCGCGGCTCGAGATTTCACTCACCGAGCTGCGGCCGATTTGGTGGCCGCCTTCACCTCCAAGAGCGAGGCGATGACATTATCCACATGACAACAACAATTGGAATTGTCGTTGGGTGGTCGCCTGACCACATCCAATAACGTTACAAAACATTACAGACAAAACAGACGCAAATACCCACCGCCAGCCAACAAACTGAACAAAAGACAGGCCGTAGCTCTGTGGTTATTACAAACAACTACGTATCCCAGCCCGGCGATCCTACGCCTGTGTTATCCTCGCCTATACCCAACGGACGCGTGCAAAGTGCGCGGGGAAAGGGCCGCACGGCAGCGCATGCTATGGGAGTGTGCTGGAAAAGTTATCGTCACTGTAGGCGCTCCCTTCGCGACGAATGTTAGACAAAGACGAACTCTGAGGCCACTTGCTGCTGATACCACGGCGCGAGGGCAGGGGCGGTGGTAGCAGCAATGGTGCTAGCACTCTTGCCGATGGTAGCAGCGGTGGTAGCACTGTTGCCGATCAGCGGCGTCAGCAGCGCTGCCGCTGGGGGGTGGCACTCACCAGAGCCAAGCTGGCCGACTTTCTTTGGGCCGTCCGGCAAGCTGAAAATGCCGCTAGGGTCCAAGGGCTTCGAGCGGTCACATGAGGCACCGCCATCATAATTGACGGAGAGTGGGGAGGGACAGGGGTTAGGCCCCTCTTCTCCCAACTCGCCCGGTAAAACCTGTCGGACTTTAAATTAAGTTCATTCATTCATTCAGAAGAAGCCGTCAGCATGCAGGTTCTCGCTTAGTGTCGCTCATTTCTACGCCCAGTAAATTGTAAGTAAAAAAGTTTAAATGACTATTATATATTTGTATCGAAACAAAGCGTAATCGCTAGATTGGAAAGAATAGCCGTTAGGTTAAGTCGATGAAACAAATTTGATTGAACCGTAAAGAACAAATCCTTAATTTGCTTGTCTTATTTATTCCTATTCTGAGAATTTTGAATAGGGCGCAGCGCGAGAAAACTTCACGTTTAGCGTTGGCCTTCACTCCGACTTCAACAAAAGGACTTCACTTTTACTTGATTGATTGATATGTTGGATTTAAAAACTAAAAATCGCCATATGACTATGAACGAAACCGTAGTTGAGGGCTCCGGAAATTGCGATCTTTTTGGATTCATTAACGGGCACTCAGATTTGAGCGCAAAAGCATACAGATTTTTCGGCTCCATTAAAAATGCAGGTGCCACAGCCTGAGTCAGATCCCGCGTCCGGCGGGTCCGCAGCCGAGTACCTTGGTCATTAGACCACCACGGTGGGGCTCACCTTTACTTGTGTTCATCAGTTTTATCTCATTGAGAAATGGGTCAGCTCCTCTTGGTCCAGTTTACAACACGCGAGCAACATTATTTCAAGTATGTTTAACTAATATGAATGAATGGCAGGGTTGTCTGAGGGGCCAGGGGACGTGCAAAAGAACCTGAACAGATTCCGCTTGCATGCGAAGTGGGAAACGAGAGCTATCACGGCAACACTCCTCTCCATGATTCATACATTTCCCTCTATTTGGTGACTTCTTTCATAACATCACTAAAGTAATGTTTTGTCTGTCTGAAACGGGGTTTATTGGCGTAAGTAGTATTTACACATCTGGTCTATTGATGCGGAAAGCGGGCGGCAGCAACCGAAGCAGGAATCACAGCGCTCGGGGCAACAGCTCACGCTCGGCTCCTCTCGCTAAACGCGTGACTCCCTGCGGCACATAACCTTCTTCCCCTCTACATTACCCGGCGACGAAGATGAGCCATCCTGGCAAGTCAAGCTGACAAGAGTAGGAGTGGGTCATGATAGGGCTTGAGACGACTCACGTGGACAGTCTAACGACCAAGGCATCGCCTGTCTGTAGATGGCGTGACCAGCTCGATCACGTATGAGGCATCAGATCGACGTTCGACAACGCGATAAGGACCGTGAAACTTGGGGGCAAACGTATAGGATAGACCAGGGGAGTGAAAGGTCAGTCGGAGCCAGAGGAGCAAGTCCACGGCAAAAGTCTCGTCTTGATAGTCGTGGTCGTGGCGGTCTTTCTCGAGTGCTTGCATATCCGAGGTGAATGATCGGGTCAACTGGCGACACTCTTCAGCGTGGTGCACAATTTCAAAAGGAGGGTTGAACTCTGAGACGTCGAGACGATACGGCGGAACGGTGTCAAGGCTGGAGCATGGCTCACGCCCATATCGAAGAAAGAAAGGCGAGAAACCTGTGGTTGACTGCGTCGCAGTGTTATACGCATACGTCACAAATGAGAGACTGACATTCCAGTGCGATTGGTCAGAATTGACATACATGACGAGCATGTTTCCTAGCGTTTGGTTGAAGCGCTCAGTTAGACCGTTGGTCTGCGGTGGTAGGCTGTAGAGGTGCGTTGCGCCGTGTGGCATGCCCGAAGGAGTTGTATAGCTTTGGATAAAACGACACGCCCTGGATCACTCAGTAGTTCACGTGGTGCCCCATGACGCAGTACGAAGCGTCGCAAGAGGAAATAGGCTACATCACGTGCACCAGCCGTAAGCACTGAAGCTGTTTCAGTATACCTCGTTAGATGGTCGACGGCGACCATGATCTATCGATTCATCCATCTTTTCTCCGCTTGGGCCGACTCCCCAGCCTGTACAAGTACCAACGACGGTATTTCCAGCAACACAACAGCGCTGTAACGGAAACCCTTGGCGGACAGTTGACTATCGCCCGATCTGTTACGCGAACGGAAATCCAGGTCACGTGGCACGCTTCAGTTGCCGGCGCTCCGCAACAGGCCCGGCTGCAGCTCCGAGGTACTCTGACTACTCTTTCTCGGCCCCGCACAACGCACAACGAGAACTGCCCTGTCAATGCGGGCGACAATCAGTGGAATGCGACCCATCACCAACTGAACTAGAGCACCACCTTGCTGCGGACTACCGACCATTCGGTCCACGTCGCTCATCCTCACCGTGCCGCTCCCGTTCTCCGTCCCCTCTGCGTCGCTGACCGAACCCCGTAGAGACGGAAAACTGACTGCCGCCGCTCCAGAGGCACGAGCTGCGAAATCGTAGCATTTTAGTAGTCCTCGCTCGTCCCCAACAAACGTTCTTGAAGTGTTTGTTGAGGATCTACGAATTCTTGTGCTCTTTGTCATGGGTGCTGCCGTATCTGTGATGAGTCAAAAACTTTTCCGTTCGATACGAAAAGTAATGACGCCGCCTTCCGATGTTTTGCTGAATACCGTGAGCGCGCAACCAATTTGACCAGTTGGAGCATGTATGGCGAGAGTAATCATTCAGGACGTCCTGTACCACATTGAGTTTCTCGTGCTGACCACTTGTTACCACGACGTAATACTTGGATGGGATTTTTTGTCGCGCCACCACCACGCCGTAATTGACTGCACTCGCGTTCAGTTTAAACTTTTCATGTTTTCCGATGCGCCATCTACCTACAACGAGCGCACTCACCTTGGCAACCATCTTGTTCCTTCTGACATTGATGTTCCTCCTTTTAGTGCCATCGTTGTCCCCGTCAATCACACTGAATGGTCCGGCTCTACCATTGTGTTCTCCCCATCTGACGTTTTCAGTCACCGCCATCGTACGTCTCTGCCATACGCCGTTCTGCCACCTCACAAAGATGCTTCCGGAATTGTCGTTTGCAATCCTAGCTCAAGCCCTCTCACCTTAAAAGCTCACGAAACACTAGGCTATGTCGTTCCTGTTGATGACAACGTGATTGTGCCTATTGAGTCCCACGACCCTGGTCAACAACTTCAACTGAACGGTGTTACTTCTCGTTTTACACGGGATGACTACTCATCGGCTGTTTTCAATCGTTTCATCGACAGCAAGTTTCTTCCGGATTAACGAGACCAGCTAATAACTCTCCTGCATGAATACCGAGAATCATTTGACCTTCCCCAAAAGGCACTCAGTCAAACTAACACCGTCGCTCGCCCAATCTACAATGGAACGCACCATCCTTTGCGGCAACGCCCCTACCACATACCGCCAAAGGGAAGAAGTGTAATTGCAGAGCAGGTGGACGATATGCTTCAGCGTGGTGTCATCAAACCATCTTCTAGCCCCTGGTCTTCACCTGTTGTGCTAGTGTAGAAAAAAAAACGGTTAGATTAGATTTTGTGTCGACTACCGGCGGCTGAACAAAATTACCCGGAAAGATGTATACCCTCTACCCCGCACCTCCACCACTCCGAAATGGGGTTTATTGGCGTAAGTTGTACTAGCACAGCAGGCCTATTGATGGGGAAAGCGGGCGGCAGCAACCGACCCAAGAATCACAGCGCCCAGAACAACAGCTCAAGCTCGGCTGCTCTCACTAAAGGCGTGACCCTCTGCGGCACATAATTTTCTTCTCTACAGTGCACTATATTTAAAAGAATGCTCAGCAGCCGCCAGTAGTGAAAGCGGCGCTGCCGCAGCGTGTCACATTGCCAGAGTGCGGCCCGTAGAAGGGGCGGGGAGATTCCGCCTGCTGGCGCAGGTGCGCGCAAATAAAGAGTTTGCCTGTAACACGTTGATTGCTGCGTTCTTTATTGTCGCGACCCTCTGACAGTAAACAAACACCAATCGCGCAAAATAAAGTCATGCAGTATTGATCGCTATTTGCGACAATCCCTTATCATAAGCTTTGCAATATCAAAATTTAAAGTAAACTTGAAACAGCCTTGAACCCAGCAATAACTTGGAAGACGTTGTCGACGTCATCATTACAAAAAAAAAGTTCTTCGAGGCAGTTTGCGTTGATGACAATGGCTGGAAATGACAGATGAACTTACACCAATATACAAATTGGAAAACAAATTGTACTCATCTTTGCTACTAATTTTTCGTCACAAAACTGACAACTCGTGCTTCTACCCGTTCTTGTCACTCCTAATGGAAGCGGTTCATTCAAATCTATGCTTGCGGAATTCCCGGCCTCTCTCTTCTCACAGGTGATTTACTGAAATGACGAGCTTCAGCGACACTCGGAACTCTATCAGTAAGACACGCAACCTTTTTTTCTGTCCGCCTTTTTTTTATCGCTGCTACCCATACTGCAAAGAGAGACATCTCCGACCTCATTTATTTCCACTCGCTGTGATGCTTTGACGTGAGCGGTCTGTCCCTTCTTCCTGATTTTCATCTCTCAACTTTATGTTTCTGCTGTGATTCCAGTGCTTTCCTATGTGTCTTCACATTGATTGTCAGAGTCTTTCGCGCCTGGATGGCGCCGTGTCAACGTTGGAAGGCTGGTTTTACACTGGCGGTCTTCACTGAAGCTTAAACCATTGTCGACAGAAGTGCAAAAACTCATCTGATTGATTTTTTAAATGTGAAGTATTTTTTACCAAACTTTGGCGACATTGAGTCTATCTATCTATCTATCTATCTATCTATCTATCTATCTATTTATCTATCTATCTCTTTGTCTATCTGACTGTCTAGGCACCGGCGACATTTAGCTCTCCTCGCCGTGTCGATAGTGATATCAATACGAAACTTGGTACGGAATATCATGACCTTATGAAGAACATAATTGACTATTCATAAAACGTAAATTAAGACATGTGTGTATTTAATGTGATGAGTTACATTTCAGGGTCCTGCAGCTCTTGCGGTGGTTTCGTTCACATGGCATGTTGCAAACATGTATGGTACATCATGATTGCAAGGCAAAGACAAGTGACAGATCCTAAGATGAAAAGCTTGACATGCGTGTCATGTAACAACATGACTACAAGCCACGCTAATGATGCGCTCGCAGCCATTTCGCTAGCGTCACATATACAAAGTTTGGTATTACAGTACGTGAATGGATAACAGAAGTATGATACTGATAAACATGAGATGCGTGTCATGCAACAACATGACTGCATGCTACGCTCATGAAGTGCTCGCGGCCGTTTCACTAGATTCACATGTACCACACACAGTATTACGCGACGCGAACGGACTGCATAGATAAATGACAGATCAAAACATGATAATCACGACATGCGTGTCATGTAACAACATCACTAAATGCCACACTGATGATGCGCTCGCGGTGGTTTCGCTAGCTTCACATATGTAAAATTTGGTATTACGTGACGGCAATGAAAGATGAAGGTATGTGACTGGTGCAAATATGATAATCATGACATGTGTGTCATGTGAGAACAAGACTACATGCCGCTGTCAAGGCACCGATACCTTTCGACTTTATGCGGAGCGCGTGCTCACCAACGTTCATTTCGTCACGTCACGCTGGCGTTGCCACACCAGGTGCCTGTCCTGCCAGATACTCGCAGGCGCGCGCCGCGTTGCGTTGTTGTCAGGCATGCGCCTTTGGGCGCGTTCGGCATCCCTCCGTCACCAAAAACTTGAGACGCATTGTTGTCCGGGTAACGCTATGGCACGAAATGTAGCATGTCGCGTTTCGCACCGGTTGCCGTCGGGCTGCGCCGACAGATGGTGGTCGCACTTTGCGTCAGACGAGTGCTCGCGTTTTGCTAACGTAGCGTAGCTCTACTCAGCGTGCGCGCGTCAACGCTACATTGGAGTACAATTGACTCTTCGTGACGCGCTCACGGCCATTTTGCTAGCTTCATATATACCAAATTTGGCGTTACGTGACGTGGATAGTCGACAATCCTAAATGACACGTCCAAACTAGATAATCGTGATATGCGTGACATTCAAAATTGAGTACGTACCACGCTCATAGCGTGCTCGCGGCTGTTTCCCTAGTTCCACATATAGCAAATTTGGTATCACTTGGCGTGAATAGATGACGAAGGTAAACGACATATTCAAACATTAAAAGCATGACACGGTAGTTATGTACGCTATCATTTGCCTCCACCTCTAAACTTTGGGCTGATTTTGAAGTGACATATCAACATTTGTCTTTCGTGTTTCGCATATAATCGAATGTCACTCTAAGTGGGACCCGGGAATTTTTTTCAGCTAAATATGGCACCCCTTAGACAAATCATCAATAGTCACTGAAAATATTCAACGACGAAGGAATGGTGACTTGTTTATTTCTTAATTAGTGCTTAGGTGACGTGATTTATTGTATACTAAGAATTCAGTTTCACATTTTTCCACTATCAAAGACAGAATTTTGTAACTGTAAGAAAATTTATACCGCTTGCAGGCTCACGGTTTGAAAACGTTTTTTTCATACACTCACAATTACAGGAAATGCGAGTGTAATTTTAGGTAATCTCCGTTTTTATATAAAACCTGTTTGGGGGTTTTATTTTGGTTATCTTGGGTGTTATACGGCGTAAGCAAACAAAATAGGTGTGTTCTGTAAATTAGTGACATATTTATAACCGGAACTAGTATAGGTACGTATGTAAATTTGTATTTTTACATAAAAAAAACCTTCAGAGGTGGTAACTTTCATGTAACGACCCATGTAAAGAAATAACAGCACATGCACAGAGTGAATAGTGATAAGTGGGGCGATGCGTGCATTCGTTCATTCGTTCGTGTGTCCCTCTGTCCTTGCATGCCTCCATAGGCCCGATTACGTTCGAGAATACAGATGGCGTGTGGGTAGCACCGACGAGACGGGAGCTAAGGAAGCTGTGTGCAAGTGTAATTAACGCGCCCACCGCTCAGCTTCGTCCATGCCTCATCGACAATCCGCCATGCACGGCGACTATCTTGGAGACTGAGCGAGGCACCCGTTCTCAGCGTACTCAGGCAAAGTGCGCACAACAGCCATTCGGAGGGTAGCGGCCCTTCAGAGAGTAGCGGCAGGGTAACGCCATCTCGGCAATGAAACGAGAATTGCCTTGTTTTCTCTCTCCTCTATACTTCAATTGCTTACGCGTGACCAGTGACAAGGTTAGACTAAGAGGAGCTTCTCTCTTAAAACGTATATTGCCACGAACGTAATAACAAACAGCGACGAAACGACGTCTTGCTTGACCTCAGACCAGGACGCAAAAGCCCTCTTCTTTCTTCACTTCCAAGAGATTCCCCCTACAGTTGATGGCTCATACCCATTACCTGTGACATTACCTTTCTCCACGAAAAGCATCGGCTCGATGCTGGTAATGAGCGTTGAGAAAAAAAATGAGAAAGAAAAGATGCTACCATGGAACTTAACAACTCCGTCGTAAGGGGAAAAAATGGGCTGGTGTCATAGAAGTACTCAATAAAGAAAGGAGTAAGTGCACAGGACGATGAAAAAAACCAAAATGGCAAAAAATAATCATTGCATGGTAAGTTAGTCCACGTTCGATGTATGACGCGAGAAATATGGCTTGAGTCTTGAAACGCGCACCACATCACTTTGTGGAAACCGACGGGAACGTCTTAAGGCGCCCACAGGGAGAACTTCATACGTAACGTCACTGAGTCGGCGCAGAACTTTGTAAGGGCCGAAGTAGCGCAGAAGCAACTTCTCAGAGTGACCACGCTGTCGGATGGGAGTCCACACCCAAACTTCATCGCCTGGTTTGAATGTAACCTCTCGGTGTGTAAGGTTGTAGCGGTGTGCGTCGGCAGTTTGGCGAGCCTGAATACGGCATCGGGCAAGTTGACGAGCCTCCTCAGCGCGTTGAACGAACAATGCAGCGTCCGTGTTGAACATGCTCAAGTTGTTGGGAAGGAGCATTGCGTCGAGCATTGTAGTGACCTCTCGACCATGAACTAAGCGAAATGGGGTGAAACCTGTACTCTCTTGGACTGCTGTATTGTAAGCAAAAGTTACGTAAGGGAGTATATCATCCCAGTTCTTGTGATCAATGGCCACATACATTGACAGCATATCTGCAATGGTCTTGTTCAACCGTTCATAGAGTCCATTTGTTTGGGGGTGATAACCCATGGTTTTCCGATGTTCTGGACCACTTAGTCTCAGCACTTCTTGAAGCATCTCTGCTATGAAAGCTGTACCACGATCAGTAATTATTACAGCTGGCGCTCCGTGACGAAGTACGACGCTGGTGACAAAAAACTGTGCGATTTCGGCTGCGGTAGCTTTGGGCAGGGCCTTTGTTTCGCTGCAACGCGGTAAATAATCGGTGGCAACCACAATCCACTGGTTTCCAGACAAAGAGGTGGGAAATGAGCCGAGAAAGTCAATGCCAATTTGATGGAATGGTGTCTTTGGCGTGGCGATAGGCTTTAGTAGTCCTGCTGGTAGGACAGGTGGAGTCTTGCGGCGTTGGCAGTCGCGACATGTGCGGACGAACTGCTTGATTGTCTTCGTGAGGCGGGGCCAGTAGTATGAGCGGCGAATTCTTTCCAATGTGCACGTGTAGCCAAGGTGTCCGTATGATGGTTCGTTATGACAAGCATGTAAAATATCGTCCCGAAGCGAGGTCGGCGCAACCAGTAGGTAAGTAGCCTGGGTATGGTCGAAATTTTTCTTATAGAGGACTCCATTCCTGATGCAGAACGAGGCCAGCGAACGTGCGAAGTTTCGAGGAAGGCTGCGTTTTCGGCCTTCAAGGTAGTCAATCAGCGGGCTTAGCTCCACGTCATCGCGTTGTTGTTGAGCCAAGTCGGTTGCTGACACAGAGGACAGGAATGTATCGTCCTCTTCAACGTCCGCGTTCGTACTTCCAATTGGTGCACGTGAGAGACAGTCAGCATCAGTGTGTTTGCGTCCTGACTTGGTAATGACTGTAACGTCAAATTCTTGCAGCCGAAGGCTTCAGCGTGCTAGACGACCGGAAGGGTCTTTGAGGTTGACAAGCTAGCATAAAGAATGGTGGTCGCTAACTACCCTGAATGGTCGACCGTGTAAATAAGGGCGAAACTTTGTTATAGCCCAAACAACAGCTAAACATTCTCTCTCTGTTGCAGAGTAGTTTTTCTCTGCAGATGATAGTGTTCCACTTGCATATGCAATCACGCGCTCTACACCATTTTGCCATTGAACCAGTACAGCTCCAAGTCCGACGTTGCTGGCATCCGTGTGTAGCTCTGTGGCAGCGTTATCGTCAAAGTGACCGAGTACAGGTGGGGCTTGGAGATGGTTTCGTAGCGTGTCAAAGGCGTGATGCTGATCATGACCCAAACAAACGGTACGCCGTCTTTCATAAGTTCATTTAGCGGTTCAGCGATTTTAGAAAAGCCTTTGCCGAAACGTCTGTAATATGCGCAGAGTCCCAGAAATTGGCGGAGGTCGCGCTTGTTCGTTGGGACAGGAAATGCGGCAACAGCTCTCGTTTTCTCAGGGTCTGGATGTATACCGGCGTGGCTGACGACGTGACCAAGAAATTTCAGTTCCTCGAACGCAAAGTGGCATTTTTCAGGTTCGAGAGAAAGTCCAGCTGTTAGAATCACCTGAAGAACTGCCTGTAAGCATTGGACGTGCTGCTCAAACGTGTCCGAGAAGACGACCACATCGTCAAGGTAGACAAGACACGATTGCCATTTTAGCCTAGAACGAACCGTGTCCATCATTCTTTGAAAAGTAGCTGGTGCCGAGCATAAGCCGAAGGGAAGGACCTTGAACTCGTAGCGTCCATCAGGAGTAATGAAAGCGGTCTTTTCGCGGTCGCGCTCATCAACAGATATTTGCCAATAGCCGCTGCGTAGATCCATGGAAGAAAAGTAACGAGCATTGCGAATGTGGTCCAGCGAGTCGTCTATTCGTGGAGGATACACGTGTTTCTTTGTGATCATATTCAACTTTCGGTAGTCGATGCAAAATCGCAGAGTGCCATCTTTTTTCTTTAATAACACAACAGGGGACGCCCAGGGACTGGTCGATGGCTGGATGACATCGTCCTTGAGCATCTGCTGAACCTGTTGGCGTATAACGTCTTGTTCTTTTTGCGAGACTCTGTAGGCATGCTGTCGAATTGGTCTCTCGGTAGGCTCGGTGATGATACGATTCTTGGCAAGCGGTGTTTGGTTAACTTTCGAAGTCGTAGCGAAGCAGTCCCGAAATGAGCCGAGTAGCTTCAAAAGACATTCCCATTGTGCAGACGGTAGACCCTGGTTTACGTCGAGAGTGCTTGCAAATGTCATGGCGGAATCATCGCACGACGAAAGAGCAGATAATATTGAGGAACCAGGGACGTCCGCAATATCCTCAAGGTATGCGACCGCAGTGTGTTTGGTAAGATGGTGATACTCCTCGCTGAAATTCGTGACTAATAGGCAAGCCTGCTTTCTACTGGGCTGAACAATACCTCGGGCAACGCAGATTTGTTGTGCAAAAAGTAGGGACAAATTTCCTTCTGCATTTACAGCATCGGGGACGTCTTGGTCACATTCAACGTTGATAAAAAGGCTGCTGCGGGGAGGCAGAGTAACAGATTCGGAGGATACACGTAGGGCAGCCTTCGATGAACGGGCGTTTTTCGGTTCAGGATGAAACGGGTCCTCGAGCGAGACCTGCTAGTCTCTTAGGTCTATAATTGCGCCGTGTTCGCGAAGAAAGTCCAGCCCCAGAATGAGTGGACGGAAGCACACAGGTAATACGAGGAAAGACCCTATGAACGTCGAAGCACGGACTCGAACACGGGCTGTGCACATTCCAGTTGGCGTGACGAGGTGGCCCCCTGCCGTGCGGAACGTCGGTCCTTGCCAAGGGGTAGTTACCTTCCTCAGTTGAGATGCTAGGGCGCTGCTCATAACCGAATAATCGGCGCCGGTGTCGATGAGGGCAGTGACGACGTGGTTATCGACGTGTACGGTGATGTCGGCGGAAACAGTCTTATGACTTTTGGAAATGACTGGAATGTCAGAACGGTCTTCGTCGGGTCTTTGCGTCGAAGGAGGCTCTTTGACAGTTCGTTGGGACGCGGTTTCACCCCCAGGAGCCACAGTTTCTAGTTTCCCCTGTGGGGACTCGATGACCAGCCTCTGAAAGGAGCATAAGATGACGAGGGATTGCTAGCTGACATGGGGCGGCAAGGTGATGGTGATCGTGATTGGGGGCGCTGACCAAGGCGAGGAGCTTGCTGGCCCGTAAGGTACGCTTCGATGTCGCGGGGACGCTCACCGTAACGCGGGCACCGAGCATCAGGGTGAAAGCCACGGATACCAAGTTGGCGGTACTGGCAGTTACGGTAGACGTGACCCGCTTCGCCACAGTAGTAGCAGAGTGGACGGTTATCGTACGTACGCCACACGCTGGCCTTTGTGGCGTTCTGCCGCGATCCAGACGGACGATAAGTTGGTGCACTCGGAAACGTTGAGGCGGGTGGTGGAGTCGAAGAGGTGCCCTGGAATTGATGGCTAGACTGATCCATTCTCCCCATGGTGGGATCAGGGCCATGTTGTGCAGGAGATCGCAGAGCCGCCGCATGAGTGAGCACAGGGGCCTCAGGCCTTGTTGGCGCGAGTGGGGTGACCACCTGTCGGATCTCATTTCGGATTAAGTCTGTGAAAGCACTTACGGTTGGTTGGGGTGCCGCTGCTTGGAGTTGGCGCAGCTCGTCCCGCACGACGCTTCTTATGAACTCAGCGAGAGCATGCCTCTCGCTGTCAGCCCCGATAAAGCATGCAGCATGGGTCACGTCGTGGCGTTCATACTGTGACGACCTATACTGGAGAGTACGCTCCATTGTGGTTGCCTCATTTATGAACTCTGCCACAGTCGTCGGTGGATTGCGCACGAGTCCGGCGAAGAGCTGCTCTTTTACCCCACGCATTAAATGCCGCACCTTCTTTTCCTCGGACATTGCAGGGTCAGCACGCTTGAAGAGTCGCAGCATGTCCTCGACAAACATCGAAACTCTCTCGTTGGGTCGTTGGTTCCGAGACGAGATAGCCTGCTCCGCTCTCTCTTTCCTTTCAGTGCTGCGGTACGCATCACGAAACTGTCGGCTGAACTCATGCCACGTCGCAAAGGAACCCTCGTGATTCTCGTACCATGTTTTGGCAGAGTCTTCTAACGCAAAGTAAACTCTCCACAGCTTGCGAGCTTCATCCCATTCGTTGATGTTGACAACTCGATTGAAGTAGTCAAGCCAGTCGTCAACATCTTCATAATTGTCTCCATGAAATGAGCGTGGTGTTTGCGGCGCATGAAAAAACATGCGGTAAAAAAGAATAGGCGTCGTTGGTTTGACTCGCCTGGTTGTTAGTTGAAGTTGCCATCACGTCTTGAGAGAGGGGACCGTACTAGGGAGATAGTCCTCGCAGGCGGCGACTGCTTCTTGCCGTGGGAGCTGTAGCTGTCTCCAAGTAGCTCGGTGTGTCGGCTGAAAATCTGCAGCCGAGGCGCATTTACCCCGCACCTGCACCAGTGCCACGAACGTAATAACAAACAGCGACGAAACGACGTCTTGCTTCACCTCAGACCAGGACGCAAAAGCCCTATTCTTTCTTCACTTCCAAGGGGTTCCCCCTACAGTTGATGGCTCATACCCATTACCTGTTACAATATATTCTATCTTCACCACACGCTCAGAACTTCACCTCCACAGCTGTAATGCCTCAGTACCTACCTATGCACAAACTGTTATGTTCTGCATAAGGCACATTTCCTGAAAAATATTCATATCCTGAAAGCAATCAAGCAAAACAAAATAGGTAAGTGAATTTTACTGTAATTACAAGTTTGAGTACAACTTTCTTGTATTTTGAAATTTATGGAAAGTTTTATTGCCATTAAGTTCATTGACATTGCTCTCTAGCCAAATTGTGAAACTGATTTTCAAAGTCTTGTCCCACCCTGAAGAAAAAGAAAAAGAACGGGGCGGTGAGCCAGTTCTCTGTCCGATTGGCTACCCTGTTCTGGGGAAGTGTTAGGGGCAATAGATATGATAGATGAGACAAGTTTGAAAAAGAATTAGAGAAGAAAAACTGAACAATAGTAAATAAGAAGACGCTGGTTAAAGCAGGTCCGTAAGAAACGCAACAACTATTTCAAAGCTTTCCATGCCGAGAAGGGTTTCAGCCAGTTTCCTCGGACGTTTACCTCTGACAATAATGATTAATATGTGGGGTTTAACGTCCCAAAACCACTATATGATTATGAGAGACGCCGTAGTGGAGGACTGCGAAAGTTTTGACCACCTGGGGTTCTTCAACGTGCACCCAAATCTGAGCACACGGGCCTACAACATTTCCGCCTCTATCGTAAATGCAGCTGCCGCAGCCGGGATTTGAACCCCGCGACCTGCGGGTCAGCAGCCGAGTACCTTAGCCACTAGACCACCACGGCAGAGCACCTCTGACAATAAGAGACTGTCAAGTGTATCGAACACTATCGACGGTTTTTCATGGTACATTAAAGCAGCTGCACACACACACAGGATATGGGTGAGTATCTCCTCGCAATTACAATTATCACGTGACGAGCTACTGGTGATTCTAATTGTAAACAAATAAGCATTCACTAAGGCCAGCCTGAGTCACAGACGGCACAGGAGCGCCTCTTAAACTGCAGTGATCCCCATCGTAAGACTTAGATGTAGACTGAGATCAAACTAGGGAAGACGTATGTTGGTAAATTCTGCTGAGTTCCACTGTGCAAGTGTCTTTACCCATGCAAACAAATCATGCCACTTCAAATAATGTGTTATTACTTTGGTCAGGTTGTGGGTTAAAGGAGTGAAGTCGTAGAAACTTAGCCTAAGGGGCAAAACAAGTAACCTAGCTATTGCCATGCCCAATGGAAACTACCATGGAAACTACCAAGCTTAAGTTAACTAAGAACGCATTCACGATGGCAGTTTTATTCTCGCCGATTGGACGAAGTCCACCCAACTTAGTACTTAGTAAATTGAAGTTAATCTGGTGATCACTACTTGCATTTCTAATTTAGAAGCGTATGCGGAACATATGGTCACGATGGGACAGCAGGCTGGCGCGTCGCATGTGGCGTGGCACCAGCCACATGCCATGGTTATGCCATGCAAGGAGGCATGGCATAACCCACACCTAGTAACTGCTGAGGGCTATACATGGTGTACGCGCCGTATACACACCCTTGACAGGCGTTGAAAATTTAAAAGGGAAAGTGTTGATAGCAATTAAACATTTCGGGGGTGCCGCCAGCGTTGTTTCATCTGACCATTCATCTGAACGCGCTTGCAGACACTGGAAGTGATGCACAGTACAAGTAGTATTAAAAGTAGTAGTAGTAGTACTAGTAGTAGTAGTAGTAGTAGTAGTTGTAGTAGTAGTAGTAGTATTAGCAACAGCAGTACTAGCACAAATAAGCCGTAGTAGTACTAGCAATACCGAAGAAGTAGTAGTAGAGAAACGCTTAGAGCGATGCCACTACTCCTCCCTGTAGAAACCAACACAGAAGTTAGTTTGTCTGTTTAACATTGAAGCTCAGCCAACCTATATTTTGTCCTCATCCTACTTCATAATTGTGACGCCATAGCGAAGAGCGTGCGCAATATAGGTTTGTTCTGCTCTTTCGCACACCCCTTTTTATTGGCCGGCGAAAGTCGGCGGCAGACACGTGCACACAGACCTTAGACCCAAACTCATTATAAGCTGCTCGTGAATCGCGAACTCCAAAAAATAGAAAAAGACTACGGCTGCAGTGGAATCCCGCGAGGAGGTGCCGATGCGTGTGACAGCTCAGCGGCATGCTTTCCGTGGTTGTTGCTGCTATCACTTGATAGTCTTGAGTTACCCGTGTTGCATCAGAACAACTTTACTCATATATTATTCTCAAAGTGTTCTACTCCACCTTACGAGATATGCGTAAGAAAACGCACAGCACGGGACTTATGCGATAGAAAGGGAGAGCTTCTACTGCGCCTTTGAAATAGTCTTGACATGTGATCTTTTCTTCCTGAATTTTGCACGTGTGCGCTAAAGGGGGAGTGAACTGTTTGTGTGGGCGTAGTAACGTAGCGTTTTAGGTGTGTAGTGCGTCATACTCTAGTTTTATAGCGCACGAAAAAAAAACACCTGGACATATCAAGACAGGACAGGCGCTGCTCGCAACAATGTTTATTTAAAAATGATTGATATGTGGGGTTTAACATCCCAAAACCACCATACGTTTATAAGAGATGACGTAGTGGAGGGCTCCGCAAATTTCGACCACCTGGGGTTCTTTAACGTGCACCCAAATCTGAGCACACGGGCCTACAACACTTCCGCCTCCATCAGAAATGCATCCGCCACAGCCGGGATTGGATCCCGCGACCTACGCGTCAGCAGCCGAGTACCTTAGCCACTAGATCACCACGGAAAGTCTTTAGTAAAAAAATGGCAACCATATACATAGGCAACATCATTATTCAATCATAATGATGTCATGCTTTCTCCAAATCAACATACCTTTCATTCACATATCACATTCTCATTTCATCACGAACAAATTGGCCGTTTTCGGTCCACTGGTAACCCCATGCTTGTGTTTGTTAGTGTATTTGAAGGTATTCTCAAGTTTAACTTGTCAAAATACACTACCGTCTGCCAGCCTAAATCAGATACGAGAACACTCGTAGTAGTACCGTGTATCCACGAGTTATCACACCGACTAAAGAAAACAGCGTGCGAACATAAAAGTAGTGTTTTCTGCTCCCACAAAGTTGCAGAGCCCATGCGGACTAACCAGACCTGGTTCATCGAACAAACAGGAATGCAGAAAAAATGCATATAAATAGGTTTAGAGAGTATAATGGCGCCGTTGTGCACATGCTTCCGCTGACATGTGGGAAGCATTATGTGGCTCTAAGTGCGTGGTGCTCAAAAAAACGTTTAAAGAAACACCACTACATGATGAAGGATGATGAAAAAACAGAATTGTTTCGTGGATGCTCGGCGCAGGCACTATAGTAATTCCAGTGACAGTGCAAGTGAAGATGTGCCTACAATCTGTACGCAAATTTTTAATGACTGTTTATTTTCCGGTGCTGCAGAGATAATCTGACCCACCAAACAATTGAGCCTGAAATGATTGATAGGCTGGCAGTTAAGTGTATTTCTAAACGGTCAACTCCCCGTTCATGTAAGGAGTTGGCCTATATATGCTGAAAGATATGTGAATTTGCGAAGTGTGTGCGATCATGACGATTGAAAAGCGACGTTGCCTTAGTATATGGTCGCATTTTTCTGGAATAAACGTTGTGTCAAGTGGCACCTGTCCTGCCTTAATCTGTCCGTAAGTTGTTGTTTTTTGTGCTAAAAACTACTGTATGTCTGGGCGTCAAGAATAGCTAAGCTGCCCACCACTCACAAATCAGTCGCATGCTCAAGTAGAAGAGAGGCTGCATTGGAAACAACAAGTGATCATTTGTGACCATGCTGTTGAGTGACCATGTTCTTAATGCTGTGTACTGACCGAAACGCTGCGCTCTTTGATATAAACGTTGCATTAAGTGAAATATTCAATTAATCAGAAGGAAAGAAAATGTATCTTTTTTTGAGATTGCATTCATGTTTTGTTCGCATAATGCGAGAAGCCACGCCTCACGAATCCGTCACATGCACCAACACAACAAAGACTCTGTTGGAAACAACAAGCGGTCATTTTTTTTTAGAAACTGCCAGCTCCCTGCGTGAGCGTCTGACATGCGGATTGTGAAAACTTTCAATGGGACCACGATAAGGCAAATATTTCCATAAAAGTTCCTAGCCCAGCTTGTTCAAGTCTTCGTTCGTTTTTTAATTTGCTCCAAATTCTCCTAAATTACACAGCCATGGAATTGTTAAACATATTTGTTGCGATAATAGCAAGGCTATTTCGGAAAATAAGGCACACATAAAGAAATGACTTGCAATCGGATGTACACACACAGCTATTTTGTAGCTATGTCAGGGTTTTGAGAAAAGTTTACCCAACAATGAAGGAAAATGTACGTGCCAGTATGAATGCTAAGCAATAAAACACTTGTTACAGCAGTATACAGTAGCGATGCGAATGTCAAAGATAAAAAAAATAATGGTAGGCTAAGGCATGTGTTTCTATATATATATATATATATATATATATATATATATATATATACGGAGCATCGAACGCGTTATTCGAAGGTCGTAGGCGCGATCGATTCCTGCTTACGGCACGTTATTTTTCACCCACTTTTCTTTGTTCTTATTTACATTACATTGGTTCTAATAAGTTCTCTGATACATTCCTTGGCATTATCGTCTGTTAGATCTCATTATTATTGTGTCAAAAGACGAAAAAACGAGCCCTTAGGTAGACACTTCTTGCCCTTCTATATATATATATATATATTGCAGTTGGCAGAATGAAGGAGATGGGCCAACGGGCAGAAAACGCGCACTATTTTCTTTTCCCAATTCTGCTCAAAGCGAGTGCTTGCCTTTGTTACATCGCCATCGCTCGGTGAGCTTCCATTTGTCGATGCCCCAAGCAGGCCGAGATTTTTTCCGGGACAAGGCGAAATAAAAGTGTTTCATTGTTGCGAGCTATCTCCCCAAAAAAAACAAAGAGCAATACCCACTAGCCTCGTTCAATCTCTGGCCGTAAATAAGCAGTTTCTGAAGCCGCGTTTTCAGCGGGCATTTCGAGAGGAATGATGAGCGGCCATGCATCATAAAGAAAGACGCTCGTATGTTAAAGATACACGTTTGTGTTGTACGTTACATTACGGATTTATCAGCACGCGCGCACACACACACGTGCACACAATATTAAAATGTCACATGTAACAAGAAATGTAAGAAAAGCAATCGATCAATATCTCCCCTCTCACTGATCAATTAGATGGCTTTGGTGTTGATGGTAGGCACTTAGGGCGTCTTTTTTAGGGACTGTACCCAGTTAGCATAGAATATAGTAGCATACAACCATGCCTGGCACTTGCAGAGTATGCTTCAGCCTGGTTAAGAAAGTAGTTTATCAAAGCTTTATCTGGGCGACTTGGTGCTTCTCGCATACTACAATTTGTTCAATGTGTTCTTCTCTTCACTTCTCTGAACAGTGTTTCCTTTCCACTTTCACGCTGTAAATCTCCTCTGTTAAGAAAGCAGGTAGTCGAGATATGTGCATTGTTCTTTTTCACTTTTTTTCGCCCACGTTCTCTGCCTGCAGATTATTCCACTGACGCCCACGTAAAAAAAATGAATCAAGAAACCTAACGCCGCATTCTGTAGACCCGATTCATGCTTTTATGTTTTCGCCTTCTTGTCAACTTGGATGAAACATAATTTTATGGCACGAGTATAGAAAATATTGTATTTAAAAACCTAAAAAAGCTTTAGGGAGTTTCTTTATAGCTCTACTAACAGTATATGCCAAGAATATTATCACGCAATAAAAATAAAATCCAAAAGCCCTGCAATTGCACAAAGGCTACAGAGCAAATAAACCTTGCCTTCGAGCAATCTTGCGCATGGGAACAATATGTGTACAGATTAACATTTGTATATTTTCCGCTCTACATTATCTAAGTATTTAAAATAAAGCTCTTGGGTAATCTGAAGTGGCACTCAAAAATGGCACCTTAAAAAGAAACGGCATGTGGCTGTTGAACTGTGGCTCTTAAGCTAAGATGGCCAATGAGGAAACACAATTACCTGATTCTGTCATCTATGGGGCAGCTGCAATAACACCGGAGATATTGTTATATTATTTTCTACTCAAAAACGGTGCACACAGTCTAAGAAAACCACGCGCAGCAATGGAGCGAGCCAGTTCGCAACTTCTTTGTGTCTTAATTGCTATCATTTGTTGATTTGAAGATAGATAAAAGGAAAAAAATATGACTTAACGACAGATTGCAATCGTTTGTGCATGTTGTTTAGCTTGATTTATTCACGCGAGTGACCATTCATACTTTTTTTCTTAAACGCCAACATTTGAACTTCAAAGCGACTCCAGAATCACCGAAAACAATACGGTTATACACTATGGGAATATTGACAAGCATAAAATACTTGCCTGGTGATTGTGTGTTACTAACAGCTGCTGCAGCGCTATTTGCCCCGAAAACTGTGGTGTCGCTGTATTCACAGCTCCAATCGCGGCAGTGTGATGCCAGGAGAAGGACTTTCCTGTGGTGCTGCTTCCCACTGCTCTTGGTCTTGTGCGAAACTATAGTGCTCGAGTTGGATATAAAGATATTATTAAAAAGTACTAAAAACAACAGAAAGCTTAGTCGTGTTTGGAAATGACCCACCAGAGGATGATCAGTTAGTCGATAAAGAATTACGGGCAAGAATACTAAATGTGTTTCTTTCGAGGACTAACAGGTGATGTTCGTAAATTGTCTCTGAGAAAGCAAAGTTACTCTCACCAGAACTAATTGGTGACAATCAGAACTGATACTCTGCTGAGTGAATGTTTCCCTCGTAACAATCCCATGAGATCCGTGAAAGAGCGAATGTTACTCTTTCGGGGTGAATGGGTAAATCCTTTCAACATTTTTTTAAAAGGACGAACAATGAATTCGCTACTCAATCACCCGTTAATTACCTAGCCATGCTAACTATACTGACATGAAGGCTTAGGTCAGTGGCACTTTATTCAGTATACATGTGTGAAATTCTGTAGAAACGAGACACTAGAGTGAGCAATTTAGTGCTATTAATTTTCTCCAAACAGTGCAATACGTGCACCAGCAGTGTTAGCTCTCGCTGTGGTTCACGTAGATTAAGAGGTACAGCAGGTTAAACAACAGACTATACCATTTTGCCTATATTAAGGCACAGCGCTGGGTCCGTGTAATCCTTCGTCCTTGTTCATTTGTGCACTCAAAAGTGAAATATGAAATACTGACATGCCGAAGCGTATGCGCTCATGCAGTAAAAGGACTCGCTAAACCTTGTGTCATAGAGCCTACACAACATTCTGTTGTTACGGAAAAGGATTTCAACAAAAAAGTTGCGAACGATTCATCTTATAGCGTCGATTGTTTACTAGCTATTTTTCAAAAGTATGAACGAATTAACCGTTTTCATGCATTGATAAAGTCTGTTAAGGCGCATCTTTCGAAATTACAGTATTGGTGCACATCGCTGTCCACTTCAGCCATCTGAAAACGAAATAGTTATCTTTTTCACGCTTAGAACTATGGGGAAAGATCAAATAAATCTCCTCGAACGCGCGAGTCGTAACCGCACTACTGAAAGAGAAAAGGTGCGGTGAAGCTATTGGCAGTTGAATGTGAAGCATTTCTTAGCAAACTTCGGCACTTTGAGCGTGTCTGTCTATCTATCTATCTATCTATCTATCTATCTATCTATCTATCTATCTATCTATCTATCTATCTATCTATCTATCTATCTATCTATCTAGCCACCTACGACTTCTAGCTCTCCTGGCCATTTCGATAATGGTATCGATACCAAACTTGGTACGGCATAACATGACTGTGTGAAGAACATATCGGACTTGTGATACCATGAAAACCATGTATGTATGTCATGATTTACATTTCATTGTCCTGCAGCTATTGCGGTGGTTTCGTTCACATGGCATGCTCCAAAACTACTATGGTATGACATGATTGCACGGCGATCACAAGCAATAGACCCTAACATGAAAATTATGACATGCGTACAATGTTATAACATGACTACATGCCACGCTCATAAAGCACTCACGGCCATTTCACTAGCGTCATATATACCAAATTCGGTATTACAGTACGTTAATGGATGACGATGGTATGTGATTGGTATAAACATGATAATGAGATGCGTGTCGTATAACAACATGACGTCATGCCATACTCATGATGCGCTGGCGGCCGTTTCGCTAGCTTCAATTACACCAAATTTGATATTACGGGACGTGAATGGATGACGAAGGTACGATAGTGGTGCAAACATGATAAACATGAGATGCGTGTCATGTAACAACATGACTACATGCAACACTGATGATGCGCCCGCAGCCGTTTCGCCAGCTCCTCATGTGCCAACTTTGGTATTGTGATGCCATTGGATGACGAAGGTGTGTGACTGGTGCAAACATGATAATCATGAGTAACGTGTCATGTGGGAACATGACTGCATGCCACAGTCAAGGCACCAATACATTTCGACGTGATCCGGTGCACGTCCTCGCCGGCGTTCATTTCATCGCTTTTAAATGCGAAGACATTACTAAGCGAACGTCTCCGACTTTGAATCTATCTATCTATCTATCTATCTATCTATCTATCTATCTATCTATCTATCTATCTATCTATCTATCTATCTATCTATCTATCTATCTATCTGTCTATCTAGCCGCTTGCAACTTTTAGCTCTCCCGGCCGTTTCTATAATGGTATCGATACCAAACTTGGTATGGCATGGCTGTATGAAGAACAGAGTTGACTAGTCATAACAGCCCCGCCGCGGTAGTCTAATGGCTGAGGTACTCGGGTACTGACCCGCAGGTCGCGGGTTCGAATCCCGGCTGCGGCGGCTGCATTTCCGATGGAGGCGGAAATGCTGTAGGCCCGTGTGATCAGATTTGGGTGCACGTGAAAGAACCCAATGTGGTCGAAATTTCCGAAGCCCTTCACTACGGCGTCTCTCATAATCATATGGTGGTTTCGCGACTTTAAACCCCACATATCAATGACTAGTCATAACATCAAAATCAACACACGTATTTCATGAATGTCATAATATACATATCATGGTCCTGCAGCTCTTGCGGTTGTTTCGTTCACATGGCATGCTGCAAAACTGGTATGGCATGACATGATTGCATGGCGAACGCAAGCGACAGATCCTAACATGAAAGTCATGATATGTGTGTCTTGTAACATCACACCGTTCTACGCTAATGATGCCCTCGTGGCCGTTCCGATAGCATCACATATACCAATTTTGGTATGACGGTACGTGAATGAATATTGAAGGTATGTGACTGGTGCAAACACGACAATCATAAGATGCGTGTCATATAATAACATAACTACATGCCACGGTCATGATGCACTGGCGGCTGTTTCGCTAGCTTTAGTTACACCAAATTTGGTATTAGGGGCGTGAATGAACGACGAAGCTGTAATACTGGTGCAGAACATGATAAACAGGAGATGCGTGTCATGTAACAACATGACTACATGCAACGCTCATGATGCACACGCGGCCGTTTCGCTAGCTTCACATGTAGCAAACACAGCATTACGCGACGCCAATGGATCACGAAGGAATGTGACTGGTGCAAACATGAAAATTATGAGGTGCGAGTCATGTGAGAACATGACTACATGCCACAGACTACACGTCAATACATTCTACGAAACGCGGGGTGCGTGCTCGCCGGCGTTCATTTTGTCGCGTCACGCCAGTGTTGCACGCCAGTCGCCGATACTGCCATGTACCCTGAGGCGCGCGCGGCGCTGCATAGCTTTGACGCATGCGCGTTTCATCGCGTCCGGCGTCTCTCCGTCATGAAATGAGGGAGACACAGTGTTGTCTGGGTAACGCATCGGCACGAAATGCAGTATGTCACATTTCGCGCTTGGTTGCCATCTGACCGCGCCGATGAACGCTGGTCGCGCCGGGCGCCAGAATATTGAGTGCTCTCGCGTTTTGCAAACGTAGCATCGCTGTGCCCAGCGTGCGCGCGCGTCAACGCTAGATTGGAGTATATTTGGCCTTTCATGATGCACTCGTGACCCATTTTCTAGCTTCATATATGCTAAATTTGGTGTTCCGTGACGTCACTGGAGGATGATATGTATGACTGGTGTGAACACGATAATCTTCACACGTGTGTCGTGTAGGAACAGGACAACATACCACGCTCATAGCGTGCTCGCGGCAGTTTGGCTAGCTCCACATATACTAAATTTGGTGTCACGTTACGTTAATAGATGATAAAGTTTAACGACAGATCCATACATGATAATCATGACACGGATGTTATGTATGGCATCATTTACCTTCACCTCATAACGTTGTGCTAATTTGGAAGTGACATCAACATTTCTCATTCGTGCTTCGCATATCATCAATTCCGACTGTACGTGGGATGTGCCATGTTTTTCATGTGCGAATTTTTAGTTGCGTGGTTTGAAACCCCTATAACATAGTAAACACTTGGCGAGAAACGGGAAAAGAGGACGTAAGAAGAAACGTCACATGAATTACGCAGAAACCAAGAGCAGTAGTGCAGATCACCAACGGTTTTGATTGCACTTGGGTAACGCCTGATTCTGAATGAATAGGTGACTCTTATTCATCGCAACTCCAAAAGAAAACTTTCTTATAAAAATGGGCTAGCTAGGAAGCACGCCATGGCAATGTGATTAGAATGAACAAAATCAAATCAATATGAGTGTATTAGGATGTGTACACGAAAGATGCGTACATAATATTTGAACCAGTATCAAGCGTGAGTGGTCGCTGGTCCAACAGAGAAAAGACATAAAAGTTAGTAACACACATGATGGTCTTGAAAATGATTGTTTTTATACCTTTTCACTTAAGGTTTCAAAGCTGCATTCAATACATGAACTGGCAGCAACTCCTTGTCAATTCAAATAGTTCTAGTTTAAATTCTCGCTTTATTTTTGGTGTTTTAACCGCCAGACCTATTTGAACGTATGCAGCTGACACACGCTGCCCAACTTTGCATGTATAACGTATTTACTACTGCATCTGTGGTTGATACAAACAGAGCAAGTTTAGCAGTGCCGTCGACAGATTAAAAAAAAAAAAAGCCGAGCGCATGGGCATGAGTAGAGAAGTGTAGAGGGGGCACTTGCCCACGCTGAAGCGCAACAGCACTTGCCCTCACTCAAGCTAGACTGGTGCTCTCGCTCTCCTTAATCCACGATGCAACAATAGTTTGCACCCCCCCCCCCCAAAGAACTTCGGCAGACGACAATTGCCAAGCGTTTATTCCTTCCAACTGAGCACTTCGGCGTCTGATCGCGTGAGCTCTACGTAGTACAGTTCAACACAAAATGCATTTGCCGCCACAATTATCGTGAGCAACAGGCAGTATGGCTACATTACCGAAGAAGCGCGGCGAGAATGACCACAGCTGTTGTCAACCCCGCTTAATATGCTCAGAATCTGCGTAGCGTTGGCTTTTTCGCAGTGCAAATGAACCACCTATGACCACGTGATGGCGCTTGGCGAATAGGGGCGCTGAACTCCTGCAGGCGGAGCAAGCGGTGCCCGAAGAACAGTGGTGCAACTCTGCTACCTAGAAGTAGCATATACAATAATTCTAAGGCACGTTAGACACGAGCGCCACTTGCAGTTATCTTAGAAAACGAAGGCGTGCGCGCCAGCGGAGAAGGATGCGCGCCAGTCTCGGAGGTGATAAGGTGTAGAACGCGAAGCGATGGACAGGTGCCACCACCGTGACGTCGTAGCAAAGCGTTAAAAAGACTTACCTTTATAAGCATCGCGTTGCACTGTCAGAGCAGCGCGATAAACGCTACAGTCCTGAGAGCTACTGGTGTGTGACTCTTCTAGTATAAAGGCAGACATACAAAACATCGAGGTGTTGTTATAGCACCGCAGATATGTGCAATAATTGTTTTTTATTTGACAATTGCACAACTATGAACGCTAAAGCTTGAGCCCTATTGGTGGGCGCTGCGGATGGGGTTGGCCGTTTAGTGCCGTTTGAGGTATCGTTAAGGGTGGACAAACAGACAAGTGCACAGGCAGGCAGACAGACAGACAAAAATTTTTCTGTTGAAGGTCCCTAATAAAGATTATCGTCGTTCACGCCTGCCGCGGTGGTCTAGTGGCTAAGGAACTCGCCTGCTCACCTGCAGGTCGGGGGATCGAATCCCAGCTGCGGCGGCTGCATTTCCGATGGAGGCGGAAATGTTGTAGGCCCGTGTGCTCAGATTTGGGTGCACGTTAAAGAACCCCAGGTGGTCAAAACTTCCGCAGCCCTCCACTACGGCGTATCTCATAATCATATGGTGTCTTTCGGACGTTAAACCCCACATATCAATCAATTAACGCCTTTCAAAACCCTAGCGCACCTTTGTGCAACAAACAGTGGCCAACCACAGTACGGAAGACTGATTCATGAAAGATAAAGAAACGCACGAGCTGCAAATGCATAATGGGATTGTGCTTATATTGCCAAGCTTATTCGATATATTCGTAAGTTTTGAAAAGCAGAATAACACCAAAATACGCATACTCAAATTGCCCTTCAATATTGTCGCAGGGTCGTGACGTAGCCAAAGACACGAGAATGTGCGTTGAGATCAAACTGTTTATTAGGGTGAACTTGTGTGCGGTAAACGGAAAATCGTATTTCAGTAGCAGTCTTGCACTGATAATGGTAAATGGAACACCAGCCGTCGATCAACTGCCAAGCGCCGAAGCGTGTCGGCATTTGTACCATTGCCATGAAATGTTCCTAGGTTCTAGAATTATTGCTAGTGGCGATGTAGGTTGCTGAATAATCTGTGACGTTCCCAAAGTGGGCGTTATCTTAACAAAACGATCTACGGAAGCCTCAAGCCTTCTCGAACATCGTAGGCACGGTTTGCGCTTTACGTAGTGTAACGGGGTGATAAGAAAACTTGAGGAAAGTAACGTGGCAGTAGTACGTTCAAAACGTCAAGAGCGTGCGGCAATCGAGTAACACAACACTGCGCTTTTCGCGGGAAGGCACACGTCAATGAAATGTAAATTTCTCAAGTAATACACACTCAATGCAGAAAAAAAAAACACTTTTTGGACAACCATTGCGGAGTCGAATTATTGTTCTTTGCTGTGCTTACGTTCGCAATGTTGTGTCACCTCTGTGTTATGTGCTAAACAGCGTTGCTACTCATTCACCTTAAAATGTACAATTAATTGCTCGTCAAATAGCTTTTTCCATGCCTGGCTGCGAAATTGGAAGTCAGAATATTAGCCTTAAAATATAGGTATAGATGAAGATCTTTTCGATTGATAACCTTGGAGTTCGTGTTTATTAGCGATATTAAGTGCACTTTTGCTACTAGAAATTTAATTGCTTTTTCTCGCTTCTATCTACAGCCCCTGTAAACAACGCATCGCATTGGCTCAGGGTCACGCGAAGGTTTGTACGAAAATTGGGGGACCCTTAATTTTCGCCTTTAATAGTTGAGCGTGATAGCGAAATCTGGCTCCTAGTGTATTCTGAACCTCCTAGTGTATACTTACTAATAAGTTTTGTTACAGACACACAAATGTACACAAACGTGCGCTTGCACGAGCGTGACGTATTGATAGTAATGTAGTTACTGTGCAGTGTGCCACTTCCCTCTGCTATTGGTGCATTCAGACGACGGACCGAATCCGGATTTGTCGTGGACGCGGACAGCTAATCCGCGGATGGTCCGCCTGCAGGCGCATCCACATGGTGGACGGTGTCCTAGGGGAAAACAGCCGGATTACCCTCGACAGCAGATTCGGCGCTCACCTGCGCCCGCTGGCAGCAGACCAGTTTGAGAGTATTCAACATGGATGCCCGCAAGAAGCGAAGCTTGGCTGCGATGTTTGTCGTGTTGTGACAAATGAACGAGTAGTGTTATTCTTTCAGGAGAAAAGGGAGTTGCTAGCAGGATATTCTTTCAACTACATTATTCCCCACTTGTAGAACTTCTAAACGTGTCTCCCGCCTTTTTTTTAGAAGCGGCACGTCGCCGGTTGCAGAAGTTGGAATATTTCACCGCCATGACGGCTGAGAATCTCGCGTGTTAAGCGACGGCGGCGACATTTCCCGAACCACCAAAAGTGATTTCTGCATATTTATTCACCTGAGAACAAAGTCTCCGGAAACTAAGTAAACAATGCTCAAGCGTAGATGATGCCGACCAGTCATGCAGCTGTCCGCGAGCCATGGAGGACATGCCGCGAGCAGACGAAAAGTGTACTGGTTGCCACCGACTCCAAGATATTCCGCTGAAGTACCGGCTCTCCCCCGCCAGAATCCCGATGTGAGAAACAGGTTGGGTTCATTCGTCCGCGAGCCGCGCGGACGAGTCGCGGACGAGGGGAATCGCTGATGTGAGGTCACGTGACGCGCCGTCCGTCCCGCCACATCGGGATTCGATCCGTCGTCTGAACGCACCATATAGAACGGTGCTTTGCTGTAGTCGAGACACATTTTTGACAATGTCTCACATACGGCACACAAACATACACACACGCACGCGCATGAATCGTACTATCAACGTTAAATGAAACCTGAACTGCAGCAAGCCCTTGCGATAGTCTAGGGCGTACCGTTCAGTTGCCACCATTGACAGGCACGCGCATTCCGTTCGGCAGTTTTGCGCATATATGCGTGCCTGTTCGTAGGGATAGGTGAACGGCACGCAATATACTGTGTCCCTAAGGCGTGCCGCTGTTTGGGTTTCATTTGACGCCGATAGTACATACAGGCTTTTGATTTAAAGCAAGAGTCGTATGGCTTCCAAGAGACACGCCGGGCACTCGCCATCTATCAGGCCATAACGAGTTTCACAATGCCTCATAGGTGACAGCACATTATGTAGCGTTTGCTGTTTGCTTGATCAACGCCTCTGAAAAGGCGTAATATATTTTCCACTAGATCAACATAGTTGTCCATTTTTAGAGCTGTTTGAAAGTTCTTATAGTGTTTTTAGCGGCAATGGCTGCACTATCCTGGTCTCTCTTGACGTATTTTGATGCCCTTCAAAATGCGCCTACAAATATCGAATGGGCTCGTTTTCATCGTGACCCCTGTCGAACAAAATGCGTTAAGGAGACTGCTTCTAGTACATGGCATTCATGTACTGTTTTTTCTCGAAGTCGCTGCAAGTAACGTCGTAGCTTCGTGGCAGGACACCTGCTTGCCACGTGAACGGCCCGAGTTTGATCCTCAATGGGACAGAAAACTTTATTCTTTTTTTATTTGCTTCTTAGTCATTTTTTTCGCTCACGGACTATTTAACACTCACAACCAACGGTGCTGACACCGATGGCGGAATTTCTGCGACACGAGCTCTCTAACGCTGTTGCGTTAAAAGGAATCAACTTATTCAACAAGAATACTGTAGGCCTATGTGCAGGCCCGTAAAGAAAGTTGTTAGAATAGTGTACATTAGCATGGGACTAGCAAAACAAAAACAATATCTAAAGAACAATGCTTCAATAGATATTGCTGGAGTAATGCATCAGGAACATCACCCAAAAGAAAAATTTTAAAAGTGAAATCAGCATCAAGAAGCACTATACATTTGCACAAGCTCCTGCAAACATTTACCTCATGGAGCATATGCCTATGTACAATTAAGAAAAATTCCAGTTTTGTAATAAATTCATACACAGATTGACAATCAATAATTTCATTTGGTAATGTATACCAAGTTTCAATAGCCCAAGGAAGAAAAATATTATTTAAACGTGTCGCATTTGGCCTGATAAGGCCTGATACGTTTATTGTGGCAGCTTCTGACAGTGTGGCAGTAAGGTGTCTGCACCTAATCTTGTTTGTTTATGTTCATGTGGTCGACTTGCAAGTTAGCCCGCGTCAGTAGAAGTCATAGTCTATAAGAATATATAGTTTTTGAGGCTGTATTATTAGGAACTTCAATGCTTTTCACCGCAAGGTAAAGATACCACGAAAATCAGCAATACAGAGGTTTACGAAGCACGCAGCTCATATACTTAGCATGGCCGCAATCATTTGTGTAGGAATGCATGAAATTTAATAAAGCGCTATATAAAGTCTACAACAGGAATGCTATAAATGGCACAATATTCATTAATAAGGAATGAAAAAGCAGCGTTGTAATAGGTGTCATTTGGTCCTAATAAGAAAAGAAACTGGGGCAAGTTGTAAAAGTATAATTTGCGTGGTTCGTACATTTTCAGAGAAGTGACAACGAGGCGACAAAAGCAACGTACTCTTTCTGATGAAAAGCTAAAGATTTTTTTTCGCTTCGTTTGCCTTCAAAAACCCTACGCCCACGCTGTGCCTTCCCAAGGCTACCTTCGCTAGTCAAAAGGGGAAACGAGGCAGTACTGCTCATCACGTTGTATGGGTGGCCTATGTTCTCCCCTGTATCGCAAGTAGCACATGTGGCCTTCGCGTTCGATTCGAACTCGTGTATGCGAGGGCTGTTTCATTGCAGTTGTTCACTCTTTGCGCAAGGCAATCCGGAGCACTGCCTATATTTATTTTTAGCGCGCACGGTCACGCATTTATAAGATTTTTTCATATTCCTGAATATATTCCGATGTTTGTACCCAAAGTCGTGGTGCCATTTCCGAAACTAACTTCTATGGCTGATGTGCGGCAGCATTCCGCGTTCTATTTGCAATGGCGGAGTCTATTTGCTCGCTGCTCATTCACATAGATAGAGATTGACCACTTTTCTCACATTTTTTGCCCATGGTTTCTTGCTTCTTTCCAGTCGCACAACATTCCCTGCAAGTTTTTTATCGCCTTTTTCCTGCTTGAATCAGAACTCAAGGTATTTGCTCTAACGCGCGGAGAAATGCATCAACTGAGCCTTAATGGCACGTTTGTCCCGGGCCACTTTTTGCCGAGTGTTTCCGTCTAATATAATTTTTTTTGCCGCTTCATGCTTACGACTTTCATTGAGGTGTTCCTGGAGTGCTTGCACAAACTACTGAATAGACGGCGTGCCGCTTACGCTGTTCAATGCGAAATGTTCTCTTCGCCTGTCTGATTCTATTCGCGCACTTAGCCTGCATGACTGCCGGAAGACCTGCCACCTTACGTGCAG
The DNA here is from genome assembly GCA_013436015.1 of Rhipicephalus annulatus. NCBI lineage: Eukaryota > Metazoa > Arthropoda > Arachnida > Ixodida > Ixodidae > Rhipicephalus > Rhipicephalus annulatus. Next base: position 717,664 of record WOVY01011207.1, on the reverse strand, counting down.
CAGGTTCGCGCAATCAGAGTGGCAGGCGAAGATGTTTTCTGGCGAAGGCCCTTTCGTAAAATTGTTGCACAGGTTATTGAGAACCAACAAGATTTTCTGTACTTGTCACTGCTTCTCTCCTGATTAACATAACGACCAATAAAATTTCAAGAGGAGGGGGTAGAATAAATGGGTAACAAACAATTTAGAGTACATGTACTCCACTATGGGATCCGTCCAGTGGGCCTCAATGTTTACTCATCAAATGCAAGATCTACGCGTGTTTAGAAAAATGTTTAACGATTTCGAGTACTTCGTACTCCTTAGGTGAAGAACAACAGATTGGCACAAAAAAAGATTTAAGATGAACCCTTATGCGCAAAGACGTATTCAACGTGAAAGCGATCGTAATCCCTAGTTATCTCCTTCAAGTCAGTCCTGTTAATTATACCCTCCTTCTCCCAAGAGTTTCAGCATTTATAGCAGCTTTGAGCTTCCTTCGAAATGAGCCAACCTTTAACAGACCGAACATGTTTTGCAATATCATCCCAAATTTCGACATGTGACGTTACAATGGTAAGTGGGTGTTTCGTTCTAGAAATATCGTTGCCACTAGACAAAGTCGTTGTTTTGGCGTTGAAACCAAACTGAACTTTACATAGCACTGAACAAGCAATTTTTTCATGCACTTTTTCATAGTTAGTACCACTGACGTATAGTGAAAAATGCTACAGAGACCGACATGCACTTCGCAACCATACCGTAAGACACATCATCGATGGCTGAACCTTCATTATTGTAAAAAAAAAGCTAACGACAGTTTGATATGCTTAGTGGAAATCTCAAACTACAACCAAAATTTTATGCCATCAAGTTTCACATATTTAGCTACAATGCAACTTGACAGAATAATAGAAGGAGTGAAATCAGGAGAACGTGCCATTACCGCCTACTGCTTTTAACCAACAATGAAGATTATTACAGGAATCATATAAGCTTGACTAAACAAGAAATAATGTTCAAGTAAGTGTTCTCAAAGAACTTGTCTTCATCAGAGTTTCTTCATCAGAACTTGTCTTCATCAGGTGACTCAGGTCACCAAATGCCTGCAAAATCAGATGCACCAAAGTATTGGGTTGGAATTATCGGTAATCAAAATGCGCGCACAAGGTGTTTCAGCAAAGACGCCACTGGTGTTTTTAAAACATGACTGATGTTTACCACCGTGGGCTAAACGTACATCTTTGCTGTAAGAGTAAGTAAATAAGGAGGTCTAATCAAGAGACGAGATCATTCATTATCATTAGATGATTTACAAGTCTTCGAATTATTCGTATATCCATGAGATCTTGGCTGGAAGAGTATCGAAAGAAAGGAAAATGTGTGAACTGTTTCTAATTTTCTTATTGGTGAGTAAATCTGCAGGGATTTAGCTTATGGGCATTACCGATAAAAAAATGAACGTGAAATTGCTTTTCAAGCAAACGCATCGAGAATGATTCTACTCAGCGGCATTGCTGGCATGAAGAACCCTGTCAACATGAAGGTATAGCTTTCTGCATGTCTTCAGAACTAATTCGATTAGGGTACCGATATAGCAACCTCTCACCATAATATGTCGTATATACTAAAAGCATTCAGGCAAACAGTCGATTGAATTCAGACATACAAAAATCTTGATAAACAAAAGTAAGAAAAAATATTGGTCATTCAGTCACAATGTAGGAGTTGAACGAAGTAGTTCCTGAAGCCTCGATCAATTGATGCTTAGTTGTAAATGCAAAAAAAGTGAATGAAGCAGGGTCTTTTTAAAACAGTCTTCGTCACGCATGAAGTGGAATACATGAGAGGCGAGTTTCTAAGACCGGGAGCGGTAGCAGCTCCAAAAGATGCGTGGACATTTTCACGGTTCGTAGTTTAAGGAAGCTTCGGGAGTGATACACAGGAAGGTACGAGGAAGAGCAAAGGAATAGAAAACATGCCCACATTCTTTCCTGGGTGATCCCTTGAAGACTTGCATGTATTCTTCAAGTTTGTACGCACTGACGCTGACAGGAACGATGGGGGACATTATGACTGCTTGGCTTCCTGAATGGAAGAGCGGCCGCCGAGCCATGCAAGGTGCAGACAGTAAACCGCATGTGAGTAGGATTCTGGAAGTGGGCGCACTCTATACAACTGTGTGATCAGCATGCCCTGAGGAGCCGGTGTTTCAGCGTGCATGCAACTGGTTGCTCCCTGCTCTTTGCTCTCTCATTCGTACTTCCAGTCTGTATGGTTGCAGCCTATATGTGCGCTTGTTTTTCTGTGTGTGTTCTTATCACACGTGCGTTTGTTCCACGCCATGGCACCCCTATAGCTGCTTGCTAGCGTCTGTTTACCTTGTATGTCGTTTCAGCTCTGCCATTACCTTTGAAAGCGAAAGGTCATTGCTGCTGCTTGTTTTGTTACATTTATTTTATTTTCGGTAGCTGTCGTCACCTGACACAGCATAAAAAAACCGGCCCCAGCGCTGATTTCCAAAAGTTGTTCATACGCAAGAGCACTTACGCTAAGCTCCGCACAGACTTATATTAGATGCCTACAGCCTGCACATGTTATGGGCGTTTCATATAAGCATCGCGATGAGCACGTTGCGGATCAGGAAGTTCGCGTATTGATTGAACTCTTCAGCTAGAAATGTAGCTGTTTGTTGAAAGGGATCTGCATGCCGTCACCATCGCCTCAAAAACAAATGCAGTACATATTCTCTCAACATTCTTGTTCACATTATCTTCATTATATCTCAAGGTATTCTCAAAAAATAATTGCTAAAGCGTAACTTGGCAACCTATTTAAAGTTTGCGGTGTGCACATGTCACTGTTTGTTCATTTTCCCTGAAGAGATACATTTTTTGTGCTTAAATTTATTTCTTATTTATTGACACTTTATTTATCTATTTATTTCATTAGCCACAGCACCAATTGGCATAACAGTGGAGGAGCATATAAAACAAGTAGAATACAAAAAAGATACATAGACAATCAAACAAATAATCAAAGTTGCCTCAATCACAATCTGCAACACAAATACTTATATAAATAAAAATGTAACAGCCAAGAAAAAGCAACACACTAATTCTAACATGAAATAAAACAAATATTTTGAGATAGTAGAGGCAATGCCAGAAGGCAGTTGGTTCCATCCTCTGATTCTTTTGGTAAAAAATCATTTTGAAATACGCAAGTCATGAATGCGATTTTTCTTATCTTGAACCTATGGTCAACACGGTCTAAGACATACTACCGTGCAAGTAATTATTCAGCTTTATCGATTCCGACTTGCCAATAATAAACAGCATAAAAGAACCGAGTTTGAGCTTCGTAGAGAGATTTTCCACAGTGTGTTTATTTAAAACTTTCCTGACATGCCAATGAAGCGTCCATAGTGAATCAAAACGAAATATTGACTTGCTGCTTACCGTATGAACTGCGTGTGCATTGAATGCATCAAATTAGTTATAATCAACCTTTAAAGAGTTCAGTCAAAAGCGATTGGTATGCAAGCTTGTCATGTACAAGTATTGTGCCTAGGAATGGCCTATAGCGTGACTGCGAAAACGGGTGTCTATAGGTCTCTGTGCGCGTGAAAACGGAGGCTTTTAGGAATATTTCTTGCTAATGAGACAGTAAAAAATGTCTTTTGTAAATGTAACCCACTTTCCGTTCTGCAAATAATGCATCATTAACGTAACAGCGGTAAAGAGCTTGTTCCACTTGCACAGACGCTACACCAGACCTCACTTTTGTGAAGAAGTCAAACGAAGCTAGTTGGGAATATTCAGACACAGATCTAGGTAGCGACCACTATATCATACACATTGGTATAATAATGTCAAAACAACAGACTAGAACCTTTCGGTGCACCGACTAGGGCATTGTTAGGAAAGCTACAGCAAAACGACTTTAGTTGGAACCCATAGAAACTAGCAGACAGTCCTTCCAGTCTTGAATCAACCAGCTCGCAGAGGACCTGCAGAAGGCTACTAGAAATATTACGACGGAAGACAAAATAGAGACCATAGATAGTAGGCTTGCACACCTGATGGAGGCTAAGTAATGCATCCTGCAAATCGGAAGGCACATGGACTGAACCGAAAGCTCACTAAAAAGATAGCGTTGCTGAATAGACAGATAGAGGAGCACTCACAAACCCTCACAAAACAACAGTGGGACGAAGCTTTCAACCAGGCAGACGGTAGAGTCAAACGTGGGGGCAGTTGGAACCTCCTGAAACACCTATTGAACAAAAACAAAACTAAGTCTAACAAGCGAACGGCCATTGCGAAACTCGTACATCAGGCGAGCCAGTCCAGGGCCGAAGAGGTAATCATGAAGCAGCTTGCGGAAAAATATCTCCCGCTGAAACAACCGGGGGAGAGCGATGAACACATAGAGTACTCGGGACTACCGTGCAAGAAAATGGACCGTGATTTCACTGAGGGTGAAGTGCGAGCTGCCCTCCATGGTATATTTATAAGATCGGCAGCCGGACCAGACGGCATTACTAACAATCTGTTAATGAATCTAGACGATTACTCTATCACATCACTTTCTTGACGAATCACTTCACTGACTTATGGAAAAAAGGAGAATATCCGGGAGAATAGAAGTGAGCCAATACTATTCTCGTGTCCAAACCAGCTAAACCATTCAGCCTAGATAACCTCCGTACAATATCACTTACGTCATGCCTGGGTAAAGCTATAGAACACGTCATTCTCAACAGACTCACACGCTACGTCGAACAACATGACATACTCCCATATAACATGATCGGTTTCCGTGCCGGGCTGTCAACTCAGGATGCCACGCTCCTCATCAAGCACCAGTTCATAGAGGTTAGTCCAGAGCATGCGAGAGTGCTCCTAGGTCTCGACATCAAAAAACCTTTTGACCAAATAGAGCATAAGGCCATCCTCGAAGTCCTATCCACGCTGGGTCTGGGCGCGAGGCTTTTCCACATAGTCAAGGCGTTTCTCAGTGGTAGACAAGCAAGCCTTACACTAAGAGAACTAAAGTCCAAGTTGGGGGCCCTGGGCAATAGAGGCACCCCACAAGCAGCTGTGCCCTTACCCATGTTATATAATTTAGCGATGACCAGAGTTGCGAGGGATTTGGAGCGGATAGAAGCTATACACTTCGCCATATATGCCGATGATATACCCATATGGAGCGCCAACGAAAACATAGGCCAAACGGAGACTAGACTTCAGGAGAGTGTAGACATCGTAGAAATCACTCTCGGCGAAATGGGGCTAAATTGTTCGGCGGCGAAGTCAGAAGTTTTGGTTATAAAAAATTGAGGGGGGGGTTGAGGACCCAAGGGCTATGTCCCAGGTGAGGAACCCAAGATTATCGTGCGCTGTCAGGATGGATCCGCGATCAAGCAGGTCAAAAAAAATAAAGTTCTAGGCTTCTACATAGAAGCGGGAGGTTGCAACCTCACTGCCATTCAGCATACTTCAAAAGAAACTGACCAAGTACTCAGGCTTCTAAAGAGAATCACCAACTAAAACAGGGGTCTTGGTGAGGACAGTGCTCTGTGGGTACTGCACGTCTTCGCTCTCTGTCACTTCACCTACGTGGCAGGTCTCCTCCAATGGTCGCAGGCCAAGCTGAAAAGTTCAACACCATTATCAGAAAGTTAGTCAAGGCTGCCCTAGGTATACCCAACTGTCCGTCAAACAAAAAACTCATGAGCTTAAGTGTGCACAATACTAAGCAAGAAATCACTGAAGCGCAACAGACGACGCAGCAGGAAAGACTAACGTGTACACGAGCGGGTAGGCTGATACTCAGGGCAATCAGGTCAGTTCCCAGTAAATCGAAGAACTCGTAGAAAGTCGAGGTCGAACTGAACGCGAAGCTTAGAGACGTGATCAGAACCCCTTCCCTGCCGAGAAACGTGCATTTGGAACACAATGTCAGCAGGCGAAGAGCCAGAGCGAAAGCTTTGTTGAAAGAAATCGAACAGATTGGACAACAGGCGGCCGTCGTGGACGCAGCCTGGGTGAAAGGCCAAGAGGCCTACACGGCTGTGGTGGTCGACAGCCAGGGAGAGGTACGAGACGCCCTGACTATACTCACTGAAGATTCCATGGTTGCGGAACAAGGCGTGATTGCTTTAGCTATCAGAAACAAAAAATGGTCATACATCTATAGCGACTATAAAGCAGCAATTACGAGCTTCAACAAGGGCTATGTCACTTGGACTGTGGTTAAACGTATGAAAGAAGTCAATCCTATCGATACTGAAATTCGATGGTTTCCTGCTCATATGGGACAAGTGGACGAAACTCAGGTCAACCTCGATGAGGTGACAAATGACCTGGCACGAGTAATCGCTTGCCATGCCGGTCATACCTGATCCGACACCCACTACCATTCCGGGGGCAATAAAGATAGTTTAATCACCTAAAACCACATCACTAAATGTTAATAATTGGGCGTAGGCAATTCCCACTGCTACAAACAAAAATGAACAGGGCTCAGGCAGCCACCATACGTTTACTGCAAACCGGAACTTACCCAACTCCGTATTTTCTTCATTAAGTTCTCACTGATTGTGAAATTTAAGACAAGTGTGACGCATGCGATGGCATCATTGGGATCATACACATGCTGGCGGGTTTTCCCGCAACTCTCGCCGACCCCGAAAAACAATGGCCTTACTGGCAGACAATGGTGCGAAGCGCGTCTTATCAAGACCAACTACGGGCACTCCAGAAGGTCCACGATGACGCCACAAAGCTCGGCCTGACGGTACCGACGTGGACGAGGCTCGCTTCGGTCTCCAAAGACCGGGCTTCAGGACACAAATAAAATTTTGTGAATGAATCAACGAATGAATGACTCACATTGTTTTGTGTAACCATATATGTGGGTATGTGCAGTTCCTCAAGATAACCACGCGATGTTGCGACATCATTGATGATAATGTTACCAGTGATGTACGCATTCCAGTCATATTTACACTTATATCACCCGAATTGTAGATGATGGTGAATATCATGAGTTATTCTAAAGTTTTTTCGTTTCGATCCGTTGGCATTGCATCCTCCTTTGAAGAAGCAAACTAGCTCAAAAATTTTCACTGCGTGTCCTTATCAAAACACTCGTAAATATAAAAACAAGGGGAATGTAGACGAAGAAAGACAATTTCAAATGCAAGACAAATTCACCCCTGGAGTAGGAGGTATGCAACTGTTTTTTATTTGTAATTGCGCAAGTTGTAATTTATCCTTGGTTTTTCTCAAGCGTTAAAATGAGAAAAATACTAGACAAGTATATTTATATCAATATATTTACGAAAAGTACTATAGCACGAAACCCACGTTTTCCTGGTGTAGAGTTCTTGATTAAATAGAGCACTGTCTGGAAAAAAAGAGAAATTGTTGTCGTATTGTTTAAACAAAACAGCCGTAACGATGTAACCCCGATTAGCATGAAGTTATTTACTCAGGAAGCATGCGATGCTCTGTTTTCTGAGCTATCATAATATTTATGAACAACGTGCGAATATAATGAAAATGATGAACTTACCCTAACATTTACCCGAGACTTGTCTTTCAAGGAGCCTGATAATCCTGATAAGCATTCACATGTTAAAGCCACCACGACCATTCGTACTGCTTTTGGGAGAAGTTTTGAAGGAACGCTTGCCCACAAGCATGGGTGTTCGTTTTTTTTTTTTCGCACGAAAAGTTGACAATCGCCAATCCAGCGGCGTACACACGTACACAAAAACACTTTCACATCCGTCCACAATTTCGCCACGTACAGCAAAGTAGATTCCTAAGAGATGCGTGATTATCTTGTGTAAATTGGTGCATTAGTTCAATACGAATTAAGAGCAAGAAGACTGAAAAGCGAAAAACTTGATCAGCACTGCACCCAATGACTCCGGCGAGCTAAAAAAGTAACAATGGCGCTGATAGATACAGTGCAGATTTGACAATGAAGCACACATTACTCCTTGAGATCAATTATTTACGCACTTTTCACTGGAACTAAATTTTCCGGAGCTTATTGGCGAACGAAGTTACATTTTTTAACAATTATTTATGCAATATTATTAGCGTACGACTGAATGTCTGCGCAAACTATTTTCTTCGTCGTTACTTGAAATTGGCCGCGGCACTATTTGTCCTGCTGTGTCGACTGACTGCTGTAGGCCACGGCAGGGCTGCACGGCACCTACGCGCGCTTCTTCTAACAACGTTCTCCGAATTTGCCAGCCCTCCAACTGGCGAGCGTGTTTTTTACTATGCGCACCCCTTGCATACTTGCCTACAGCTTCAGTGCAGTCAGGCGAGTTTTTTGGGACAATGCACCTCAACTTCCTCCCACGGGCCCAGAAAGCTGCATGTGCAGGGCCTTTGAGACAGACATTCCGTGGAGCTGGAATCACTGCTTCGTGTACGCTGGCTACCAAGACGCGTTCCAGCCAGGTTTTCATTTCACTTCTCAAGCATTTATATTATTATTAATATTCAATCAACTAATAATAAATCAACTATTTTTAACGTATCCAGGGACAACTATAGGGTCTTTCGTGCTGGCGCGCAAAAATAAAACAAAAATAAGAAACAATACAGTACAGACTGTTCACAGAAAAGAAAATCAATAAAAAGAGCAAAAACGTGCAGTCGAAAAGATATCAATGCATAATGGGAACAACTACTGAAAGAGTAGATATTCATGGAATGGGACTGAAAACAGTGAAATATACACAATCGCGCGAAAGGCTCCCTGAAAGACGGAAAAGGGAAGAAAGGGAAGAATTTGTGCTGGTGCCAATCTACGTTTGGACAGGGCAGCCCTCATTGACAAAAAAATGACTGTAGACTATGGAAAACAAAACGAATCAAGAAAACACGTCAGAGAGACTCGGTATTCTGTGAAGGAGAGTGTTGGAAGAAGCTGACAGGTACATGCAATGATCGATTCTCTCTGGATAACTTACGCGGAGTTTGAGGACTATTACAACTGAGAAGGGCCGAATATCTCACCCTGAACTAGCTTGTAAAGAAATAACAGCTGAGCGCAATTTTGTCGGCCGTTAAGTGATGGCAATTATAATATTCTAGCAGTGTTGAAAGGATTCTAGTGAAACGATGGGGGTAAATGCTTATGAAATTTTTCTGGACTCACTCAGTGGCGCTACTGCTGGATTTATCAAGGCCATTCCAAATCAGATATGCATATGTACTCAAGTTGAGCATGACATATCGCGGTGTACAATTTTAGAAGGCTGTTTGAGAGCCGGATTCTCGAGAGATGTTCTGTCAACAGCGAGAGAACGAAGGCCTCACATGGCAGCACATTTAATACAAGTAGAAAAATTCAGCAAGCTATCAAAAAGAACTGAAAGATCACTGATCTCATAAACCTTACATAACGACACAATATTGACAGCATAATAGAAACGTTGGACTTTTTGCGAGATATAACAACAACATCAACGACAATAATAATAATAATAATAATAATAATAATAATATAATATAAAATAATAATTCACTATTATTATTATTACATGGACAAAAATATCTGGCCACATATAAGGAAACGCTAGCGTCCGGGTGCCCATGAATCTCTATACGCATCTGTGTAATTGCGCAGTTTGATGGGTATGTACCGGCATACATAATTTATAGGTAAATGCACCACAGTGTTGTCTTGAAAGGATATGTTCGCAAACAGTTTAATTTATAACGCGCCTGCACAGCAGGGGGCTGTTTACATAATGTAGGGTTTGGGTTACGCACCACGCCAGCCCACAAAAATGTGTCATACTATTTGTACTCGAGAGGCAATGTTTAAGCTAATCCAGATTATTGCACGTGCGCATTAGTGGCCACGACCAAGTAATGACACACCCACACAAAATAGATGTTTTGTGAATTCGGCAGCCTACGTTGAATGGTGCTATAAAGCTTCAGCATTTCATTACAAGATTCAATAAATGTGTGTCACGTGTGAGTCAGGAGCACCTTTCTTAACGTATTTGTTTATGACGTGAGATTTATTTGACGCTTGCAAACATTACACCAAATTATTTGTTTACTAGTGCAATCATATAAACTTCAAAAAACTCTATGCACACAGCCAAGAACACTATACACAGCCAAAGGAAACACAAGTTGTATTTTTTGCATTAAATTAGTACAACTTCCAGCTTGAATTTAATCATAATGGTGCCGGCAAGTTGCATTCACGTAAGTTCTATTTGTTTTTGAAGATATTCTCTTAAACATTGCACTGCGCATGCAATTATGGTAAATAGCCACTAAAAGCAATCGCAGATGAGGGGTCAACAGGATTAACTGAAATCCTTTATAAGAAGAGAGAATATAGCCATGAAAAGATTGAAATAATCAGCAACATTTCCTCCGATGTGGAAGCTAAAAATGCATTGAAATTACTATTTCTTGCTACCACTCCAAACAATGGAATAATGTAAACAATATAAGATGCATGCATTTTGTTTTCACACATTACTATATAGGATTGCTCTATCTTAATAGCGAGGTTCGGGAACTTCAATACGTTTTGTGGCTCGACACGATTCCTTCCTTGTAAAACATGTCTGCTCTCGTACACATTATTTTTGTTGTATTATTTGCAACTTATTGTTTCAAACCTAAATGTCATGGAAAATTTACAAGTTAAATTACACGAATAATTGCAACTACATGAATTGTTGCAACTACACGCATAGTTGCAACTATATCGTGCACAAATCTGGCCTGAAATTTACGTTATTTTTGCAAGGCAGAAACAACATACATAATTATTACTTTTGCTGATGTAGATAATAAGCAGGCCACCTTTGTGTACAAATTGTTATATATTACAATCAGCATAAAAGTGTGTGATTGTGGTGCTAAATATATACGTGGTTCATCCCGTATAAGGGAGCACTACCACGTATAAGCATCCACTTGATATGGTATATATGATGTGGCCATGTCTTGTAAGGCCGGTTTCGACTCCTTAAATGGGCCAACCGCGTCATATATGGCTGTATATAACCCCTTACATGAACTGACTTCACCAGATATACATTCATATATGGTAAATGGAAGCTACATATGCTGACATATATGCTTATATGTGGCCATATATAAGCTATATAAGTGTAATATGTGGCATTTCCGTAAGGGTACTTCTTCGTTGTAAATACAGCTGATAACACTCTTTGTAGCTGCGCGCCTGCGATATTGTCACGCTCTAACCTCAGTCAGTGGTCCATGGCTGCAACGTAGGTGAAACTAAACAACACAAGGCCATACACCAGCCTTACGAGGTTGTCTTCTCCAAATCCCTGTTGCCTATTGACAACCCTTCTTGTCAGCCTGATGGCATCGTCAGTGTCTTTGGAGGGTTCGTTAGCGGCAAGTGATTGGAGCCGTTCGATTAAATGGTCATACCCAGAACCCGTAGAGAGTCCACCCTGGGAAACATGCGGCCCTCACCTCTCTTAAGAGGGATGCCAACGCCATCTAATGACTTCCACCCTCTTGGTTTAGGGTCCTTGCGCTTGGGCGTGTACAAAATATTTGCGATTTAGGCGACGAGCACCGAAGATAGGTTGGTTTTAGGTAGTCCTCCGTTACCTTGATATCTTCTTGTAGCACAGTCTATATTCGTTGATCACTTACTGCTGTGTGGCTTATGATGATGTTGTCCGCATAGGTAGTATGAATGATGCTATCGACTTCGGGGACTCTCAGACTGACCAGTCTTTGCGATGTTAGAGAGAGTTGGGAATAAAACTCAACTATGTGGCGTCCCTCTGAAGCTAAGTTTTACCGGATCCGAAGTAAGATCACCAATCATAAGAACAGACAGACAGCAAACTTTATTGAACCGGAGGAGTTATTGCAGGACCTTCTAACGAGGGGCCGTTCTAACCGAGGGCCACGCGCACGTAGAGAACAAAACGCTGTGGCGCACCGCCCGTCCCTGGACCTTCTGGACTACCTGGATTTGTCTGCTGAGTTCCGTACTTCTTATGGCCCCCTAATTAAAAGAAAGAGCAGAAGAAATAAATATAACAGACATGGAGTATAATGCATATCGAATGGAAGAACAAGACATGTCGTTTTAATCGAATTGAATAAACATTACATTATATTCTGCGATGCAGTTATGATTCCCAACATGAATTAACTAGTCAATCCTTGGACAACGCTCTCATCTTTGCCCACATGAAAAACATGGGGGCAAAGGCGGGAGAATTTTTCAACCTATGTTATAATCAAAAACGTTCACGTGTCTTTGCTGTTGTATGTAATTTACAAAACATGATGCTAGAGGGGCGAATTGGAGTGACTTTGTCAGTGTAATTTTGCCTACCGAGCGCATGGGTAATACTTTAATTTCGTTTTTAAGACTGACCATTGGATTCAGGCTGAATGCTTAGGATGAATGGTACAAATATTCTTCTTAAGCACCTCTTATTTGAAAATGGATAAAAACATACACAGCCGTAGCTCAACAAGCCTTTTTAAAACCTAGCACTCATACAAACACGCGAAGACACACAAACACATACAAACATATTTTTGGGGTCTGTATAAGCAAAAACACAGCAGAATGATCGCCTGCACTCGCCTTCAGATAAATCCTCCTTGAGCCGTGATCGCCACATCCGATCTCGATTTCCTCTTCTCTGTACTGATTAATGATACGCATGGCCTACATTGATGATAGATGGGGCTCTGCCTTATGTTGACCTCTAATTCCTTTCGAGCGTCGGAAATTGTGAAGTATGGAGACAGCGCTTTCGGATAGACGATTAGTTTGCGGTTACCGGTAGCTATATTGGGATAATGTTATCGGTCATTTAGATGTTGGACGTATTTATTAGAGTACCGGTTCACTCTTCACACATTATAGGCGAACAAAGCTGTATCAGAACATCTTTTTATGAATGTTTTTTTGCAAATTTTACGTGTTTTTTCACTCTCACTAAGATAAAAGAGATTATCGGAAGCGAATATTTGTGCAAGTGTTTTCACGTCTTTTCTGAACTTATACATACTCTGTCAATGTTTCTTGACATGTATCAATGCTTTGTTCAATTTGAAAAGTTATCTCAAGAACGCCATTGTGGGCTCGGTTATAACCATAAAAGTAAGCGTTCAGCTCAGCCGCTTTAAATATGGCGAGTCGCCCATCATTTGCTCGGGCTATATTTTAGCTCCTGTAGCTGGAACATTAAGTACAATTTGTGCATGCTGCGCATCCGAATAAAAAGTAATAAAAGTTTGATGAAATGCTAGTTTGCAAGAAAAACGACATACTTTCCAAGAGTAGCAATGAGCTCAGTCGAAGAAGTGCGTCCTACCTGACTCTCTGTCTTACTTCGTTTTGTATATTTGTTGCCTGAGTGACACGTGTTTTTTTTTCTCAGAACTTCCACTTCAGCTGCCCACTGCCGTTTTATGTAAAAAAGAAATACTGAAGAAAATAGAAATGTGCAAGAGCGCTGAGTGTTGCTAGAGTTTGAAGAAGATATGCTCTCAGTATATTACGGATGAAGTGTCAGGAATACAGTACTAATGAGAACTTTATTTAGGCGTCCCGAGAAGTACAACACCTTAGGCCGACAGGGCCGGTTGGTCTGGCGTGGAGACAGCCAGAAATCCATACAGTAAAAAAATCTGGTTACCTCAAGAAGCGTATTCTGCCGAGTAGGAGAACAGCTAGAAGTTTTGTTACCATAATTTACCTGTTACATTACCCTCGCGCACAGATAAATAAGTAAGAATGCGTGCGTACAGCATACACATTGTGCTGCCACGCCCTCAACTGCGGAGGTGCAGCTTGTCGACATTCACAATTCGCTTTGTGCGGGCCAGAGTAATTTGATTGATACATGGGGTGTAACGTCTCGAAACCCCCATATGATTATGAGAGACGCCGTAGGGGAGGGCTCCAGAGATTTCTACCACCGGGGGTTCTTTAACATGCACCCAAATCTAAGCACACGGGCCTACAACATTTCCGCCTCCATCGGAAATGCAGCCGCCGCAGCCGGGTTTCCATCCCGCGACCTACGGGTCAGCAGCCGAGTACCTTGGCCAAAAAACCACCATGGTCGGGTGGCCAGACCATTTACCCATCGTTTGCATTCATTACACAAAGATAATGTTTGGTCTCTAAACCACTTGTTCTTTATACTCATTAGTGTGATTGTTAACACTGAATAAAGGATAATATACTAGCCAAGACCATAAGGTTCTTCACCCCCAAAAAACAGAGGCTCACTTTTATGTGGTCTTTGTGGCAAAGGCTGAAGCGCTACTTCGAAAAATCTAGGTCGCCCCGCCATGGTGGTCTATTGGCTAACGTAATCGGCTGCTGACCCGCATGTCGCGGGATTTAATCCCGGCTGCGACCACTGCATTTCCACTGGAGGCGAAAGTGCTATATGTCCATCTGCTCAGATTTATCTGCAAGTTGAAGTAACCCAGGTGATAGAAATTTTCGGAGCACTCTACTACGGCGTCTTTCATAATCATGTAGTAATTTGGGGCCTTAAATCCCACACATCAAGTATTCAAATCAAGTGAGCACCACGCTGAAAATTGCGCATGTGGGAGCACTGTGAATGAAACCTCAAATAGTAACATATGAAGACAATCTTGACCTGAAGGTCTCTACATTTGTGGAGTTTTGCTTGTTTTGTAGGCGCAAAAAAAAGCTGGCACAGTTTTTTCCTCGTGTAACAAAGATGGGTAGCAAGAAGACCGGATGCTCTACGTAGCATGCCTCACCCTTTGTGAAATATGCACAAGGAGCGGTGTACGACATACCGCTGTCTCGTAGAAAATCGTTCATAGGATAAAGTGGTCACCGTCTTAATGGTGTAAGAAGGTAGCATATGCAAAATCTAAATAAAGTATATTGTGACCATCTTTCGTCTCACTGTCCAAAACGCATGTGCGATTCAATATTTTGTGAGGCAAAGACTCTGGATTGTAGTTTCAACAAATCATCTCGTGAAAACCGGATGTGAATCATAAAAATAAAGGAACTACCTGGGTTAGTAACACGTCTATCTGCTTGTGGAACAAAAATGTATTTTTTTTAATATCTGCTCTCGCAGCTTGTTAAGATGTGTCACCCTGATGTGAGCATGCTGCGTCAGCATACCTTTGTGTTATATGTTACATTGCAACCTTTGCAATAAACCAGTTATCAGTGGCACCTGGTTTTGATTTCGCATGTGTTTGTCTTGTTTCGTGCTAAAATTGCACTTTCACCAGAACTACTAGGCTGCTTGGGTTCTCGGTGCATGGCTCAACCATGGCGTAAAAAAACTGAAGACTGCGCGCAGAGATATGGCCGTTTCGTTGCATCGATGAATGCCTATTACAAGCACTGTTGCTAAGTGGTCACTGCGCCTTAACTATTTCTTGTGCGAGTCCGCGAAACACCACACTACTCCTGTGTAGGACATCACGAGAACTTGCGCAACTGTTCACTTTGCGATGTATCTGCTGCTCGTTAGGATTCAGTACAATGGAGTGCATTTTAGTGAGTGTGGCTTTAAGACACACTTTTATTGAACAGTTGTAATCTTTGCCGCCTGGCGTAGTTATACGCTTATGCCACGCAATATGAGCTGTGCTAAAGACACTGCTTCGGCGCCATGACATTCACATTGTGTTTTTAATACAATTGCGTTAAAGAGCGCGTTTTGCTGAAATTTTGGCATTGGTGTTAGCGTCGGTGTCATTCGCTGTGAGGGAAAATTATCACGTTGTGCCGGACCGAAAAAACAACACGACAATTATATAAATAAAATTAACAACAAAAAAAAACGGCAGGCCTGCGCGTAAGACACAGCACAGTCACAGCTGAGCAGCCTTTCGGAGCTTTTTCCTAACACTCATTGGGTAACTACTGCGAGCGCACTTGCTTGATACCCACTACGGCATTTATATTAATTTATTTTGGTACGATAGAGCAACATTCGCCATGCTATTTTTGTCATTCTTCTGAAAAGTGTCGTATCCACTAAACAGTTACAAGAAGTTTTGTGCCAATTTTTTTATTCTGCGGCTGACGACGATGAGGAATTATGCCTGAAGTTGGTATCAGCCACAGTTAATAAATGAACAAGAACAACCTTTTGTAATGGGTTGGAGCATTAGATGACCTACTCAATACGCTATTTGCATTGTGAAACGACTAGCTGTTCTTTGGCTGTTTTAAAACGCTTTATAAGTCGTATTAACGCGATGGCTTCCCCGACACCAGGCCTGCCTAAGGCAAGTTTGCCACAAGTTCCAAGCAGCGGTGTGGCTAAGTGACTGAATACTGAGCTGACATCCAGCGTACCCGGGCTCGAGGCCCACTCTGGCATGGCGCTAGGGTTAATTTTTTTCTAATTTCATGAGATGTGGTTGTGGAGAAATGCGGTGGCGCGTGCCTGAGTTGGGATCTCATAACAGTTTTAGCTGTTATGAGATAAGTTCTGGGTGCGAGTGAGAACCGAAACCAGGCCCTTCGCTTAACAAGCAGGTGTTCTACCACACAGCGTCACGTCTGTTTGGAAACGAAGTAAATATAACATCCTATGCTTAGAAATGCACTGAAAATAACGTTCACGCTTTTTAAACACATTCGTCCTCTATACTAACTTCAGAATGCAGAAACTAATATCGCAGTGATATTGTGAAAAATAGGTGTACATTTAAGACCTCGTTTTCCAAGTTAAACACCATAATGATGAAACCTTGCATATACACTTCATTCCTTCATTCATAACAAAATTATCGTTCTCTCAGGCTTGGCGACTTTAGGTAGTATACGATGGATTATCAGTAAGCTGCCAGATCGTAATATATTCACGTGCTATGCGACACCGAACAGGCTGATAAAACGTGGCTTCTGGTGGCGCTGACGCACGCTCCCACTTTCATTTCACATGTATTCCCCGTAACGTTGGCGGGGTGGGGGGGGGGGGGGGTAGGTAATAACTTTGGTAGCTAAGTTGGTAGAACGTAGGACTTGTTGTATGAGGACCGCTGGTACGGTGCCTGCCCATGGAAAGTTACCTTTCTGCCCACTTTTCCTTCTTCAATGAATTCTAATAACATTCCCTGTACTTTCCTTGGCATGATTGTCTGTTACACCTTATTAACATTCTGTATGCCAGTAATTATGGTCGTGCAAGCGCACATTGATATCGAGCGTGTGGACATGTGAATAAATCATAATGACTTTGTCGTTTAAAACTGGTCATCCATTAAAGAACCACACACACCACTGCGCGTATTTTCTTGAAAACTTGTAGTTTGTGCATACTATACATCGAAAAATTTCATAGCTTTGCTTGTAGATTAGAGCATGCTACCCAACACACAATATGCAGTCATATGCGAAAGCTTCACTGGTGCAAGGCATTTTAAAGTTATCGATTACACTGCAGGTGGTAATCCACAATTTAGGCTTTTTGATTGACATCGTACAATAAAAAGTATAAACTAAGTAATTCAAGAATGAACTAGGGACAATATATCACTATTGCGTTCAACTCCTAAAGGCGAAGCTAACGGTTCCCCTAAATTTCTCTTTTCTGGGCAGATTCAGCAAATATTGTGGCGTTGTGGTAGAACGCCTGCTTGCAACGCGGAAGGCTTCAGTTCTATGCTCACTCTGATTCGCACATTTTTGTTATTTTTTGTATTTGCATAATACGAATTTTTCGCTCACAAACAAAATTATTTCTCTCTCGCACTACTAGTACCCAGCAACGCTGACACCCACGCTGACGCCGGAATTTGGGCGAAAAATCTGTTCAACACTATTTCGTTAAACTTCTTCTTTCGTAGAAGCCGCATACATTAGATTAGGACAGAGCGTTAGAGCCTCACAAAGCAGCAGTATATTCAGGCATTGTTTCCAACTTACGTGAGCGTACCGACCTTTAACGGTAGACAAGGTACTATTTAATTGATAATCAAAAATGGCTGGTGAAAATGGACTTTCCTGCAGTGTTCAATTGTTTTGTTTGCGCTTTCGTTTATTTGGACGGCATCACTTCGTTTTTAAATTTCCTCCACAAACCATGCTTTCGAGCCTGCCGGTACTCAAGAGCATGGTTGACGCTGTGCGCTGCGTAGTTCTCTCTTTTTTGGAGGGGGATATGTGCCGTCTCTACAGCGCTTACCGGCTCTCTTGGTTATATCGGATCTACTCGCTTAAGCCTCTCTTTGAAAGTAACCATGAGTTGATGGTTCACTGGAGTGACATAATAAGTCACTTGCTCGTTCAAGGCTGCACGTACATTTAGATTAAAAATAGCAGGGCCCAAGCTTAGAGGCACGCTGACCGGGATATTGAGCAGGCGTCATACGGATATCAAGAACGCACACACAGGTACCAAGGGCACCTATTAATTCTGTCCCCACTTGTGCCGCAGGGCCTGTTTTGTTTTTCATTTTTCAAGAGAAACGTATCATGTCTGCCTTGGCGTATACACTGCTTGAGCTGACGTTATTTTTTTTTCTTATAAAGACAGTCGGCTGAAAGGAAGGAAAGAGTTAATTTTCTCAACATCGCTAAAGGTCCTTTTTAGTGTTTTTGAGTGTTCGCTATTATTATGACGTATCTCTTCGTTCAGTTCCAAATTGTTTTCTATTTTTTACATAAACATGTCTTCATTGCTTTTGTTGTTTTTTAGAGGGTAGGTTCACATTAACCTTTAGAGCGTCTCTTGTTTTATTCTGCAATTGTCTCTCCCCTTTTCTGGTTATAAAATTCAGCAGTTTATGTGTAAACCTAAAATATTTATGGCCATGACAACTCCCCGCTCAGTCTATGGCTATACATTTCGCTAGGTAAAAACTGTGCGTCAATGACTCTGAATAATTCATCAATAAGTTTTCCTTTTAAAAAAATGATTGTGTTGGTGTAAATCTAAGCTGCCCCAGAGTGTTACGTAGCTATTTTTAATGAAACGGTTACGGACCTCGTGATGTGATCGTCGTTTTTCAGCCGCTTTACTATGAAATATTACACTTCGCGCCAACAGAGTTCCTGCAGATGACGACGTGACTTGATTTCGGTGGCCTAGAAACAGGTCACGTCTATTGTACTTCAGAAACGCGGCAAAATTCTATTAGAGAATGCGTCAACAGTCGCGGTAGAGCCATGAATTATTATTGTTATTTTGTTTACCTTTTGTCAATGTTGGGCAAGCTCAATTGGAAAGTCACGTATACACTGTTTTTCACACATTATTTGCATTTTCATCAAACGACTTGACTCTCTGTGCTTCCCCGTTTTGGGTGCAGATAAGATTCTAGATTGTTTTTATTTATTTTGTTCACTCTGCGAAATTGAGAATTCGACTGCCATACGAATAATAACATGGATACTCGGGCGCACTGTTTTCGGGAAAACGGAATAAACAGAATCAAATTGAGCCCAACGCAATTTAGTGGTACTTTATTATATTTAAAGTAGTCTGCCATATCGGACGTTGGATGCGCTTTTCTTCTACGACAGCGTTGACTGGATGAATCAAGTACTATTTTTCTTTCGCTGGAAGCGTGAAAATTTGCTTCGCCAAAAGGTCGTCTTCACCATGTTCGAGACTGACATATACCAGGTGCACGCACTTTCTGCAATACCGTTGTGTGCCGCAACTATTTCCAGTGATTGCCAGTCTAGTCCAAAACCCTCCATATGTTTGTTGCTGAGTTGGGAACACACAATTATGGCAATAACCGGAAGATAGCTGAAATTTAAGTATTTTTTCGTGTAAATATCTGAGAAAAGGTGAACAGAAGAACGTAATGCAGAAACAGCTTGTGCAACTAGTTCTTTTTCTAATAATTTGCATTACAAACATTGTTTTATATTTAAGGTGCTGCATCGAGGTTACAAAGTACAGCGCGAAGGTCGAGCGGCAGCTGCACAATGTCGAATGAGATAAAATGCGCGGAAAAATATAAGTATTTTAAATTTCTCGTTCTTCACACCGGGTTCGTGTATGTGCTCGGTTATATAAGTGAATGGCCGCTTCTCATATATCATCAACCTTATTACTGCTTTTCTTCTAAAACGCAATGCATTCTGACAAAAATTCTTTCAAAGTACGCAGTTTTTTTATTGTGGCGTGATAACGATTGAATTCTCTCGCTTGCATGTTTATTCACGAAAAAGTACGTAAGGACCGAGTCTAGCTTCCAAATACCATACTGAAAGTTTTCATTTCTGGGCACTTTAAGTAACACCAGAAATTGATTGCTTCAAACACCTAACATTTGTAGCAGCTCATCGTCTAAGCAATGTAGGTGGCCAGAACTTGATAGAAGTGGAAAGATTACAGCAGTGCGTCTGGTGTTTACTTACCTATCATGTACGGGTTCGTAGAATATGAAAGATGCAGTCGATTTATCAACGGGCCTTTTTCTGATGTCCCGCAGGTGAAGCCAGTGCCTCCTTGACGAGGATCGATTCAACAAATGGAACACAATTGGGCTTCTGATTAAAGACTTCAATAATTATTGGCAAATAAGTCAGTCAGAGAGCGGAAACCACAATCCCATCGAAGGCGTCACCAGTGTATCTGACGTCTCTGGCGGCGTCGTGTTGTGATAGTTCTCAATCGCAATGCACTATCTCACACCAGTATGATGTCACGTCAAGGGAAAAGCTCAGCCTCAAGAGTAAGATCAAATATTAACGTGCGCAGTGGCCATATTGCGACTGCGCGCCACAGCTTCGATAGTTTTAAGGTCTGCTGACTACAGCTATTGCGTGTCATCTATTTCAGTACTCGTGGTTTTCTGTGTCAATGCAATATAGGAAGTCATTAAGGGTTCATGATGATCCTTGATTGATTGATTTGTGGGGTTTAACGTCCCAAAGCCACATATGATTATAAGAGACGCCGTAGTGGAGGGCTCTGGAAATTTCGACCACCTGGGGTTCTTTAACGTGCATCCAAATCTGAGTACACGGGCCTACAACATTTCCGCCTCCATCGAAAATGCAGCCGCTCCAGCCGGGAATTGAACCCACGACCTGCGGGTCAGCAGCCGAGAACCTTAGCCACTAGACCACCGCGGCGGGGCCATCATGATCCTTGATTTGTGAACGAAGTAATACCTGTGTTTACCACCATTTTTATCCCGTTCTATCTCACCGGAATGTGAAGTGGTGCTTCCCAGTCACCCATCTTATGTCGGTCTCAAGATTGTCTTCTTGTGATGTTTTATTGGTCGACTAATATCACTATGGCCGCGTAATGCTCATTTAAGCTGTTTAAAAGTGTGACTATAATATAATGTGCGTACTTTGCTTGTAAGATGCGTTTATTATTATCACTCTTGACGATTTGTGCTTGTACTCCGTGCTTTGTATTAATGTGAGCATATCCTCCTAGGTACATTTAATTGAATGACATTACAGACAGTCATTTGTTGTTTTTCTATTGTTGGGCTGGTTGCTGTTCGCTGGTTCTTACCCATCAGCACGCACTTTGTGCATCATTAAAATCTATCTATCTATCTATCTATCTATCTATCTATCTATCTATCTATCTATCTATCTATCTATCTATCTGTCTGTCTATCTATCTACCTACCTATCTATCCTATCTATCAAGCAGCCTACGTCAGAGTGCCCATGTCAACCTCCGCACCTTGCAGTAAACCAAACTTAGTTTTGCAGGCTGTTCATAGCACAAAAACCACATGAATGTCATCGCGTGCGTTGTCAATCTTTTTATTCTAGGCACGTGTGGCACATACCCTTATTCCAGGACCCGCGGTATGCGAGTATGCGCCACAATTGATTGACAGTTTCTATCTACCCAGGACTGGTGAGAGCGACATTCGTAAGTTAATTGCGTGAGCGTTAAGAAAAAGTGACATCAGCAGCGATGACCCCAAGGACGCGATGAATAAATATTAGGGTCCTAGCAGGCGTCGAACGCAAGGTTTCTGCGTGGCAGTCAAGTATACCACAGAGCCACGCCAAAGCTTGAAGCTGCGTTGCATAAAGGTATTGTGCATTGATAATGTTGCAGAAAAGTCAGTTGTGGCTGCAGTGGTGGAAAACTGATATTATAAACGTTGCATATTCACTTCTATTATGCAGGCGTTCCGGCAGGTTAGCGTCATTTGAATTTACTTAGGTGTCATCTAGCGAAGGTATTTTACGCAGCACTATCCCGAGCCACTGCCCTTACTTGCTAAATTACTATTATCAGCTTACTGTTTGTGGCGTTCGTAATACCGTTGTCGTGGTGGGCGTGGTCCAGGAATGTAAACAACAGATTATGTAAGACAAATGACCTCTGTTTCGTGTATTTCTCTGTAGACAACATTTGTACTTATCTCCAGCGTCATTGAGTAAAGTTTTGATGAACAAGAAATTACACCACAGTGAGCTTCACTCCACATGTTTCTCATAACGTCGATTTTTATTGTGCGGGGGAGTCGCCAATAGTTTTTTAGAATGGAAGCTGTTATGAGATCACAACTTGGGTCACATGCAGTTGTCCGGCCGCTGCTGCTGCCACCGCCATTGCACGTAATCACATCGCGCGAAATTGAAAAACAAAACAAGCCCCAATGACTCAATGGGGCTCTAACCCGGGTCCGCAGGGTGCGAGCCCAGTATTTCACAACTGCACCACACCGTTTCTTATCTTACATAAGCCTCACCAGTGCTTGGGACTTGATTCTCGGGACTTGGCAAACCTTCTTTAGGCATGCTTGATGTCAGGAAAGCAATCGCTTATTACGGCTTATAAAGCGTTTTAAACGAGCGAAAGAACAACCAGTCGTCAAACAATGCGAATAACGTAACGAGTGGGTCGTCCAATGCTGCAACCCCTTAAAAAATGTTATTCTTGTTCCCCAAGAACTGTGGCGCGCATATACCCACTTCACCCATATATCCTTCTCGTCGGCAGCCACTGCATGAACAATTGGCGGGAAATTCTTTGGAAATGTTTAGTGGATACCACACTTCTCAGAAGAATAACGAAAAATAGCATAGCGAATGCAGGCCTACTATCAAAAAATTATTAATAATTCAATTGGGGGTATTAGGCAAGTGTGCTTGCAGTAGTTACCCAATGAATGTTTAGAAACGGTTATGAAAAGCCACTCTTCCAGCTTTTGCTGTGACTGTACCGCGCTTTACGCGCAGGCCTGCGTTTTTCATTTACTAGATCTGTACGATTCCGAAGCGTTAATCATCTGCCTATCAGATCTGAAGAAGCTGTTTGTGATGATACGCTATAGTGGAGGTTCATTTCTTCTGAAGCGTGTTGGTTTCTTGAAAGCTGATGTAGCTTATTGTCGCCAACCAAATAGAAAAAGAGAAACAGCCAAACAGTGCGACACCGAGACCGCATCATGTCGTATTTTGTTGCGAGTTCTTTTTATCACGTTGCGTCTAGAGTATACAGTAAAAACGTTCATGATGAAACAAGCGCAGAAATACACACACTCAAAAAGGACACAGAGAAGCGCTTGTAGTTCCGTGTATTTCTGCGCTTGTTTCATCATGAACCTTTAC
This sequence comes from Rhipicephalus annulatus, assembly GCA_013436015.1. Classification (NCBI taxonomy): domain Eukaryota; kingdom Metazoa; phylum Arthropoda; class Arachnida; order Ixodida; family Ixodidae; genus Rhipicephalus; species Rhipicephalus annulatus. The sequence continues at coordinate 694,078 of WOVY01011207.1, read as the reverse complement.
CAACACGCCCAACTGTCACCCTAAAAGTAAAAACGTGTTTTAGTCAATGTTACACAATAAAAATTGTTCTTTGACACCAGAAGGCAAAATTTTAGGTTACCATCTTTGATGCTTTCCGTAACCCCCAACTATTGGCTAATTTCCACTGCCATATACTATCATAACAACGAAGATCTTACTTATAAGGAAAACTTGAAAAATTACCTTGCTCTCAACAGCATCTAGTCAGCAACACTCAGAACATGCTTTTTCAATAAACTTTCACATTCAATGCACAAAAATCCGGGCGAACCTTTCTAGCAGCTCTTTTGTTTAGCGAGCGAAACATTCCAGAAGACCAAAATGACCTAAGTTAGCTTTGTATTTCCGTTGGTATATCAGAAATGCAAACATAAAACAGCTAGCACTTGCAACGTTGCAGAGTAGCAAGCAAATTTTCAAGTGAAAAGAGCCAGAGACGCTATTCGTTTTTCGAAACACTGAATAAGAACACTGAACGAACAATTTTAAAAGAATATTTTTTAATAAGCGGAAAGTCATTTTTAGTCTTGAAGCCAATTCAAAAGGCCAATCAATAAACTAATTTCACTCCTACAAACGTGCCATTCAATTGACGTCAAAATGTTTTTTTTCTTCTTTACTTTTCGTGCTTTTTTATACTGTAGAATTATCACGTTTCATGTTCAGTGGAACTGATGCATTTAACTCTTTTGCGTGCTCCTAAATTATGTTTTGGTTAATTTGCACTGTGACGTTGTTTTTTAAAAATTTTTATGATGTCGATGTAATCCCCGTTACTCAAGGCCTCCGGGTCTGTGTCGTGTATTGAAATGATAAAAAAAAACAAATATACCGTATATTTTTCCCAGATGAGGTACACCTTGGTCCAAATACAATGTGCACAAGCATACACTGCTTGCACCATGACGTTCAAAACATCCACATTGCTGTAATGTGATAAGCATGTCCACAGGAAAAGTCCAATAGAATATAGTGCATCCAGAATTTTCATTTAAGCTGTTGAAAGTCCCCCTAAGACGTTAGAATATTGAGCTAGTAATGCAGAATAAGCATAGAGGTTTATTGATTTTGCCTGATGCATTGCTTTTCTCGCGGCAAAAGGCATTAAAATTCAACGAGAAATATGTCGAGAGCTCAAGTTGTTACGATGCGCAGTAGACATGCAAGGTGCACAGCGGCTACTGACGATCTCTTTGGTGACTTGCTTTCGAGAACCACAGAATCATTCATGTGGTTCTATGGTCTGATCAGGCTAGCTTCCAAGATACTTTCTTCGATACATCTTGCGCACTGTTCCTGATTATGAAGACATCAACATACGTTTGTGGTGTGCCTCGAGAGGGCTTTATGATGAGCCTTCTCGCAGCGGAGCACAATTTTGAAATACCTAATCACGTGAAGGTTATGTAAAGTCGTAAACACAAGTGCACCTTCGAAAAAGTTATCACTGTATAGACTTGGACCTACACCATGAAGGCAAAGTGTTTGCTGGTGTACGCACTTTCTTTCAAGCTGCATGCGTAAAATGCTGCAGTTGTAACACCAAGCCGACGATTACGAATTGTGCACAAATCTATGACTTGTTTATTCGCATTGTTTCTGCGATAAAAGGCACTTCACTCGCACTTTCGGCCGTGTTCAAGTCACCTGGACATGTAAATGGGAGCCGTGTGCGGGTGCTGTGAGAACGAAGCGTGAACATTTGGGCAGAGAGCCAAAGTTGGAAAACACGAGGTCTCTGGAATTCATCCCCTTCAATAGAACGGTATTGTTTTTTATAGTTGCATCCAAAACAAGTTACAAAATATATATGAATTTCGCTATCGTTGAGCAAAGCTTAAAATAACGTGGAGCTCGATAGCCTGTACTGTTTCACCTAACATATCTATTCGTTTTTTCCTGTGATTTTTACGCATTTTCTATTACATCTGTATTGGGTATCGTTTTTTTTCTCTATCTGGCTGCTTTTGTTTCTCGCGTCATTTTAATTTATCCTTTTCTCTTTCTCCCAATTTCTTTTTTTTCATTTTTCGAGTGCAATTCAGTTACTTTTTTGTGATACTTTCTCTCTCTTCCAGCTTTTTTCGTATGTGTTTCTTACTAAGATGATAACTCCGTGTTTATTATAGCAATAGCAATCGTATGGACATTTTCCGCATCATTTTGCCGCCGGCATTCGCGTTGGCCTCACCGTCATCGACCCTACATCTATAAGTATATATATATATATATATATATAATATATATATATATATATATATATATATATGTGTGTGTGTGTAAGGGCAAGAGAAAAAATATTCCAGAAAAAGGCTCCCGCGCGCAGAATTGAAGGTCCTACCTCTGAATTATAAGTGTGAGCCGCTGGCCACTGAACCAAAAAGGAGCACCTCCTTAGACAGTCAAACGGCAAGCTATTTATACCTACCGTTTACCGCTGGCGATGGGAATCTCGGAAGAACTATTGTGTTTTCAGCTTTACCTGCGAGATGGCGCGATGAGCGTGCGTCGCCATCATGACGCGGCGGCGCGCACTCTCATCTCCCACGCGCAATTCACCCCACACGCATGCGCTCGCTCATCTCACGGTGAGGACAATGGTACGCCTTGGGTTTTCACTGGAACAATTTTGTCGTAAGTACCGGGTGCACAAAATTCACTGCACTTGTTGTAGTCTCTGTTCGCGAAAAGGGCACGCTTTTCAGGCACAGCAAAGTAACAAATGGACGTTTATGCACGTTCATCTGTCTCTGTGAGTACGCTTCGTGCGTCATCTGTGTGTGAAAACGCACTGAACGTTTCGACTGCACGCCGTCTTTCACGTGATCTTCCAATCAATTTCAATCGCGTTCATTGCTTCGCTTTTGCGGCAAAGTGGTGACTTTCTCATTTCTCTGTCTTTTTCTCTCTTTCTCCTCTTTTGTTCACTCTATTTCTCGCATTCTCTTTTTCACCTTTCTCGGTATTTGTGCTGTTACCCATCAGAATTGTTGCATCACACGGTGCACCAAACAGAGCACCTGTTCTGAGATTGAAGAAGCAGATGTATATAAAAAGTACGAATGGAGTCAATTCAGATTTATGTTTACGAAATTCATCAGTTTGCTAGACTAACTGTCGAATAAACAGCTCGGCCGTTGAAAAAGTGCTGCTTTTGTTTTCCCGAAATTTGTTCAGGGTACACTAAACATGAAACTTCCAGATCATTGAAGATTTATTTGTAATTTTCTCGAATCATGCTCAAGCGTATCTACAACGTTAAAGACTACAAACTGCAAGCGTTGTATTGATTTTCCTATGTTTTTCTGAATGTCACTTAAAACGGAATTTTGAGATCACTGAAGGTATATTTAATGATTGCTAGAAGCCTGTTTTTCGAGCACATAATAGTGATGCACCAATAGACAGAGGACGCCACACCTAGTGTCTCATTTTTGTGCTGATAATAAGCAGCTTGCGCTCACAAGATGCTCCAGTTAAGCAGCGCACCCAAGAGATCACATCATACCATGTGAAAACATCACGCAGATTCAGTTAAGCTGATACAAGACCCACTGGAGGTTTAGTGCAAAAGAGGTCACTTCCGCTTTTAAAAGTTTTCACGTCTCCAACGTGTCATCGCCACATATTCTGCGCCAAAACCCATACCTGACACTGAAGTGAAAATAATAACGTCAATATGGACAAGTGGCAAAGTTTTGTGTGGCATGATGGGACGAAGTGTATACCTCATCGTACATGCGTTATGCCTGTTAAAACATGATGGATTGTATAATCTACACTCAATCATGTTTACCCTCGGGCACCATATACTAACATAGGCTTTCAATTTTGGGATCACTAGAGATAATTTCAGTCGAACTTGTGAAGATAAACTTTTGCTGCTGAGTGTGTTTGTTTATGCAGTCTTCCTTCTAACATGTCGCATTCCTTTAGTCTGTATAATACTTAATTCATGTACAGGCCTGCACGCGGCATGAATACAAGAGTAGGAATTCCTCACATGATTCGTTCTCGTAGTCTGTCTGTCATTGTTTTTGCACTTTTTGTACTCACAATACTTATCTTACAAGATATGAACTTTTAAATACCAAGCATCGAAAGACCTACATGGAGAATCAGTATCGACGCATCAAGGTATGCGTAGACTGCATACGAAATAACTGCTTTCTGTATCAAGGAAATAGGAAAGACAGAAAGTTTGCATGTTTGCAACCGTTTCTGCTTCTGTTTTAGCATTTGACCAAAGTTCGTTGGAAGGAAGAGTAGCCGTATGTAGTCTAAAGAACACACTCAAGTTTAGTTCGCATAAAATGAAATACAAGAGAAAAAACGAATTTCGCGTATAAGTGAAATAAAGCGGCAATCAAGCTGTCAAGCACAGAATTACCACATGCGTAGTGGCAGATGGCTGCTCTGCACTTACTTCATATGACATTCCAATCCACCTCTACAATATCGCTTTGCCTTAGTGGTAGAACTGTGAATTTTTACATCCAAGCTTTAAATAGCAATAATTTTTCTGTTCCACCGGAGGTGACACAGTTCTGCGTAAGACCGGTACGTTGATTACATTCGCATGCGCAGTGTAACCATCACCAGTAAAATGTGCTCCTTCATTCGAGATGATTAATGGGAGTACGCCAAAGTGCCACAAGACCACCATATGATAAAGATGACTGTCACTTCTAATGTCATCGGTGTCCTCTGGTCTGAAACCTACTCAAAAATTTATGCAATAATTGCAAGCGTTTTTTTACTGGTTGTGAGAGATAGTCTTGAACACCCTGATTGCCAAATGCATGGAAATCCACTGAAGACGTTTCCAGTAAGTGGAGTAGTTGAGCCACAAAAAGTATACAGTAGAAGGAAATCAGGAATTATTAGAAAAAATAAATTAGGAATTATTAGAAGAAAAGCTACTTATGGTCTAGGGCAGCCTCTCGTTCCTCCGGCGTACCCACTAGCATCTCCATTATCATATAATAAATGGCATTGTATGTATATGTCCTTAGACTTATACCTATATGACGCTAGTAGTTTTCGTGTATTTGGTCGGCGGACGGACGGGCAGACAGACAGACAGGCAAACAGACAGATGGACGGACAGAAGCATGGACGGACAGACAAATGGATGGACGGATGCACGGACAAACGGACACATGTACAGACGGACGGACGCTTCGCCAAACTTATCATCATTCAGTCCGTGTATATGCTGCAAATTTTATGTTATGACGACGTCATGTTTTTATTTTTTCCGTTTCTTCCATGAAGCACCTGCTCTGACGAATGTGATTTCTGCTAGCACTCGCTGTTTCCTTTTCAATGGCCAGTGAGCCACCGTTCTCAAGAGAACAGCATTCCTCATGGCCAAGAGCAGAGAGACATCTCTACAAGGCAGATGTTTTTAGGGTTGTAGAGCAGCAAACAAATAAACGTGGTTGAGAAATCACACATTTGGAAGAAGTTAAACCTTCGTATGCTTGACACACGTCTGTTCGTGATTCTTTTTCATGAATAGAAAGACCGTGTGTAGTATTTTGCAGTTATGTTACCTTTTGTTGGTGTGCGTGTCTGTATTGATACGTTCGCTCGATGAAACGAAACCGTGTCGTAGAAATATCATCCAAATGGAAATGTTCGATGCCCGGAAATGATTTTGCCAAACACAGATCGGCTCGCTTATTCACCTCGGTGGCCAATGGTATTGAGGGAGCTATGGAGTGATGCAAAAGAAAAAAGAAAACTAGTCACGTGTTTTCGGGAAATGGCGATCAAAGAAAGCTTTTGCATGTAGCTGTTTTTGTGTGTGTGTGCGTGTGGGTGTGCCTGCGTGCGTGCGTGCATGTGTGTGTGTGTGTGTGTGTGTGTGTGTGTGTGTGTGCGCTGGGCTCGTCTCAGAGAATTGGTGACCGTGCTTTATCATTCATGCGAATCCATCTGCCATCTGTAGACGAAATGCCTTCGCCGAGAAAAGAGATTTCTGTTCTGGCCCACGGAATATAGCTGTCGACGGTGACACACAAGCTTTTTACGCTGAATGTCATAAATACAGACATGCAGTTTTCAAAATTACGGCCCCCCCACCAAAAAAAAAAGAATTTTGCTTTTTCTCTATTTACAATAAAAGTATTGGTTTATACTGCGATATAATTTGCGTGGATACTGTCAGTTGCGTTCATTTTTTCGCTGTTGAGGGGGCTAGTAACTTGGTGCTGCCGGTTCACCCGAGCCTTTAGAATTTATTCCTAACTGGCAGACTGTTTTTTTTTTTCATTACCCGTGCTCCTGTTTGCGTTAATTAAAAGAACTGCTTCGCCATGTTTGTAGATTATACCAAATAACACTGATAATAGTAAACGCTACTTTTATTTCTCAATATTGCTTATACCTTATTGCTATTGTTTTTGTTATTTCGCCACATTGGTGTATTTATTCAGCACTTATACTTTGTTCCAGCCCTCGGCACATTTATTGCAAGTGGCTTTATACGTTTGCAGCTCAAGAATTTTTTCTGCATTTCACATCAGAAGCCCGCTCAACTGTAGACCGAAAACACATACTTGTATGCTAAAGACCCAAAGCACAAACTTTGTATGCCACAACTAACTCATGCATGTATGAGATAAAAACGGAACGTGTTACGTACCAAACAAACCAGGTTTTGTTTTGCTGGTGACTCTCTGTTAATGAAGGTGTGTATCGAATCTATATTAAGGCACAACTATACGTTTAAAACTAAAAAAACAAAACTGGGAAAGGATTTAATGTCCTACACAGACACTTTTTAATAAATGCATTGGTGCCGTTTCAAAGCAAAGGCCTAAATGAATCATTCACATTTTAGACAAGCAACATGACTCTGAGACCTGATGCGTGAAAAGGAACAGCTTGGCCGCAAAGGCGAAGCATTGAACATGATAGCAACAAATCCGAAAGTCATGGGCCTAATAGCAAGCATATTGAAACGTGCCCCACGTTTTTCACTCACAAATGACGCATGAAACGTATTCACAGGTACAAATGAACGCAAATAATTTTACTTCACTGTGTCTAAAAAGCGCACCCTTTTCGCAAAAGAAGGCTCTGCAACACTTGCAGAGAGCTTTGTGCGCCTGGTAACTACAACAGAATTGTTCCAGTGCAAACCTAATGGCACCCAAGACGGATGATCCTCCCCACCAGTGGTGGTTGTGGTTAGACGAAATACAAAACGCCTAATTTCTGTAGCCCTTGCTTGAACACGGCGCAGAGTCTCCTCCTAACCGGTAGATCAGGCGCGCGAGAGATCGTCCACTCCCCTCCTATGCGCGGGCCAATGTACGCGTCAGAGATAACAGCCACCGCGCACCTAATGCACCATCTTGGTTATAATATTAAAAACACGATAGTCCCCCCCCCCCCGATATTCCCGTGAACAGAAATAAGTCGTCGATATAAATACTTTGGCGATTGAACTTTGAAGGAGATGCCACTCGGTGGCTCGGGGATTAACGCCTCGCATTCACGACGCGGAAGTCCCACGTTTGATGCCTCGCCCCAGAGTCTTTATCTGCAGTTTTTTTCATTACTGAGTTTTTATTTATATAGATACGTATACATGTACGATCAGTAAAAAAAACGCTGACGCAGAAGCCGATAGAAAAATCCAGCTGACAGCGTTCATATAATTGCTATCACAATAAAAGCTCGCACATTGTCATTGCAATATATTATCTTTAGTGAGTGGACATAGGCCTATATTTCTTTCTTGACGCAACAAGAGATGCGCCTCAAACATGATCTTTTAACAATAAAGTTGATATATGGTTTGTAACAAACCTTGAGGGTCACACTTTTGCGTTATTGGAGGCTTGGATAAAATATTTAACATATAAATTTGTGTATATCCCCACTAAGGACTGCATGTTGCTGTGGTTGAACTACGAAAACTTCGGGTATATTTTTATCAAGAAATTTTCGTTGGTACAGTTAAACTACGGGAAGCAATAAAGCCTAAGTACTCGTGTAGTGAAAGTCACATGAAGTAAATTACTAGGGTGTATATTTCACCATATTCGCTTTTTGTACCACTAAACAATTTTAGTTGCGATTGATGGCGTTCCTACATGAACAGTATGTGCATCATAATCATCATCATCAACAGCCTGACTACGTCTACTGCGGGACAAAGGCCTCTTCCATGTTCCGCCAGTTAACTCGGTCCTGTGCTTGCTGCTGCCAATTTATAACCGCAAACTAATTGATCTCATCTGCCCAAGTAACCTTCTGTCTGCCCCTGACTCGCTTGCCTTCTCTGGGAATCCCGTTAGTTACCCTTAATGACAGGCGGTTATCCTGTCTACGCGCTACATGCCCCGCCCATGTTCATTTCTTCTTCTTGATTTCAATTATGATATCCTTAACCCCCGCTTGATTTCTAATCCACTCGGCGCTAGTCTTGTTTCTTAAGGTTACACCAACCATTTTTCTTTCCATTGCTTGCTGTGTCGTCTTCAATTTAAGCTAAACCCTCTTTGTAAGTCTCCCGGTTTCTGCTCCGTAGCTAAATACCAGCAAGACACAGCTGTTATATCCCTTGCTTATGAGGAATAGTGGTAATCTACCTGTCATATGTTGAGAGTGCTTGCCAAATGTGCTCCACCACATTCTTATTCTTCTAGTTACTTGAATCTCGTGGTTCGTCTCTAGGTAATTACCTGCCCTAAGTAGACATAGTCTTTTACAACTTGTAGTGCAATATTTTATATCTCCAAGCGCTGCTCTCTTCCGAGGTTGTTGTATATTACTTTCGTTTTCTGCAGATTAATTCTAAGACCCACCTTTCTGCTCTCCTTGTCTAACTCCATTAACTTGAGCTGCAATTTGTTCCCTGAGTTACTCATGAATGCAATGTGCTCGGCGAAGCGCAGGTTACTAAGGTACTTTCCATTACCTCTTATCCCTAACTGTTCCCTTACTAGGCTTCTGAAAAGCTCCTGTAAGCACGCGGTAAACAGGATTAGGGAGATTGTGTCCCCCTGCCTTACACCCTTCTTGATTGGTATTCTGTTGCTTTTTTACGAAGCACTATGGTAGCAGTTGATCCCCTGTAGATTTCTTCAAGGATGTTTATATACTTCATCGACACCCTGCTTCCGCAGTGTCTGCATTACTGCTGACATTTCTACTGAATCAAACGCCTTCTCGTAATCTATCAAGGCTATGTATAGTGGTTGGTTATATTCTGAGCATTTCTCTGTTACCTGATTGATAGTGCGAATGTGGTCGATTTTCGAGTAGCCTGTTCGATATCCTGCTTGTTCATTTGGTTGCTTGAATTCTAATGTTTTCTTTACTCGGTTAGCAATTACCTTTGTGAATGGTTTTTATACTACAGAGCTATACTACAGCTAATCGGCCTGTAATTCTTCAAGTCCTTGTCATCTTTTTTCTTATGTATTAAGATGATGGGAGCATTTTTTCAAGACTCTTACTCTTCCCGTCAGTAGACACCTCGTAAACAGGGTGGCTAGTTTTTCTAACACAATCTGTCCTCCATCTTTCAGCTGATCTGACGTTACCAGATCATCACCCAGCAGCTTTGCCTCTTTGCATGCTCTGCAAAGTTTTTCTAACTTCTTATATCATTACTGGTGGGGTGTCTTCTGGGTTCCTGCTAATTCTTATAGTATTAGAGTCGTCGTTGTCCCGGCTACTGTACAGATCTTTGTAAAACTCCTCCGCTATTTTTACTATCCTGTCCATATTGGTAGTTAATTTGCCTTCTTTGTCGTTCCGTGCATACATCCGATTTTTGCCTGTCCTAAGTTTCCTCTTCTATTCTTTGACATGTCCTTTGTTTTTGCGGGCGTGTTCAATTCTCTCCATGTTGTACCTTCTTAAATCGGATTCCTTATGCCTGTTAATCAACTTTGAAAGCTCTGCCAGTTCGATTTTTTTCTGTTGTACTTGAGGCTTTCATGATTTGACGCTTCTTATTGAGATTTTTTGATTGCTGGGAAAGCTTGCGAGTGTTCTGTCTAACTACCCTGCCTCCAACTTCCACAGCACACTCCGTAAGTATACTCGTCAGATTATCATTCATTGTATCTGCGCTAAGGTTGGTTTCCTCACTAAGACTCGAGCACTTGTTCTGAATTTAGACTCCCTCTATGTGCTAGCTCAATGATTGGCTTCTTGCGTATCAATTTCTGTCGTTCCTTCTTCAAGTCTAGGCGAATTCGAGACCGTACCATTCTATGGTCACAGCATCGTACCATGCAAACCACTTCAACATGCTGCACGATGCCTGGGTGTGCACTCAATATAAAGACTATTTCGTTGTGGTTTTCTCCAGTAGGTCTTCTCTATGTCCACTTATGTTTTTTTTGTTTTCGGTATAAGGTATTCCAAATCCGTAAATTATTGCGTTCTGCGAATTCTACGAGTAGCTCTCCTATGGCGTTCTAGTACCGATGCCATAAACTCCTACTGCCTAGTCTCCAGCCTGCTTCTTCCCTACCTTTGCATTAAAGTATCCCATCAGTATAGTATACTGTGTTTTTACCTTATTCATTGCCGATTCCACGTCTTCGTAGAAGCTTCCTACTGAAGCGTCATCATGGCCGGATATAGGCGCGTAAGCCTGTACCACCTTAATTTTGTATCTCATATTTAGTTTAATTACAATACCTACCACCTTTTTATTAATGCTATAGCATTCCTCTATGTTGCCAGCTATGTTTTTAATTAGGAACCCCAGTCCCAGTTTTTTTTTCTCAGCCAAGCCCTGATAGCAAATTACGTGCCCATTCTGTAGCACCGTATAGGCCTCATCTGTCTCCCTAACCTCACTGAGCCCTATTATATCCCGGCAAAACTTCAAAAGAAACCAAGAAAAAAGTAGTCTACTCTCGCGAAAAAGTCGCGAGTAAGGCTGCGTAGATAGGCGATGTGCGAAGGAATGCGTATAGGAAACTAGCACTTTTTTGACCGAAAGACGTTGCAACCGAAAATGAAATGTGAGCGTTGAGTACATATAAATTGGAAAGGGCCAAGAAAAGCGAAGCAAATGGTTCTTCACAAGTGCGGACAAGCCTATGGTAACGTACCGATCTCCAAAATACAACTATTCATAGACACAAGAAAAACGCGAATAAAATAGTATAGGTGCTAGTACTAGAGCACTGGACGAGAATAAATGGAAGTCACTGCAGCCACGCTGGCTTTGATTTATGTCTTTTCGTCATGTTTTGTGTTTGTATTGGCGTTCAGTCTCGCGCGCTCGTTTGAGCAAAAATTATCATCCATTAGCGACAAGCGCCTTTTCGTAAACACGAAAGTGAACAACTTGAAACTTCTACTATTTCGGTCATTCCAGGACAAATGTCCCAGACTTTACGGCAGCCACCTCAAATGCTGTCGGAATAAAACCTGCGCACATTTATTGCCTCTAAATCATCCGAGTTGTTGTACATTGCACACACAAAGTTTGTGGTCACGTGAGGACTCTCTGAATCGCACCTGAGTGCTGCCGTTCAGAAAGGTTATTCTAGAACACCATTTATTGTTTCAGTATTTAAATCAGTTTAGATATTAAGGTATCATTTTTTTGCGTTGTTTGAAACTCATTCGTGTTATGTGTTTGAATCTGCAGTATAGTAATGCAATTTTTCTGCCATATACGACACAAGAAACATTGCCAACTTTCCGATTTCGGGCACAGCCACTGTTTTACGAGAGCAGCAGAATGACACTGAATTTCTACCGCTCATCCACCACTGCAAAAGACGAACCAATAGCGTGCGAAGTTATGACCAAGGATCTGTTGCAACTTATCTTTTTGTGCGTTTTTTTTTCTTCACATTGACAATACAATTACTTTTCAAACAATCCGCAAACACTGTTTTGCATCAGCATCACTGTCTTCAGTTCTCATTATTTGTTTAATGTATATTATGAGAGTCCGTAAATACAAAAGCGGTGAGTTGACCGTCTTCAAAAGCTTCTTAGGGTTATCTGGTGAAGCTAGAATGGTGTCAGCCATTGGCAGATTCGGAGTGCTTCCAGAAGCACTTTTTTTTGTTCCACTGGAAGATTTTTAATCCTCCTTGTATGTTCCATTGGCAGCTCCGTAGCTGATCTGCCGCGAGTTCCGCTCCATGAAACAACTTTTTCTCCTCCACATAAATTGGTGGATTCAACTGGAAGTCGCAAGCACCCCGCGCCTTAGCACGATGCCAACTGTTGGCGCACCAATGGACGTCGGTCGCACATCCCGTCGGACTGTAAAGCGCTAGCGTTTGGCAGCGTAGCGTCGTTGTGCCTAGCGTGACCAATTATCCAAGAAGGGATACACGCGAGCATCGGCTTCATTTTAAACTTGAGGATTAAGAAGGGGCCTGCCTGCCTGCCCTCGCCATCTTTGACCCCAGCAGGGACACTTTATGAAGTTTCTTCTCTCTCTCTTATTCTAACCAGCCCTATCTCAATAGGTTCAGGCTTTCTCCAAACAGGCTACGGTACTCAGCAAAAGGAATGCTTAAATAACCTGCTAATTGAAGATATAATTGAGCCATGAAATAAAAACACACAAATGCAAGGATCACGAAGGCTCGTCTCGTCTTCGTGTTCTTCCCATGTGTTCGTGGTTTAATTCGCTGCTAGTTGATGACTTTAGGTAAGTATCAAATATATTAGCAAACAGTTTTGTTAAAACCTGCTCTTTGCTCCAGCGGCAGAGCCTGTGTTCCATTGGTGGATTCCCTTTGACTTCCTTTCGCTTGACAGGAGTCCTCTGGCGCAGAGGACTACTGTCTGAATTCGTCAATACGTTTCACTAAAAGATAAACAGATACCTAACAAAAATGAAAAAAAACTGATGAGAATTTTAAAGTCTGCTTGGAAGATGTGACTGTTACGGTCACAAGAGTAGAGTTCCCGTAATTTTGAATGGTTGGCTACAGGTTTTGTGGCTTGTCAGCACACGGCAGCTGCCCAAACGCATGAGCCGTGACGTCACAATCAAAATGGCACATGCACGGTGCACGTTCTTCTGTCCTTCTCTTCCATTTCTTCCTCAGTTTTTTCATCCGACTCTCCCTACCTCAAAAGTGCTGATTGATGCTTTACACCAACCGGGAGCATCGTTCGCAACCGGTGCTGTTGCAGGCGACGGCTAGCATAGCTGGCTTCCCCGTTTCGGGCATGTGTGACCACTCTTACGTCGCAAAAGTTCTAGATCACGGTGCATTTGCTATGCGTGGCACTTTGCGGAAAACGCGTTACATTCATCAATTTAGATCCAAAGCGTCTTACAGGTCAAGCTCAATCTGGTATGCGGCGTTAACGCGCATGGATTCTCTCCTATGCTCCCCCCTCTGTCGCCTCGCAACAAACGCAGGCCGCGTCTCGTAGCCAAATCTCACTCTTCGTTCTCTAGGTATCCCACCCCACAGCGTCATGTGTCCCCTCTCTCTCCTCGAAACGCTGATGTGGGCAGCGTGCTCTAGGCTCACCTCCTCGCATCATGAGTGTGGCATACAGTCGTGTTGTTACGTGACACGCATGTCATGTTAGGGGGTTGCTTGTGTTCGCCATGTAATCATGCCATACCATACCAGTTTTGCAACATGCCATGTGAACGAAACCACCGCAAGAGCTGCAGGACCATAGAATGTAAATCATTATACTCATGACATACATTTAACAATATTCATGTTATCACTAGTCAATTATGTTCTTCATACAGTCATGTTATGATATATCACGTTTAGTATCAATACCATTATCAAAACGGCCAAGAGAGATAAAAGCCGTAGGTGGCTAGATAAATAGGTAGATACGCTCAAAGTAGCCGAAGTTCGCTAAGAATTGCTTCGAATTTAAAAACTAAAGTAGCGCCAACCGCATCATTTCACCTCTACCTGCTATCAACACTGGTCTGGGAGGGCTGTCCAAGTGTCTGGGAGGGCTGTCCAACATTGGTCTGGGAGGGCTGTCACCCATTTGCCCACTCAAGCAGGCATCTGCCTCCAAGATAGAGGAAGAGCTGGTGGGAATGTTTATTGTGTGCACGGACGGCTCCGTCATCCAAAACACACGCTGGGCCACAGCTTCCTGCGTTATGCGCGCACTTGGTTGGACGGCTTCCTGCCATCTGCCTTTTGTGGCCTGCTCTACCGCTGCAGAGAAAGCCGGTCTCCACCTGGCAGTTAACCTCTTAGCACAAAACCGCCGAACGTGCCCCGTGGCTGTCGCGTGTGACTCAAGAGCTGCGTTGCTCGCCTTTGCGAAGCCGGAAAGCGCACGCTTCGCAACGCAGTTGCTCGTATCCCAACTGCATGCCCTCCTTGCCAGTGGCGTCGATGTTTCTCTGCATTGGGTCCCATCTCAAGTAAGAATCCAGGGAAATGAGCAGGCTTACGTCCTGGTGAAAGAAGCACATCACTCCGCTGTCCCTTTGTGCCATACCGTGGTCGCCTCAGACATTTCGAGGCTCACATTGACGAGGCTGCTGCTACGCTGCCACTCTGACGCTAGTGTATCAAGGGTGGAAGCACCAATCTGGCGGCCTGACCGGGGTTTCGCCAGGATATAGAAGTCCTGCTACTTTGCTAACGCATTGGCTGCTCCTGGCCGGCGGCCCGTCGTCATCGGCTTGGCAGAGCCTCGTCCCCTGTGTGCAATGCGTGCGGGGCAGATGAAACCGTCGAGCACCTGTTGTGTGCTTGCCCATCGGTTTTGCACGCAACGTAAAGTTTTGCACTCCGCACTCGGTCGCCATGATCTACCCGTGGCTACACAGAGGGACCTTCTCTTTCCTGCCCGGCACCGCACCCAGGTCTTCAAGGCAGTTCTTCGCTTCTTTGAGGACACTGGACTGGACAACCGGCTATAGAAGCCGCCCGCCACGTCCTTGGTGATGGACACCATTTCTCTTCTCTCTGTTTCAAATCTTTCACAGGCACTGAGACGTGCTCCCAATTAGGGCTGCAGATGTGGCGTCTTTTCCTTTCCTGAACTTCTTTCTCTCTCTCTCTCTCTCAACGTCCACGCAGGCAGCTCTGTCCTTGATCGAAAAAAAATCGGCTGCTTGCGCTGTGCAACCGTTCACTGGCCATGCCGTATATATTGGCATTGAATCGGGGCATCTATAGTAGCGCCGGAGCGATATCTCTATGTGCTTTGTTAAACTAAATGATTCGCAGCATCGCGTTAACAAAAAGCAGACTGCGGGTCTCTTTGTCCAATCAGAATGGTCCCTCTCTCATTGCCCATTAGCTGTGATTCTCATGTTGCAGTAGGAAAAACCAATCCATCACTGCGTGCTTTGGGCTTCCCCACGTTTCCGTCCTGCACAAGGCCGCAATTAGCTCCAGCGTCAATGCCGTGGCTTGTGTAAGCGTTAGCGCCCGCAGCTTTGCATCGTCACATTGGTTTCTGTATCAAGGGATGGTGTAATTTTTCCTTTAGTTTGCGCCTGAAATAAAGGTAGTGTCTATCGATTCTTCATGACACAGCCTTTCCATTTGGGTGAAAATCTTGGCAGCCAATATTGTTCAGTGTCTTTTGAAACATAAGTTTTAAAGCAAAACCAAGAATTGAAGTGATAAAAATATTTTCAAATATATGTGAATATTTTGTAACACATTTTTTAAGAAGATAAAAAATGAGCCTTTTAATAGCGGAAACACACAAACAGTTGTGTACAAGAACGTGTTTTTATAATTTCGTTAGAAAGCTTTTCAGCTTCGCTGGATTCTCCTAAGCTCATTGCAAAAGTGCTTTAGCATTTCTTTCTGTACTCCACGCTACTTCATACTATCTATATAAAAATCAATCAATCAATCAATCTATCTATCTATCCTTCTATCTATTTGTGGGAAAGTAAGTGATGCCTCCTTCATCCTTCGTGTGAAGTGCATCGAGGTGAGAGGGAAAAACAGAAAACCAAGTTACGAGAAGAGGTTCAATATGTGCCTGAACCTCGGCCTAGCGGGCTGACAAGTGAAGTTCTAGACGTGATTATATTGAAGTTTTGTGGTATTTGCCCACTTCTCTGCTCTTACCCGTGTTTCCTTGGCGTTAGTCGGCAGCATATCTCGACCTTGAGCCCAATTTAATCTTCCGTGAAGTCTTTCTCCTGTATCTAGCTTTCAGAACAACATGACTGAATCATTAAGAATATGGAAGTTCAAAGTTAAGTGACTAGGATAACATCAAGAAGTCTGAAATTTTATTCAGAATCACTCTTTATTTATTTGTGACAGAGCGGGACTCCCTAGGTAGAGACTCTTGCGTTAAATGAGCCCTGAAAACGAAGTAGCACCATTTTGTTTTCGTATTACATGGCGCAAAAAGAGCGGCCGAGCTACCAAGAAGTTTGTGAGCGCAAGGAACAGAAAGAACATTGTCTTGCGTGCCGTAATTGTGCGCTGAACTTCCGACATGCTTGCCTGCTCTGACATGCTCTCTTTCTCTTCTTTCCGCAGGGCGTATTATCAGAACGGCTTGGTTCAAGACTGGGCTGTCAGCACAGCACACGCTTCGCTATTAACCCTCCCAACCTGTCTCGTTCGTGTGATAGCTCGAGGCAAGCCCTTTACTTTGACAGCGTCTGCAGGGACAGTGATTGTATCTTTACCTTCCTTTGTCTTCTAGAGCCACACTTTCGGAAGGCAAAGCTCGCACTGGTAGAACGTCAAACAAAACGAGAGCTTTATATGGATCTCTTCAAACTGCTGAAGACGGAAATATGTACCTCTCCCATACAATATTGCAGGTGCGACTCACGTTAAAAACTTACTGCATGAGTGTTTATCTTGACTTTTACGAGTAGTTTTCTTTCTTTTTTTAGATTAGGAGATAAAACTACATTCCGATAATAACTACGAAACTTCACTTAATTTTATTGTTTACTTGTCAACTCGTCACCCACCCCCTATTGTTGCTTCACGTTTAGGGGGAGGTCCTGCAATAAAGAACCCACCCACATTCACTGATTAACCCTTTATCTATAGATGTTGTTTGTCTTTTCGAGGAAGAGTTATCATGCTGGATCCTGCAGAAACCTCTCTTGTTACAAATGGTTATTGTGGGCTCTCGACATATTATCCTGTTTATGACAACGAAAGTACCCTAACTGAAAACTGTAAAGTGTGAACTGATTTATTCTAGAGCATGTTCCTAGAAAAAAGAAGTAACACTAACAGTCCCACGAAAGCAGTGACCACACTCGGTGGTGAACACCTTGATCATTCTTCAGACGCACTAGGCTTTTGTCATATGTGACCCACCCATGTGTGTTTATCGGTTTTGCTCGTCTTGATTCCAGGACACACTCGGCTACTCGCAACGTGTGCGTCTAATCTTTAGAGACTGGTTTACCACAATGGCAAAGTTTCCCAAACATTTCTGGTTGACCTGCGCCGAGCGGGTAACAGTTATGGCGACTGAAGCACGACATTGTCAAAATAGACAAATCAGCACGTATTGCACTAATGTAAAAATTATACTACACTAAAGGTATCACATTGATGCAGTGTGTTCTATCTATCTATCTTTCTATCTATCTATCTATCTATCTATCTATCTATCTATCAATCTATCTACCTGTCTATCTATTTATCTCTATACAGGTGAAAATAGCCGGTCCGCGCCGCCACCGAGCTACTGCGCTTGCAACCACCACAGTTCTTTACATCATGGCTCAGGAACAGCGACTTCAATACATTCATAGCAGCCAGCTTGCGAAATATTTGTGCCTAGTTGAGAACAAGCCAGGTTCTCTATTAAGAGGAGGAAGCGTCTTAGGCGTATAGAACTGCTGCTAATCACCGCTAGCAAAGCACAAATGTCAGAAAGAAGCTCTTTCACAGCAGTCCGAGCAGTTCCTTAATTCTTAAGGTGGTCTGTACCTTTTTATTTTGACAAGGCAGGTGCAACGTGAATACACTGGTGGATGTTTCATATTTATAGTACCTGAGTCCTCCTCTTCCAACGAATAAAAAGGATAGTGGAGGCGCACTTAGTAGACCTCCGAGAATCAGCCGGTGCTGCTGCTTCTCCTTCTCCTCCTCAATGGAAATAGTTATGACAAGGAAGCAAACCGAAACATTTGTAAGGCATGATAACAAGCCTTACAAACATAAGGCTTGTTAGCAAGCTAAGCCTTAGTACCCTTACTATCCTAAACCTTACATCTGAGCCTTACTATCCGTGCAGTTTGACGTTACTCATAGCTGTTTAGGTGCTTTCACATTTTATTGCCCTGGCAGACATTTATAGGGGCACCCTCAGTGGAGTTCTGCCCTCTATGTCACTGAAAAAAGAACAAAAACGATGTCGGAGCAAATAAATGTGATGCCAGACCGAGTATTCATTCCAGCGAACCGTCACTTCCCAGCACACCACCTTGATCGATCGCACCAAGCACTATGCATGTACCAGTATTAATAGCGGTGACCTATTTGTAGACATAATTAGCCACTGGTGAAGCCATATCTCAGAGGAGCGTAAAACTATTCTGAATCACGCAACACTCCCAAATTTTCTTTGAATGGAAAAACTCCCCTTGAGACGCGCATGAAAGAGTGGCCTCTTTGTAGCCGTTCTTGACGTGGATAAAAAACGAAAAAAAAATAGAAACGCTGGGCACACGCAGCACTAGGCACCACTTCCTGGCAAGAGAATCACTGTGGTTTGCCACATACTGCAGCTTAAGAGAAAAATAATTATCTAAGAGCATCAGGTTTTGCATAGTCAACACTTGCACTGCACAGTTTAAACACAAACACATAACAGTTGTTTGTTCGCCCATGTCCTGTGCGTATCTGTACGTTCTTTTCGATTTTCCTTTGCGCTTCAGCGGGGCGCAGCAAGTTTCAAGCTGCCTTAGTTCTATATGTTTGCCATTTCAAATAATTGCCGCTACACGAATTGTTTTGATTTTGCAGTAAAACCATTCATTTTTTAAGTGCCCAGAACTTTAAGAAGATAGGATATCGTATGCAGGCCTCGTCGCTTGGCATAAGGGAGAGAAAACCTCATGCAGTGTTGCCAGTTGTAGCATATTACTCATGCCTTCACACCTGGCAGAAGGCTGCATTCTCTGTTCCTCAAGCTCTTTGACGATCATTTATAAGAGAGAGAGAGAGTGAGAGAGAGAAATGGAGAGGATAGACAGAGTTTAACAAAGCTTTGGCTTGGTTGGGTTCTGGTGCGAACAAACCATGTGCAACGATGGCTAGAACTGTTCATTCAAGTGATTAGAATGTGAATAGCATGATGATATGTCTTCTTTTTCCTCTAATTCTTCTTCGTCTTCTCCTTCGTCTTGCTCTTTCTAGACCTTCCCGGCGTCTTTAACGATCATACTTGTAAGCATCCTTCAAAACAATAAATCAGCCTCCTGTGTATTTGTGGAAATTTATTTTCACGACTCTTCAAACGCAGACTCTTGAGAGCTGGTTTCGGCCTAGCAAAACGTTTTTAACCAAGCTCATATTCTCCAGAAAGCTTTTTTTAATTGTTTCTAGTAAAACATTGTCACCTTTTTATCTCATAAGTATTTCAGATAGCGGGTTTCAATATTGCACTAATGTTTTTTTTCATATAGTCGTACTCCCGTCACTGCCAGCATACTTTAGTAACATCATCGCGAAGTCTTCACCCCTGTAGAAGGTGGCGGTCCTATGCTTTCTTTTTGTCTGCTCAAACTTCTCGCTTTCAGCCAATCAGAAGGTTGATGCCTTCAACTTCACATATTCGGATATCCCTCTCCTTGACATGTAGTAAGCAAAGACCAATCACGTTTCGCAGAAATGACATAAAGCTGCGTATGAGCCGTTCGTTGAGCCCCCCCCCCCTCAACCATTGTGCATTTCTGGAATGAATTGGCACTTCATGGGTGGTTGGCAATGAGACTCCTGCTTTTCTCACTTTGTAGTGTCGTGTCAACATTGAACTCTTTGATTAGCTGTCTTGAAATCATTTGCAACGTCACTGAAGATGACTGAGTACATCCTTCTTCTTGCAATAAAGTGTTGCAAAGCTCGCCGAAAACTTTAGGCTGAAGTCTCTGCAGCTGTTCACAAGAGCACAGTTCGTGTAATGTTACATCTAAAGTTTATTATGTAAACCTCAATTGTCTCTCCCTCTGTTTCATCTGCTCGCATACGACCTGTGATGTCTATTCCATCTATATCAAAAGGTGCAGTCCTTATATCAAAAGGTGCAGTTACCCGGTCCGCATACAGAGGAGGTATCTCTTCTTGAAGTTGTGCGGAATGATACCTTCAGGGTATAATGCATGTTCTAATGACATCTTTTATTTGTCGTCTTCCGAGTACCCAAAACTTGATTCTCAAACAGGCTAGTGTGTCTCCCACTCGACCAAGTGATGTTGCTTTATGAACTTATTCATACAGTACTCTTGTTAAATTAATTTTCCAGGTAGTAATAATGAATGTTTTTCGTTAAGAGTTATACTTGCCTTTTGAAGTCATTCTTTGAGTCTTAGTATGCCTTGATCGTCTGTGACCAGCTCACATTATCCCATTTTTTATGTGCACTGGCGTTCTTCAGTTCATTATCAAGTTCCGCATTCTGTTCCTTCTAAATAATACAGGTCTCCACGGCATTGATCTTTTCAGCTGTTCACCTGATCTCGTCACCGTTTGTGGTAATGCACATAAGAGGTGATTGTGTATTTCTTTGCCCTATTAGAGGAGTCTATACGTGGTACAAGCTGTACAGCAGGTATCTTCAATAACTTCAGCACGATAACGTTTAACCAGGGTAGTTTGCAATTTCCCAGCTAATTGCTCCTTAAAATTGGCTTCGATCCTGTCGTGGCAAACAGATGAATAGTCAGCTTGACACAACAAAGAACGAACTCGCGCATTATTACTAGTTAGATAAGCGCGAAAACGCAAACCACGCGCGGAAGCACGTGAAAAATAAAAAGAGAAAGAAAAAATAAGAAAGCAAAAATAAATAAACAGAACAAAACACAGCAAATGTTAGAAAGGTGAACATAAAACAAATAAAGAAGGACAGAAAAAACTGAAGAAATACAAAGACGGCTGCTTAGCTTCACTCTCCTTTAACGCTAGACACTACTGGGGTGGAATGGCCTTAACCATTTTGCTGCCAGCTTGTATTGATTATGTGGTACAGTCAGAAGTAGTGTTCAGGCAACTTGTCTATTGATAGTCACACACATTTCCAAGTGCCCATAATTATTTCATGCAGGATTTTATAAACGTGTATGCCTTTTTCAAAGATGAAAAGTAACCGAAATTATCCATTTTCTATAAAATCTATAATAAACTACATAATACTTTTTTATTTTCACGGTACATTAGAAATCCACACTTTCTACTTGTGTCTGTGATTGCAATGTAGCGGCTGAAGTAAATATGTTCGAAAAAGATGCAAAATTTTCAGTAATAGTTAGAGTATTGTTCTTTCTTCTTCTCGGGCTATTACTTTGTTTTGAGTGGTGAAACACATGCGCTAGACTTGTGTCCTTCTTAGGCGTGCTAACTTAGTTTTCTCATTTGCTTTTCATTTCTTGCATACAGACTTTCATTTCTCATTCCTGTACATTTTCGAGCCCGAGTGCGCCATCTACATCGCAATCTATCTCACACACTCACAATCCTGCCGCTCCAAGATTCAAGGCGTTCACTTCAACACTTTACTGTGCGCTTTTCTTGTTTACGTTCTATGTGTTCATGGTTCGTATGTTCTGGCTGATGATCCTACACTATTAATCGAACTTTGGCTTTGGCTTTGGTGGCGATGCTTTCACAGAGGTGGTAGGAAAATGTGAGCTGACGTGCAATGATAAATATCCTAAGCCACTCCAACGCTGTCGCAACACCGCTCATATTGTAAACGAGAATGCTGGCTATTGCTAACGCTTCACTGGAATCGTCCCGTCGTGCGTCGTTTGCCTCTACGTCGGGAGTTTGTAAGGAAAGCTTGCAGGTTGCGCAAGTTTCCGCAGTACCATTGGGCCATTGCAACAAAGTCTGTCTACTTTGATACAAACAGCAACTTTATGATCACCTATTTATCGGAGAAGCACATTTCACAACTTGGTGACCCTCTGCTAAAGCAGCATTAATATGCCTCTTTCGAGAGGCTCAGATGGCGCGAATCGCTGATGTGTGCTGCAGCATGTTGAGCCAATCCTCTGTGTTTATGTTTCGTTTTCATATGCAGCGTATTTGCCATGATACATCGAAAGGCCAGTCTGCAACACCTTTTTTCAGCCACAGTAATGTACACATGTTATAGTTTAATAAAATAATAACGAAAAACAGGGCAACAAGAGACGCCGTAAAAACAGTCATTCCTATTTACTACCTACATGACACAGAGACTTTGCGAAGTGCGGGGTACACAAAGCGTTAGCTTTACATTCTTTGAAAATATCAATTTTCTTTACTTCCAAAGCAGACGCATACTGGAGGACCCAACCTCGCCAAACATCTGTTTTTGCCTGTAAAGAGTGCACCATGTTTATAAGTGCATTTTTGCAAGAATATCTGGGGCCGTATTTGCAAAGCTTGCTCTTGGCTACAGCATTTTCTTAGCCGAGAATTCCCTTACCTCAAGAATTACGATAGTGCGGGCACAAATTTAACTTAGTCAGCACTTAAGAGGGCTCAAAGACACACGATAGCCGATAAAACGAAAAGGAAAGAAAGAAGTATGTTCCGATGATAGCAAAGTAGCATCGAGAGTGCATGTTTATAGCTAATAATTTGCTGCATCTCAGTTTCAGTTTCGCGAGCGTCTGCTACAGCGCTTACGGGATGCCGCGTAGGCGGTAATAGACGTTTTGGTGTGCGGTGCAAAACCAAGCGCTTGCGTTTTATCAATGACCGTAGCTAAAACAGAAATTCCTCGATGGCCTTAAGAAATAATCTATGCACTATCTCGCAAAGTACAAGTGAACAACACTCCAGGTACACCATATCAATAAAACCATGCAAGAATCGACGCATGACATATTTGAAAATGTGCCCCAAATGCCTTCCCCTGTTTAACGCGACCAGTTACCATACTTTTTGATGAAGCTGTGCTGCTACTCAACCAATCCCTTGTATTCGAGCTTGGTATAGTGGTGAACGTAAGGTTGTTTTGTAGCTAGACGTAACAGGTTTGCTATCTTGTATACAACTATCTTTTTACAAGACAAAGGAGCGACTTTTGTGCCTGCGGACGAATTGTGCAGAAATATATAACAGCAGTAATCGAATTAAATTGGGAGCGAAATTCCGCAGGTTCCATGCACCGCAGCATTTTGATCAAGCCGGAATGCCAGAACGTGCACACGCTTACGCTTAGATATGTGTCTCCGTAAAACGAGAGAGGCTCGTCGGAAGTTGTTTTAGTGCTAATACTTTTCACAAAACATGGTGCAGTTATTGCATCGGGCAGTATTTGAGGGAGAAAACGAAACAAGGGACGTGCATACGAGTCTTGAAGTCAAGAAAAATTACCACACGCGCGAAAAGGATGAACAAAAGAGAGAGAGAGAGAGAGACTCTCGTTCCGTCTCTGCGAATGCCTGAAATCGAAGTTATAGATAGTAAAGACAATTGTATGGTCCAGCCCACGTCCGGGAAAATTTTCGCAAAGCAGCGTCGGATGCTTGGAGAGCATAAAAAAGTGGGATACGCATTTTATGGAAGGGACAGCCGCACAAAAAGCGAGAGGAAGTGTGACTGTCTTTAGATGTGAGAATCAATGCTGATTAGGAGAGTTTGGAGTTAATGAGCAAAATCTTCCTTAAATAACAATAATGGAAACATGCTGAGTAAGTACTTAGTTATAGTGACACTAGTATCAGTGAATTTATAAAAGTTGATTAGCATTGTCATACGCCGATATATTATAATTTTCTATTTATATTTGGCAAAATTTGTAATGGTAGCCTTCGTTAGAGCTGGCTATTGGAACATCATGATTATAATAATAATATATATTGCACGGTTATACAACCACACTTGGTGGTTTCTACCTCCTACTTACCTTGGGCGAACGCGTTCTAATTATTGTTTTCTAATTTTGACCAAGCTTCACTGGATATTTTGTATTTGGCGTCATTCGAATCATTGATGACATATTAGCAATAGAGAAAATGATGCAGTGGCAAGCCCTTATCTCAACGCCTGCCCCAGTGGACGAGCGGTTACAGCGTTCAACTACAGTCTAGGAGGGGCTGTGTTGGATTCGCACTGTCACGGACCACATTTTTTTTCAGAGATTGCCCGGCCAGAGATTATGCGTTGTGGCAGGGTACTCTATTCTTTAGAAGGTGGCTTTTGCCGTCTCATTTTTTACCCCCCTTTTGACCTATAAGCGATATGCCGTGCTCCTTCATGAATTACAAAATTTGGGGTTCATATTTTACCCTTTTATCCTCTGTTATCGCAAGAGTGCCCAGTGCCGAAATATCAATAGCATACCCGGTATATTACTTTTCACATGTTCGCATATTCGATCAGTGGTCAGTCATCACAATGCTTTGAAGAAAATCCAGACATGCAGCCAGCTAACCGCTTGCGTCCAAGTTGACTGCCTCTGTCAGGAAACGTTTTCGTGATTATTGGATGGGATTAATTACATGTAGCAAGGCAAAAAATCACAGTGATTAGTTTTTGTCTTCTCTCTCGCTACCTGTCATGTTGAGCGCTTCGGTGTAAGGACTCTGGCAATGGTTAAAAAGAACTATAACAGGTAATGCAATTCTCCTGAGAGTACCTCCGATCGTCCAGAGCGGAACAGAACAACGGCAAATGAATTTGCGTCACAGTGAGACACTCTGCTTTTCCTTACTACACTAAATATTAAAACCAAAGTTTATTTTTATTAACAACAGTTTCAGTACAGATGAAAGGTGTATGGACAAAATTCGTGTATACAGCTTGACTAGGTTTCTGCCCTTAAGAGTAAATGCCAGCAGGTATTACACTATGCATAAATATCACACAATTACACAACCACGGGTTGTAGCTTGATTATTCTGTTTGAAATTGATACGTTTATATTGGCATATTCAACCAAGGCAATGTGTACAAGATATTCCGTGCAGAGGAGCTATGATCTAAACTAATCTTTGCTGGTCAGTTTCATTTTACCCGATTTCTTGCTGATGACTGTACGTTGGCGAATAAAACAACTCCTTCAAAGGCATATATTTCCTTTAAGATTAAATTTACTTTTATGCAGTAAAAACAAATTTCAGCACACACACAAACAGTGATGACAGAAATTATATTTTATTCAGGTACAAGTGCAAAAATATAATATTATATATGAACACATCAAGGTTCTGCCAGACATAATAAGTTAGACTGCTTCGCAAGACGACATCTAATGTTCATTACTTTAAAGCTATCTAATATAGTCAACTCACCATACAGCGTATAGGAGGAAATAGGCAGTCTAGAAGAAACAAAACAGTTGTGGATTATGAGTGTGCCCAACAAAACAGCCAGAACAGTGTACCCGTTCATAGTATCGTGGTCACTGACAGTCACGTAAGGTGATGGCTATAAAGTTACAAAAATGACTAGTGGAGACCTTCTTTTAGAAGTCCGTGACAAAAATCAATTTGACAAGCTAAAGAGCCTTGCAACATTCGGCGACATTCACATCAGCGCTACACCCCATCGATCCATGATCTCCGCATGTGGAGTTGTTTCCAACACAGACCTCCTTTACCTGAAGGAGGCTGAACTCCTCGAGGGCAGAAAAGAAAAGAATGGGACGAATGTGAAACAAATCGTCATCCGAAGGAACAATCGGAACCCCCCCCCCCCCGAAGCACTTGGTACTGACCTCTGCCACCAGTGAACTACCACAAACAATAGAAACTGGCTATACTATGACACCGATCAGACCTTACATACCAAACTCTCGCCGATGTTAACTGTGTTAAGGGTTCGGCCATTGCTCTCGGAGCTGTCGTGGTTCACCCGCTTGTCACAAATGTGGTGCCCAAGGCAATGTCTCAGACAACTGCAATGAAACCCCACATTGTGTAAACTGTGACGGAGACTACATGACATGTTCATGTTCTTGTCCACAGTGGGAAAAAAAGACATACGCAGCAGCAGCTCGTGTACGCTCTATTTACATAACTCCACATTTTCAACGGCACAAACACGAATTCCAGTCCTTGATAGATGAACTTTCCGAACGTTCCCTTGTTCTAGGGGACTTCAATGCACATAGTAGTCTGTGGGGGGCCTCTCATTGCGACGCGCGAGGTCGCCTAATTGAGCGGTTCTTTTTCCCTTCCGGCGCCTGTCTCCTGAATCGGAAAGAGCCTACATATTACAACTTCGCTAACGATACCTACTCCTCTGTAGACATAAGCATTGCATATCTATCGCTCCTACCTTTACTCTCATGGAAAATCATAAATATTCCTTACGGAAGTGACCATTTCCCGGTAGTCTTGAGTACATCGATATCATATCTACGTCCGTCACATTTTCCCAAACGGCTTACCGAAAAAGCTGATTCGAAACAGTTTCGAAAAGATACCCTCTTGACCTGCGCTTACTTTTGCGCGTTAGGCGTAGAAGATGCCGGGGACTACACCACAGCTTTTCTAATACATGCTGCTACCAAATGTACTCCTCGAACAAATGGACAATCTAGCAAACAAAGTGTCCCTTGGTAGAACAATGAGTGTCGAGAAGCGCGTAGGAAACAAAACAAAGCATGGAGATTGCTCCGACAATGACCGGCGGGCGAGAATCTCACAAATTTTAGGAACACGAAATCCCAGAGTAGGAGGACGCGCAGACAGGCAAGAACGAAAACGGCAAACGAATTTTATCGGGCATCAGATCATATACACAAGAGGGTAAGGTCTGGAACAGGGTGAGAATGGTGGAAGGAAAACAAGCATATGCGCTGCCTCAGGTAGACGCACAAGGTGATACCATGGAAGACCAGGCAAAGCACATAGGAGCACACTTTGAGAAAGTTTCTAGCTTGTCACGCTACTCTAAAGAGTTCCAATGGTATAAGACAAGAGTGGACAATCAAAACCTAGTTACCAAACGTACAAAATACGAGGCATACAACCAACCTTTTTCCTTAGCTGAACTACAGAAATCTCTAAACTGCTGCAGCACTTCCGCTCCGGGGTGGGACTGTGTGGTCTATGAAATGTTGAAGAACCTATCTCTCGAAACGCAAAAAACCTTATTTTACCTCTACAATGCTATGTGGTTTGCCGGGGACATCCCCTTGAGTTGGAATTAAGCCATTGTTATTTCCATGGTAACGAAGGATTCATCCTTCGTTACGAGTTACAGGCCCATAGCACTGACAAGCTGCCTACACAAACTTTTTAGAAAAATGATAAATCGCCAACTCGCATCATTCCTTAAAACAAAGAGCCTACATGATCTGTACCAGTGTGAGTTTCGTGAAGGCAGATCCACCATTGACCACTTGGTACGTACCGAGGCACAGATACGAGATGCTTTCATCCATAAGCAATTTTTCCTATCTGTCTTTCTCGATGCGGAAAAAGCCTATGACACCACATGGCGCTTTCGGATATTCCGACTCGGACCGTTCCTTGAAATAAACAGCTTACATGATCGGTACCAGTGTGAGTTTTGTGAAGGCAGATCCACCATTGACCACTTGGTACGTACCGAGGCACAGATACGAGATGCTTTCATCCATAAGCAATTTTTCCTATCTGTCTTTCTTGATACGGAAAAAGCCTATGACACCACATGGCGCTTTGGGATATTGCGAGACCTCGCACGCTTAGGTGCCCGAGGCAATATGCGGAACATAATTCTGAGCTATCGGTCCAATCGCACTTTCCGTGTTCTAGTGGGGAATGTCATGTCTCGAACTTTCGTACAAAAGTCGGGAGTGCCGCAAGCTGCTCTGCTGATATGCGCACTTTTTACTCTAAAAATGAATAGCTTGAATACCTGTATTCCACGAAACATGTTCGATTGCACATATGTCGACGACGTGCAGATAAGTTACAAATCATGCAACCTCGCAATGTGCGAGCGGCAGGTTCAACATGGCTTGAAGAAGTTAACCAAGTGGACAGACGGAATGGATTCAACCTAAACCCACAAAAGACCACCTGCGTTTTATCCTCAAGAAAGAGAGGTCTCCAACCAGATCAGGACATTGACCTGCATGGTTAGAGGCTACCAGTGAAATCCGACCAGAAAATTTTAGGCATCATTTTAGACAACATTCATTTATCACGTTAAACATCTTAAAAACAAGCTCCTGGAAGCAATGAATGTACTCAAGGTGTTATTGCGGACATCGTGGGGCACTGATAAAATATGCCTCATGAATCTTCATAAAGCCTTATATTCACACGCCTTGATTGCGGGGCGATCATTTATCAGTCTGCAGCACCAAGTGCCCTGCTATTGCTTGATCATGTCCACTATTTGCGCATCCGCCTTTCAACGAGTGATTTTCACACCAGCCCCGTAGAAAGCATTTACCTTGAGTCAAATGAGTGGTCACTTTATCTGGAGAGAAATTACATGTCCTTTGTATATTTCCTTGGGGTAAAAGCTGACATGAAGTACCCCTCATACTCCACTAATAATAATTTTTCGAGCTCCATTGTACTTCGAAACAGGCCTTCGATGAGGCAGCCTTAATGAGTTTGCCTGAAGGGTCTACCTGAGCAAACAGGCGTGTCTCTTGGACAAAGTTTAATGACTCCTGTAGCATACCCGTCACTGTGGCAGTGGCAGAATATACACTGTGATGTGTCTTTCCTAGAAGTTACAAAACAAGTGCCCAATGTCCATATCCGAACCTACTTTCTTGAACTTCAACACAAATACACACGTCCTGAGTTCTTTACAGATGGCTCTAGATCTAACTATTCTGTGTCCTACGCTGTTGTGGGCCCATCCTTTTCGGAAGCTGGCCTTCAAAGCCCAGACACAAGTATCTCCACAGCGGAAGATTACGCGATATTTGTGGCCACTAAGCACGTCAAGCAATGACAACTACAAAAGTATTGATTTATACGAACTCGCTCAGTGTGGTATAGGCTCTGCACACTATTAAGAAAAAGCCCTGTCCTCGTCTCACTTTACTCTATCTTATTCACACTCTACACACTAAAATAACATGTCGTAAGGTGCTGGGTGCCAGGGAACCATGAGATTCAAAGCAACGTGATGGTGGATCAGCTTGCTGCATCCCATCCGCGAAAGCGCTGCCACTACACCCATATCAATCCCGACCCTTGATCTTAAAGCATTTCTCAAACAAAAGCTGAGAACTACTGGCAGAGCAACTGGAATAGACACACACAAAACAAACTACACGTTATTAGGCCACACCTTGGTCATTGACCTCCATTATCGAAATCTCGTCGTACAGAGGTACCACTAACAATGCTCCGGATAGCACACACAAACTCGACACACTCGTACATTATGTGGGGTGGCGATCCATCAATGTGTGACAGATGTAAAGAAGCACTAACAGTTCTTCACAGTTTATTCCAGTGTGAACAATTAGACACTCTAAGAAGACAAGACTTTCCATTACCCTACCAACAACATATACCATTACACTCAGCAATATTCGTAGGTAGGGAACCACTTTCTGCTCATACATCTGCGCTAGATTATTTAACATATGTTCGCTTCTATTATGTAACAAACCTCGGCATTCCGTAGCGCGACCCCTCAAGACAGGTTGCAGCTGCGGTGCCTACATTTAAACGCACTTGCCTCGCAGCTCTTGGACACAAGGGCACTGCTGAGGCACTTGTGCTAGTGCCAAATATCTTCACACATGTTTTAATTATGATAGAACCTTTCACCACCCATTTTACTACACATCTCACGTCACTGTCAATATTTCATTGTTTCCATGTCTTACTCACTTTAGTGCGAAGAGTTTCATGGCCCTTATACAGCCACTCAACATGTTTATTGCTCACATCTCGTCTTTTGACCTGGCATTCTTTGGCCATCAAAAGGCTCTTGCGCCACAAAACACCACACATCACCAATTATTTCACACAGTTAGTCACAAGCTCGAGAGCTCAATGAGAAATCAAAGTATTCGTGTTCTTTCAAAATCACGAGCTTTTCAGACTCAGATGATTGGAGTTTCATTCATAAGCTGCACACTTTCTACTTTCAACATTTTCAATTGTCTCGCAATTTACTTCTGTTAGAGTTCATTTATGTGTGAAGCTTGGGCTTTCAACTATGGTTGGGTTTTTAATTTGTGCACAGAAAGTGGTGTGTAGTTAATCGTATGTATTAAAAGAACTAGCCTAGCAACCTCATGTTAGGCAATTTTGTGCCCTCTAAGCTACCAGGCAGATCACAGTCTTTCCAGATGAGGCGGCCACGCATGCTTCCAGGTTATATATTTGCAGGTCCGCTGATTGACAACACTCCAAGCAATGACATAGACTTGGTAATTTAGGGAGCACTTGTCCTTCCTTCTTTGTACAAGTGCTCTAAGTCATTAAGAGACTTGATGTGCCAATGAGCGCAACCGATGCATCACACGACAATAACGAACTATGCGATTTGTGAAGGAGCAAAAACGATATATTTAAAAACAATCATTAAAAGCTCTCACTTCTAATACTCATTTCGACGAAGTTCTCGCTTTGCCAGAGTGATCAAAACTGCTATAATCACTTTGAAACAAACTTAAGCTCCATGTAGGATTTACTTACCATAATATATAGTGAAGTATAGTGCTACCTCAGTGGTAATCGTCTATAGAACTCATGTTTTAAAAATAACACGAATTTCGGAAGTGGAACCTGGCTCCTGGAAAATAAATAAACTATGAATTTCCAACTATCAAACGTGGTAAAGATACAGGCTCTTCTTAATATTGAAACAAGGGCTTGCTTATATCAAACCACAAAAAAAAACTGCTGGTGTACTTGCCCCCTTCTTCATAACATATGTATCTATACAACAGTAGTGAATTTTTTATGCTTGAACTTAACACAGGGAAACATTACACTTGCTGGGCTGACAAACTCGCACACGTTAAAGTGCTACGTACACAGCAACAAATTTAGTTCCGCAGGGTCAACTCACCGATGGCAGAATTTAGTAGCTGTCAGTGTCATCGGGGACCAAGTGTGCTCTAGGGCCATCAGGCAAAGAACATCTGCAGACGGGAAGCTGCTGTTGACACAGCAATAAGAGGTTGGCCAACCGTGCACGTCCATTGATATAGTGTAAGAACTGGCCATGAAGCACTGCTGTCAAAGCTCAAGTGCCGTGCAAAACGATGGTCAGATGATCTCGAAAACTAGTAATCTGCCGGTACTGGCCTACGACTTTATTTAAAGCAAGGCACCGGTGAAGCATTTTTATTTAGCAACAGAATGACAGCAGTGCTTAAACCCACTTACTGCATTGGTACATAGACGCTTTTTGTCGTAGAGAATTTTATTTCTTTCCTTCAATATAAGCTGCTCTTGAGTCCTGTAGCTATAAAATTGGTGGATTTTGGCCAGAAGTGCAACCACTGCAGTTCGGAATGTTTCGAAAGAGTAAATTAGTTCATAGTTGTGCCCTTTGTGTACATATAACACCACTTTTTCACAAATATTGCTTATGGCATGAACAATGAAGAGAATAACCGTTACACGGCATCAAATATGTAGCCATTTACGCATCAAGAGTGATTATTTACTAGATCTAAAATAAATAACGCGTTGTAAGGCGTCATTTGTGACTCGCGCATTTCTCACAAGTGCTCATTATGATTGTAATATTTTTCTCTTGATTTTCGTTGCTTTGAATAAACTTTCTTGGCATGAAACTGAATCGCACGCGCCAATAGTGGGAGGTTTTTTATTATCAGAACATTTTTTCATAGATAAAAAGTACTTCCCCTGGAGTCACACTCCTTATAATACAGCCATCAATATCACAAGACATACATACATACATACATACATACATACATACATACATACATACATACACACATACATACATACATACATACATGCATGCATACATGCATACATACATACATACATGCATGCATGCATACATACATACATACATACATACATACATACATACATACATACATACATACATACATAGAAATAATTTTAATGAAATGTCTGCAACATTGTTCGAGGGGCAGACAATTCCACCTAGGTGACAGTCAGAAATGCAAGAATCGTAGTGGCTTCCCCAGCTGTCTAGACAGTCCGAACTTTATCAACAAGGACAAAGCTGTGCTGCAGCGTCTCCCAGCGTTCGTTATTGGTCGTTATATGGCCACGATATTTGCTTCGAAATTTATCACGTCAAATAAGAGAAATATGTCACACAGTTTCACATGTGTGACACATATTAGAAGGGACACAAGCTTCATCTATGAAATACCTAACTCAGACATTCAAGAATTCGATAAGCAACCATTATAACATTTACTCCTCGAGTATGAGTGCTCAACGGAGGTCCTCGCGACAGTCATGCCAACTTGGTTCTAATTTAAAAACGAAACAACGTTCTACTTCACTTCCTTGGTTACCTGCCTTGATTTTCGCAACTTCTCGTTGCCGCAGTTGCATGAGTGATAATGTCTATGTTGCACGTCATTGTTTTGATACTGTGCCTACGTGCCCAAAGAGCCATTTTGGTGTCGCTTCTCCTTGCACGCTCCAAAAACTAAATACCGAGGCACACTAAAATGTCGTCACCAAGTATTTAGCAAAGCGGTGCTTTATCAAACTACGCTTTCGGTTATGCTAAGGAGGTCATTAGTTACTTTATGCTCAACGTCAAAAGCTTGTCTTGGAGCTCCTTCAAGATGAAAT
The DNA here is from genome assembly GCA_013436015.1 of Rhipicephalus annulatus. Classification (NCBI taxonomy): domain Eukaryota; kingdom Metazoa; phylum Arthropoda; class Arachnida; order Ixodida; family Ixodidae; genus Rhipicephalus; species Rhipicephalus annulatus. The sequence goes on along the minus strand of WOVY01011207.1, from coordinate 661,188 downwards.
TCTGAGCAAATAAGTAACGCGATTTTTTCACGAATTCTGGAGCATGATGACAACATTTCCAATGATTCAAAATATCCCCATTGTTTTTATTTCAATACTTCTGCCCTGATGTATCACGTTTTTTTCATCGCGATGACTTACTGTTCTAGATTATTAGAGAGCATGCACAGGGCTACTGCCGCACAGTTTTACGACTAGGTGCCACCACTTATTATGTAGATGCGTATGCACATATACGTGTAAACACACACACGTGCACAAACACAAATTTGAAAAAACATATTGGCGCAGGAGAAGAATGTTGATCGTCTGTGCCTAGTTAAGAAAGATTACATGCACTCCGAACCATCCACCTATTACTCTAACAATACCCCACCGCGGTGGTCTAGTGGCTAAGGTACTCGGCTGCTGACCCACAGGTCGCGGGTTCAGATCCGGGCTGCGGCGGCTGCATTTCCGATGGAGGCAGAAATGTCGTAGGCCCATGTGCTCAGATTTGGGTGCACGTTAAAGGACCCCAGGTGGTCAAAATTTCCAGAGTCCTCCACTACATCGTCTCTCATAATCATATGGTGGTTTTGGGACGTTAAACTCCACAATTCAATCAATCAATATTATCCTAACAATCTAGCACACATCATGAAATAACGAACACATTAAGAAGAATGAAATGAGTTTGTTGGTAGTTTTAGGGTCAGCTAGCTTTTATACAAAAAGTATAAGAAACGCTGAAGCACAAACACCTCAAAGTGACAGACACACCTCTGCTAGTATTATTATCTGCTGCCTAATCCTACAACGTGCTCCAATAAATGTGTTTCTCTTAGCAAAACTTATATTTATCCAGAGTTGCGAAACTCTAGGTGATTTCTTTCAGCGTGTCCTATACGACAGCCTAGTACAACGAGATTGTGTTTCAGCTCATGGAATTTATTGGGCTGCAATTTTCGAAATGCTTATTTTTAAAGTGTTCTGCAAAGCAATGTTAAAATTTATATCAATATAAATATTTTTCTCGTTTTTATTGTCGGTGCTTAAAAACAGCAAATGGGTCATAATGAAAACAACTAAATGCTACACATAACTCAGAACTAACCTACCATGATGCCAAGAGAAGTATAACGAATGCGATCAGAAGTAATTGTAAGGTAAATGTTAAGAATGAAAAGTGATTGATTGATTGATTTGTGTGATATAACGTCCCAAAACCAGCATATGCTTATGGGAGACGCCGTAGTGGAGGGCTCCGGAAATTTCGACCTCCTGGTGTTCTTTAACGTGAGCCTAAATCTGAGCACAAGGGCTTACAACATTTCCGCCTCCATCTGACATGCACCCGCCGAAGCCGAGATTCGATCATGCGACCTGTGGGTCAGTAGCCGAGTACCTTAGCCCCTAGACCACCACGGCGGGGCAAGAATGAAAAGAGGACGAAAAGACAACTTGCCACACGCAGGGTCAATAACTGCGTCCAATGCCCTGACAATGAGCTACAATGGCGGTCATCATGTCGGCCACTTTGAAGATGCATTGAGACATTAGAGTGTCCGTCAGCGCCACCTGGTGCCATAACGGCGATTGTGAAGCTTTTTGTGCTTGTTGGCGTCACAAAGCACGTAATCCTATTACGAGCTGGCAGGTTACCAATCAACTCCTGCATACCTGCGCATAACTTGCCACGAGATTATGCAGGTGACAAGTTATCTCTTGGCTTACTTTTCTGCTCTGCCTTGGAAGATTACGTTCCGTGCTTCCACGCGTGATCTCGAATCACCTGAAATAAATCAAGACCAAATTTTATATGAGCCAAAATTTTCACGTTCACAAATATTAAAATCAATTGACAACGAAACCGTCAAGAGGCAGCTGTGCAACGCGAAAAAAAGGCAGCATATCCACGCATGATGGGGAGTGGGGCGAAGCATGCCTCCGTCCATTCGTTCTTGCTTCCGTCCGTTCATGCGTCTATCTGTGTGACCGTCCGTGAATTCCGCCTTTCAGTGCGTGCATCTGTTCATGCGTTTGTCCATGCATCTGCTTCTGCGTCCGTCCATGCTTCCAACCATCCGTGCACAGTAAAAAATTTTAGACCTGAAAGGGTGTAAAAAGGGTGCTTTTACGAGAAAGCACCCTTTGCAACACCCTTTAACACCCATAAATGGTCGATTAAAAAAAGCACCCATTTGTTTGGGTGCTTGCCTCGATAGCACCCTAAAATAGGCTTTAAGGGTGCTTTTGTGCCTGAGAAGGGTGTAGGTGACGATTCATCAGGTGGAATATGCAGCATAAGAACAACACATAATTTTAATATTTGGGATTTTACGTCTCAAAAACCTCGATATGATTATGAGGGTCGTCCTAGTGGAAAGCTCTAGAGATTTTGACCATTTGGTGTTCTTTAATGGGCGCTGATTTCGCACAGTGCACAGGCTTCTACCTTTTCGTCTCCATCTGATCGAACCCGCGACCTTCGGAATGGCGGCCGAGCAGCGTAGCTACTGCATGAATATGTGGACCTTGCGTTAAATGACGGCCTAGAGTTAGAATGTGTGAAGGTGCTCTCCGAATACAGCAGAATGCGAGCAGAAGCAAATCACGTTTCATCTATAATGGCAAATAACTGCAATCCACGTTACGAAATCTCACCTTAGCATTGGTTATAAGCTACATGTTTGCTGTGGATTATATACCGGAACAGAATGTTCGCCCGAGTATGGGTGTGTGTGCGTGAGCCTGCACATGTGTTCGCGTGTAAGCGCGATTGTTTGTACACCCGTGCATGTGTGCGTGCGCGTGTATGTGTGAGTCCGTGCTTGTGTTAAGCGTGCCTGTGCACATGTGTACGCCCATGCATGCGTTTACGGTCGCGTGTGTGTGTTGCCGTATGTGTGTATACGTGTATGTGTCTGCGCCTGTGAATAAGTATGCGTGTGTATCAGCCCGTGCACCCTCAAATTTCGTGTGTGTGTGCGGGGGGGGCACTGCTTTTTAGTGTTTAAGGTCCCACACCTGTTCAGACTGGGAGTCTATATGGGAGGTGGCTTAAGAAATGGCGGTGGTCAACGCACTGTACACGGACTATTCTGTACATGGAAAACAGCTGCACATTTACGTACCTCATCATTGCTTACGAACTTGCTGTGGTAGCTAATTAGGTCCACTGAGGCGCTTCTACGCTAGAAAACATGGGTTATGACCAATTCACACGGAAAGCTGTCACTGCACTTATGCACAACCATCGTTTATATTAACAACGTTTAACAAGAACGTGCCCTGCCTTTGCTACAGGTGCTTAGCTAGCTCATTGGGCAACCATATGAAATTATGTGCTGATCATGTGGTCAGCAAAATGTTTGTTATAACAAGCTCGGCACGTTTCGTGGTTCGTGACAAGCCTTCTAAACATCTGCGACTGTGGATTAATTTGTTCCAGCTGCAACTACGCATTCAGTGTTTGCGGCACCATACGCGGAATTGCCAGACACAGACAATGCGAAAAGAAATTCCTCTGGAAAAAGGTGTAGCGATGCTCTCCCGCTAATGCCACCGAAGACGAAATAATTATTGTTTCTGGCCATTCCATGGTGCACTTTGTTTTCCGCAAGTTTTGCTTCAGTATTTTTCGCCCACTGCATTGGCATTCCATCAAAATACTCAAAGAACCTGAGGCTGGTAAATAACCTGCCTCGCTGTGCGACTCACTGGAAGGAGAGTTGCCATTTACAAGGAGTTATTCCGCGTCGAACGGCCGTCCGCCGTATGCGCCATAACGTTTGCCTTTCGGCGCCGCCTTGGCGGGTTTCCCGCTCCTCCCCCCCCACTCACCCCGGCAAGCGTTGCCCTCCCCCCAACGGCGGTGTAGATAAGCGAATAGTTGCGTCACCAAACACCTGCGGCGTTACCGAACACCTGCCTCCTCCTCCTCTCTCTCAACGTTGCTCTCTCTCTGTCTGATCCGTCTTTCAAATGCGTTGCGTTGGTCTGGGGTCTTGGTCGCTGTGTGAGTTCCAGCGAACAGGCGCATCTTCAATGGTGGTCACGCATGACACCGTGTTCGAAGTGACGCTCGGATTAAAGAATATTCATGGAGCGGCGGACGCGGACAACGTGGGCCTGTTAACGGTGAGTGTACTGTTTTCGTAGGTAGTAATCATACAGCGCTAGCTGGGCGCCTGCAGCAGCTCTGCCGAAGTAGGCTGCCAGCCATTTACAACAGCATGCGTTCGCGGGCCTGTTGCAGAGGCCCGATTAAACGTGTGACTTAACGAGTTCACACTGCTATGCGCGATGTTGTGTAAGTGCGTGCATCACTCATACAGTGAGTGATGTGATCACTTAACAAGGGCGGGATTAGTTGCTGATCGCACAATGTCTCTACACTGCACAAAGTGATTGATATTGTTTTAAGATGTGCTTTGGGCTACATCGCAATAACATTTCTATTAATACTCAAATGTGCAACGTGCTTCTGTAGGTGTAAGCGTGAAAAAAGAAAGAAAAAGAAAAAATTATGTACAGAGGCGCACTGTGCAAAATGGCTTTTTTTGCTTAAGGACGGTATAGTTGGAGGTGCTGATATGCCGCGATACTCCCAGCACGTGCGCCTCGGTCTTTTAAGGTATTTAGGACAAATGTCTCCAGCAACAAGGAAAGATCTAGCAGTCTTCCAAAGGCGCGTTGTTGTGGCCATCGCCGTGCGTTGTTTTCCCTCGTTTCTGTTTGCTGTTTTCGTGCTTTGCCTTCATCTGCGATAACGTTCGGCGTTATAACTGAATCGAGAGAGTATACGTGACTGTGGGAGCTATGTGCGGTAGCTCTAGCATAAGCCATGGCTGCTGCAACGTAGACGGCGTCCGCGCGCGTTGGTGTCTTTCGAGCGCTCCTACTTGCTTGATTGTGTTTAACTGAGTATTTAGGCACGGGTTACGTTTGTAAATCCCGTGGTCAATAACCGCTAATAGCGTGCCCCTGATTGGCATCAGAGGATGGGCTTGGTTGTCGAAATATGCCAGACGCTTTTTCTGGAAGCAAGCTTTGAAAAAAATTTTTTAAAGAAATACTTTCATACGTGCTAGGCAGTGCCTATTGCAGGCCCGCAACTCTAAAAACTGAACGAGCTATCACATAACTTATCAAATAACAATGAATTAAGATGATTGAATTATAGATGACGAATTTCTGTGCTAGATTAGGTGCACAAAACACATGTTCACAGCCCTACGTCTAGAAAGCAGGAAAATAGGAAGCATAGCGTCAAATTTGGACTAGATTCCATTGACGGAGCGTCTTGTGAGGGTAGAAAGAACGAGAAAATTGTTCATTTTTGATGCCCTTATAGAGGCAGTCAGAATTGCTCTGATTGTTGACTTGTAACAATTCCTCAGATTCTTAGAGGCGTGATTGAAGTCAGCAAATTTTTTACTTTTTTGCAGACCCCTTCGCTAGTGCCACGCCCAAGATCAATTGTTCCCATGTAAAAGAGAAAGCAGAGATGTCTTCACTGTTTGTACATAAAAAGGTAAGTTTCTTGTGCGTTTTGATTAATGCTACATGTTCTGAACGTTGTACTTTAAGAATAATTTTTCACACTGGCTCACTACCCTAGAAGGAATTTGATTTTTAGGTAAGTTCAGGCTTTTGTAAGTGCCAATTTTAGCTGTTGTCTTACACTTCACCTCAATTCGGGAATTTGCATTATGCTGGAAAACTATCTTATCTTTATCATACGAAATTATTGAAATGTATGGGTTGTATGCTTCGATCTCAGTGTAATGTCAATTACACGCCATTTCAAAGGATTCACACTACACTTTCTTTATATATGGTGCTGCCAGAACAGCACGAACATCCTTTTATGAGAAGTCATATTTGCTCTTATTACAGGATGAGAGAGTGCGGCTGACGTCCTGCGTAGTCTACCCCGGCCCCAGCCTAGAGCAAGCCTACTTCCTGAACCTCCACAAGGATAACCGAAAAATCTTCCGTGTCAGTAATGACGAAGAAGGAGTGACAGCACTGATGAGTTGATTTTTTTTATTTTCAACATTGTCTACGGCCGCAAGGCCTTTAACAACCACCGTGATTGAGCGGCTTTTTCTCGGCTTGAGTTTGAAATTTATCAAAGAAGTTGTTCAGGCAGTACGACGCTGAAAATTTTAGTGTCACAATGCCTGAACAACTTTTTCTATTGTGGTCATGGTAGATGAACAAATATTGTTATTTGTGTAAGTTATTTTGCTTAAATATAGCTGTACCATTCCATGCCAAACGCCTCCGCCACTTTGGCGAGCATCTGAATTGTACTTGAAAAAAAAAAATGTGCTGACTTACTGCGTTGAAAACAGTGACCTGCTAGAATTTTTCAGAGAAAAAAAAAGTTTTGTTCATGTGGCTGGCTTATAACTTCCTGGCATAATGCCGTCTGTGTGCTGTTTGTGGGAAATTTCGTTTTAAAACTTCCGCTTATTTTTTAAAGCAAATTCGGTCTACCTGTTAAGTAAATGTGCTTTTGTAAGGCATTTGAAGCTCAATAATAATAGGGCAATTTTTTTGCCACATTAGCTTCCAAGAATAAAGCCAAAATGTGTTATGTTTGCATTTTTATTGCAATATTGCACTTTGTATGAATATCTGAGCAGTGAATACTTACTCCACAGAAGGTATATTTTGAGGAAAAATACCTTTAGACCTCTCAAGCTGCTGAAATATACGAAAAAATATCACGAATTTCACAAAATCGTGATTTTTGGCCGTATTGAGATGCAATTTGCTCCATGTTGTGATACAATGAAGACTCATCATTATACCTAAATTGTAAGAAAATAAATTCTTTCTGTAATAAAAATCTTATCGCAAAAAGGACAGGAAAGAGCGCTGTCAACTGAATTTTATTGAAGGTGCTACGAGCGTTTTTATACTGAGCACAAGACCAGGGCTTATCTGCAACAACACATGTGTGACCATGACAAAATAATTTTAACCGAGAAAAGAATACTCTTTTTCGGAAAAGATAAGTGAAGGTGTACTGATCCATTGATCCTTGGCCTTCCTGATAAAGAGTTCTAAAATCTCTCATTTTTTCTGCTTGCTTTTTTCTCAAAAACCGTGTTTTATGAAACCTAGGACTACACTTAGATTCTTGACGGTGTCCGGCAATGAGACTACTATAGCCCTTCTTAACATTTAAAGCATGCTGTCTTGCTTGATCATTGAAGGATTGCCCAGTTTGTCCTATGTTTACTTTTCCACGTGTTAGCGGTATCTCATACACATTAGATTGGCATTCAGTAAAGCTATTCAAGTGACGAATGGTGCAAGATTGACTATTCCTGTTGCTGTAAGTACATGCACTTTTGAAAGCTTGCAAGGGGTGGAAAACAACAATGTCATATCTGCTGGCTCTTTTCCTAAAATTGTGAGACACCTTATGTACGTAGTACCGTGTGACATGCAAAGGTCATTGGTCATTCTGTTTTTCTTTTGGTCCTGTTTCCTTTAGCTTTACTTTCTGCAGGAGGGTTTCGCAAACGAGTGTGATGATGCTGTTGGGGTATTGGCTGGTGTTATAAGCCCAGGAGGGCTAAGATTGTTCTGCCTTTTGATAGTGGGCATCCAAAATTAGTAAAAAGGTGAATTGATACCACATGTATTCGGCCACCCTTCAGAAGTCATGTTAACACAAGGGTGAGGTCAGGCTTAAAAGCCAGATTAAAAGACTAAAAGATGCTCGATATACCGACAAAATCATCACACCCGTTTGCGAAACCCTCCTGCAGAAAGTTAAGTTAAAGAAGACAGGACCAACAAAATAACAATGATTAAAACCTTTGCATGTTATACCACATCACATGTCTTACAATTAAAAAAATAGATAGCAGATATGATATTAACGTGTTGTTTTCCACCCCTTGCAAGCTTTGAAAAGTGTGTGTACTAAACAGCAACAGGAATAGTCAATCTTGCACCATTCGTCACGAGAATAGGTTTACTTAATGCAAATTTAACGTTTGTAGAAGTATTTTTTATCAGGTAAACCAATGATCAGTGCATCACTACACGTTCACTTATCTTTTCCGAGAGGAAGTATTCTTTTCTCAGTTCAGATTATTTTGTAGTGTTCACACGTGTCGTCGCGCATGAGCACGGTTCTTATACTCCGTATAAAAGTGCTCGTAGCATATTCATTCAATTCAGTTGACAGTCGGTGCTCTTTCCTGTCCTTTCTGTCTCTTCCTTAAGTTGTCGCGCTGTGACTATATGAACAGTTTCGTCGATGCTCGCGGACGATGCTCCGTGCGTGCTTGTGCTCGGGTGCGAGTCCTCGTCATGCCGCACGTCGTCGTCGCTGCTTGCAAAAGTTGCCGGACTGAATTTTTTTTCACGATCGGCGGCTTCGGCTTACGAGCACCGAATTGCTGCGCAGGCTTGCATTTCTTCTTGAATGATCCCCGGTCCATGATCGCATGCGGGAACTGATCTCAAAACTGCAATGCGCCAAACTGGATAACGTTTTTCTCCTTTCACGAGCGCCGATCTTATTGCAGCGCGATGCGATCGCGAAACCACGCCGCGACGAGTTTAAACCAAATGCAGTAAGTGGCCCGTCAGCGCTGTCAGCGCGTAGAGCAGACGACCTTTGCGCCGATTGCTACAAGCGACCACACGAAACCACGCCGCGACGAGTTGAAAACAAATGCAGTAAGCGGCCCGTCAGCACTGTCGGCCCGTAGAGCAGGCGACATTTGCGACGATTGCTACAAGCGACCGCACGGGCGACCAATGCGGAGCCGCCGTACAGTCACGTCACGCGCTTCGCCAATCGGAAACTGTTGTGATAGCTTTACACTTTGGCTTGCTTTGGGCTTGCTCTTGCCTGGTTCAGCCGGCCGAGGCGGCAAATTTGAAACGGAAGAATCGCGCTATCCATAGAGACAAAGATGGCGGCGCTAGGTTATGTGGTTGCGGAGATATCGCGGTTCGAAAAACGCCGTTTTTTCGCAGTTTCTGTGAAATTCATCACCAACCTAGCTTCGATAAAAATTTTTTACGTCATTTCTACGCTGTTTTCAGGGACGAAACTTCGAAATTAGATAGAAAAGGGGTCACAGAATGTGAAAATGAGATTTTCAGAAAATTGATTTTTTGGCCAAATTTCGCGATGCCAAAGCCGCGTCCCCCCTTAATATACCTTCCTTGCATCGGCACATGGTCATGCCGTGGGCCTATTCAGGCAATCTGTACCAGTTTTTTGGGCAAGGCTGAGTGTCGCTGGCTTAGTGCGGATCATTTCTTAATTACACAGTGTCGCGCTTTGGCAACTGCGCCGTCCACACCCCCACTGCGCATGCTCGCGTGTCGTGCCGCATGCACACATTTTGTGCCGGCCCAGGAAGACTTCCGCAAAACTGTCGCTTCTCTCCTCCTCTCTCTTCTCACAAGGCCAACGCAGGCAGTGTCGGCTAGTAAAAAATCGACCGCTTGCCCTGCAAAACCGTTCGCTGGCCACCCTGTATGTCTAGGCACTGGATCGTGCATTTGGAATTCACTCAAGCAAGGAAGTCTTCACTTGGCTTTCGCTTGACTTGATGCTTTCCTTGACTCGAGTAGATGTGATGGAAGCAACATTACCTTCAATCAGTAGTGGGGCACAACCCAACATCAGCGTCATACCACTCTCCTTCATTCAATGAATAAGAATAATAAAGGTGTAATAACGATTACTGCGGCGATGGCGTAGTGGTTAGAGCATCCGCCTCGCATGCAAGAGGTCCGTGGTTCAAATCCCGGTACCGCGCAGTTCCCAACCGGATTTAAAAAAAAAAATCCGCGTGTTGATGGAACTGCAGTAAGAGGCCTGGGGTGCGGCCTCACCGGCAAACACCGCCGAGAACGCACTCCCTCACAAGAGAAGGATTGGCCACCCTGGTGCAGTATCTGGCCACTACCTCCCACATGCTTACGTCAAATAACTCACGGCCCTCAGTCCCCAGCAGCTGCGAAGCAACTGACCACGGCGGTGGTCAGATCTGCAACGCAGCAGAGGGTGCTAAGAATCTCTGGATCCGGACAGGCCGCCATTGGAACCTGAACTTGGCAACGTTTAACGCTAGAACCTTATCTAGTGAGGGAAGTCTAGCTGTACTATTCGAGGAGCTAGAGGGTGTTAAATGGGATATAATAGGGCTCAGTGAGGTTAGGAGGACAGATGAGGCCTATACGATGCTACAGAATGGGCACGTCCTTTGCTACAGGGGCTTGGCAGACAGAAAAGAACTGGGAGTGGGGTTCCTAATTCACAGAAACATAGCTGGCAACATAGAGGAATACTATAGCATTAATGAAAGGGTGGTAGGTATCGTAATTAAACTGAATAAAAGATACAAGATGAAGGTAGTACAGGCTTACGCGCCTACATCCAGCCATGATGACGCTTCAGTTGAAAGCTTCTATGAAGACGTGGAATCGGCAATGAGTAAGGTAAAAACACAGTATACTATAGTGATGGGCGACTTTAATGCAAAGGTAGGGAAGAAGCAGGCTGGAGACCAGGCGGTAGGAGATTATGGCATCAGTACTAGAAATGCCAGAGGAGAGCTACTAGTATAATTCGCAGAACGCAATAATTTACGGATTTTGAATACCTTCTACCGAAAACGAGAAAACCGCAAGTGGACATGGAGGAGCCCTAATGGCAAAAATAAGAACGAAATAGACTTTATAATGAGTGCACACCCTGGAATCGTGCAGGATGTGGAAGTGATTGGCAAGGTACGGTGCAGTGACCATAGAATGGTACGGTCTCGAATTCGCCTAGACTTGAAGAAGGAACGACAGAAACTGATACGCAAGATGCCAATCAATCAGCTAGCACTGAGAGGGAAAGTACAGGAATTCAGAGTGTCGCTGCAGAACAGGTACTCGGCTCTTAGTGAGGAAACGAACTTTAGCGTAGATACAATGAATGATAATCTGACGAGTATAATTACGGAGTGTGCAGTGGAAGTTGGAGGCAGGGTAGTTAGACAGGACACTGGCAAGCTTTCCCAGGAAACGAAGAACCTAATTAAGAAGCGTCAAATCATGAAAGTGTCAAGTGCAACAGACAAAATAGAACTGGCAGAGCTTTCGAAGTTGATCAATAGACGTAAGGTATGCGATGTAAGAAGGTATAACATGGAGAGAATTGAACACGCTCTGAAAAACGGAGGAAGTGTCAAAGCATTGAAGAGGAAACTTGGGATAGGCAAAAGTCGGATGTATGCACTAAGGGACAAAGAAGGCAAAATAACTACCAATATGGATAGGATAGTTAAAATAGCAGAGGAGTTTTACAGAGATCTGTACAGTAGTCGAGACAACCACGACCTTAATACTATAAGAACTTGCAGTAACCCAGATTACACCCCACCAGTAATGATAGAAGAAGTCAGAAAAGCTTTGGAGAGCATGCAAAGGGGCAAAGCTGCTGGTGATGATCAGGTAACATCAGATCTGCTGAAAGATGGAGGACAGATTGTGTTAGAAAAACTAGCCACCCTGTTTACGAGGTGTCTCTTGACGGGAACAGTACCAGAGTCTTGGAAGAACGCTAACATCATCTTAATACATAAGAAAGGAGATGACAAGGACTTGAAGAATTACAGGCCGATCAGCTTGCTCTCTGTAGTATACAAGCTATTTACAAAGGTAATTGCTAACAGAGTAAAGAAAACATTAGAATTCAATCAACCAAAGGAACAAGCAGGATTTCGAACAGGCTACTCAACAATTGACCACATTCATACTATCAATCAGGTAATAGAGAAATGCTCAGAGTATAACCAACCACTATACATAGCCTTCATAGATTACGAGAAGGCGTTTGATTCAGTAGAAATATCAGCCGTCATGCAAACACTGCGGCATCAGGGCGTAGATGAAGTATATATAAACATTCTGGAAGAAATCTACAGGGGATCAACTGCTACCATAGTGCTTCATAAAGAAAGCAACAGAATACCAATCAAGAAGGGTGTAAGGCAGGGGGACACAATTTCCCCAATGCTATTTACCGCGTGCTTACAGGAGGTTTTCAGAAGCCTAGAATGGGAACAGTTAGGGATAAGAGTCAATGGAGATTACCTTAGTAACCTGCGCTTCGCCGATGACATTGCATTGCTGAGTAACTCGGGGGACGAATTGCAACTCATGATTACGGAGTTAGACAAGGAGAGCAGAAAGGTGGGTCTTAAAATTAATCTGCAGAAAACGAAAGTAATGTACAACAACCTCGGCAAGGAGCAGCGCTTCGAGATAGGTAATAGTGCACTTGAAGTTGTAAAAGACTATGTCTACTTAGGGCAGGTAATAACCACAGAACCGAACCACGAGATTGAAGTAACTAGAAGAATAAGAATGGGGTGGAGCACATTCGGCAAGCACTCTCAAATTATGACAGGTAGATTGCCACTATCCCTCAAGAGGAAGGTATATAACAGCTGTATCTTGCCGGTACTTAGCTACGGAGCAGAAACCTGGAGACTTACAAAGAGAGTTCAGCTTAAATTGAGGACGACGCAGCGAGCAATGGAAAGAAAAATGGTAGGTGTAACCTTAAGAGACAAGAAGAGAGCAGAGTGGATTAGGGAACAAACGGGGGTTAAGGATATCATAGCTGAAATCAAGAAGAAGAAATGGACATGGGCAGGGCATGTAGCGCGTAGACAGGATAACCGCTGGTCATTAAGGGTAACTGACTGGATTCCCAGAGAAGGGAAGCGGGTTAGGGGGAGACAGAAGGTTAGGTGGGCAGATGAGAATAAGAAGTTTGCGGGTATAAATTGGCAGCACCAAGCATAGGACCGGGTTAACTGGCGGAACATGGGAGAGGCCTTTGTCCTGCAGTGGACGTAGTCAGGCTGATGATGATGATGATGATGATGACTAGCACACAACCACAATGAACCAACTAGCCCAAATTAAACTCTTGTTATGTAACACGTAGACCGAGTTTCGTATAGAAAGAAGGAGCGGTGCTTTTAAAATAAAATTTTTCACATACAACATCTAGACGGCATTCCAGGAAGTTCAGAAGGCAGCCACGTGACCAAATATTTTTCCTCTTTTAAATATTCGAGAAGTTCACTATTTTCAATGCAGCACGAGCTTTTCGAATTTATTTGAGATGGTTGCCAAAATGGCTTGGACATTTGGCATAAAATTACCCAGCTGTGTCATTAGCCGTAATTATGCATTACCTCTTTTGTTTTTTGTGTGTCCTGACTCAGTTTTGTGTTCGGTTTTAGCTTATTCTGTTTCTGATCATTGTATTGGTTTTTTAAGTAATCGCTAAAGTTATATGTGCAAAAAGCCATATATGTTTGCATGTACATCATTTCTTATAAGCAATTGTTATCAAGGAATACAAAGCTTAAACCACTGTGATTGTATACATTTGAAAACACTATCTGTATATATTTTTGTGTGCATCACTTCTTGGGAACGATTGTGTACATAAAGGTGTATATAGTGAAATCATGGTGATTGTATCTATTTAAAAGAATTATAAGTATATATTTGCTTGTGTTTCATTCCTATATATTAACCGATTGTGTACATGAAGAGGTATTAAACTGGAAACCACTTGGATTGTAGATACTTGAAAGAATCATAGGGATATATTAGCGTGTATTTTCATTTGTACTCTCTATGTACCAAAAGTAGTGTACTAAACTGAAACCAGTGTAATTGTATGTTGCAAAGAATTGTCAATAAAGTGAAACTGAAAAAATATAATAAACATTTGAGGTGTCGCATGTGTAGTGTACGTATACGTGAACATGTTACACATCTGGTGAAAACGTTGAGTGGCAGAAGAAAAGTTTATAAGTTTTATTTGCCTATTAGATAAATGCAATATGCAAGGGCAGCAAGGCTTCGTTTTCTGTAACGCGCATTATGCATTTACTGTGAAGTATATATAGATCCAGCAGAAGTTCATACACGATTGTTCGTGTTTATATTTTTGCCCACGCGCAATCAATGGAGCTCCACAGGTGGCGCACCATTGATAATCAGGACCACTTTCTTCAAGTAGTGTGCGATCAGTGCATGCTGATATCTATTAGTGCAGTCTAAAAAAATACTGGCACCCCTGCCATGGGCACTCAACACCCTTGTGCACCCTTCTCGCACCCTCCTCAGAGGGTGCTAAAAAAGTGATGGACCTCGAAGGCACCCTTCCTTAAGGGTGTCTTTGTAACACCCTCGAGTTTTTTTATATGTACACCCTATTCTAAGGGTGCATGGAAAGGCACCCTTTTTGTAAGGTGCTGAATTAACACCCTTAGGGTGTCGTCTATGGTACAGCTCATTTACACCCTTTTGGGTGTAAAAATTTTCACTGTGTGCAGCCATTCGTGCGTCCGTCCATGCATCTGTCTGTGTGTCCGTTCGTCCATCTATTCAAAACTCCAAGTACCACCATCTCGCATCTTTTCATGATATATTCCCCATATAGAAATACCGCCAGCCCGTGGACATTCCAAGGACTAAACGAGAAGTGGCACACGCACACTTTTTTACGGCTTCCGCTTCGTGTCTACTCCCCGCCTTTAACCACCTCGAATCCATGATATATACTAGTTCACTGTATTCATGGCACTGCGGCCCCAACGCTCACAAAACCTTTCTAAAACCACGGAGGTTACGCCCAGCGAGTTTAACGTAGCAACCCTTTCTTGTCAGATAGGGCTCAACGTACATGCCTATTGCTGCTTATGGGGAATGAGAGACAGGAGAATTCGGCTTTTTGTTAACGTGAACGCTGTGAATTTTCATTGTTCAACAACGCACAGGAGAACTCTCCCACCGGCACTACCTTGCAGGTCAAAACGTCAGACTGGTTGCAGACTACGACTGCGACTACGACTACTACTAAGAACGAACAGGTGCTGCTTCGAGGAGCTTCGCCCATAAAAACCTAGTACCAAGGACACAGTGGGCCTCGAGTTCGAATCCGCTGAGTGCAAGCCCACTTTTTTACCACTGCCGAACGCTGGTGCTTTGGACTTTTTTGCAAGCTTGCCTCAGGCAAGCTTGATTTGGGGACATTAATCGCGGCAATAAGAGTAACAAAGCGTTTTAGTACAGCAATTGAAGAACGAGGCGTCACACACCGTGAATAGCGTAACGAGTGGTTTGTTCAATGATGGGACTTTTTCATGAGCCTTCTTAGGGTGGTTTGTCTGTATCTCCTAACATGCGGTCTTCGCAGTTACCTTCCATGGTTTTCATCGCAGTTATCGTGATTGCTTAATTCCTGCTAGAATTAATGGAGAGGTAGTGCATAGTGGCAAAATGTTGTTTAAATGAAAAGCTCCCATGTACTACCTACATAAATGCTGACAAAACAGATGTTTTCAGTTTAAAACAAGCACCAAAGCCTCAGACAAACAATAAACTTGAGCTTCAAAATAATAGATTAGCGAGTTGGGGCTTTAATATAGAAACCATCGTGAGGTGTTGCATTTTGCTACGCCCTCTCGATGGTTTCCATTATGAACTTAAAGTTCTTCAAGCATATCGTTGAAACTAGCGTCAGTTGAAATAAAATACAGTGCTCTAACTAGAAATAATTTCTAAAAACTTGTCTAGTAAACGTGCTAGATTGTTAAAGGCATTCCCACTGTGCTCACAAGTTGTCGGGACATGGAAGAAACTAACGAGTCGTCTCTACAAGTGGTACGATTCTTCTTGGTGGAAACCAATGGTACAAAAGCAACCAAACCAACATTTTCGTTTTCTTCTACCCCATATTTGAGAAGGGAATGTACTTATTCGCTTTATTGATCAAGGATAAAGCCGTCTCAGACAGAAACAGCAAAGATGAAGTCGCCAGGAGGAAACTCGCTCGCATCAGAGTCAAGGAGCCTGGCCTTTACCCGGCCATCTTCCCATTTAGGGTGCTCAGTGGGCGGTCTGGCCGTTCGTCACTCCGGCACTTTTCCCGAACTGAAAAATGGTGGCGCGCTGTCACATCCCTCGTCTTTAGCGAAATGAATTGCCTGAGACGAAAAAGATGTGCCTTCTAGTTTTCGTGGACACCGCCTGTTTCCTGTTCCCGATCTTACCTTTAGACACGAGACTTCATCTCACAACTTCTTCGTCCATGGCTTGCACCAGCGGAGTGTTTTATTTTATTGTAATACTTTTTTTTATTCTGATACTGTAACGCTTCCGATATCTCTGCAGCAGTAGGTGGTGGAGCCTGTAGATTAAGAAGGAGCTATGACTTTTACCTTATCAAAAATAAACGACTGGAGGTCAAACTGCCCCATCGTTCTCATCGGCTTAAAATTCCCTTCTTTCGTTCATTGTACAAGAATGGTCAGATGTAAAGGTCATCACTTCTACAACAAACACTTCACAAAAACGAAAAACAGTAGCAGGCTGTTTAGAATTTTGCTTGCCTGATTTTGTTGGTTGCTTATAGCGAGGGCACACTAGCCATATACTTGGACGAGCAGTTAGCTGAAGCCAGTCTAGCAGTGTGTCGTCTGCCTTTCTGTCCTCATGCAAGTAGTTCGCAGGAGCCCCCTCTTAGGGTGTATTGCCCAAAAAAGGGGCTCTGAGGCTTTGTGGCTTCGTTACATCTTAAGGGGCTCCTCCAGAGTGGCACGGAACCCTCAACTTTTAACTTCCACATGAGAACGATCATAATCAGAGGGTGGGGGGTGGGCTACATGGTATCGCCTTAAGATACTCTCAACCACCTCGCGCGTTCGCCTGCTTTGTTTTTTCTTTATTGAAGAAGGCCACCGTCATAGATGTAGGACTCCCGATGTTACATAGACTTGCGATTA
The DNA here is from genome assembly GCA_013436015.1 of Rhipicephalus annulatus. Taxonomy (NCBI): domain Eukaryota; kingdom Metazoa; phylum Arthropoda; class Arachnida; order Ixodida; family Ixodidae; genus Rhipicephalus; species Rhipicephalus annulatus. Next base: position 644,347 of record WOVY01011207.1, on the reverse strand, counting down.
ACTCCCTGCGTCCCTCCGTAAGTCGAGTATAGCACCCACTGACTTTACACTGCATAGCGCCCAGAAGCGTTAGCCGTGTAGTCACGCAAATCAAGAACCTGGCATACACACTCTTAGAAAAATAGTGGTAGTACTTGCTCACTTTGAGGTAGTAATGATTTGTCACGTATATTACAACACTGATAGTAAGCGCAGTTAGTAACAACGAGGGTGGTAACAGTTACTACCCTTGCTGTTACTACAAGCATTTAGTAACTGTTATTACCCTAGGCGTTAACACCCATGGGTAGTAACTTTTAAAGGTTTTAAAAAAGAAAGTAGTGACCGATACTACCTTATTTATTCATTTTGGCATACTATTTCTCCACTGCTAATGTTTGCCAATCAATGTGTTATTACTAGACAACTTCGGGTTGTGAGCGTGGTGTGTCATGAACGCGAAGAATACACAGACCTAACAAGTTCACTATTTTTCACGCATACACGGAGTACGAAGTACGCATGGGGTATATATAGCTTCTACTTTGCAGGGGCGTGTCTGGCACAGGGGAGCACTTGTGTTTAAGAAGTAATTATAACAAATCTGAAATGAAAGCACTACATTATACTACGTGGTTGCGCATGTTTAGGGACGTTGCACAAGACATTTATACAGCCTTGATAATAAAAAATTGTACGTCATTTTTATTGATTTTAAATAGGTCACAAAAAGACAATATCAAGTTTATATATTTCAGTTGCGTAATTTTAAATAAAATGTATTTTCTTGATCTATAGATACCCTCTGCGCTATTTTTTAAATGATAACACGTCGCGACGATTCTTCTCATAAATGTTCAGAATCAGAATCACACTATTTTAGAATAAATATTCAACAGCCAGATAGCAAAAATGTAGTAACGAGGCAAGAAAGGTAGTAACGGTGTCAGTTACTACCTATTTCTTTCCAGTTACTAACTCTTTACTAACGTAGGTAGTAAACAGGTCGCAAAATGTTAGTAACGGTAGAAGCTATCAACTGTTTACTAACCTTGGTAGGAAACATGTAGCAAAATTGTAGTAACCGTCTAAGTAGGGTAGTAACTGCTGCAGTTACTACTTATTTGCTTCCAGTTGCTACATTTTACTATTTTTTCAGGAGTGCAGAGACCCGTTTTATTTTTAACTCAGTAAAAAAGATGGCAGGCCAGATGCACAGCGAAACGGCCACCAACTGATCGATCGGTCGTAAACCAACGCCTAAATCCTCGCCCACAGCCAGCACGAAGTGACACATCTTTTGCGTACCAAAGCGCATTTTGCTCGTTAGAGCAGTGGCAAATCACCGCGTATAAAAAACGCGCAGCAGCTGACCGACGTGAGACGAGCAGACGCATGAGCCCCGAACAACGCGCCGAAGTGCCCAGTAATGTCGCTTGAACCGTTGTGCACGTTCACAATCCAGAATTACAATTTCGATATGTGGATGAGGCGTGCGATGGCTTCGCAAAAGTAAAAGGGAATGAAGGTTTGGTTGTGCAAGTCAGTACATGAATTGCTAAAGGGGGTAAAACGGGAGTGGGTTACATTCATTCTGGCGGCTCTTGTAACCTCGAAATGTCCTTCACAGAAACGCTGTGTTCCGCGCAGAGTTGGCCGTTCTGATTATAATGCGTGGATTGTGTTTATTTTTTCGCCGAGTCATTCGTAGAAATTTTCAGTCACTTCTCGCGCTTTTGAGGGCTAATTTTTTGTTTTCCAGCGAGTTTAAATACTTTAGGGACAATCACGTTTGCAAACATGAAGAAATTAGTCGCCAGCGTCCGGTTTTTGTGTGTGTATTTTTCGACTGACTACCTGCAGCTCGTTCGAAAGAAAAAACTCTACAAAGATTTATGTGACATTGTGCTTCCCATCCCACTGTACAGAGCACTATATATACTGCACGTAAGGATCAGAATGTGCTTAAACGTGCCTTCAGCGTTCAACAATAGTGCGTTAGCCAATGGACTTGAATAGTTGAGCATTAAAAATTAGCGTTGGAAGAATCAACGAAGTAAAGTTTTTGATGCATTAGAATTTAATGGATGGAAAGAAGATCGGGTGAAAGGTTTAAAGTTAAATATGTGTGTTCGTTTATTGTTGGTTATACTTTTGCTTCACAAAATTATTAAACTAACTTTTTGAACTCTCCTTCATATCCGAGTAACTATTTTGTACCACAATTTTAAAAATATACAGGAATGTTAAACTAATATTATATTTATGGTGGTCTTGGACTTATTTAGTGGTTATTCTCGCTTTCTAGCTCGCTGACAATTGGCAAATATAGTCGGATCCCAGTTTCAAAATCTAAGTGCTAGACGAAAGGAACGTTGCAAATCGTTCAATAGATCATATGACCTTTTTTATACTTTATTTTCTTAAAAAGCTTCTGAATGAAAGGACAGCTCTTATGCCACGTCACTTTATTTTAAACACATTTAATACACTATGCGCATGTTCATTCTTTTCTCACAGTTCCATACTACTCTTTCTTAATTAACGCATGAACGCGAGAAATATATTCAAGAAAATATATTCCTGCGATATAAAATTTCACACCTGATTACGCATTGTAATAAATGTAACCAGAATCGCAAATTTGTAAATCCTTTGTTTTACAGGTGAAGCACGCACTCGCCACTACAGAGTGTGATGCTGGCAGTGTTTAAAAAACGAAAATACATACCTACAAAGCATTCAAGACACTGGTAAGAACAGTGAGCACAGAGCACGCTAGAGAAGAGAGGAAAGAGACGGATGGTGCGTGCCGCGAGGAGCCTAGTTCTGTTTCGCTGGAATAAATGGCTGCGCTGAGGGGCGCTGCTTTATGTCTAAAGGCCTATTGCCCTTAAAAACGGTTCATAATATAAAGAGTTGTTCGGATTTTAAGAATGCATGGCGAAAATAAAAAGTTTGAATACATGACTCCTCGCCACCTTTCTAGTAGGACAGGTTATTCGGTGAAAATAAGAAACCCGCATTGGTATCTGACACTGAGTAGCGCCACTCCGAACGTGATTTTCATGCCATCTGTTGGTGTGCGCTGCAGCAAGAAAGGTTGATTGAAGTCAACTCTACCGTGCTTCGTTGTACATTGAAAAAAAAATGTAATTTTGAAATGGTGAAGCTTCATGCATTATGATTCCCTTTTCAGTTGCTCTGACCTTTAAGCGAAACAGGCATTGGTGGCTAGAGCCCGGGCCCCTGCAGCAGCTAGAAGGATACCGGTCTCCATATCTCTCACTGTAAAAATAATCATAAGTATTTCCATCATCACCACCACCACCACCACCTCATCACTTCGCCTAACTAATAACACTGTTTCCAGCAAACATATTCAAACAACCTGTGCTCTCACATGGCCCACGTGGTGTTAAATATATTCATTTCTTTCAATAACACACTGTCTTCTAGGATAGCTTACGCACCTCATCCTGCAGGTGCAAGAAATATTTTCAGAAACTCAAAGCAGACCGCATTATAGTTATGACAAATAACCAAACAAAATAATGTGAACCTCCTTCTTTATAATTTTCCTTCTAATCTATCAGTGTTCGTGCGTTCATGCCCTGATAACTTTGGCCCAGGAAAGGGTGCAGGATTATAAGAAACAGATCATATTTGGTGTCACACAAAATTCTTCTTTGAAGCATCCCTTCTCACCTTAGCATCGTATTCTATGCTGAGCTAAACACCAGGTGACTTAAAACGAGCTTTTCTTCATTACACAGTTTCTTTGCACTTCCTGAAATAAACAAGAATAGGTCACAAGTTGTGTCGCTACAACGTTCTAAAAAAGAAAAATGAACAAATGATCAACGTACGGGAACCAGAGGCTAATAATCTTAGTTGACGCTGTAGCGACAGGAATAGTAGACCGAGGACTTCATTTGTTGTATCCCTTTTCTTTTAGGAGTCTACTAGTCTTTCACTTGAACACGGTACGTGTACATTATTTGCTTCGCTAGGCACTGTATAGTCCCAAGAGAACGTAAAAAAATGTGGTGATTCGAAGCAGTGTGGTCCACTTGGCAGGCAAAGTAGGGACGGTGATGTACAAGGCTGCCTAAGACGAAGTATTCTGTCTTGCTTATATCAGCTCCCTTCGTTCTCCCGAATGCGTGTTTCTCTGGGCGAATGCTTGTGGAGATTGCCGCTGAATATAAATGAGCTCATTACAATGCAGCAAAGTTCTGGTGTTTCACAGTTTTGTTTTATAATGTCCTTTTTACTGTTCTTTTATTTTTTCTCTACGCACAAATCAGAGTCAAGGAAAAAAATCAGCGGCAAGATAAAGTCACTATTGCGAAATTCCAGAATAGGTTCTACTTTGACAACAAAGGTGACGCTCATTTGTTCCTTATAAACTCGTGTACGCTTGCACCTCTTGTTTGCTTGAGTAGGAAAGCTCGTGTGAGCACTTTGCACTCACATTTTGTCCACTTGGGTTTATTCAACATAGACATTATTCAGTTCGGGTTGTTGTATTATATAGAAGCACACTCATGCAAGTGTTACCAGAAGTTTCTTATGAAAAGCAATAGAAGCGTCGAGCTGCTCTCGCTATTGCCTCCTTAACATTGGGTACAACAAAATTCGAATGGAATAACAACGTGGTTTTACGAAAAGCAATCTGAAGTTTCTATATTGATTAGACCTAAACTAGAGGATGCTTGGTGATAAGCCACCCGTGAAGAGTGCTATTTCTACGTCGGCGCATGTTTATTCACTAAATTTTTCAGCAGAAGTTGAGGACAAATATGAGAAGGTTTGAAAGTGTTAGGCACTCAGGAACATCTTTGAAAACTTTCGCTATAGTTTGAATAACAGTTGAGCCTATTATGACAGAGACCATGCAACGTGGTATAGTGTAATGGGCTCTATAAATGCCAAAGAGTAGAAATTAGTAGAGTTTGCAGAACGTAATGATTGACAGATCTTGAATACCTCTTCAGAGAACGGCTTAACGGTAAGTGGACGTGGCGAAGTTCTAATAGCGAAAGTAAAAATGAAATACACTCTTTCTGTGCACACACCCAGGAAATGTGCAGGAAGTAAAAATAGTTAGAAAGATCTGATTCGGTGACCATAGCTTAGTAAAACTTCAAATTCACCTAGATTTAAAAACGAAAGGCATGAATTGATACGCAAGAAGCCAAATATTAAGCGAGCGATGAGATGGAAAGTACAAGAATTCATATTTTTGCTTCAGAAGAGATCTGATGCAATAAAGGAGGTGATGGAGATTAGCGTTGACACAATGAATGATAATCTTACTAGTATCATTCTAGAATGTGCAGTGGAATTCGGTGGTATTGTCACTGGACAGTACACCGGTAAGCTATCTAGAAAATGAAAAATTTCATTGAGAGACGAAAACAACCGTAGCCTCAAATTCAATCGACAATACAGAGTTAGTGAAGATTTTGAAATTAATCAGTTGGCGCCAAGTAGCCGACATCAGCAGGTACAACGTGGAGAGAGTTGAGCAGGCTGTAAAAAGTGGCAGAAGCCTAAAAGATGCAAATGCAAACTTGTGCATAGCCAAAATCAAAAGTTTCAATTAAAAGACAAGGAAGGCAACCAGGCGAAGGATCCCTGAAGTCGTTACTACGGCTTTTTCTTCCGCCTCCTGATACACTGTACTGTGACGAATCAAATGAATACATAAATCAATCAATCAAACGATCAATCAATTAATCCATCAATGTCATCACAAGGACAGGATAGCCGATGCGGCGCAAGAGTTACACGGAGTATTGTACAGAGGCCAAAGCAACGAGGATGATATTGTAAGAAGCAATAAAGGCCCGAAGAAGAATCCAAAATCCTACGGCAGGCGTAGTAAGAAAAGCCCTACAATATATACAAAGATGCAAAGACGCTTGGGAGGATAACGTAGCAACTGACCTAAAGAAAGATGGCGGAGAAACTATGTTAAAAAACTCGCCACCAGTATCTTGGAAGAACGCCAACATCATTTTAAATAATAAAAAAGGAGACGTCAAGGACTTCAAAAATAACAGTCGATCAGCTTACTTTCCGACCTCCATAAACTATTTACAAAAATTATTGCTGATAGAAATAATGTCGCATTAGAGTTCAGTCAACCAACAAACCAAGTAGAATTTGATGAAGAATACTCTAAGATAGACCATATTCATACTATCAATCAGGTAGCATAAAATGTGCACAATACAACCAACCCCTACACATAGCTTCTATAAATGACAAGGAGGAGTTTGACTTAGTCGTGACATCAGCCCTAATGCAGGCACTACGGATGCAGGCCATCGACGACACCTACATATACATACCTGAAGAAATCCATAGTTGATCCACAGCCACCATAGTTCTTCATCAAAAAAAAGCGACAGGTTCCCCATAAAGAAAGATGTAAGGCAGGAAGGCACAATCTTTCCAATGCTATTCATCGCGCATTTACAGAAAGATTTTGGAGCTCCAGATTGGGAAGTGTTATAGAAAAGAGTTAATGAGAGTATCTTAGTAACCTGTCCATCCCTGATGTTTTTGCCTTGATAATTAACTCTGGGGACGAATTATAGGTCGAATTATTACTGAAATTAACATGCAATACATCAGAATAGGTATAAAGTAACATGCACAAAATTGATGTAATGTGTAACAGCCTTGGCAGAAAAGAGCGCCTTGCAATAGGTGAAAAGGCACTGCAAGTTTTAAAGGAATATATCTACTTAGGATAGGTAGTAACTTCGGAGCTTAACCATGAGAGTAAAATAACTACAAGAACGAAGAAAAGATGGAACACGATGTGCAAGCATTCTGATCTGATGAATGTAATCTGCCCCTAATTCTCATGAGGAAGGTATAACAGCTGCATATCATGGGTACTTACCTAATGAGCAGAAACCTGGGGGCTTACAAAAAGGTTTAGCTTAAATAAAGGACGACGTATCGAGCGATGAAAAGAGAATTGATAGGTGGAACATTAATTGGCGAGAAGAGAGCAGAGTGGGCCCGAAAACAAACAGAGGTTAAAGTTTTCATAGCTGAAATCGAAAAGAAAAAATGGCGATGGGCTGGGCACATAGCTCGTAGTCAGGGTTAGCGCTGGTTATCAAAGGTAACTGACTGGATTCCCAGAGAAGGCACACGCAGGAAGGGGATACAGAAAGTTAGGTAAGCCGATGAGATAAAAAAAGTTCTCTGGTATAGCGTGGCAGCAGAAAGAACAATACCGGGTTGATTGGTGGATTATAGGAGAGGCCTTTGCCCTTCGGAAGGCGTAGTGAAGCTGTAGATGATGGGGTGTTTCTCTGGAAATGGTGTGTTAAGACGTCGCATGTTGAACAGCTTTGTTTAAACGTGATTTTTTTTTCTTCTGCACTACCTATCACTACAAAAGTTGCTCAAACCGTTTCCAACGTTTCCCCAATACAATGTTGTGTTTTCAAGCCGTGATACATTTGCGCAGCAATCATCTAACTTTCAATGAAGGCCGAAATGTTGTAGTCATGTGTGCTAAGAATTGGGCGCGCGTTAAAGAACCCCAGGTGGTTGAACTTCCGGAGCCTTCCACTACTGCGTCTGGGACGTTCTGGGACGTTAAATTCCAGATGACAACAACAATCATCGAACAGCTAACATTAGGATGAAGGCGTTGTTGTCACATACTGTGAAAACGATTTTTCACTCCTATGAAGTCCACATGGCCTTTAACTGTAATTTTTCTGCATAATCTATACCATCATCCGGGCCTGCTTGTGTTTCTACTGTTAGAAATCTGTATTTGGCAGAAAGTACATGTTTCAATGGCAAATATTTCTTAACGCGCTAAAGGCACTTTCAGTTTTGTATCTATTTTGCCATCTGCGTCGAGCTGCTCTCGCTATCGCCGCCTTAACATTGGGTACAACAAAATTGGAATGGAATAACAACGTGGTTTTACGAATACATCTGGCAGCTCATGATATGAATAGTATGAAAGCCTTTCTAGAACGGCGCCAAGTTCTGTCTTGAAAACACGTCTGCCGCATAGCCGTACACACCAGCCCATAATAGGTGGGTATGAGCCGCAGTTTATATCTACCCAGCAATGACAAGAGCTGACACTCGTAATCTATTGTTAAATGTAGCGCAAAAGACGTAGAAAAGGAAAACACAACGCAGTTTGTTTGTATACTTTGTATTTTGGGCTACATTTATTAATGAGATTTTACCTACTCAACCGGCAAGACACCCTACTGAGGTTCGTAGTATAAATGCAAAACCATTAATAGAAAATCTGCTGATACCAGGTGCGTTTGGAATTGATGCAATCCGTATCATGTGGAGAGAGGTGGTTGTGTTGTAATTTTTTATTGAGTTGTACGTTACAAAATGACGCTTGAGATATGTGAAGTTTCGTGCGCACAGATATATTCTAAATATTTGCATGTTTATTGTTCCGTAACGTTGCCAACAGCGCCATGATATTAGCAACACTAGAAGCCGCATGATTATATGTTGCGCTTGTGCCCACAAGGATGGCGGTCGTAGACACTGCTAGATAAATGAGGCTCAGTGGATGGCGCTTCACTACAATTATTGTTAACCCGGTGTGGCAGCCGCATGATGGGAGTACGTATGTACACCTATTCATCGCGCTTATCTAGTGAACAATCCTAGTACCGCCATCTCCCATATTGCATATCCTGTGGCACATACCCGCTATAAATCGGGTATGTGCCACCGGTGGCTATATGTACGACAACAACGGAGGAAGGACAGACGCACACCCGAGAAGCTTCTCCCCTAAAACGAGGCCGAGCGCCTTCCTTAATGTATAGTTTAACGGGAGGCCCTTCAGAGGAAGCCACTTTGTTGTCAAACAGCTTAGAATATTTTTCAAGTAGGGCTTTTAACTGCGCTTGGACAACATTTACACACGCTGCACTTTGCGCCCAAAATAGACACGCCGACTTAGTGAAATTCCTCTATCGTATGTCGACCGCAGAGCAGTGGTACTTGACAGTCCACCACCACTAACGTACTGAAATATGTCACTGCCTCAAACTTCACGTCCATGGTTATCCTGCCGATGATATGAAGGGGCCTAAGAAAGCATGACAGGCGCAGGGCATTATTTGTGAGAGCTGACTACCACCTTTGTCTCTCGTTTACACATATTGAACTCACACTCACCGACGAGCCCGTGTCGATAATCATTCGCAGTTTTTCGAGAGGCCGTGAGACGTCTCTGTCAGGCGCAATGTGTGCCATCAAGGCAAGCAAAGAAATTTCACTTTCGGTTTGGTGTTCCTAAGGAGTTATGTACCTGAAGTACGGGAAGGACTCCTGTTGCATACCCTGGCCAGCTGACCTTCCTTCCCGCGCTGACAGCATTAGGCGTTTCGATGACGGCACACGTTGGAATCAAGTGGTCTGTCGCAACGTCCGCGCATTGGGTGTCTGCCTTCTACGTTGTTATTTAGCCACCGGGCCTTATATCATCGTATTCGCTGCAGGGCGTTCATGGTACCACTTCCGTTGCCCACGCATGTCTCTTGCACGTGTCATGTACGTCTTCCTGTGCTTTCTAAAAGGCCTAGGGAAACCTCAGCCTCTTTCAAGGTCCGCTTACCCGCATCAATGAGAAATGACGTGCGTCATCGTCCCGACTCCCGGATATACAAACGGTGCGTTATAGTAGCATACGGCCCATCGTACTACCAAAGTGGTGGCTTTCGGCAAACCGACCAAGTCTCGGCATGAACTCTCGCACAATCTCGCCTTTTATGTTCCGCATAAAAAACGCATAACTGCCTGCAGTTGCATTAGCTTGCGGGTTGTACTGATCTAGACATTCCTCAACCTTCTCCTATCTCTACCGGAGCTCTCGGAGCACGCCCTTGTAATAAACGTGCAACGCAGTCGTTAAGCGAAGAAATGAGCAAGGCATGGTGCTTTCCAGGATGCATGTGTTACTTCATGTCCCTCAAAGAAGGCTTTAAGACGTATGCGGAACGCAGCCTATCTTCCCGCTGCTCCACTGATAACTGATGGGCGAGGTCCCGTGTATTTTGGTTTTCTGTTTTCAGCACCTCGTTTTAACAGAGTGATGTTCCATCTTCGTCGCCACCAAAGTCACGTAGCTGACAAAGGCCAGGGCCACAAGCGAAACAGGGTTTATTTCTAAGACATACGGTCATCTTCTTCATCAGTCTACGATGAGCTATGTTCACAACACACCCCTGCAGATCTGCTCAGACGCAGCTGCACCATTGACGCGATACAGTAACGTACATTTAAGTTTCGAGGCTCATTGATAAGTGCAAACAAAATATATTTAGTTTTGATTCCGTTAAGCTGCAACTTCTTTACTTTAAGCCGGCGAGCCAATGCACCTAGATAGCCCGCTGCGGTGGTGTAGTGGCTGAGGTACTGAACTGCTGACCTGCAGGACGTGAGATCGAATCCCGGTTGCTGCGGCTGCATTTTCAATGAACGCAAAAATGCTACAGGCCATTGTGCTCAGAATTTGGTGCACATTAACAAACTCCACATGGTTGAAATTTCCGGAGTCTTTCAATACGGCATCTCTAGCAATCATGTGGTGGTTTTGAGACAATATACCCCGAAAGTCAATCAATCAAGCTATTTATATCTCTTCACAATCTTTTCATGTTCAGACAATGACAAACCAGCGAAAATTGTAGCTGCCCCCAATTTTTGCAGGAATACCGAAGCTGATTCCATTTAATTCTTTTACCTTGTGCCCTTTTTCCATTGCATGTGCTTTCCTTGATCATTGTACCAACGCGAAAAAGAATATGTCACAAGCCAAGGCAGTGGAAATGGCACTGCAGTAACTTGACAAGAGGCAAGAATATTCTGCTCACATCTTAACCGATAGGTCTTGCACTCAACATAGTTCATCATGTGGATTATAGACATCGCAAAAAAACAGTCTAGAAAACATGTGGTGGGCGAACATAGCTTAGGCTGCAGGTATTCCATTGGCAAGCGGAAGGAAGGAGGAATAAGTATAGTTCCCAGAAAGTAAAACTAACGCATCTTCAATGTCTTCTACCGAAAATTTGCTTGCGTAATTGAGCGTCGAAGAGTCCAGATACCGAAATTAAAATTGAAATATGCCTCGTTTTGTGTGAAGAAGCAGACATTGTACAGAATATAGAAGTAGTTGGCGGGATGCCATCCGTTGCACATAGAATGTTAAGATCTCTAAATTACTTATGATCAAAAACAGAACAGAGAAAGTGATACGCAAGATGCTAATGAATGGGCAGGCCATGAGAAGGAAAGTACAGGCATTCAGGGTTTCGCTACTGAACAAATGCGTGGCCCAACCGAGGAAAATGACATTAGCCTTGACACAATCAACGACAACTTGTCTAGTATAATTAAGGAGCGTGCAATAAAAGATGTGCAGACAGACTTTAGACAAGACACTGGCAAGCTATGCCAGGATACGAAAAACGTTATTCAGAGACATGAAACAATGAAAGCCTCAAAATTAACAGACAAAATATAGCAGGCGGAGCTTTTCAAGTTAATGATTGAGCCAAATGTAGCCGACATAAGAAAGTATATTATGGATCTAATAGAACAGCTTCAAAGTCTGGATGAAGTTTAAATGCCGTGAAGCTAAAACTGTGCATAGGCAAAGATCAGATTTATGCATTAAGAAAAAATTTATACAAGGTCACAACAAATATTGATAGAATAAGAGGGAGTTTTACAAACATCTCTACTGCAGCCGATACAACCAGAATGATATTGTAAGAAGGAACAATAGCCGAGAGGAATCTGTCATCCTACGAATAAGGACAGGGTAATGGCGTATTCGGTTGGCTGTTTCCCAACGCTCTAAAGCACTTTTAGAGGTGGCTATGCCTTCGGTTAGTACAATTAGAGGGCTCGGGCTACCTTCGATTGGCTTTTACGGAGCGTCAGTCTCTGACTCAGTGTGCTCAGTCCCGTTCTAACTTTAAAGTGAGAGCGTGGCGCGATTTTACCGGGAGGACAGATTGCGTGACACAAGCCAGCAAACCAGGTGTCTGTTGGCAGGTGAACAAGGTGAACAGCATCAACAACCCAACCTTGAGAAAGAAGAGGGAAAGAAGTGATTGAAAGAAGCTCGTAGCTTCATTTCACTCTCCAAATGGAAGTCTAATAATGAATTCGGGGTCATTTTACAGTGCGTATGGTGGGTGACCTGCCTCCAGAGTCCAGAGTGGTAGCTATACATCGCTGACTTGTTGTTTCACTATGAATCAAGTTCGAAATTGCCCCTCAGTGGTCCCGTGCCGCATAACTGGAACAATACCGGGTATGGGGGACAACGAGAGGGTGCTAGTGTCGAGCAGAGCCCCGCTTACTCATCCCACTCGACTTCAAGTTGCCACAGGCTAAGCAATGATAGCGACGTCCCCTTTGGAGAACAGCGAGGCCTCGCAGTGTAAGAAGAGGCGGGCAGAGGAGGACGAAGAGATTGAAAACAATGACGCCACATCGACATACACCCTAAATGACCTGACACAGATGAATACAGGAGCACCCAAGAAACACGAGGGAGATTACACCACGGACACGCATCACGAGAACTAAGCTGTGGGAACACCGATGATGTTCAGACCAATTGGCGACAAAGACTCTTTCTGGAAGGTAATTTCAATTGCGTGGCAATAGACATAATCGCTGCAATTAATGAGAAAGTGCAATCGTTAAGATTCAACTAAGAAGAGAGTTTCTGTGTAGGAGTCAGGTCTTTGTATTCAGCAAACAAGTTGCTGCTGATTAAGAGTCTGGCTGGCTTGCCTGCACATGAGATGATACCTCAGTCGTATATGAATACCCTGGTAAGGATAAGAAGTGTTCGACTTTATTACAGTGAATATGACCTACTGCAGTACGTTAAATATGTAGGAGTTATCTCAGTCACAAGACAAAACAGATAGGTAAGAAATCAAGATAGAGGCGCCACAAAGCAGCCCACACATAATGTGTTTCTTCAGTGTAGGCATGACGTACCATTATCAAAAAGAGTTGCTCACGGCTGTACAGTTCACGCTGTCGAGACATACATTGAGCCAGCTCTAAGGTGCTACAACTGCCAGAGATATTAGCCTAAATTCTTAGGTGCAATTTCAGACCGGATAGTACCATGGTCGCCTCATGTTCATGCCCTGGAACAAAGAGTGCATCAAGTTATTTGAATCCTCGGTCACCTCTGCGGGGCTAAATGAGGTGGTACTACAGAGTCACTGTTGGCCCTACACGCCACGTGGATACGCTCCATTGTGAGTTACTCCCTGCCTCTGCTGCATGGTTTTCCAGCCTCCACTGAAAGAAGACAACACTTGTTATTGACAATGAGCTTGAGGGCGAGTGTGAGTGTGTGAGGTTGCTACGGTAAACTTACAGTTATTTGTTGTATGATGAGCCTCGACAACCACCGTTAGCAGTACTCCGAGCTAAAGATATATCTAGAAATTTATTTAGAGATTTTATGCTACATGAAAGTCATTTTTTGTCTCGTGAAGAACCACAATTGACGGCGTCGCGACTACAGGATAGTTTATCATTTTTCCAAGTAGTAGATTCAGGAGAAAAACAGTGTAAACCATGAAAACCACCTTGGAAGCTCACGGTTTTGCATATTGTCTGTGAAATAGATGGTATACAAAAGAAAGTAGGCATGGCAGCTCAAGTGGCGGCACAGATGGTGCTTCATCATTTTCATGTGATGCACAATAAAAAAACAAAAATATATAGATGGGCCATGCACTGAAGAAGTGTCAGCTTGTGGAGCCTCATACCCCAGATTCAAGAAAGAGAATGCACAAATTATTGCACAAATCTTCATAAATGACGTCAGATGGGTGGCTCGAAGCAGTTATTTTAATCTTCGAAAATTCTGGCACATGAAAGTTGGTGGTATGCACGGGCAGAAAAGCCGCCTTTCAGCTATTGAGACATGCGAGATCACCTCACAAAAGTGGCGAAATAGCACAATGAATTGCAGAAACTTCAAAATGTGCCTTGGCGCAGGGTCATAAGCTTGTATACCAGTGAATTCGCCGTCGCATTGGAATAAGGCGTAATGAAGCGGCTGACAACCTCGCGAAGAATGCATTGAACGAAGGACGGGATTGCGCAATTTTTATGTCCAGGTCAGATATTCGACATTTTATAACGTAACGAGCTAATCATTGTTCTAGGGAAAAGCGGTTTGATAGCTTTAAGGTAAAGGAATCGGTACTTTATGAAGATGATCCGCACAGCAAATTTTCAGTAGTGACAGATCTCTTCCGACACTTAGAGACAACCAACAAACTTCAATCGGAAGTAGCATACACAAACTGCTTCCTGCGCAAAATAAATCGATGCAACTCCTCGGATTGTCATTGTAGTCATGAAGAAGAAAATGTTCACCATATTGTTTTGGAGTGCGTGAGGTACACAAATGGATAGAGAAAAATTAGGGAAGACAACAGTAAGTTTGGACAGACGGCATTTCGCATTGAAATGTTTACTTGGACCATGGCCTGAGATGCATCTTCAAAAAAAAAAGGCGGACATGTTTCTGACTTACCTATTAGAGGCGACAGGGCGGAATAAGTGGTTGTGATATAGAGCCAGGAGTTGATATATATAAAGTATTGTGTTTATGCATGTACTGAATGTAAGAATAGAAAAATGTGCGTGTCAACATTTTATGACAGTGTGAACTGCCGCAAGCAAACTGTACATTGACATGTTATTTTAACTAGTTTCACTGTGCTACTATGTGTGTTTTTTGCTTATTGTTTATTTTCGGGTATAATTCAGTATTATTCTTTTTATTGTTTTCGGCTACAGAACTCATTGACAGAAATTATCCAAGTCAATATGAATCTCAACTTCTCCAAAATAAAATAGTTACAACAAAACAGAACAGCACCAAAAGCACCATTTCTCAACGCTGCTCAGGAATCTTTACCCGGCGGCTTTCTGCGCTCGCTGCACGGCGGCTCTACTCATTCGCTGCCCTGAGATTGCCGGCGTATTCAAATGGTAAGCTGCCTGTTGTGCTCTGATTGCGAGCTGCCTCGACATCTTGTGACTGCGAGCCAGAGTACTGGAGTGGCCGGCCGAATATCCCATAAGTAAAGAAAACCCTAGAGGGAATGATGTGAAAAGGCGATGCCAATGGTGAGTAAAGGCAACATCAGACTTGTTGAAAGATGGAAAAAAGATTGTGTCAGAAAAACAGGCCACCCTGTATAGGAAGTGACTCCTGACGGGCAGGGCATCAAAATTTTGAAAGAATGCCAGCATCATCGTGATGTGTAAGAAGGGGTGCGTAAATTGCCTTAAAGATTGCATGCCTATCAGATTACTGTCTGTTGTCTACATGTCATTCATTAAAATATTGCTTATAGAAGTAAGACTACAAAATGGCTTTATCAAACAAAGCATAAGAAGTATTTCTCACAGGCTACTCAACAATAGACCACATTGATTCCATTAGTCAGGTGACACAAAAATGCACGAAATACAACCAATCTCTATGCATGGTATTTGTAGGCTTGATTTAGTCGAGGCAACAGCAGTGATACCGGCACTACGTAATCAGGGCATCGACGAACCCTACGTAAACATACTGAAAGAAATCTACAACGGATCCAAAGCCGTCATAGTCCTCGATAAAGAATGTGGTAGAATTTTAATAAAAAAGAAGGATGTAAAGCAGGAAGCCACAATCTCTCCAATGCTATTCACGGCATATTTAGAGGGCGCTTTCTAGGCCCTACATTTGTAAGAATAGGGATAACTGATAATATAGATTATCTTGGTAACCTGTGATTCACATTGTCTTGAGTAACTCGGGCACAAATTAAAGCTCATGACTACTGAAGTCGACATGTAATTGAGAATGGTAAGATTGAAAATTCATATGGTAAAAAATGTGCAACAGTCTCAACAGAAAACACTTTTAAACTAATAGAAAACTTAAATTTACGTGCTGCGCTATGACGCTTCGCTCGCATGTCAGTACAAGCAGTGACTGCAGATCGGAAGCATTTCGTGAACTTGTTCAAAGATGTTTTAGAAATCCATAGAATGTATTTACCAACGCAGATGCATAAGCAATGAAAACGCGTTGAACCAGGGAAAATGAAATCGACTACGAAATGTTTCACCTCAAGATAACTTTCTTGGTTTCATGAACTGCGACATCAAATGCAGGCTTCAGGATAATTATCCTAGTATTTGTGGGTCAGTGTATAACTAACTGGGCCTGAACACTGCATTCACCGGTAGCTGTTTGTGCCGCCTGAGTTTAAACACTTACGCATATAGTCATAACTGCGAACATTAGAAACAGTGAAATATATTTTGTCAGAATTCCTGGGAAGCAGAGAAGAAAGAACTTGTCGGTTGAAAAGAATCTGCTCAACCTCGGAATTACCTTTATATGTCATGACAATATTTCTACTAATTCCATCAAATTCGCACAAATGTCCAGTATTGAGACCACCTTTTTGTTCCTTCGGACGTTACTTTAATTGATAAGCTTTGCTTACGCGAAAGGTATCACGTTTACCATCTCACACTAACACAACGCATTGCCTATTTTCATCTTTCCTTCTTTCCTCCCAATCGCTTTATGTTCTCAATCTCACTGCTCTCACAATTTGCCTACGTTTGTGTAAGGCGGCAGAGTTCTGTGTACTTCAAGACAGGGCATTCTCTGTCTATTTTTATATGATTGCGCACCACAGTGTGGCATTTCCCTGCCTTGCTTACTCCGTTGGTGAGGCGACGCAAACATTTACTAGCATCACTAGTGGAGTCGAGGAAGTCATTGTTGTAGATGTTTGAAAGCCTGTGTAAACCGCAGGTAAAAATCAAGCATACGCCAACTGAATAACTGACAATATACTTTATTGAGCGTCAGTAGGTGCGTTGCATTTGCGGGAAGAAAATGCTCTTCTGCGTGACCCAGTGAGAGCATAAGAACGTTCTCACGTCGGCGCGGTGGCAGTGCCATCTGTTGAACGTTACCAAAACTGCGGAGATGCATTAGATGGCCTCAGGGTCTGGATACTTTCACGCACCAAGTAAAAATGACCCTCTCCAGGAATTCTGGGCCCCTTGTGCCATCTGCCGATAAAGGAGAGAAGTAGGCATTGATTATTTTTGCATTGCACGTGATCCTTTCTTTCGATACTCCTTCGCACAATGGTCATTAGGTGGAGCCAGGCCCTGCAAAGTGCCAAGTCCAGTGATCCCCGCAGAGGCCAATATAATGAAGTGTTGCCAGTTATATCCATTAGTGCTAACAGTGGAACTATATATAGGTCGTTTCACGGTCGTCTAGGTTTGATTGCCTTTTTTTTCCAAAGGTCCAGGACGTACCGGATAGTTTTTGCTTGTTCGGAGTGCATAGAGCTACAAATAAAGGCTTAGTTGCTATGTATATTGCATACAGCAAAAATAAAGGCATAGTTGCCATGTATGTCATTTTCGATAGAGGAAATACGCACTGGGTTTTTTGTATTAGTTGACGTTTTCTATATCACCCTGATGCACTAAAAGCAGCAGCCTATTGGCATTGATTGTGTTTCGGTGACACGATTATTTCATATGGTACGGTTGTAGTTTTCTTCGATGAACATTACTCAGTTTCGTTTTAGGTCAGCTTTTGATATAGCAATGTGAGATTGTGCAAAAGACTAGACATGCCCCTGCAAGAAGAGCGAGCTTCTCTAAACCCTGCAAATTATGCCAGCTGAGATACTGCCCCTGCGGCACTAATTCTAGTTTGAAAATTCAATGCTAGAAATGATCGCTGGCTTAGCTACAAACACAGTATAACCACGCACTATGTGCGCGGTGAATCGTGAGAAATAACACACTGCTTTGCGCCTAAAATGTAGCTTGCTTTGTGTGACTTTTTTTACCCTTAATGAGATTTTCTGGTTATGCAGCTGATGCGACACAAAGCTTATGAATCTAAGAGTAATAATATTTCCTTTATTCTGACACGTGGACATTGTACACTTACACGTCATGTTACATGCCAGCGGAATGAGGCAAAAAGAAGCAGATATGACTGTTTGCTGGCTAGATTTGCAATTCGGCTCGAAAAAAATCGAAACAGTAATATAATCAGCAAGAAGCGTTGGGGTACTCGGGAGTTCAAACAGATTTTATGAAGAAATCGTGGATGTCCAACAGCAATTGAAAAGAAAGTTTTGTGGCAGAAGTACAGACAAATTCAAATCGTTACTCAATGCTTGTTTCCAGAACGTAAGTGGTAAATTTTCAAGTGTAGTTGAAAGTGTGCATATCTTACAAATAAACGAAGAAACACCAAATAAACAGAAGACGTTGGAAGTGGAAAGACGCAATTGCATGAAATAAAAAAAAAATCAACGATACTTTCTACATTTGTGTACTACGTGGGAACATTTCCGTAAAGATTTCATTTATGCTAGGCTTTGTCGCAAAAATCAAGGAAAAATGTCACTATTTCCGCACGATTGAGTCGGCTTCAATAAATGCTCTGAATGCATTTGTACATATTCGCAAGTTACCAGTCATAGATAATACATTTAGGTATAAGATGAAGCGTGCACAGTCGGGCAGTTACCTTGTTTTTTATTCTCTAATCGCGATTGGCTAGACATGGAAACAAATTACAAACATATCATTCTTTTGTGCACACCATTTCCTTTTCCTGCAGCGTTCTCGTACACGCCCTTCGTAATAAGGAATACCTATATATTCATATAATAACAGTAACGTTTTAAAATGTGTTATTATATTATTATTATTAATATTATTATTATTATTATTATTATTATTATGCGTCCTGAAAAATTGCCCCGACCACTCAAACTAACAATTCGTAATTTTCTAGAAAAAGCTAATTTTCCCCCCAAAATTGACAAAACGCTCAGATTCGTCCTTAAGCGAGGGTACTACGTTAGCTTGTCTTGTCCACCATAGACACTGGTCACTGGTAACAGGCAAACCCAATTTGATGATGAAGTCGATCAGTTTACGGAACTTATGTTGGCCAGCAGGTGCAAGTTAATTCCCAGTATACACTTAATCATTGTAAATATCCTTCCGAGTTCTTAATCGAAATTATAGGTGTGCTGAAACATAAAAAAGCGTGCAAAAATGAAGTATAAACATTCACCTTAAACTCATTTGAAAAAAGAGTGCTTTTCTTTTCGTACTTTTTGTAAACGCCTTTATAAGCGGGATCATAGTCCGTATATTTCATTTTTTTAAAGAAAGTGCGCCTGACAGAACAGTTGAGTTTTGAAAACTGGTATGTGCCCAAACGGTCTAGCAACAACGGTGAGTCCTACAGGATACTGGACCCGAATGAAGTAGAAGTTCAAGCGGTTGCCGACTGTTCCACCATGCATTTTTTCTTCCGTTTATAAGTCTCTAGACTCTGTAGGTTGCAACGGGCGACAGGTTAGGCAGTTAGCACAGCTGATGCTGTGTCATTAGATGAATATCTAATTTTAGAATGCATTAGGTGCTTTTAATCATCCTTTTCAGCTTGCCCAGATGGCATCCTCTCTGCCATACTGAAACCCTATGGCAGTATAGTTTTACTTGTATGGACTACCATATTTAATAAGTATCTGTATGCTTCAACTTTGCCTAGCATGTCGGAAACTGCTCGGGTTTTCCCAGTGTATAAATCAGGCTGTAAAAGTTACGTATCAAACTACCGCCCTATTTTTACCTTCTTTGTGCCGCTTCAAAATCTTTGAACCTGTTCTTCATAAAGTACTGTCTTTTGATATAAAAAAACTAATTAATTGTGAATCAGCATGGGGTTCTCGCTTGCCGCTCAACTGTCACTAATCTTGCCAGTTTCAGGATGCAAGTCTTCACGCATATATTTCACAGAGAGGACAGGTAGACGCTATTTACTGCGACCTTAGCAAAGCTTTTGATGTTGTCACCCGTTCACTGCTTGTTGGATAAACGTGCATACTTTAATGTTGATTCTTCAGTTGTAAATTTCCTTCATAGCCATCTTCTTGATATGTCATGTTATGTGGCCGTTAATGGCCAAATGTCCTCGTTGAATAAATGGGCTTCCTCAAGGGTTGGCACTTGGCCCATTCCTCTTTTTAATTGGCGTTAGTGATGTTTCTTCTGTCATTCGGAAATCTTCTTTCCTTTTGTATACCGAGGACATAAGGATATTTAAGGAAATTCCTTCAGATATCGACTGTTGCTTGCTGCAATCCGATTTGTGTCTTTTTCTGAATTGTGCAGGAACCATTGCCTCTCCCTAAGTATTTCTAAAACCAAAGTACTGACTAATGAGAATCCCTCGAAAAACACGTAGTGTGCCAATTTAATATTCTGTCAATTCTGTATCGTTGTGTAAGATATGTGAGATCAATGATCTAGGTGTTCCTTTTGATAGCACCTTACACTTTTCCGCTCACCCTTGGCGTGTTGCTTTGCGGGGTCTTCGCGCCCTAGGCTGTGTTTGCAGAATGTCTAAAAAATTCCTTTCATCTGTGCCCTTCCGAAAGTTGTACATCGCGCTAGGTCTTCCTCAACTTGAATATGCACCTGGGATCTAGAAAAGCATTCCTAATTCCAGCAGCAATGCCATTCAGCGAATCCAGAATGAATTCTTAAGCATTCACAATCATTGTGTTGCTGGCAATGACTCTGGATCTCGTTCTAACGCTGCTGTATTATTAACATTGCCATCACTTTGCTGCCGACGAAATCACTCTGATCTTTCATTTCTTTATAAGCTTGTGCATGGTATTATATCCCTTTCTGTACTGCTCAACTGTTTTAATTTCCGAAGTTCACGTAAGCTCACAAGAGGGAATAAACCTTTTCATGTAACCATCTGCCTCTGTGAACATTCGACGACTCACAGGATACAACATTTTTACAATGTTTATTTTCTGGAGCTCGACGTTCTTCAAAGCTCCAAGTCGTTGTTCTGCTCCGAGCTTTGCACTGCACTTGCATAGCCTTGTACACTGTTGACATTTTTTTCTGCCTGTGCATAGTTGTATATGTGCAATTTTATAACGCTTTTCATTTTTGATATTTCACTATAACTTTTACTCTTCGTTTGTGCCTATTTATGATTTTTTTCATGCGCCAGTACACAGACATCATGGTTGTTGCTGGGCACTCTAAATGACCGTTTGATTGATTGGTTTGATTTATTATTATTATTATTTTTATTATATTATTATTATTATTATTATTATTATTATTATTATTATTATTATTATTATTATTATTATTATTATTATTATTATTATTATTATTATTATATATTATTATTATTATTATTATTATTATATTATTATTATTATTTCATCCTCCGCCGTTGATTGGTCTCATCTTACTGACAAATCATATCTTGATGAACAAGTTGAGGAGTTTACAGAGGCTGTGTTAAATAGCACGTGTAAGTTTATTCTGCAATATAAACCTAAACACCATTTTATAAACCTAAACAAACCCAGAAATACCCTCACTGGTTCTCCCCTGAGCTTATAAGTGCCCTGAAGCAAAAGAATGGCGCACACAAGATTACAAAGTGTTTTTCTTAAGGCAAGTAGAAGGAAAAGTTTAGTTTTTTTCTGAACTCTAAGCGCATGCATATACAAATAGGCTCACAGTTTATATATTGCATTATTAGAAAAACTCACTTTTGAGTGGCCAGTTGAGTTTTGGAAGTGTGTACGCAAACGTTCTAGCAAAAGGGGAGAGTCCTTCGGGCTACTTCACTCAGACGGTGTCGAAGTGCTTGCCGTCGCTCACTGTCTCGCAACGCATTTTCATCAGTTTTAGCGCCTCAAATTCTAGGACTCACATAGTACAATAGCACAACGTAATCAGCACATATAGCAGTATGTCGCTGGACGAAAAGCTCATCTTTTCATGCATTAGGCGCCTAAATCATCCTCATTGCCTAGATCAGAAGCCATCCCTCCGCTGTAATATAGGCTTATGGGAGTGTATTTGCCCTAGTGCTAACTATATTATTAAAATCTACCTCAACACTTCTACATTTCCCAAAATGTGCAAACTTGCACGTGTTTTTCCAGTCATTATCTCGAGCCGCAAAACTAATCTTTTTAGTTATCGCCCGTTTTTTCTACTGTGTGCCATGTCGAAGATCTTTGGACAGGCTGTTCACAACGTATTTTATGTTAATGTAAAAATTCATTGATCCCTATTTAACAATGGTTTCTCACTGGCTGCTGAACTACCACAAATGTTGCTTGTGTGAAGATGCAAATCTCCCAACCTATCTCTCAGAGAGGACAGGTTGACGGAGTGTACTGTGACCTAAGCAAGGCTTTTGACATGGTCAGCCATTCATTGTTTCTTGGTTAAACTTGCAAACTCTGATGTTGACTCGTCCGTTTAAAATTTCTTGCACCGATATGTGCTAAATAGATTCTGTTATGTTGCCGTAAATGGCCGAACGTCTTCTTTGTACAAAGTGACTTGTCGAGTCCCTCACACGTCAGCATTACGCCCACATTTATTTTTTATTTACATAAGGATGTTTCTTTCGCCATTGAATTTTATTATTTCCTCCTGTTTGCGATGACATTAGGACACTTCAGAAAATCTATTGAGGTAACAACTGCCGCTGGCTGTTGTCACAATTGTGTTCTTTCTGCCAATTCTGTGATGACAATAACCTTTACCTGTATACCTTAAAGACCAAATTCTTGAGTGTATCTTGCAAAGCGAAGTTCGGGTTCACGGAACAATGCATTACCAGCCATCACCGATACACATCCTCCTTAAGGTTGTAGTTAAAGGACAGGCGAATGACTGCTAAGCACTACCAGCTGCTTTTACGTTGACTATAGACGCTTTTGCGTGGCTAGTTTTCTAAGCAAAACGAGATGACGTCACCGCACCGAAGCGCTATGGATGCGCGGCTACTCGGAGGCGCGGCTGCGGTATGGTATGTAACGGATGATGCGCTGCAGCCTACAGCGACAAACGGGTGGCACGGACTATGCGGGCACAAGTGAACATAGCAAGAAAATTAGTCTCGTTAGCAGTTTGCCAAGCATAGTGTGCTGCCGGGCAACGATGTGAGATTGGGAAACACTGGCGCCCACCGCACTGACTCCCATGTCAAAATTTCACCGCTGCGCCCGGCTTGCAAGCCTTCGAACCGGGAGCGGCGGTGGTGAATCGGCCGGTCATCGGCGACGAAGGAAAAGTGGAAAAGAGAAGGCCGTTAGATCACGTGTTCAAACGTAGCAGCACTTTTTCACCACTGCGAAAAACGCTTATAAGTGCATAAATATTTGTAGGAGCTTGCTCCTTTTGCTGGGGGGTTGTCTCGTCATTGCTACGGTGGTGTAAGAAAGTGCAGATTGCTCCATCTTGAGGCGGAGCTGTGCTGTTCGTTTCAATAGCGCTCACTAGATGGCACGTCACTGCTAAGTCGATGCTCGCTTTACTCTCGGCGCGAGCATGGGCTTTTGAGTTTGGTAGGAGGCTGTTGTGTGGCCGCGCCTATATAAAGCACTTGCTCTCGGCACGCTTCCTTTCTTTTTCGCCGGACATCACTCAGTGATAAACACCGCCTGGAGAGCTAGCAGTGTGTCTGCAGCTCGGGCTCGTCATCAGGAGCCTTCTCGAACTTTTCACTACATTTTATATTTCAAGATACTCTGACTTTATTCTTTATGATTCACAGAGACATTAAACTAAAACTAAAACGTTCCTCCGAGCTTACGTGATCCGTAGATAATTTCTTGAACAATATGTATATACCGCATCAGTGTGTAAGTATCTGCATATAGTAAAATGATATGTAAATAATAAACATTCTGTATGTAACGTGTACATACAATCAGACCACAACAACTATCAAGTCATGTTTTTATATATTGATAATTGACCAAATGCACTCCGGATTCATGATTTCCAAGATTTACCTCTTGAGCGAGCTCCTTCCTCATATTTCACTTCGTAGATATGCGTTTTTTTTGTCAGTCTTTCTTTCAATCCCTCTCCCGCTGTCTCTGTAGTCACTCTGTCGTCTTCTATATGTTTCACTCTTTCTTCCCTTTCTTCCACTTTCTTTCGCTGAATCTTTTTCTGTCTCTGACAAATGCACTCCTGAAGCCTAGCTGCTTCGCTGCAAAACTGCTACAGCACGTACGGGCCACGTAATTTGCACAAATGACACTACTCCCCACACTAGCACACTAAAAATAACACAGAGCCAACAATGATGATCATGCGCCTCAGGCTGCAGCTTCTCTTACTGAGCATCTGTATAGACTGGTTGGGTGGTATTTGACCGCATGACGGTTCATGATGCTAAAAATTTTCTGTCTATGTTATACAGCAAATCTCAATCGTAACAGCTCGACCATAATAGCGTCATATATCTTGAACACTTTTCGCTATGGTTCAACAGATTTATTTCACATTGGATGAGTCTCATAACGTGATCTGGGTTTGCTTATATAAGGAACACTTGAACATGAGAGGGGTATTGTAGTTGGATGCGACACTGTGATCTCCATCAACTTCAGTGTTACCTTAATACGGCAGTACTTGTGATGACGTAAATCAGAGACAAAATGCTCGACCGATTGCAGAACTTCATCTTCAGTGCCAGTGCTATCGCGTCATTGACATTCATCAAGTCACGAACACGCAGACGGGACAAAAACAATGGCTCAAATGATGATCGGGGCGCCAGAGAAGGTACTCTTCTTTTTTTCGTTTCGACAGTGCAGGAAATCACCAAGTAGTACATGCTGGTAGCCACACGACTTGCTTGCCGTTAACGAGGTATCATGGCGTCAGCGCCCATGCGCCAATACTGTCCTCCTAGTGTTGCGTTAGAAGACAGTCATGTACTCTCATGTCTCGATGACTTTGAGACCTGAACTGGATACAATGTGCTATGCGAATGACAGTCTAAAATTCTGATGCCGTCTTCAAATCATCGGTGGCAGCTGGAAAGCGTACACCGTAATAGATGTGCCGCCACCTAAGCTTTCCGCGCCTCCTCTCATTCAATGTTGTGACTCGACAATCATGAGTTACGAGTTTGGAGGTGCCATCGAGAGGACAGTTACTTTCTGAAGTCCGTGAATTGGCACGTAGCAATGCTGATCGTTGTGTCAGTGCTAAGGTAGATGGTAGAAGAGGCAGTATCACGATGTCTATTCCCTTGCGGTCCGCTGAGGAAGTGGCATCCTCATGTGACCCTCCTTGAGGCTTTCCACTTCGCCTTGAATGAACTCCGGAATTGCGTTGACTTTGTCGCTATCTTCTGTTGATTGCCTCGCAGGGTCCGCGACGTCTGTTTCAGTCGTTGTGCGCTTACTGTAACGATTGCCTAGTTCTCTGGCAATGACTGCATCACTATGCAGCGCGGAACAGCCACGCACTAGTTCTGCAGATGGCATGCCATGGCTGTCCAACAACCGGCCTTGAACTGGATTTTCTTATACAACGCTCAAGAGCCTGGATCACGCTAACGATGATTCGAATGGTTGAATGGCAAGCAGGCTATCATGTGATCATCGATGATATCTTTTGAATTACACCCATCGCTGGGCCCCTGTACTATGGTATTCTAGTGCTCAAACAGGATTGTTCTCGGGTGGCGTGCTTCATGGCACCGGCCGAGTAAAGCTTGAACGTTTCGACGTCCGTTAGCTGAAGGTGTGCCTGAATGATGCCATCGTAGTGCTCCCAGATACCCGGCATTTTATGGTAATCGGTGCTGAAGGCGGGTGCTTGAAGCTTCGGTAAGGCATCTTGCAGGCCAGCTGCTCGTGACCTGTTGTGTTCGGTCGAGGTTATCTCGTTGTTGTGAGAGTGGGCACGTAGAATGAAGTTTCCGGAACCATCCCTTGTCCACGCGAGTTGGAGTGGTTGGCTTCACCTATGGTAGAATCCACTGGGGCACGCACACTCATAGCGGACCGTAGTCCGCGGACGGCTTTCATCGTTTTGTAGTGGTAGGGCAGATCGCCCATATTGGCTCGTCAAACTCTTCACTGTCGAGAGCGTTAGTGATCCGATTCTCAAGTTGGGCTAGAGCTAAGTCTCTTTCACAAGCACGTCGGTGAGTTCCTGCAAGTCGGTGGACGACGAGATAGTGCCTTGCAGAATCTCGTTCACCTCGGACAGGATTTGGGTATCGGCACAGAAGGATCCCTCGACGCCTACGTAACCGATTCATCTTCGGAACGTTTCGGTGTTGAGGATCTCAGCCTCTTCAAGGCTTGTCAGCACAAATAACGTTGAGATGGAGATGAAAGTGACATTCTTTCTCCCTGGTTAAACACTTAATTTGCTTTATTTTTATTTTGAGTTCACGAGCCTTGCGTTGGCTTCTTTGCATGTCTTGTGCGCAGCATGGCGTATCTCGCCGACGTATTACCACTGCGGATTCAATAAATACCTCTAGATATACTTTTTAGGGGATCTTGCAGCTGTATCACAGTATTTATTGCAAAACGAGTGTCATTATTTGAATTACCAGCACATAAAGCGATATGTCTTGACATACGATACGAGATACTGCAAAACAGCGCCTTGCGAAAGAAGGACCAACTGTTGAACTCCACTTCTTGAGTTGGTAAGCTGATAACGAACTTGGCGGTAAAGCAAATGCGATTGGTTTCATGAAGTTGCGACTGAGCACGTTTTTTAAATATTAGTGGCTCTATTTACGAAAAAAAACCTGTATACCTAGTCACTGTGGCGGTTTAAAACGCAATCACCATGGTATTTGACATGGACAAATTTGTTTTAAATGTCAATAATTTCCTAGCGAACTTCGGCAAATTTGAGCGTATCTATCTATCTATCTATCTATCTATCTATCTATCTATCTATCTATCTATCTAGCCACTTAAGTTTGGGTGCTCTCGGGGTCGCCCCCTTAAGTTGGTGTGAACCAAAATTAGCATTGGAAGGTAAGATAGTTTGACGAATATGACGTGCCAGTCAAAACATGAATATTGCCCAAATCTCGTCATGTAAGTCGTCAAACACTTCCCGCCAAACAGTGGAACATACCCAATGGCGGGTATGTGCCACAGGTGATCGACACTTGGAGTCTACTCGGGAACGACGAGATCACATATGGGCAACTTTGACGAGCGAGTGTTAACAAATAGATACTACGGTATCGTCGACCCGACGAGTGGGAAGAACAAATGTGAGGGTCAAAGCTGGAATCGAACCCAAGCAATCTGCGTGGCAATGAAGCATTTTATTACAGAGCTACGCCAGGTCTCGGCACTACTTCTCAAATAGACGCTAATCTTCGTGAAACACCAATAACGGTCGCAGTGGTGTCTACCCAATTTTATATAAACATTACATATGTACCTCTTCGACACAGCCATCATGCCGTGTTAACGTCAATTCTGGCTAGTTGCCATGCACTAGAGTTGTCTAAGTAGCAGGGTCCAGGGCCGGCAGCCTTGCGAGCATCAGCGCTTCATATCGGCTTCTGATGTTGCTAATACGCACGTTCCAGTTGACATCGCTGCCCAAGTGCCAACAACTGGTTTTAAAAACATCTTAAACTCTTGAACTTATGTCTGTGCATGCAACATTTGTACCTATGTTTAGCGTCAATTTATGACATGTCGCTCAATACCAAAATTGCAACACTGTCCCCTTCTCTCCGCATGCTTCGCATAATGTCGATGTCTAGGTACGTGGGATCTGCCGAATTTTTTCTGATCCAAGTGACTAATTTTTTTTTTCATTTCCACAAATGAGCGGGTTCTCGGAGCTTGAAGTGGCCATTAGAAAAAAACAGTGGTATATCGCTCAATATGAAGAATTTAATGTTACAAAATTACCATATGATCACGAGAGACGCCGTAGTAAAGGGCTACGGAAATTTCAACCACCTGAAGTTCATTAACGTGCACACAAATCTGAGCACACGGGCTTACAGCATAGCATTTTCGCCTCCATGGAAAATGCAGCCGTCTTAGCCGTGACTCATTCCTGCGATCTAAGGCTCAGAAGCCGACTCAACCACTGGACCACCACGGCGGGACACAACAGCGATATACTGCAGCGTTGTGAGTCACTAGGATACACCCCAGGAATGTCTGAATGGCACAATTCTCTAGCGGAAGATATCCACTAAGATTGCATGTTAGTGAGTATGTTGCTAACGAAAACACTAAGCGAGATGATTAGTAGTATAATAAAACTTATTGCTGTTTCACGTCAAAAGTGAATTGTGAGCGCTGACTCTAGTTATCATCATCACATAATGAATTACAGATTAAATCGCTACCAGCATTACTGGTGCTCTATACCTGTGAGTCGATGAGGTATTACGTAAACGGTAATGCCCGGTAAGCCTTCTTTATGAGTTTCCTACAAGTAGATGGCAATCTTCTGACCGATCACTAAGCAGAGCAGTGACGCCCATCAATTACAAACGATAGGTAACCTCTAGCTGCTCGTAGCACGTAGGCAGGATAGCCGCCGGTCATTGAAAGTAACTGACTGGATTCTCAGAGAAGAAAAACGCACGAAGGGGAGGCAGAAAGTTAGGTGGGCTGGTGAGAATAAAACGTTTGCAGGTATAACGTGGCAGCGAAAAGCACAAGAGCGGGTTGATTGGCTGGTCACGGGAGAGGCATTTGCACTACAGTGGGTGTAGTCAAGCTGCTGTTGCTGCTAGTGATACTGCTTCTGATGATGTTGATGAACAGTACTGCGTAAAAAGAGCTGTGAAGAAATCCTACAAAATCGCTACAAAATGAAAATAGTATGTCTTGCTCAAGAAAGACAGAACTTTGGGGATGCAAACATATGTTTCAATACAAATTTAAAAAGTTGATATCCGTTAAAAAATCTTATAAGTAAACATTTTCCTACGAATGTCTGCTGATTCTTAAAATCAATCTATAATTTAGAACTTGCCAATGTGTCGAAGTACCTTAAGATGCAATTGGGAAGGGTCGTATTGCGTACAATATTTCCGGAAGAATCAAACAAATTTGACGACTCTGATTCCAGTTTATGGCTTTGTTGAGCCATGCTTTGTTGGCGATGAGGTTCCTGACTTAGCGTGACCTACCTGTAACAGTACGCAAGCCTCCCATTGTAAGCTAATTTTATTTGTAGTACATCCGCAAAGAAACATTGCTTCGCAGTACTTGGAAAACAATACTCTCATTAGCTTCTTCAAATTACTCGTTTGCTCCATTATGATGCAAAGTTTTTCTACTTGCTTTTTGCATTGTAACAGCAGTGCATAAATTTTAATGGCTCGTTTTTCTTCTAAAGGCTTACCATTATTAAAAAATAACAGAACGTAAAGCCAAGGAAAGCATGGGAAAAGCTATTTGTTCTGACTGTGAGGAAAATGAAGAAATAAAGTAGAAGAAAGATGACTTTTCGCTGAGCGGAAGTGAACCAAAATCTTTGAATAGCGTGTCCGATGCTTTAACATTTGAGCTACGGCAGTGATCATCTTCTGTTCCAGTTGATCAGGTATGCCTGTGCAATTAAACCTCCGGAGTTAATCAGCGTCACTCGAGCTATGCTGGTGAGCGCGAAATAGTCGGTTTTTTTTTTGTCTCCTGGCATCACTTAGGCCATGATCCTATTACGAGATGGCACCTGAACAGTAATCTGTCACAGGTTACTGCACACAACCCTTCCACTAGCTGTACCTTGCTTTCTATAAACAGAAAAATATTAAGGGACTCTATTAATTATTGACACTACCAGGTGCCAATATATGCTATAACGATGCCCTAATAAGGAGGACGAAGGACTGACACAATAATATTTTATAAAAACTTACCGTTCACATTTATGCTTTAACTTGAATATTGTCCTTTCTAATAGTTATTTCTTGCTAGTTTTAATATCCTGACAATTTACTTGTAGTGAAATGGCCACAGACCACAGCGATGGAAACTTACCATTTGCTGTGTGTTCATGATGTATCTCACAGCCTCTTTTTTCGTGTAAGTTGGACAAGTCGATGCATGCATTCCAGATTATGACACTGGTAGCTTTACCCAGTGAAATTAAATTTGGCTCGATGTTTTGCATTGATTTTTAACGCACGTAAGGGTATGTCTCTACCTTTTCTCTTTGAAGAGAAGTTTTCGTTGCAGCACTATATTCATACCACTCCCCAAGAAATAAGGTACACCTTCGGCCTAAAAAAAAAAAGGCAGATCCCACGTACAGCGGGAATCCATTAAATGCAAAGCTCCGATGAGAAAAGTTGATATTTCACTTTAAAATTAGCCCAAAGTTACAAGGTGGCGGTAAATGATGCTGTACGTGACTTCCGTGTCATGCTTAGCATGCTTAGATGTGTCGTTTACTTTCGTTATCTATTCACGTCACGTGTGACCAAATTTAGTATATGTGGAGCTAGCGAAGCGGCCGCGAGCACATTTTGAAGGACTAATTATTATACTCCGACGCAGCGTTGAAGTGTGCGCAATCTGGGCACAGCGACGCTACGTTAGCAAAACACGAGCACTCTATCGTCTGACGCCAGGCCCGACAGGCACGACCAGCGTCTGTCGGCGCGGCCCGATGGCACCTGGCGCGAAATCCAACATGCTGCATTTCGCACCGATGCGTTACCCAAACAACACTGCGCCTCCCCTTTTTGGTGACAGAGGGACGCCGGACGCGCTGAAACGCGTGTGCGTCAAAGCAACGCAGCGTGGCGCACGCCTGCGAGTATATGGCAGGACCAGCAACAAAATGAACGCCTGTGAGCACGCGCACCGTGTCACATTGAAGTGTATTGGCGTCTTGACAGCGGAATGTAGTTATGTTCTCACATGACACGCATCTCATGATTATCATGTGGGCACCAGTGGCTCACCTTCGTGATCCTTTGGCGTCACGTAAACACCAAATTTTGTATAACTAAAACTAGCGAAACGGCCGCGAGAACATCACGAGTGTGGCAAGTAGTCATGTTGTTACATGACACCCCTGTCGTGAAATATCATCTTTGGATGTGTCAAATACATATGTCGTCCGTTTGTGATGCGTAATACCGAGTTTGGTACATGTGAAGCTAGTGGAATGGCCGCGAGCACATTATGAGCGTAATATGTAGTCACGTAGTTACATTATATGCATCTCATGTTTATCATGCTCGCACCAGTATCATACCTTCGTAATCCAATCGCGTCCCGTAGTACCAAATTTGATATAAGTGAAGGTAGCGAAACCACAGCAAGCGGACCATGAGCGTGGCATGTAGTCATTTTGTTACATGACACTCATCTCATGATTATTATGTTTGTACAGGTCATATACCTTCGTCATTCATTCACGTACCGTAGTACCAAACTTCGTATACGCGACGCTAGCGAAACGTCCGCGAGCAAATCATAGGCGTGGCATGTAGTCATGTTGTTACATGACACGCATGTCATGATTTTCATTTTAGTGTCTGTCGCCTGTGTTCGCCATGCAATCATGTCATACCATACCAGTTTTGCAACGCCCCGCCGCGGTGGTCTAGTGGCTAAGGCACTCGGCTGCTGACCCGCAGGGCGCGGGTTCGAATCCCGGCTGCGGCGGCTGCATTTCCGATGGAGGCGGAAATGTTGTAGGCCCGTGTGCTCAGATTTGGGTGCACGTTAAAGAACCCCAGGTGGTCTAAATTTCCGGAGCCCTCCACTACGGCGTCTCTCATAATCATAGAGTGGTTTTGGGACGTTAAACCCCACATATCAATCAATCAGTTTTGCAACTTGGCATGTGAATGAAGCCCCCGCAAGAGCTGCAGGACCACGAAATATAAATCATGACATTCATAACATACATGTCAGAATTTTCATGTTATGATTACTCAAATATGTTCTTTATACAGTCATATTATGCCATTACAAGTTTGCTATCGATACCATCATCGAAACGGCAAGGAGAGCTAAATGTCGTAGGCGGCTAGATAGATAGATAGATAGATAGATAGATAGATAGATAGATAGATAGATAGATAATAGATAGATAGATAGATAGGCTCAAAGTCGCCGAAGTTCGTTAAGAAATGCGTCGCAATTAAAAGAAATACAGAGGCGTGGAATACTTTGGCGGCTGCATGTTTCCAAAGACGAGAAATTATTTACCGGGCAACATTTTAACCCATGCATATTACTACAGTTCAGGCTACATTATTGGGGGAATGCATGATAGGTCTTTTTGCGCAATATTGTTAGCTATTCGCAGTCGCACTACTTGTTCTAGATATTCGTGTTCATATCAAGAACATTTATTTTCACTTGGTCCACTGCATGAAACTATCGCTGCCTCAAGACTTCACTCGATATCTCTGATAATGAATCCCGCCTTGTGATTTCTTGTCGGAGTGACACAGATCATTTTGTGTGTGTGAACATTTAAAGAGAGGACTTCGCCCAATGGTAGTAATATGCTCCAAAGGAATTTTTTTTGCTGTAATTGTACTGATCACTGCAAGCGTTTGCTATATTTTGTGATGGCGGTTTTTACGAAAATGACAATTTTAATAATGAAGTGTCCAAAATAAAGATTCACATGTGCTACTTGCATGTTCTGAAGACGTCTGCGGTGAATCCTAATTATTATTGCGATAAAAACAGCCTTCTGTGGCGCATGACACTACTTGGTATTATAATGCAAGCGCACAAAGAAAAGGAACGTAATTCCTCTGCCACTCGGCCCACATATTGTCATGTACAGTGACTGTAATTCGTTTTTAATGTCATTTGTTTGCTGTCACGTGGCAAAACTAATGCCATTTGATGAGAACACCATTTTCTGTCAAATCAGTTACCGAAACCCCTTCGCATTCGATTTAGATCTGAATAAACAGTCTCAATGCCGGTGACGTTTAGAAAGATGTCTGTTAGGTTATGTATACGTAACTTTTATCAATATTAAATATCTGCTTCTTTACTAGATTAACCGGCTATTGCTTTGATGATATGATAGCAAGCACGAGCGCTTCTAAAAAAACTACTCTCAACTGCAGCAGCTGGACGCCGACCATGTTTGATTCTTGCTCTGTTGCTGTTGTTGACTGTATCGTTTATTCTGATTGTTTGATTGCACGTGTTGTGACCAAAGAGGTGACTACACGAAATCGCTGCCGCCGTCTCATTTATGCTGTCGTGAAATCAGTCGTGCGCCCCATTGTAGCTGACTGTACTCACGCTTAGTTGTGCATATCGTTGGCCGTTTTGGTTTTCGAGTGTGTCGTGCAGCTATGGCAAGCTGGGTAAGACGGTCGCGTTTATGTTATAGGAGCACCTTTTTACCCATAAAAATTATTTTTGTGTATACGCGCGTGTTGAATACAAGTCTTCGTGCATTTTTATTTCTCCCAAAGTTGGGGACTCAAGAGGGCTAAAAATGTCATGGTCATTATTTCACAATAACATTTATTTTCACCATGTGAAAACGTGCAAGTAAACTGACGTTAGGTACATTTATTGTTATTCGCTGTAAATGGCAATATATTTGCCGTGTGGCAGGGGTACAAGATAGGCAGGTGATTACCAACGCTGTCGTTGCCGGTTTTAGTAACAAAGTGTTTTTTTTTTCTTGCACTGTTTGGTGCCCTTTCGTGCTAAGGCGTTTCAAGCTGCCTGCAGAAAAACTACAAAACTAATGCTACACGCCCGTACTTTTTGTACTGTTAATAGTGTTAATGAAGATAATTTGTGGGTAAGTTAGAAGGATTCAAATGACACTGTAGCTTTTATTGTGTTTATGGCACTACAGCTTTCATTAGTTTTAGTACTATAAATCAGTATATCTTGACAGTTCGAAAAAAACGAATTGTTTTGTGTATATATCACGGGTCTTGGTGCTTCCACCAATCATTCCAGCCTTCTGGCATATATGTTTACATACTTCGTCGAACGTGGCATGTTATTATACAAATATTTTTATTTCTGAATAAAGAAAGGCATCTTTAAAAATCATGCTATATTTCTCTTTTCTTGCTTTCTGCAACGTCTTTTTTTATGCCACAGCTATGAAAGTCCAAGTTAAATTAGTTCAAGGAAATGTATGTCTTGTAAAAGATACAAATCACAGCTTTGTCTCAGTAATTCTGTTGAACAAACTTGTATCTGGAAACAATCTAGCAATTCTTAATCCTGTGAATTTTGAGTTTCTTTTAACACAATACTACTTCATGTCTACAATATCTCTCGTTTAACCAATAACCTGCTGTAATAAAGCAGCCGCTATGTGAGAAAAATTTTTTAGAGTACAAAAGAGTTCCCTCAATGTAGTTAGTTATCATTAAGCAAAAAGCATTGAAGACGATTGTCAATGTAGTTTTCTACCAGGAAATGTTCTTACTTCACGCATTCGTTGTTGATTTGATGTATTCATGACTGAGTAAAGTTCTGTCCAAAAAGTTTCAAGCTATAGTTGAAATATAACCGTTGACTAGGTGTGTGTGTTGAATTGTCAAAAAATTGAACAGTTGTCATGCATCTCTGTTTGAAATAGCAGCTTGAAGCAAAACAGTATATACCAGCTATGTCTTAGGAGACATACTCATCTGGACTTCAGCTGACGTGCGGGCTAACCTGTTCGGCTGACCTGCCGCAAATGTATTAACTTCAAAGCATCTGTGAATAGAATGATTACTAGCATAGATATTCACCATTGCTATCAATGTCTAAAATAAACACAAAATAAATAGGAAGATGCATTAGTAAATAATAGTGTAAAACACATGATAATGTGTGTGCAGCAAATATTTGAAAATGTCACCACAAGAACCAATATTTTAGTTTTAAATATTTAGAATGTTCCATACAGCTATACTTACAACGGAGCAGGGATGATAGGATAATTCGCAAAATTAGCTTCTTGGTATAATAACACTCACCTTC
This sequence comes from Rhipicephalus annulatus, assembly GCA_013436015.1. Lineage (NCBI taxonomy): Eukaryota > Metazoa > Arthropoda > Arachnida > Ixodida > Ixodidae > Rhipicephalus > Rhipicephalus annulatus. The sequence continues at coordinate 609,395 of WOVY01011207.1, read as the reverse complement.
CTTTATTAGGAAAACGAAAACTTGATTCACAAATTAGTTTTTATAATCCGTTCCTTGCGTAGAGCCAGTGACGGAGACGGTCTGGTGAGTACACTATTGATTAGTGAAAAAGACGAAGTCTAATTTGCTGATACTTGAAAAAAAACATGCACACAAACTTCTATTTACGTCTATACAGCACCGTTAGTCAGTTTGGTATTGCCGTTCGTGTATGTGTGAAATTATTTTACTATATACCCAAAACAATTGTTGATTCCAAAACGCGATGAAACATGATAATTAAGTATGTCCCGAAAACGCTATTCACCCAACACGCTTTGTCTAGGAATTGAATATATAAACATGAATTTCAATACTGTACAGTCTCTGAGGGGAGTTCTGTTGGTTTGTTTTGCTACCTACTTTTTGTTTAGTAACGCGCACTATATAGGGGGAGAAAAACAGTTGTGAACCCAAACTCTGGCATTCTACGAAGGTGTTTCTTTTGCTTCAGTCTGTTTGCTTCTTCTCGTAACTGTTGTCGTTTCTTCACCAACATCTATGGCAACACTTTCCTGGAATTCACTTCAGTTTTGAGGATGAACTTCCAAAACGTAACGTCTGTCACCGGAAGAGTTTTCCATTCCTTTAGTCTATTTGAAGTTTTAGTTCACTGCACACAGATCACCACTCCGAAGGAGGTGCTGCTTTTCAGCTGCTCTCTGTAGATATGCCCTGTCGCAAGACGGCTTTCTATATCTGTAAAGAAAATATGGCATGGTTGTAATTAGTAAAAATTTCGAATTGCACAAGAGTAAGAATGAATTTATCAAAGTGCTCCGTTAACAACATGAATTCATATGGAATTACTTGCCCATGCGCACCTTCTCTAAGTAAATGAAAATGAAGAGCACGCAAACTCTGCTTCATCGCTTAGAAGGCAAACAGAAATAAACTGCTTGTGTACCGCGAGTTCAACGCACTCGCGTGAGGTAAGGTAGAGATTCCCAAATGATATGTGTGTGTTTTGAAGCATCAGGTATTCCTCTTCAAAGTTGAATGCTGGTAGGAAAATAAGTGAATAGAAAATTGCTGCTTGCAATTTTTTCACTATTTAATTAGAATCAAATTGATTTATTGACGACAAAAAAAAAGGTCGAATACGTAATAGGTATATGCAGAAGGAAGTGTCGTAATTACAAATTGAAATAGAAAGTTTTGTGAATTATAACATGATTATTAAAATAAGCAAAAGATTTTTTTGGAAAATAATGTGGTTTTGTGCCCACAAAAAAAAAACCTTAAAATGCATTTTTCCTTAATTTTTGCGCACCTTCTGCTTATATAGCAATTGTGTTAAATGCGTGACACGGCCTTATCATGCACTGCCGGGTATTACCATGTCAGAAGCTCTCTGCACTTTCATTTTTTTTGAACAAAAAAATAAATAACAAAGATATGTTGCACCATATGAGGAACTATTGTAGAACGCTAAGAGCCCTCTGATTGGTGTATGAAAATGAGAAAAGAATAAATATTTGAAGGAAAAGATAACCTTTCACAACTGATGCAAGAATGAGCTCACTGATAAGCCTAATGAAGTTAATATTCATCACATTGGCTGGTATCAACATACGCTGATTTTACTAGTAACTGTTGTCTAAAGTCGCGAACACTCACTTTCACGATCGACATTGCAAGAAGCCCCACACACGGAAAACTTCACTTAAGGGACCTTTTTATGGTGTACGCGGCTAATGGCATTAATACTAGTGTATAACTGTACAATCCTTTTTTTATTTTTACCTGATTAACGCATAATACAGACATACGCCTTCATTTGTAGAGAGCTGAACACTGTCGCCACCGTCACTTGCTTTTAACAGCTACACAAGCCTTCACTTCGGCTTAGATGATTATCGTCCTGGAAAGGGAAGTGTTCGCTCATAATGCTATGCAATAGAAATGATTTTCACGTCGTCTTTCCTCATACCCTTCTCGGTTAATGTGGCTGCAAACGTTTTTTCAGTGGTACTTACTGCTTTCGCGTGAACTTGCATGAAACCATAGGGCGTTTTAATTGCACGTTCGCCGATTGCTATTTGCTCATTCAACCATGCACGTCAGAGTAGAAACGTGCATCTTGAGTAGGCAATACGTGATTACCTATTTTCAGCCGTGTTACGGTTATGCTGCGGTAACAATTCAGAGCAATACTCATTCATTAGTTTTAAGCGTTTTCTATCAGAACTTGCCCTAATGTTTCACATTTTCACCGTAAAGTATTGAGCCCGCTCTGCAGAAATGGGGCTGGCTTAGGGCCATATTTTATAGGCAGGCCATTGGCACATAACGACCGGCTGTACTAGTTCCACTGTTAAGAATATCAAGCTTTTAAGACCTTCTAATGTCGTTGCTGACATAGCCTTGTGAGCTATATTAAAATTTCATGTATGCTTCGATTGAAGAGGTGAGTTTAAAGAACTTGAAGTGGATATCTTCTAGCGGTTCTTCAAATAAGCATTGAATAAGCAGATTTTTTGGATATGAAAGAGCAACAAGAAATGGAACTGATTCAACAGAGGAGTGGATATTGATTTGAATATTTCTGTTTCCGTATTGCAGCTTCAGCAACGCGAAGACGAAATGCAAGCATAAAGGATGAGCGCGAAAAACTGCGAGACAGAGAAAAACGAGGACCTCTTACCTTGCTATCTTCTCAGGGGTAGCCTTTCGCAGTGTTTCTTTGGAGGAAAAAAGAAGAAGTAGTGATCGCGGATGACGAAATAGTACACACGGGAAAGGAGCTTCTTGAGCGGCGATAATACTTCAGAATAAACGCATAAGGCACCTTGTTTCTGCAAAGAAGAAAAGACAGAAATAAAAAAAATGAATTACAATCAGAATACACATCTATTACGAAGAGCGTGTACTCGCAAGAAATGGTGAATTTTGCAAGTGAAATAGAAAAACAACGTCAGCCTTAGAGTACCAACGAAAGTAGAAGTGGAATCTATAGAAGTATTGAAGTTTCACCTAACTGCGATCCATTCATAACATTAGCAGTGTATTCGATAATCAAGTGCAGTAAGGCTTGTAGTCTTATTATTCATGTGCAAAATCCTTAGCATTTCCGCAATGAGAAAAATAATAGACATTGTTATCTTTACGCTTGGACAAACATGGCGCAGTACAGACATGAAAATGTCCATCCCTTCTCTTGAGAAAGGTAGGAAAATATTTTGTACTTGCATAAACCTACGATTTAGAAGTCATGTTATTCTTCAAGCTATGACAACTATAAGAAAGAGGAAGAGTAAAACTGGAGAAAAAAAGACCACTCAATTCTTGGCCGATTCCCTACAGTGGGTGGGTGGCGCCACAGTCAACAGGTGAACAGGAGCGAGAGGGAAATCAAGCTGACTGTATGTGTTGTTGGCTGCGGCAGTGCTCCATTTTCTATAAAGAACCTTCCGTCATTCATAAAAGGTGCTTGCAAATGAGTTCTGCGCAGCAGCACACTGTTTTATTACTATTCCAGCAGCCAAAAGGCTAGCGGACTGGTATTGTTGCTGAAACGTGGGTTATCACTGAATGCACTGAGGGAGGAACGACAGCTGCAGTAAAAGAAGGAGACTGCCAGAGAGTCGAGTGGCTCACAGAGTACTGTTATGCGTGGATGCCAAAGACGTTCACAAGAATTAGGCGTACGGAAAAAAGCACTACGATGCCTGCGCCATACCTTCCAAGTTGCAGCACAGACGTCACATCACGAATATTCTGCCGTTGTTTCCACTTCATTTTATACAAATAGTATTGTGCGGGAAATGGAGAACATTTGACACCGTGAGCGGTATATGTTGCCTTTATTGCATAGAACATCGTCAGTTGTATTGAAATACTTATTCGATGCGTCCAGCTAACGTAGGTGCCACGCGTGGATGCGGTACTGATGCAAGTTTTGCAAGAAGTATCAGCAGGAATTATGGCACGTATTACTATCAGCCACTGATATTTGCCGTGCCACTAAGTTGTGCATTATTCGGGATCACACCAGACATAAAAAAATGTGAACTAATTATACCAGTAAATTTTGACGCGCATGTCTTTGATGATAATGTGCCATCCCTATTTTCAAGTTCTGTGGAGAAAGATGGCATATTACACCCTCGTCACATACAAACAAATATATGGTCGTCCCTTTTATAGTTCCAATGCACGGAGAATTATTCCCACCTTGCTTTTCCTTATTTTTTACTCCTACTTATGTTTCAGTACGTTCAGTAAAGTCGTGTAACTGATATTGCGCGTAGCAGAAAGTAAATTAAGAAACAAAATGTGTCGACTTTGGCTCAGGCACCAGAACTATGAGAGCAAGCACGCAATATAGCGAGCGACAATTTGACACGCATCCCGATCCGTTGGATAACAAGAAATCTTTCTACCGTGTAGCGGTGACGCACAAATAGACATGCAAATGGAGTCGCTGTAAAGCCATTACTCCGCGTGACCACTTCCGACGGCAGGGGAGAAGGCGCGACGGGAGTCTGGGTGGGGTACGGGCTCTTCTGCGGGCGTTGTACTTACCGCAAGCAGATGCTAATCTGCTGGCTTCTCCTATTAATGTCCCGCTGTGAACGCAATTTCGGCGCTTCTCCGCTTTCCCCTTCTTTTTCTGTACATCTTTCATGCACGAGGCGATCCCCTTTCCATCTCTCAGTTTTACTAGGGTAGCTCCTGTAGAATAAACCCCCACCAATGAAAAAAAAAAGAAATGAGTACAGCACACGGTTCGTCACAGTACGGTGTTCTCCCCATCTGGCCCACTAGCTCGGAGCATTAATTTGTGTTTTGGTGTCTTTCCATATTACATTTCATTCGCTCGGTTCACTAGAAAGCGACATGAGCCTGGAAATGAAGGCAAACTCCCGTGTTGCCAGCTTCCAATCTCCTCTATTCTTCATTCCCCGGCTGAACAGCTTCAACAAGATGAAGGCGGCCCGACATGCTTCCGCTGAACTGGTTATTCGCGCTCAGTGGGTGACCGCAATTTGCTCCACTCATGAGCAGTGTTGCGGGCATGGTGCGTAATGGTAGGGAAAGCGGACGTCTACCAGGATTACGTCACCTATATTGCGCAAGTTGATCCTTTCCACCTCAGCTTGTAGCGGTCGTTATTGCCACTTTTGCGCAATGACTCAGGCGCATGTCGAAGGAATCGTGTACTAGGCGTGGTTGCGACAACAAGGCCTGCAATACATCGTTGCTAAATATGGACACATATAATTTTCTTTTTGGCGCCTACGTTCTTTGGGTGCTGGTAACATACACCACTTACCTAATAGGTCTTAGCGACAGAGCTTTATTGTATAATTATGTTCGAGAGCTCCTTGTGATTCTCATTCGGTAGCCATTTCTAATGAAGAAAAAAAACAAGAACGAGACATATATAATATGTAATGAACATATTTCTATGGGATTTAGCCGTAAACTGGTGTTTTTGCAAGTGCTTTTGATACATGGGTTGCAAATTCGAATTGGGGTTGTAATTCCACCACGCCCAAAAGTTGTATTACGTTGTATTTATCTTTTTCCTTCTCCACACTCCTCTTTTACACTCCTCCTCTTTTTCTTTCTCCTACGCGCTGCTCAGCAACACTTTGTGAGATAATCACTCACCGAGGTTTATACGAACACTAATCAGGAACCATTGTCATTTTTAAACAACTCATCTATTTATGTAAACAATATTTGCAGGAATAAAAAGTAGTGAGCCTACACACAAAGACTCACGCTAAGCTTCAGCCTTTCATTTGAAAAGTGATTCTAAGAGAATATAGAGTTTTGGTCATATGCGTCAATAGTAAATACCCCAATAACACACCAAGGAACTGCCTTTCATTTTCTAGCATAGCAAAAAAAGTATCACTAATACCACACGTGCATAGTGTGAAACACATCCAACAACTCCTGTGCTTACGGGTCACCTCTCGTGCCTTTTTTTATATTACCGAAGCAGAGGCTCTCGTCTGCTTGACTAAACAACGCGCATCTATTTATTTATATACAAGTAGACAACGGAGCGGTCTTGCTTTTGGAGCTAAATTTTTAACGATTTGTGGTGCACATGCAGTTGCCTAAATCCTATTCTTCTTTTATTTTCTCATTTTCATTTTCTCACGCAAGCTACCGACAGCCTGAAAAATCCGAAAAATTCGAACTGCGAGTCTTTGAGGCACGCACCCGGGGCAGACTACCACGTTAGCATGTACCGAACCCTCAAGTCTTTGTTATCTCATTGCACACTGCTTGAAAGACGAACACTTTGGGGTGAAGAACTAGACGGACACAAGTGCGAATATTCAGCGCGAGCACAGGCCCAAGTGTTCGTCTTTTAAGGAGTGCGCAATAAGATAACAATTAATAGCTACCAACTCGTCCAAGCATATACCACAAACCTTTCTACAAGGCATCCAAATATTCTAAGTACACTCGCTTCGATTCTTTGGGCTCCATATACGTAAGAACTGGTCCAGCTCTGCCCCCTGACCTCAGCTTTAGAACAGAGTCACAAATGCTCGCTCACCTCATGCGACTGTAGGCCAATTGCTGCAGTGACTTCAAGAAACATGATACCCTGCGAATGGTTCAAGTTCTTCTACATAGCCGCATAACATACGGAACTCTTTATTTGAATTCAAAGAGTGTGGACAAACAAAAACTGAGTTTACTTATATGAAAAGCCATGAAGCTTGCCCAGACTGCGTCAAAATTCTTATTCTTCAGCCGACCGACTGCTTCAAATGGGTGTTCACAACACATAGAAAGAGCTCGCCGAACCACACCTCACAAGCCAGGTCGAGAGGCTGAAGCCCTAACCCACTGGCAGAGCAGTCCTCCGACGCACAGGATACGCTACCATCCTAGAAACCAAAAATGAACAGAAGTGCAAGATACCATCACAGATCCGCGAATGCCTCGAAGTTCAGTACATCCCTCGCAACATGAATCCTGAACTTCTTCGAGGAAGGCGACTTGCAAGGGTCAACCACGTTCGGAACAATCACTGCAATGACCGGCAAGCACGATACGTGGATGGTGCCAAGTATCTGGAACGTAGCGCTTTCGCGATTTGCGCCACAGATCACAAAGGGGCGTCCCTAGTGAAAGCGACTACCCTGCCAAACGCGCGGATACAGCTGAACGGGCCGCTATAGCACCGACCACCCAAACGAGCAAAAATCTCATAATGGTCTTTACCGGCTCTCAAACAACGACACGCAACTATCTCAAAGCAAGAATCTCCACGTGAGAGATAAAGTTTCTGCACTTTTATTTGACCAAGATTAAGTCCATCAGAAATAGTGTCAGCGCTAACTTGAATGAGTGCGCCAAAAAGTAAGGCAAAAAATAGCCTTTTTACAGATGTGCTGAAGGTTGACTTATCGGCTTCTACAGAGATAGGAAGAAATTAGTCTTTTATTTATTTGTACAATATGTAAAAGCATAGGTTACATTCTTTACGTGTGCTGGCCACCTGTATTCCTTTAAGTGTTTTTGCGCTTGTCTTTTTTATGATTGAGATGTTCTATGCATGTTATTGTTACCCCGAGTGTATACGAAATAAGTCCTCTCATTAAGTTCACTTATATGCACTTGAGTTCAATATTTTGTATTTGTAGCTCACTATACATTTTCCCATGAACGGAAGATGAACATTCTAAGATAAATATGTGCGCACGAATGGGTTAACTGTTCCTTTATTCTTGTGTAAATAGATAAAATTAGATTTTTGATGTAGATTATTGCCAGATCTGTGTAATTTGCTTGTTGGATTTTATATGCTGCGACACACAAAGGAAACTCCTTAAGCCGCTTTTGCTTTAGCCTTTTCTTTCCGTACAAGAGTGTCCTTCTTTCTGTGTGTAAGAGGCAAACGTGTGAAATATGGCATATGGAATCCTTATTCCTGCTGACGAAAGCGATGGAATGAAAAGCTTCCTCAAACCTGCCACTGTGAAATTGAAAACAAAACGAGAAAGCTCGTTGCTTTCGCGGTTCTTCTTCTCAGTAGCTGAAATAATAAGTGGGTGTGCCTGGAAACCCTGTTCTAACGAGCATACTGAGAGAAATATAAAACTGCAGACTCATAACCAGAGCCTTGTTTGCAGTCTTTCTTTCTCATTTTTACCACCAACTTTCTATCTGTGATTGCGAAGCCGCAATATTTCAGTGCCAGCTTGATTATACGTTTTTATTAAGGGCATCTACCAAAACATTTCTCGCTTCATAATGTGCTCCTCGCGTTGCACTGTAGCTCATCTTCCATCCTTCTGAAACTGTGATGCTGGTTTCCCACCCCTGCCGTGAACATCACTGCGCACAGCACCAGATAAGCTTACCGAAACCTGGCACCAACATCCTCCAAGAATTTGCGCCGTTAACAAAAACCAACCCGGAAAAACAACGCTTAAGATAGGGTACAAAACGCCTTCCCGAGAGGTCCTCTGCACCTGGTGGGCTGCACGGTAGCTCGATCAGGCAAGTGTCTTTATGTGGCTGAAGTATCGAGCAGTTGAAATGGGTAAATAACAAAGTTCCGATCTACAAACGAAAACTGCACAAAATTAACCTAGGAACAAAGATCGAGGTGTAAAAAGAGGACTCGTATTCACGTAGGCGATGCAACAACGAACACGCTATCCCGGAGTACGTCAGTAGTGCTGCACAACGCTAATCCTAGGAGATAAGTGTGTGAAGGAGCGTGATGCGTCAGACCGCGTTTCACGCTAGTCCATTTATACAAGTCCCCTCGCTGCTTGATAAATGAAGCGGCCTCACGCAGCGCACCAGGCAACTGCAGAACGGATCGCAGGGGTGCATATTTTGGGTGTGCCACTGTGTGTAGTCGGCGAGATGAGTCGTGTTCATGCAAAGCCGCACTAACGGAGCCCGCCAACTTACCGTTATGGTTGAGTCTCGCTACGCGGCGCTCGCAATTCTCTCTCCCTGGCCTTCTCCGTAAGTATACGTCTGCTCATTAAAATTTCTCTTCACAGTTCTCCCCCCATGTTTATGAATAAAAACTTGTGTGAAAATACGTTTTCGGTTCTCGCTTTTAACTAATCTGGTTTCCGCGATGTGAATAAATGCTCTTCATGAAGTAACATAGCTTCAGACATAATATAAATATAACATATAACATAGATATAACATATAACATAGCTGGAGATATGAAGAACATCTTAATGGGCACTGCCTGCTTTAAATGGCAACCGTTGCAGTGATGCTAATTTCAATGTTGTACGTAATTGTGGGATTTGGCGCTGTTTCTTTGCTATATTTTTTCACTCAACTATGAAATCTGAGTCTAAGTTTTTTTATCACCCGTCAAGTCACAAGCGCATTACTCACCT